>OV839568.1:55176109-56376109 GCA_929447395.1 Epistrophe grossulariae
ATGATACCAGTTAAAAGAATTAATTAAATATAAAAGCATTTTAGTATATGTCGACTGCTGCTTTCAGCCACTCTACTTTCAATGACCACTCCGTGCAAATTATTGTAATCATTAATTTAATTAATTTTTGATTCTAAAATGGGTTTTGCGTAAAAATAAATTGAAAAGTGGGTAAACAACTAATTTTATATAACTTGTCAAATAAGAACTTGTTTTTTGTTTTATTATTATTATTGAGAGTTCAATATTTGTTTGTCAATTTGTCCCGCCACAAATATGTATCGCACTGCTATTTAACCGCTTTGTTATCGGGTGAATCAACGTTATCGCCAGTGTCATCGCCCCGGTGTGTACAAGGAAATCGAAGAGAATTTTGTGAGTTGATTGCCCGATAAAAACATTTCGCTAGCTGGTTCGTTTGCGAATACAAAACTTTTTGTTTTTAATAGTTATATACAGGGTGTCCCGAAATCACCGCCTCAGAAAAAAACCATGAGTTCCTAAGGTCATTTAAAATCGAAAAACTTAATACCTAGGTAATTTTCTCGTTTTCGCTTTGTTTTCGACTTATAACGGTTTTTATGATTTTTATTCTTTTTTTCTTTGACGGGCTCTAACTTTGCCAAACTTCAACCGATTTTTGAATTTTTTTTTTATTTAAACAAGAACAGTTAGAAATTTGTATCTACCATATAAGTTTTTTCTGTGTGGATAACGGTTTTCCCGCAAAATATTTTCAAGCACATTTTTTAAGCATTTTTAGGTTGTTCTTTTGACTTCGATATGATTTTTTTCACAAAAACACGTTGTTAAGTATAATTTTTTTTCTTCATTATTATGAAAGCCCAATACGTGTTCTTAAAAATACTTTTACATTTTTTACCTAAAAATAGACATAAAATTATTAAAAAAATAAAAAACAAAAAATAAGGAAAATCAAGAAAATATGAATATTTGAATAAAAACGAATAAAACACTTCTAACGGTTTTACTCTTACTTTACTGTTTCTAATATCGAAGTCAAAAGAACAACCTAAAAATGCTTAAAAAATGTGCTTGAAATTATTTTGCGGGAAAACCGTTATCCACACAGAAAAAAGTTATATGGTAGATACAAATTTCTAACTGTTCTTGTTTAATTAAAAAAAAAATTCAAAAATCGGTTGAAGTTTGGCAAAGTTAGAGCCAGTCAAAGGAAAAAAGAATAAAAATTATAAAAACCGTTATAAGTCGAAACGAAGCGAAAACGAGAAAATTACCTCTTAAGTTTTTCGACTTGAAATGACCTTAGGAACTCATAGTTTTCTTCTAAGGCGGTGATTTCGGGACACCCTGTATATACATAAATAAAATATACTACGTTTGTAACATCTGCGGCAGAATCGAAAGATCGAATCGAACCAATACTATTTTTTAACTCCACGTATGTCTACAAAGGGGTCGAAGCGTAGTTCAGATTGGCTACATATAAGGAAGTAATAGGGGTTCAAAAGAATTTTCGATGGTTTCATCTTGCCATAATACTATACCCATTTTGTAATAATACCCTCAAAAAAATCTACTTATTAAATTTGTTTATTCAATTGCTTAAAAATAAGTAAATGTAAACATAATAAAAAATTGAGCTTACGCAATTTGGTTTTGTTTTATCTGGCAAGAGTTAAAAGCTAGACATTATGATATCAGCTGAATAATGAAAATATTTAATACAACAAAATTAATAATATGAGTATAAAGCAATTTATACAAATATGTATGTACGTATGCACATTATGTAAACACATTTCAACTGTCTAGCAATATTGAATTCAAAATTTTAGGTTGAACTTCAAAATCAAACAAATCTTCTTAAGGGTTCAATGTTCCATTTTCAGTATCATAACATAACAATACAATTCAAACAAAAATATGAAGCAACTGGTGCTGCATCAAAAGAAATTAACAATAATTGCATCAGAAATATGTATTGAATACTTCTGTTTGTCCGTACTTCAACCTTTAGCCTGAATCGCATTGAAGACAAGTACTTTAAACTTGGGATCTAAATGGAAGTGGATTGAGATTTATATAAAAACTGATTTTTTTAGGTCTAAAAATAGTTTACCGTTTAAGATTGTATTTTCTCGAAAACGGCTGTAACGATTTTTATGAATAACGTCTGGGTAATTTTAAGCGGTATGTAACCTTTCGAAAAAACAAATTTAACAAAAACTGTCATTTATGTAATTTTTTTTGGAATGTTGTCATCTGATTCCCTGTTTGAAATTTTGGTGATTTATTTTATTATTTTAATTTTATTGCACAACATACTGATTTCCAAAAACAAACATATCGCCTTTCTAGGTATCACCGTATTTAAGAAGGTACCAAACTTCCTGAGTCATTATGATTGCTATAAAGAACAACGGCGTGTTGGAGGCGTGGGCAATATGTGGGCGTAAGCGTGTGTCGCGGGCGCACGGACCCACGTTTTCACTAATAAACCGATTACGTCGACTAAAAAAACCAAACAAAGCTTGACAGCTTGACGCAAAAACCATTTTACTTTTACCATTAACTTTTTATTATTTATTTCGTGCGAGTTTAGGTTTGGTAGTGAATTGTTCTCTAGTTTTGCTTGTTTAGCGTATACAAAATTTTAATTAAAAAAATTAATATTATGAATTCAGGATATTTTGGTTTTCAGGAAACGAAACGTTAGGTACAAGAAACAGAAAAATAGTTTTTCTTTTCATTAAAAACTTAATTGATCAAAAAGTCTTGATTTAATTCAAATTATTAAAAATAAAACTCGCACTATTTTATTGAATTGAATAATTGATCGCATAAAATAATCATATATTGTCATATGTATGTATTAGATTATTTAAATTTTGCATCTTATTTAATTTATTATTTCAGCATCGAACGAACTGGTATTTCTTAATTTCTATGCTGAGTGGTGTCGATTCAGTAACATTCTTCAACCTGTATTCAATGAAGCAGCAGATAAGGTAAAAATGAAGCTATTTATTTTATAATTCGTATTTAATTCATAATTAATATTTAAATAGGTAAGAGAAGCATTCCCCGAAGCCGGTAAAGTTGTTCTTGGCAAAGTAGATTGCGATCGTGAAACAAGTATCGCGTCACGTTTCCACATCACAAAATATCCCACACTTAAAGTAGTACGCAATGGTCAATTGACAAAGAGAGAATATCGTGGACAGAGATCACCTGAAGCATTTTTGGAATTTGTTAAAAAACAATTGGAAGATCCAATAAGGGAATTTCATTCTCTCAAAGATCTGGAAAACCTCGATTCGAAAAAACGTATTATTATTGGTTATTTCGATCGTCGTGATCAACCTGAATATAATACATTCCGAAGAGTTGCAACGAATCTTAAAGAAGACTGTCAATTCCATGTTGGGTTTGGAGATTCGTCTAAGGCAATGCATCCTCCCGGTAAGTATTAAATTCTTATCATTATCAAATATAAAATTAAACCCTATTTTGTATTATATTAATATCTATTATACATATTATATAATTTAATTAACATGCATGAATTTTTCCATCCTTTCTAAGAGCTAAGTGAAGGAGAAGCAAAGCCAATAGGTAATTTAACAACAATTTTTTCTGAAATTGCATTAAATTTTCCTTTAACATGCTTTACGGATTTCATAGTTTCATTTATTTACTATTTCATATCAAAAAATCTTTGTTTGTCAATTCTTTTTTGTTAAACTCTTGGATTCTGGTACTATCAACTTACAAAATAAAATAGCAGAGAGAATTTTTAGTTTTAAACATATTTTTTTTTAATATAAAATATCTCGTAGATTTAAGACTTTTTTATCGTGGTACTGAAACATTGTAAACAAACGAACACTTAACGGGCTTACCGCGATTAATTATTTATAATCAAAATTATTTTTGATTTATTATTGCCCGACGTTTCGGCAAGGTTTCATTTGTTGTGGTCACGGGTTGACTGATAGCTTGTGGGTGGGTGTTATTTTGTCTCTCATTCTTCTCATTCGTAGATTGTACCGGTGCGTTTGTTCTTGCAGTTGAGATGGTACATTGTTGTTGTGAATTTTGGTATTCCAGGCCCAACTAATAGCATCAGCTGGCAGGTTGTTTTGATTTGTGTGTTTGTTGTTGTTTTAGCTTCGATATTATTAAGCTTTAATCTGTTTATCAGAGGATCCCATGCCGAGGAGAGATTAAAACTTTGATCACGATTGAAGTTTGAGTGCATTTTTATTTCGATTGCCTCTCGCACCAATCTAGGAACATAAAATCTTTCCGTGGAAATTTATTTAGCTTGATCAAAACGAATAAAGTGATCCTCATTATAAGCTAAATGCTCACATATTGCCGATTTGGTTACTTCGTTCTTTTATGGCTTTTATATGTTCCTTTAGTCTTGTGGAAATTGCTCGTTTTGTCTCCCCTATATAAGATGGGCCGCCGCGGCACATAATCAACTCCTGGAACTTGCAGAAGAATTTTATCTTAGAAGCTGGCGGATTTTTCTGGTGTCTTAAATATTTATTTTATGTCGTGCTTTTCTGTACGGAAGAAATGTTCTTTTTTTTTTCTGTTGTCCTACATTTTCTGAAGTTATTCTTTCTTTAGGTTTCCCCGACCGTTGTTTTGAACTATAACCATTTTTCAAAAGAGCTGCGTCAACAAGTTTTAATTCCTCTTCACGATGATCATTGTCATATTTTGCTCTATTAACAAGAGCAAATGTTGAAAGTTATTCAAAGAATTTTTAGATTCAAAAAATATGTTTAAACCTCAAAAGTTCCAGTTTGCTATTAACGCAGGGTCTTGAGAATAAAAAAAATAAAAGCTTTTTTGGAAGAAGCTATAAGTACTTAGTCATAGCTAGGTAGCATCGTGTCGCACATATGCATGGAACTTTTAAACTGAAAAATTATAAAAAACAATCAGTTTACTAGTGAGGGCCTTTGTCAATACGCAATTTTTGCTAAGTTCAGTTCATCGTACATAGATTTCGTGACGAATATCTAGTGTGAACCATATTCAACAAGACTAGAATTCTAATCATTAAATTGGAAGTTTTTGTTTTTTGCCTGTGGCCTGGCTAGTTTAAATAAGAAGGTTTTTTTAATAATACAAATTCTATATACTACTGAAATACATCAGCCAAATAGAAGACTTAGCACTATTTTATTTTGACTTTGTTGAATTATTGATTCAAAATAGCTTTTATAGATGAGCCCAAGTGAGATCGCCGGGACGAAACGCCAATTTTTGAAGGACTTAAAGGCCAATATAATAGTGCTAAGTCTTCTACTTGGCTGATGTATTTCAGTAGTATATAGAATTTGTATTACTAAAAAAACCTTAATATAAAAAAAACTGCGTTTCATATTTTTGGCAAACAAAAATCACAGTGTTCAACTTGTAAAAAAACTTGACTTATTTTGTATTTATTCCCATTTCCAAAATTTGACAAACAAATGCAATATGGCTGCTGTCCAGGGCCCTAGCTTGGTCTGGTGAGGCCCCGGGGCAAGATCAAATATGGGGCCCTATTTCTCAATTACTTCCTAAATATTGGTTAAATGAATTTCAACTTTTTTCTTATTATGTTTGTATTTGTTTGTTCATAAAATTATTTCTACTTGCAAAAATACAAGCTTATTTAATGTTTTTTCTCGCCTTGACAGAAGCGAACTCATCAATTACTTCACTTAAATCTATTTTCTCCATTGTGCTTCGTAAGTAGTTTTTGATCAATTTCAGCTTCGAGAAAGATCTTTCAGCTTTTGCAGTGGTAACAGGAATAGTCCATGAAATTATAAATGCGGTGCATACATCTGGGTAGCTCGAAGACAGTGAAGAGTTTTTAACTATCAAAAACATAGTCAATTCCTTAACATTTTTCATGAAACTAATTTCTTTCAAAAATGTTGTGCTCAAGGGATTTTCTGAGATCCCTTTTCAGAGAATAATCAACAAGGAAAACAATAAACAACGTCTTTTTTGTAGAATAAGAAAGCCAATTCATTAATATGCGTAAGCCCGATTTTGCGTTCAAAGAGTAAAATTTTTCAGAAAAACTGCAGAATGGTCTGCCCATTTGGAAAAGGGCCTCGTGGTTGAAGAGGCCCAGAAGCTACTACTGGATCGTTGATTAAATTTGAAAACTCATTCTGTTCTCCTAAAGAGACTTGATTCGAGTCTAAGTTTTCTTCATGGCCACATGTTTCTTCAGAAATGTTAGTAAGATTTACTCCTAAATAGACTTGATTGGAGTCCAATTTTTTTTCAGGGACAGGAGCCTGATAAAAAATGTTAGTAGGATTTACTACTGAAGAGACTTGATTGGAGTCCAAGTTTTCTTCAAGAGGTTTTTGATCAGATGTTATACTAGGATTTTTTTTTGAAGTTCTATTGCTTCTGTTTCTTGAGATGGTTCTAAAAACCAAAAAATATCTTTCCCTATATTGATTTCAGCTTACGTTTCTGAAATCTCAGAAATCTTGCTCCATAAATTTGACGGAGGAAAAACAGGGAAATTGAACAAGATTTTTCCGCAAGGAGTAAAAATTAATCTCCACCACTTTTTTTTTAAATTTTTTAACTACGACAGAAAAAGTGAAGAATTTAGCTGAGGAATTGCATTCCAGTTTTCTGAGTTTGCTGACATCTCAGAAAGCCAGTTTAGCTAAATGAATATTTGTATAAACCTTCTTTAAACCCAATTATTACCAAAATTTACGGAATGTGGTTCAACCATTTAGAGTATAAGAAAATAGACTATGCCTTAATGAATATCTGCCATAGTTATGTGTGTTAGTTTCAAAACAACGAATTTTTAAAAAAAAAGGTATAAAGATACATATGGTTGAAACCAAAGCTGTCTTAACCCTGTTTTGCGGGGTACAATTGGCCTGCGAGATTTTTTTATTGGCCCACGACTAGATGAGAAAATAAATGCAGTGTTTACATATGTACATACATACATATTTGAAATAAATCAAATAAATTTTCAAGCAATATATGGGTCAATAGAGCCTATGGAGAAATCAAATGATTCAATATGAAAGATATGCATCTATGTAGGTATTTTTTCCAATTTTTAAAAATTGGACCAGGCAGCATTTAAAGCACGGCAAAAATAAATAAGTTTTTTACCCCTGGTTAAAACAGTTTTCTAATCAACATTAGAATTAGGTGAGTTTTATTATTATTAATGAATCGTATTTTTGCCAGGTGAACAATATTTAATATTGTTCCGCCCATCTGCATTTTCTAGTTCGGAACTTATCTACGTAAATATTTTGCATTCAAGCTAAATACTATTATAATTATTGAAGACATATGTAGTTATCGATGTCAAATTTTGAAATGCTTCGATTCGGTTGAAGTTTGGTCGATAGACGATAAATTACTTTATCTTTTCTGGGAGTTTTTGTTTCATCTGTCGCAACGAACTTTTTTTGAATCACAAATCAAGTTTCAAAATGCCAAAAACCTTTCTACATCATTCTCCTCCAGAACACAAATTTCACATACTGTTAAGTTTTTGCTGTCATCTGCAAAATAAAATTTTTTAGTTGTCCTATTTTTTCGAAAATTGTCGAAACTAAATGGGGTTTTTTTTCTAATAAATACATCATTATCTTCTCAATCCGTCAAAGCTTTTTGTTTCTTTTTCTCAGACATTTTGCAATTCGTTTTTTTTTTTTCACTTCGCCAACTTTGATTCATAATGTCCAGTGATTTATTTGTAACTTAATGTAAAATTATCGGTTTGAATTGGGTAAATGAGTAAAATTTACATTAGAGATAATGCAAACATTTTGGACTCTAGCCACCTGGCTTGAAAAAGTATACTCAAAATATCAGTGCCGTTGCATATCCGTTACTTGTTTTTCCAAATAAATCTACTATGTATTTTCTATTAAAAAACATCATTGAATAAAAATGTTGCGCTCAGGGAAGTTTGAGTTTAATGCAATCAAATGGTTTAAAATTTATTTTTAAATTCAAAAAAAGGGTTCGATATTTTTTTTTATTCCTGTTTTTTAAAATCCCTTTTTTTATTATCCCGCTTTTGCGGGATTGATTGCAAAATCGGGATGATAAGAAATTTAAAACAAATTTCATAACTAATAATTTTTAAATGCATTTGATTTGACCGCGTGAATTTTCGTATTCTGCTATCCGTCGGGAAAACGAATATTCCAAAAAGCATATAAATTGCAATAAAAATAAAATTTTAACAATAAGATTCTCTCAAGAACTTCAAAAATAATTATTGATAGATCTTTGAAGTCGAAAGATTGAAGATTTAACAGAATATTTGTGACAAATTAAGTGAACAATTAACGTAAATCGAAAAATTCGATCGGTTCGGATAGCAGAATAGGGCTGTTTGTTAACTGTGGAAAAACGAATGAAATAAAGGCTACATTATATAAAGTTTCTGTTAAGAATTTAGAAAACACATTATGAACTGCCAACATTTTTTAAAGTGGTCCTATTGTCTTGTCCCCTTCTTATCCCATTCCATTACTAATGTCTTTTCACTAAAGGTTTAGTTTTCTTGATTTTTTTATGAATTATAAGCTTTGCTTGAAAAAAAAATACATAATAAAATTACAATAATTTATTTAGGATATAAAATGTTTGAGTTTTCTTATTGAATCTAAACATTTTTTTAATGGTGCTATTGTTTTGTGCGTAACTGTATATTATGTACCTTTTCTAAATTTGTTAAATACCACGAAGCTAAGTATTTCAGTACTTTCGCCATAGATTTTAGGTATAGAATACTCATTCATTCTTGAATTTTTTTTTGCAGGATCTCCAATTATTGTTTTTAGACCCGATGTAGCTTTATCTCATGAAAACGATGAGACTTACAAAGGTGGTCTCGTCAATTTTGATGAGCTTAATATCTGGGTACAAGAGAAGTGTGTTCCTTTAGTCCGGGAGATAACATTTGAAAATGCCGAAGAATTAACCGAAGAGGGTCTACCTTTCTTGATACTATTCCACAATCCTGATGATACTGAATCCATTAAAGACTACAAGGCAATTATTGAAAATGAACTACTCTCGGAGAAACGTAAGTTATATTTTATTTTAATTTTTTAATTTGGTTTTCGATAACATTTGTGTTGCATTAAAGAAAACGTGAACTTCCTAACGGCTGATGGCAAACGTTTTGCACATCCACTCCACCACTTGGGAAAATCCGATGATGATTTACCACTTATTGCAATTGATTCCTTCAGACACATGTATCTTTTCCCCGATTTCAAAGATATGTACAAACCAGGCAAATTGAAGGAATTCTTACAAGATTTGTACAATGGAAAACTTCATAGGTATGTATTAAATACAATAACTTAATTTTGTTTTATTTTTTAAGCATTTACATATTTTTCGTTTCCAGGGAATTCCATTATGGACCCGATCCAACAAATGATCAAGATTCAAATGATGTCCAAATTAAATTCATCACATCGCCGCCTGAGTCGACATTCAGGAAACTTGGTCCTTCGAAAAACCGCTACACTCTGCTGAAGGACGAATTATAATTTAAATAACTTTTTTAAATTACAGTTTAACATCCCTTATAGATTCTTAATTTCTGTTTTTAGTTGAATTTGTTTATTCTCTTCAATGTAAAAAGAAAACATTTGGTTATGTCGTGTGATGAATCCCTTGGTTCTGATCAGCTCAGCTGTTGTAGGTTATGAACAAAAAAAAAAAGTAACCAGCTTTTTTGATCTGTTGGCTTTTAAATATTATGCCGTATTTTTAACTTACATAATATTCTTGTCTTAGAGCTGTATTTTTTTTTTAAATATTACGGTGCTTAGGAAGAAATCTGCTTCTTGAACTGTAACTACTTAATTCGGCAGTGGTTTTTTAGGTCCTTTTTTTAAAATAAACATCGTAATAAATACTACAGTTGTAAATATATATATTATATAAATTCTCTCCAGTGTTTTTTCTACTGAATACTTTGTAAAATATGGATATTATTTCAGTTCGTGCTACAAAAGTATATAAGTATGTGTATGTATCTTACAATAAATTAAAAAAAAAATCTACTCATGAGTTCGATTTAAATAATTTATATTAAATTATAATAATATTTAATTAAACATAAAAATCAACTAAATATATGTATTTATAAAGCCTGCCGAAATTTCTTGTTTTGTTTTTTATTATTAAACTTTACCAGCGGGTTTGACTTTTGTAAAAGCACAATTTTAAAGCGTATCCAAATAAGTTAATAATTTCTATGATCCGTATCAAAGCCACTTTTCAAAACATAAGTCTAATGTGTGCACATATTCCTACCGAGTTGAAGTCTTTTCGCTAAAATCTTGCATTTACGTTTCGCCTCCTCCTCTATCAAAATGACAGAGTAACATTTATCAGATTTCACAAATTTGAACTGGCTAAATATTTCCTTTCAAATTAAAAACGAGCTTCATTTCATTAATCTCCACCAAAACCATAAGTTTTAAATCAGAAAAGTTACAAAAATCAACAATAATTAATTTTTAACCTATCCCTAATGCCACCCTTACCACAATTCATAGGAAAGTGTCATATGTTGATTGTAATGGGTTGATAAAATTGGGAACCAAAACTATTTAGACGAATCAGAAGTTTTAGCAATAATAAATGGGAAAAATTAAAATTTCCTTTATCTACTGGAGTGTGATAATAGAAGTGGATTTGGGTATAAACATCCAAATTGATTACAAAAAAATCTAATATAATCTTCAGGCATTCCTACTTCACAAACTTAATAGCAGTCCTCGTACAGCGAAAGGTAACGATATCATGAATATCATTTGCCGTCTTCTCCGCATCAGCTACCACCTGCAGTTTTTTGACAAGGTTATGATGAGTGTAAGATCACCGATACGAAACGTCAATTTATTCCCAATATGTGTTGTATAATGTAGATATACATAAGCCATATTATTTTTAAATAACAAAAAAGCGAATATAAGTAAAACAAATTTATTATTTTTCTTACAGAAAACAGATATTGATTTGTTATTCTTTGCGTATAAAAATTAAGCTGAGTGACTATACAATTTCACCAAATCATGGCTATTATCAGTATTATGTTGCTATGCTATTCCATTCGATCGAAACGTTCGATCCACTTAAATGTTTCATTCAATTGAGTTCAATTCAACGTTAACGATATTAATTTTTGAAATTCCAAACTGAATTAAATTATTTTAATTTGATTATAATCCTTTCCCTTAAAGATCACGCACAAACGGGATCGATTTTCTTTCATTTTATTCTTTTTGAATTTGTTTAGGTTTTACACACTTTAATCGATTACTAATAATGCACTGTTGACACTGAATTTTTGTGTCGTTACGCTCTGCTTTTATTCCGTAATTGTAAATCTCGCAACTCTGTCTTTGGGAATGAATAAATTTGGAGTTCAGTTGTGATTTAAAGTAGGTACCTAAGTATTAATATTAAAAATTCCCAGCAGCTTATTGTTCAAGAAATTTTTTTTAAGAAAAATCTTAATTTACCTAATGTTGTGATAGAAACCTTTATTCATCGGAGAAAAAAATTAAATAAATTTAAAAATATATTCACATTAATATTCTTGAATTCAAAAACCAATTCAAAACTTTAACAACTACGACTGCTAAATAAAAACATCTGGACTTTTTTATAACTGGTTCATTGTTTCTGAAAATACAAATTTACTAGAATCAAAGAAAATAGGTACATCTGTAATTTATTTTCATGTTCTACCTTTCAATATTTTTTTCTGTTGACCCTGTCATTGTTTGAAATTTTTTAATTGAACAAAGCCAACATAACTTACATACTAACCTTTTGGTTTTAAATTTTGTGTAGTATTTATTCTCATATAGTCATCGGATTATACAGTTTTAAAATCACAACAACATTATAATTAGACGCTATGACACAATGAACGTGCAAGTTAAATTAGCAACCAACCGGATGAGGTTATAATATTTGATTTGAATGAAAATGGAGGACATTGAAGAGCAAAAATTTTGCATTTGTAAATAATATGTGTTGATCTAAAACAAAACCCATAAAATTCACTTTTAAGTTTTCGAGTAAATCGAAAAATACCTGTGTCCCCAAAACAAAATATTTTGTTGTTTGATTGAATTCTTCACAATTGAAGTGAAAAAATAGTGATCTGAGTGTATTAGGTACAGCCAAAACAGTTATTGATAAATAATCTCTAGTTTTCAAGCTAAAATTAGAAAGTGAAACAATTTAAAACAAGAAAAATTAACTAAATTAGGTAATCGATTTAGAAGGCCCAGGAGCACCACCGCGCTTTGTAGCGCCATCAAAAGTAAAAGTAATTGGCTTCTGTGTCTTGTCACAAATACAAATTATTTACAAGATGGATGGAGTTCTCTTTGATGGCAACTCACTAAGGGCTAGTTGTATACTAATTATAAACATAGATCAAATATTTGATCCGTGGTTCAGCAATTTTAACCCACAGATTTCGGCGCATTAAATAAGGTTCAAGCAAGTAATTGGCTATTATAACAAACTTGAATTTGCTTAACAGGGGCATTGTTGTTTATATTGGCGAATGGCGATGACTACAGGTCATCAAGTGAGGAAACTATGTACTTACATAAGTATGTTCATTGCTTAAGAAAAATGTTGCGATCTAACATTAAGCAAATTGATTTCTATAGATTTTCTTTTTAATAGATAATAAAATCGTTTCTTAAAAAAATTGGTATGCTGAAAAATTCATGTTAAAATTCTTTCGGATTCCAATCCATTGTGCCAGGTGGGGACAAAAGTGTTAGGTGATGCAGAGTCCTAAGCCACTATTTAGAAGAACAATTTTTGTATATTTGATATCTTTTATTTAGTAAAATGGAAAAAAAAAATGGACGGGTGGATTACAACTTAATCCTATTGTAAAATTAAAAAGAAAACAAGGCACTATCAACAATTATTCTAACCATAAGTTATTCGTACAAAAGGTATTCGAGATTTGTAGGTATATTGTTGTACATTTGGAATGATTAATATTAACTTCTCTTCTATGATTAAGTTTTGTTTTTTTATGAGAATTGTTTGTAAAATGCCAGAACCAAGCAAAGTATGAAAGAAATTCCTGAAGTCAAAAGATTGGGTGCTCCACTCTTTAAAAAAAAGATTAATTCAACAACAATGTTTAAAAGATATTCAGGATATTAAACTTACAATAACAAAATAATTGCATCTATCTCCTTGGCAGCATTCGGCACATGTCCAATCCTCATACCAAATATGAGAACAGTATGGTGTGAAACGTTTCCTTTGCTTCTGACAATGACTTTTTGCCATGCATCGTTTGGAAACGTAATACTGTTTAAGGGCACCCTGAGAAAAGTATGGCTCACTGCCCCACCTTATTTCTGTGAAGCAAACATCTTCGCCTGGCTCACAGGTCTTAATTGTGTTGAGGCATTTCTCAGTATTTCCAGTTTGATTCGAACAAACGTAGCACTCAAGTCCAGATACAAATTGAACTGCGGGAAAAAAGATTATGAATAGAATGGTAGTTTTAATTTCAGTTTGTGGAAATTTACTTTCTGTGCAGAAATATATTCCGAGTATGGAAACTAAACAAATCTTCCAAAGTTCCATGGTTCTCAAATATAAAATAAAAATATCCCAAATTATAAACACAAAAAAAACTCTTTTTTAGTCATTAGTTTGACATTTATACTAGCTTTTAGCTCCTAGCCAGTAAGCCACTCCCTAGAAGATAAAAACAAAATTTGTACAGTGTTGTTATAAGATTTAAGGCTGATTCACATTAAATTGTACACTGGTGCGAGGCGCAAGACGCGATTAATACTACGTTTTCATTGGAGCAAATGAGGTAATTTCGTTGAAAATTTCCAAATTCGACTCCAAATTATCTCATTCATTCGAAATTTGAAAACAGTTAATTTCAACAAAATTTGCGCGAAATTTGGTTGGAAATTACGTAAAAACTTTATGAACACACCCAAGTGGAATGCATCCATAGTGGAAACCCATTAAAAACCATTGAAAATGTCAAAATCCGATGTATAGAAAACAGAATGAGAAAACAACAAAAATAAGCTATTAACTGCCAAATCAAATTCAAAATGAAATAATCTGTCAAACAAAATTAACAAATTTGCAATGAAAACACTTTTGATCTTATTTATAAACGTTGTCTAATTTTAGACAACTGCCCAACTTTGGAAAATGTGTCCAAAAACCTACTACGTTTTCATTGGGCCAAATGAGGTAATTTCGTTGAAAATTTCCAAATTCGATTCCAAATTATCTCATTTCCCATACAAATTCACATTTCGAAATGAGATAATTTCAACCAAATTTGCACGAAATTAGGTTGGAAATTACGTAAAAACCTTATGAACACACCCAAGTGGAATGCATCCGCAGTGGAAACCCAGTAGAAACATTGAAAATGTCAAAATTTAATGTATAAGAAACAGAAACAAAAAGAGAACACAAGAAAAAGAAGCTATTAACTGCCAAATCAAATTCAAAATGAAGATATCTGTCAAACGAAATTTGCAATGAAAACACCTTTTTAGACAAAAGAGTAGATTGTCTTAACCGTGAATAATAGGGGTATTCCCGATCCGATGCAACTGGTCTTGTATCATTGCAAAAATGCAAAAGTGTAAAATTGCTATACCCTAACCCCATTGTAAAAAAAAAACTTTGCACTTTTGCAATGATGCTAGACCAGTTTGCATCGGATCGGGAATACCCCTAATGTGTTTTTTATTTTTATTAGGGGTATTCACGATCCGATGCAAACTGGTCTTGTATCATTGCAAAAGTGCAAAGTTTTTTTTTTACAATGGGGTTAGGGTATAGCAATTTTACACTTTTGCATTTTTGCAATAACACAAGACCAGTTGCATCGGATCGGGAATACCCCTATTAAATAAAGCATATTTCCACCAATTTGCAATAGTAGCCGTGTTTTTTGCAAGCTCCGGGGGAATTGGATGAAAAAAACGACGTCATTGCTTTTCACCAGGGGTATTCATGCAACGCGGTAATGAATGAAAATTTGACAGGTTTACGCAGTTTACCACGTTTACGATTACTTTATGCCGTGGTATGAATACCCCTACTTTATATTATTTTTATTTTTTTATTTACAGAATTTTTAAAGCAAATTTTATTATTAGTGAAATGTCAAAATTTTGTCTAATTCCCTATGCAGCTCATTCATCGAATTCATAAGAATTAGTTTAAAAATGTTCACTTTTTTGGCAATGTAGTTCTGGCTTGAGGCTGTTTAACTTTCGCAAAATGATCCAATTGGATCATATGGGTCATAATAGGCGTTTTTCTTTTTTAGCCCCGAGCGGGGCACAGAGCGGACTCTGAGCGAATAGAGCTCACTCCGAACAGAGCGTGACCTGAGCGCACCGATCTATTTAAGAAATTCAATTGAGCACTGAACTCTCATATCTGTCAAATTACATGAAAATTATATGAAGTTAGCCGCGCTCAGCTTTGTGCTCGGTCATTTTTTTCCGAGCTCATCGAGCGAGCCCCGGTCGAGCTCTGAGCTAAAAAAGAAATGCAAGTTGAGAGCTCGGAGCGCTCCGAGTTAAAAAGTAACACATTTTTCTTTTTGACAGCTCAGTGCCACGCTCGGGGCCAAAAAAGAAAAACGCCTAATAAAAAACGGCTAATATCCCATTAAACGTCTAGATGTAACTGGGCATTATAAATTTGATTCGTGCAAAACTTTTTTAGCAAACGAACAAACCTTTATTTTAGACAAATTAAAAACTGACACCACTTGTCAGAATTCGACCAATGAATACATACAAATCCAGAAAGAAAAACAAAAATCGATTTTCAGTTTTTTATTCTCACTTCCCAGTTTACTTAAATCGATTCAGGCTTAAATATTGAAATTCTCTAAAGAACACGAAGAAATAATACCATGTCGGCAGCTGTATTACCTCTGCTGTTCTTTACCCTAGTCTTTGGTGGAATTGGAATCATTCTACCAATGATGACACCAAAAGGCCCGAACCGTGGACTCATCCAGTGCGTACTTATGATAACTGGAGCTACGTGCTGGTTGTTCTGGCTTTGCTGCTATATGACTCAAATGAATCCTCTCATTGGACCGAGGCTCAATCAGAAGGCCTTACTTATGATGGCCAAAGAATGGGGTAATCCTATCAAGGACTAAGCCACAGTAACCCAATTGAATAATTGTTGGTTTAAAACTACACCAAAGATCATTAAATTACCCATGTCTATAATATACTCTTTAGTTTTATGTATTTATTTAAAAAAAAAGTTATGTTAAGTGCAATAATAAAAAAGTTAATTGATGCTATGAGCAAAGCAATTTTATTAGTTCACCAACTACTAGGACATTAATACTATTCCCTAAAAGTCTGTATCTTTGTCGCAAAGTTGTCACTTCGGGGAATTGGAATACTTCCGGAAAACTCATCAATCTGGCCACTTCTCTTGGACTAAAATAGCGTAACTTCAAATTACGAATACATTCTATGTAGTCATTGGATAATGGATCTAAGGATTTAGCTCTTTCAAATGTTTCGGCCATCTCCTTGGAACTCAGAGGCGTGAATATGGAACCAGTGCCTTCGCTATAATGTGTGTAAGCTTTTGTGAAGCATATCGTATTCGATGAATCAGGGCTAGAAATATCAAACAAACCAATTCTTTTCCTTAGTACTTTGTCGTCTAGTTTAAGATCTTTGATCATTTCACTGTCTGATTCAATAATGTCTTTGACGGAAAAGCTTACTTTTGGAAGCTTAAACATTTCGCCTAGAAATGTTTCATGTATCTGTTCACCTGGGAAATTGAAATCCGTCTTTTTAGCCAAGCAATAGTATCGATGTCGAGTGTTGGGAATACCAAACTGCGATGGACTAAGAATAAATTCTCTAAAAGAAAATCCTGCTCTCCTGAGTGCCTCCAAATATACGTCACGAGCCTTTGATGTCTCGAAACCCTTAACGTTCTCCATAAGAATAAACTCTATGCTTTGACAGTCAGGAAGAATTTCACTAATATGGGTTAGGGCGTCTGTTCGAACGTCATCGATATCTTTCTGGTTTCCAACTCGGGTAAAAGGCTGACATGGAGGCGACATAAGAATCATATTTACATCAAGACTATGAATGAATTTTGGTGTTAATTTTTCAATGTTATTATTTAGAACCTTGACTTTTGGATGGTTGAATTTATATACGACATTAGCAACAGTGTTTATGTCCATGGCAGCGTGAATTTGTCCGGGTAGTTTAGAATCTAAAAGAGGTTAGGATAACATTAATTTTCGAGTTATTGAAATTGATTTACTCACAAAGGAATGCATTATGCATTCCACCAATTCCGCTAAATAATTCCAGGATTTTAAATTCGGTCATTGTTCTCTTTCGAAACTTTATTTTATAATTTTTATTTTTACTTCGGATTTTTGTATTTTGTTTACAGGCTACAGATTACAAGTAGCCACGTACAGTTAAATACCTATAATTTATGACATTCTGGTACAGTTCGAACAAAACATGAATCTACAGAGATACGGAGATTTTTTGACATTAAATTGCTTTTAAATTTCATGTTCTATAAATTTCCTATACCTTTCACACGATGGAGTTTTTGAGTGGATGAATGAAGTTGCAAACGATAAAACTAATGCACAAATTTGTTAATTTCGAGGTGAACAAAATATATCTACTAATTCAATTTTAATCGTTTTATGAATGAAATTACAATTAAATTAAAAATTTATTTTTATTCAATTGATTATTTTCTGCTGCAAATTTCAGACTTACACTCCTATTACCGTTATCAATTAATTATCAATTGATAGTTGATAAATATTGAATTTTTATACATTTAAGGTTGCGTTGGTGTGGGGCAGCCTTCAAACTCAATTTATTAAAAAACTGATCACCTATTCCGTAATAATTTTCAATTTTCTTGCATTTTATAATGTTTTGCACCATTCTCAATGATCAAAAGTTGTATCAATTGGGTATTTTATTATCGATTTTCAAAATATCAAAATATAATTGAAAACCGTAATAGGGGTGTTATATAATTTTTCTTTTTTTTGCTAACATTTTGTAATTGATTTTAAACTATTTTTCGATTAGCTGGAGACAAACAAACGTTTTGTCATTTTGTTCTGCCTTATGTTTAAAATTTTAAATCAAGCTCAAGTTAGCTTAATCTATTTCAAAATTTGTACCGAATGGCGAATACACAAAAAGAGAGAAAGCAATGCGCTAGATTTAAACAAATGTGTTGTCATTTAGTTCTGAGTAAGTCCCTATTTAAACGGTAGGTTGGTTTAAAATCGATTACAAAATTTGTAGCGAGCAAAGAGACAATACACAGATAGAAGGCGATGAAGTAGAGACTTGAAACTTCAGACAAACGTTTTTACTTCTGTTTACAGTTTCAAGTTTCTAGCTCTTAGGGAAAATATTCATTACGATTATGGAAACCGCAATACAGGATCCGGACCATAGTGATTTCCGATGCTGTTCCCTCTTTTCTCTTTAGCCAATTGTCATGAAAAGAATTAAAGAGAACACTTACTTAGAATTACCGCGGATCCAGTATTGCGTATTCCATAATCGACATGATTTTAATATGTAGTTTAGAATCGATGGCAAAATTTATACCGAACAGACACCAAAGAAAGTGAATTATTAAAAACGTTTTAAAACAGTAAACATATAGAAACATGAAAATTTAAATTGAGTAAATGAATAAATATTATTAAGATAATATTAATTGACGAAATGCTAAAAATTTCAGCTACTACTGCACTATTTTCAGTCAAGATTAATCTAGCACATGGGTTGATTCTCAATATTTAATGAAATTTGAATAAATTCTTAAATTTTTTTTAGTGTACAGAAATTATTCTATACTTTTAGTTCATTTTGAAAACATTTTACATTAAAAATTTATTTTTAACTTCCCATTGAATTTTATTATAATTGGTCCGATTTGTCAAATCAAAAAATTCGACATATCTCCACGTTTCGAGGAATCAAGAATCCAAAAACAAGAATTTTAGACAGATGCCTGTACATATGTTTATACGCACTTTCGTGATACATTTTTTCGTCTACCGTATCTCGAGGACGAACGGAGATATCGACTTCAATTTTTTACAGATAATAACGTCATTAAGTGCAGAAAGGTAAACAAATACAATTAGCGGTATTCTTACTATCATTCGTCTCGAATATCTCCAGAACAAGAAATGCCTTCGACTTCAGGTTAATTTTATTCATGACATAATGAACTGAAAAGAATTTAAAAACAAATCAATTGACAGTTTTTTTTTAAATCAAAAAATATGGTAAAAATAGTTGAAAAACGTTTTTCGGCTCGAATATCTTGAGAACAAACAATGATATTGACTTCGTACTATTTTTATTCTATATACAGTGCCCATATTTGATTACTGATACAGTTTAAAAAAATTTAATTGATAGTTTTTATTTAGAGCAAAAAAAAAACAAAAGAAAATACTGAAAATTGTTGAAAACAGTTTTTTCGGCTTGAATGTCTTGAGAACAAACACAGATTTCGAAGCCGGACTAATTTTATTCTACACACAATGACAAATTCAATAACGGATAATGTTTGTAGAAACATTCAGTTCACAGTTTTTTTTAAGCAATGAAATTGCAGAGCAAAACTACTAAAAAATTGTCCACAAATGTGTTTCGACTCAAATATCTCAAAGACTGAGATTTTATTGGGTTTATAAAAAAATTTAACTGACGGTTGCAAATTGCAAATTGCAAAATAACATTAATAAAAATTTATCAAAAATATTTTACCTCTCATAAACATAGAAAATACTAAAAATTCTTGAAACATATTTCTCGTCTCGAATATCTCAACAACGAAAACTGATTTCGACTCAAGGCTAAACATTCAATTGACCTTCGGCGTACTACTTACAGCTCACGTAAAAAGGAAATAATTAACATAAATTAATGTAAAAAACGAGAATCTGCTGATATAAATATAAATAAAGGTTCCATATTTTAGACAAACATTTTGTCGTCGTTCATTTTTTTTTATTTGAGACATTTTGTTTTCTCGTGAATTTCTCACTGACAAACATTTTTTAAATGTTTGAATTTCCATAAATAACGTCCCACAAATTTAAAGATGTCTTTAACATATCGAAGAGTACTATTATGCAAGGCGCCCACTTGCAACCTAGCTATTTGGTTTCGATTTTGAGTACTATAGGATTATATGAGACACCGCGGAAGTTTATGTGCGCGTACTTCCATATATGCCCGTTGTGGTCAAATTGGAACCAAACTGTTTAGTTGCAGGTGCGCGCCTGGCCTTAGCGAAACAATATCCGACGAACGAGTTGCACTGCAGAGGTAAAATTTTACAACATTGATTTTGACTCCCTCCGCAGCTCATTCATTGGATTCTGTAATCGGGTCTACATATATATATTTTTTAATGTTTATTATAACTGTATCCTTTGAATTTATAAAATAAAACAGTTGTTATCTGGCAAACGCCGAGTAAACACGTGTGTGAAAAGAGCGCAATTACATCATATAGTTTATCTTGAACTGTCAAAAAAAAAAAAATTTTCCCGCCACGCGGTCTCAAAATTATTAACTTTCCCTTTTTTCAATAAATATCATTAAAATATCTTAGTGTCAAAAAAAATATAAAAATAAAAATGCCGGGGGATTCCCAATCCCCCCACAAAAACTGGTTTAAGGGACTCGATCCAGATGCTCCCTTGAATCAGCGCGCCAAAATCAAACGCAAATCTACTGACCCCCACTTCCCATCGCTTCGAATCATTCCCACTAACGACGACAATATTCCTCGCTATTTGGTTATCTCTGGTCTAGAAAAAAAAGGCAAAGACGATGAACCTGAAAAACTACGCCCACTCTCATCCTATAATCTATTCCAAATTAATCGTGGTCTAGAATTTATCTCGAAAGAAATTTTAGAAGTTAAAGCCATGAGATCCGGTGATCTTCTAGTAAAAGTAGCAAATCTACAAGTTGCAAATAAATTCTTAAAACAAACCCACATTGACTCGATACCAGTTCAAATAACACCACACAATAATCTCAATTCAGTTCAAGGTAGAATCTTCTCTCCCCATATTAAAGACATTTCCGAAGAAGAACTTTTAAAAGAGCTTAAATGTCAAAAAATAACACAAATAAAAAAAATGTTTAAAAAAATTAATAATGACCTAATACCCACCGGTGCAGCAATTCTAACCTTCGATCTAATAAGACGTCCAAACGAAATAAAACTGGGATGGCTTAACTGCAAAGTTGAAGAATACATCGCTAATCCAATGAGATGCATCATTTGCCAAAAACTAGGACATACGAAAAATCGCTGCAACAATGCTCAACTCTGCAAGGAATGTTGCATTCCTCCAACCCACACCGAATGTACACGGATATATTGCATCAATTGCCAAGAAGACAATCATACCTCTTATGATCCCTCATGTCCAACTTTCCTTCGCCATAAGTCAGTCAACAAAATAAAATCGGACCGCCGCTGCACCCTTCGCGAAGCCTGGCAGATCTACAGAGACGACCCCTCATTGCACCAACTCGTCGCACCAAAGAAAAAGACAGACCCCAAGCCATCTATCGCAGAGATCATAAAAAACAGAATCCTAACTAAAACCCAAAACCCATCAGAACATCCCCAATCACAAAATGAACCAAAAAATTCTCTTGAAAACCAAACCTCCGTCTCCACTTCCAAATCACTCCAAACTCATATCCCGATACAACCAAACGTGTCATCAACCGAAAATACTCTTCCACAACAAACAAATACCATAAGCAAACCAAACCACATCAACTCCACACCAACTACCCAAACAACAAATCCATCTATGCAAAAAAAAAAGCAACCATTTAACAAACCAACACCAACAAACCAAACAACAACCACCTCCCCACGTAACACACAATCCCAAAACCAACCCCAAAAACCCAACTTAGATATAAGTACATCCACATCCTTCTCTCCATTATCAAATTTCACAAAAACACTTCTTAAAGAAAATAATTATTATGTAAATGATATGGATACTGATGATGACCAATAACATCACTATTGACTCCAAAATCAATGACTCTGCTGCTCGTGTGTTGAGGCCCTCAAGCTCACTTGGTAGCTTGAATGCTTCAACACTCAGGCAGCGGAGTCTACAAATAACTCAACAACCATACCCATTCACCCCCCGTTCAAAACCATCCATCTTAAAAATCCTCCAATGGAACATGGATGGTTATTTCAATAACCACCATGAACTTCAGGTTTTAATTAATGAATTAAGACCCTCGATTATTGCACTCCAAGAAACGCACATTCCTATAAACTCCAATTTTCATCCTCCCAAACAATATGCATTCCACCTCTACAACCACAACACCGCCGCCAAGCAAGGAATCGGACTCCTAATACACAAATCAATTCCACACAAATTTATAGACATAGCATCAAACATTCCAGCAGTAGCAGTAGAAATCGAACTCAATATCAAATTGACAATTATTTCGTTATACATTCATCCAAAACAAAATTTTACAAGTTCTGAATTGGAATATATTGCAAACACATTCAACACATCGATATTGATAACAGGGGACTTCAACGCTTGGAATCCTATTTGGGGATCGCCTAGTATAAACAGTCGTGGTAAAACCGTTGAACAATTCTTCACTAACTGCAACTTAGCTATTTTAAACGATGGTTCCCCAACGCATTTTTCCACCCATAACAGCTTCACACATTTGGATCTAACCTTCATCTCCCCTTCACTTACACCTAAAACAACATGGAAAGCTCTTACCAACCTACATGGAAGCGATCACTTTCCAACCATCACCGAAATAACACTTAATAATCACACAAATCACGCTAACCCAATACAAAAATTCCAACTAGACAAAGCAAATTGGTCATTATTTCAATCCGCAGTTGCGGATATTTTATCAAACAAGGAACTATCGCAAAATATCAATAAAGAGTCAGCTATTATTCAAAAATCCATTCGCTATGCAGCCAACTTAGCAATCCCCCAAACCAACAACGTACCATATAAACATATGGTTCCATGGTGGAACAATGAGCTAAGTAATCTTCGCCAAAGCAAACAAGCAACTTGGAAAACATTTAAAAAATACCCGACAAACTCCAACCTGATAACATTTAAAAAAGCGAATGCTGTCTTTAGAAAAGCAGCAAAAGAGGCAAAAAAAAAATAGCTTTGAGAAATTCACTTCTAACATCAACCCAAACTCTCCATCCAAGAAGCTATGGTCTGATATAAACTCTCTCACAGGCAACTACAAAGGAACTTCAATTAAAGCCATAAGAGATCAATCCAACCAAATGTTAACATCCCCTATAGAAATTGCCCAAAGTTTTGCTCAGACATGGTCAAACGCCTCAAAAGATGCAAACTTCCATTCCGAATTTTGCACTCACAAAAATAATATAACGAATCAAAGTATCCAATTAGAATCTACAAATATTACCAAAATAGCAAACCAAATCGAAGATGACATCAACTATATTGAATTCGAAAGCTGCATTAATTCATGCAAGGGCAACACCCCTGGCTTTGATCGCATATCATACGCCATGATAAAAAATTCGCCAATTTTTTTAAAAAAACGTATACTTAACCTTTACAATGAAATCCTAACACAAGGGGTTATGCCACAAACATGGAAAATTGCTACAGTGGTGCCTATACCCAAACCAAACAAAGATATTGTTAATATATACAGTTACAGACCTATCTCCCTGCTACCGTGTCTTAGCAAAGTAGTTGAAAAAATAATATCCCGCAGACTATTTTGGTTCCTTGAAAGAAGTAACCTACTCGATATCAACCAAGTTGCCTTTAAAAAAGAAAGAGGTACAATGGATTCACTATTACAAATTGACGAACTCATCGCTTCAGGACTTTCCTCAAAAAATCACACATCACTATTTTCCATCGACTTCGAAAAAGCTTTCGACCGAATTGAAATCCACGTTATTTTGAACGAGTTACTTGAATGGAAAGTTGGTCCCAAAATTATAGCCTTTGTAAAAGCATTCCTAACGCACAGAAAATTTCGAATAAAAATAAAAAACACATTCTCTTCAGTCCACAACCTTGAAAACGGTATTCCCCAAGGATCCCCCCTCTCAGTTGTGCTTTTTATAATAGCTTTCAACAAAATTAGTGTCATAATAGCAAAATATAACAAAATAAATTATTGTTTATACGCCGACGATTTAATTATCCTATCCAAATGTAAAGACTTAAACTGTGTAGCAAACGATTTTTCAAATATCCTCCTAGATATAATAAAATGGGGTGAATACTCCGGAACAAAAATATCTACAGATAAAAGTAAAATACTCCACATTTGTAAAAAAAACAGCTGCTCCAAAAATATTATAGTTAATTTTAATAATAAATCGATTGAAAATGTAAATAGTTTAAAAATACTAGGTATTTTATTCGATTCTAAATTTAACTTTAAGTCACACTGTCTTTATATAAAAAAGAGCCTCGCTACCAGGGTCAATATGATAAGATACTTAGCTTCCAAACATAGTTTCTGTAATTTAAACTCTCTTATCAATGTAATAAAATCAGTTTTACTTTCAAAAATAGACTACGGACTTCCTATCTACAGCAAATGCTCTAAATCATCATTACAACTCATTACACCATCATACCACAGTGCGGCTAGGACGGCCCAAAGAGCATTCCGAACAACACCCATAAAAAATATCTTAACAGACGCTGGACTTCCATCAATTCCTGAACGGATTGAATTCCAAACAGCCTCCATCCTTCTCAAAATTAACAGCTGCAATAAATCACCTATTCAACAACTGATCCCAAAAATTCTACGGAGAACTAAACACCAAAACTATCCATCATCACTACTAAATGCGATAAACTTTTCAGAAAAATGGAACCTTCCAGTTCAAACCAAAGCAAACAAATGTTCAATATTCCCACCATGGAAAATACCAAGTGACTCAATCAACACCGAATTACAAAAACTCCCAAAAGCCACAACAAGCAATGAGATATACCGGAAAATGTTTCTGGAAACTGTAAAGGATCTTAAAAGGACAGAATGGAACTTCCTTTACACAGACGGTTCTAAAAATGAACACGGAATCTCGTTTGCAGTAGTCGACGAATCCGGAAACATAAAAAGCAAAGGTCTACTAGCAGAATACACCTCCATCTTTACTGCGGAAGCTTTTGCTATTTTCAAAGCTACAATGTTCACAAACAACAAAAAAACTGCAATTTTCTCAGATAGCCTCTCAACAATCACCGCACTTAAAAATCTAAACAACAAGACTGAAATAATAGATCGCCTGAGGGATAAAATAATCGGAAACAAAAATCTTAAAATCATATGGGTGCCAGGACATGCTGGAATACCAGGTAATGAGTTGGCAGACAAGACGGCAAAAACAGCGCTTGAAGAACCACTAATAAAATTCAACATCTTCAATAAAAAAGATGCAAAAAAAAACCTTTTGCACAAAGCTTCTAGCCTCAAACAAAATAATTGGAAAGAATACCGCCACTATTACTCTCGAATCAACCCGCAAGCCCAAAAAACTATTTACCCGACAAATATATCCCCAAATATTCTCAGATGCTATATAAGACTCCGACTAGGCCACTGCAACATCACTCACAGTCACTACATAACAAAAGACCAACAACCATTCTGCCACCTCTGCAGCAACAACATTCCCCTGACCATCAATCACCTAACCATCGATTGCGAGCGTGTCAAACTCATTTCCAAAAAAATCAACTCAACAATCCCTCTGATAAGTCTTTTAACTGTTCCCTCTGAACAAAACATTATGGACGTTTTTAAAATATTAACCTTGATAAAACTTGAAAATCTCATTTAAGTAAACTACCCTTATCGGCAGGAAGTCCTGGTAGCTAGCGCCGAAAAATTACTATTAATTGTGTAATTTATTACCTCTTAATAAAGTTATAATAATAATAAATATAAAATAAAAGGTCGTTTTTATAAACGATGTCTAACTTTGAACAGCCGTCCAATTTATACATAAATATTTTTATTTGATGGTTAAGAGCTATCTAACTTAGACAACGAACTCGGCTGTCCAAACCTTGGCTAATGTAACATTTTATTTTATTTAATAAAGCAATTTCCAGCTATTTAGAACTTTTTTTAACTATCTGGGCACCATCGTGACTAGTAAAAAATGTAATAAATGCCCTTGTTCATATACCTAGGGTAGAGTCGCCAGTAGACGGCCCCTTAAGACAATTTTTCTAGAAAATATATCATAAAATCTGCAGTTTTTAACATTTTGAATTAATTTTTAAAACAGAATGTTCCTTATAATTTTTTTTATTCATCTAAATTCACGAAATTTAAAATTTTTAATATAAAACAAATGTTTTGATTAGTTTTGATGAAGAAGTCAATTTTTCCAGTTGCCGGCCCCTAGTTGCTCAAGACCGGCCACCGATACTCCTGAGCTCGGCCACCCCAATCGCAACAAGAATTTTGTTTTTTATATGTGATGGCCGAAGTTAGGACACACATTTGCAGTGTTCGGCCCCCTAGTTTCTACTTGAGAATAGCGGGCCGAAGACTGGATTTTATGGATATTCAACGTCAGTTTTTGTTCTAGTGTTGTTGTTATAGATCAGTTATTCATTTTTTGCATTTTTCTCAAAAAAAGTATTTTTTCTTATTTTCGGCCGGAAAATAGGAAACACCCATAAATTCAGTTCCCTATCTCCGGCCCCCTTAAAAAAAGCCATAATTATAAATTTTTGTAACATTTAAAATCATATTTAAATAAAATATGTTTTTCAATATAAAAACCCCATTTAAGACTATTAACCCATAAACTGTCCTTATAAATCACTAATCCAGAAACCGTTTTCACTGTTGTAATCAACAGTAATAGTACGCGTAAAAATTCAAAGACCAGCCTGCGAACTTTATTAATTCATAACTCGGAAAATATTGGGCAAATTTTTTTGAGACTATAAACGGAGAAGTACGACTAGAGTTTCACTATTGCCAAAGGTTTTGTTGTAAGGTAGGCGACTCTACCCTATAAGCCAACTAGCTAGTAGCTTCTTGTTTTAAGAATTATTTAGTTATGTGTATTTAACTTCGAAAGAAGAAATAATGTAATAAAATAACAAATTTGCATTCAGTAATAAATACGATTTTACTTTTGCAATTTTTTGAAAAACTTTTGAACATTAACCTGGCCAGATAGTACTAACAAGTCGAAATTCTTCAAGTACCAGGAAATGTTGTAATAAAGATGCATTTTTTTGTTTTTATCTAAAAATGTTTTGTAAAATTCGCTCATTTTATCGGCAGACAATTCATCGATACCTGCTTCTTTGTGCAGCCTGACAAAATCTTCTTTTTCCTGAAATTACATAAAAATCAAAATAATAAATATGATCTCGGCTCTGGGTAGATAGATGATGTTACATCATAAAATCGTTTGTTGTGTTTAGCCCAAAAGTCTTGATTCCATTTTTCGACTTCTATTTGTTTCATTCTCAGTTCAGCGGCCAGTGGTGTTTCATCTTTGGGGATACAACGAACATAGGGTCGAAGATTAGATTCTTTGTCCGGTGGCCCGATGTAATCACTGGACACATTTTCCGGTTCAGGTTTTTCGGCGAGTCCTACGGTGGTTGTAGTTTTAAGTTTATCTGCAAACTTGAAATTCGTTTGTATAGTTTAAGTTGTGTTTAATTAATGTATATGAATTACGTTGCGAATGTTGTTTATTCGAGCAAAATTAATATTTTTCCTTAAAAGTATCATGGTTGATCTTCAGTACTTTGGAATTTCTATTTTGAGTTTTGACTTTTCTAAAACAGCTGTTTTCGGTTTCGAAAACAAAAGTCGTGTTCATTTTTAGGAGGAGGAGTGAACGGTCTACGATTTGTGGAGATTGGAAATTAAAAGAAAACTTCAAAAAAACTTTCGGCTGTCAATATATTTTGCATTATACAACGTTTTCATTGGGCCAAATGAGGTAATTTCGTTGAAAATTTCCAAATTCGATTCCAAATTATCTCATTTCCAATACAAATTCACATTTTGAAATTAAGTAATTTCAACCTAATTTGCACGAAATTTGGTTGGAAATTACGTAAAAACCTTGTGAACAAACCCAAGTGGAATTCATCCGCAGTGGAAACCCATTGGAAACCATTGAAAATGTCAAAATTTGATGTATAGAAAACGGAAACAGAAAGGATACACAAGAAAAAGAAGCTATTAACCACCAAATTAAATTCAAAACGAAATTATCTGTCAAACGAAATTAGCAAATTTGCAATGAAAACACCTTTTCTGTAATTTACGAAATTAGCTCATTTCAGTTCCAATGAAAACGTAGTATAAATGGCGCTAATCAACCAAAATCGGCTGATTAGCGATTTCCATGATTAACAACTTAAATTATTTATTCCTTGAAAAAAATTTTCATAATTATGGACATTCGATGATTTACCAGTTGCAATAATCCTTGATTAAAGAACAAACTGGCCCTTAAGCCACTGTATAAATAGTTTGACGTCTCTTTATTTAAAATGCAATAGTTGTCTAAATATATACTCATATACTCACTGCCATCCCTGTAATCTGTCAATTTCGTGAGCATTCTATGAATATTTCACTATTTTCAACTTTTTAATACTTTGTTCAATGAAGGTACCCTCTTAAGAATTTTGGTTTGCCCAACCAATTGGGGTGTCTAGTGAAACAATCGATGGAACTTGTTTACAAATACTTTGGAATGGGTTTATAGAAAGAACGATTCATTTATTACGTTATTTCTAGAATGCACATGTATAACAGAATGGTTTCTAAGGGCCAGTTGTACAAATATTTAAACCGTGGTTCAGAAATTTGTATCCATCGATTGCGGCGGATTAATTGAGTTCCAACAGTGGTTTACTGTTCAAGTGTGTGATAATAACCAATTACATACTTGAACCAGCGTTGAACCTTAGTTAATCCGCCGAAATGGGTGAATTAAAATCTTGAACCGAGGCTGAACCACTATTGTACAACTGGCCCTAAGAATTTGAACACTGAAAAAAATTCTAAAAGAGAAATGGCAATTTTAATAATTCACCTCACAGGATTCAAGACGTAAAAGTCATGGTTAAAAATTCATGTCTGCACCCCATTTTATGTGGAGAAATTATTTAAATATTGACGTTTGTTTCGAAATATATTCTTTTAAGGTAGAACCGCACTAGGCGGAACTGCACTTCAGCGAGAACGTGCGCACTTTCGCACGATACTGAACGAAACTTCACGTCGCGACACAGTTTGTCAGATTACCAACTTTGTCGCATAGTGTCGCGCCGTGAAGTGCAGTTGTCGCTTAGTGCGATATAGCTCATACAATTTCATACAAATAAGTCGTGAAGTTCAGTTCCGCTGAAGTGCAGTTCCGCCGAGTGCGGTCCTAGCTTTACTTCAAAGTTCAGATAAAGTTCATTCAAAAAAATAAATTTGGCAGAAATTATCAGTTTTGTGAAGAAAACGAACGCATCTATCGTTATACATATATATGAACATCTCTAATTTTCTTTACGTTTTTCTCTTAATTTTCGAAGAAACGAAGTTCGAATCGATTATGAAGAAAAGGAAAAAGGCATTTCTCTTAAATATATCCTCTTGTCATTTTCTAGTTACTTGCTAGATCGGCCTCGTTCTTTCGCCCAACAAATGTCCTTAGAGCAAACAAGACAGCAAAAGTTACCTTCGTCCATAGTCTATGCTCTTTCTCATTGATTTTTTTTTCTCTTTTTCAGTTCACTGTTGTTTTTGTTTTGTTATAGATAGGGTATTTCATCTTTTTTTCATTGAGATAAGTATAGTGGTCTCTTATTTGGGCATAAAAATAACAAATCGTCATCTCTCTCACTCTCCCAAAATAATATTGTAGAAAAGAATTAATACACCAACATTCCAACAACAAAATGATTTTCAGCCTACAAGCAGCAAGCTACCAGAAATCAGAAGACTATTTGCCTCACTCTCTTTGACATTTTCGACAACAGCCCCAGTTTTCCCGACCGATAAATACATTTTTCACTCAACTTCAACGCCAGCGCCAGGCCAGCAAGAACATTTTCTTGTGAGCAATTTCAATTCAGTTCGACGAATTTTCTCAATAGAGTTGTGGTGTGTTTGCGAAGACGGATTCGGTGCGTTCGGATTAAGAAATTGAGTTATAAAATAATTAGTTTTATTCATATTTCATAGAGTGAATAAAACTTCATATACAACGGTGTATCATCTTTGGTGATTGCTAAACTAGAATTTGTTTATTAAATCCACTTTTGGACACTCGTTGTTTGTGTGTCTATATTTTGTGGGTGTTGTTTGTTGTGTTGAAAAATTCCTGTGAATTTAATAAAGTGTTCCAATAATGTGAGTAGGTATATTATGTTGTACTAAAGAGGATCAAAAAATAGTTTAGTCTCTTGGAATTTATCTCATCCTCCGCCACTTAGGAGTCATCATAATGGCTTCTTCACTTTACGGACCGGGATAAGTTTAAATATGAAAGTCGAATTAAAAATGCTATTTTAATTAAAACGAAATATAAATCTACATTATTCGCGAAAAGTGCTAAACATAAAAATAAGGGATTTTTTTTTCAAAATTCCAAGAGTGATAACCATAATACAGTGCCAGGGTATTTCAAACCCAAGAAAAGCCATCTGGGAAATCAAGGAAAAAATCAGTTCTACTTGGATCTCTCTACACCTTTTCTACCTGTCTCTCTACCTTTTCAAGGGCTGAAGAGGACGAGGACAACGACGGCAACGGCAACGGCCAAGAATACACATACATAGGAGAAGAAAAGCAGGAAAGAATAGGGTTTTTCCTTTTAGGTTGGGAAAACAAGTGAAAAGGATAACGACACAAGATGAAGGATATATTTTGGATACCTCTGCTTGCTCTGCTGTTCCTTTCGGGTAAGTAAATTCTAGTAAAACTTAAATTTAATGAATAGAAAAAAGACATCCAAAGCACAGATTTGCGACCAAAAATTACCTTTGTCCTAAGATATGTTATGAAATTGTTAACTACTGTAGGAATAATCTTTTGTAAATGTTTTTTTTTGAACTAAAAACTAATTCGACGAAAGAAAGCCAAAAAAATTTAACTTTTATTAAATGCGTCTATTTCCTTGTTCCCTTATCATAATGAAAAAAATATAAAGCAAAGCGAAAAAAAGACAAAATTGAGAAAACCCACCACATCAGAAAGTATGGAAACAACAAGAACAAGTGACTATAAAAAGTAGTAGTGTTAAAAACAATCGATACCAGCGCAGGCGGTGTGTGCTCTCTTCCAATGTCGATTTTGCCTACTTCTGCTCTACTGCTACTTTGTTACTTGTTTTGTCTTTTCTATGAACTTACTTCATCGTACATCGCCATTTAGGCTGGCAAAATGAAAAGTAGAAAGGCTAGGTACTACTCCAAGGAGCGAGTACTAGGCATTGGGACAAGCACATGCACTGAACGAAACAGTGAACCGAATACCGACCGAACCAACCATAGTGCCAGAGCGAGTGGTTAAAAAGGAGACATGAATAGGATGTCGGAGTCGGATGTGTACACACTCTCCTCGCTGGATATGTCTATGACATAATTGAAAATTCTCAACAACCGACAGCGAGAGCAACTTCGTCAGTTAATTTTTTTTTGTGTTGTTGTTTTTGTTCCAGTTCCAGTGTGTGTAGCGGAATTTTAAGGATATGTTACCCTGTATGAATGATATCAACTAAAAGCCACCCCAGTACCCCACCAATAACCCCGCCCTCTGTTTTTCCACGGCATAAGCTTTCACCCCTTGCAGAGTTTTCCCGTCCTTACTCGTAGTGCCGTAGTCTTCTTGCTTTAGTTGTGTGAGTTTTCCAATTTTGTTTCCTTTGCCACTACACTTGTGTAACCTTCCGCTGTCCTCCACCCGATTTGAAAAATCCGACGTAGACTGCTGCTGGTATAGGTTAATATTACGTATTTGTAAAAGGAAAATTTTGATGGCAGGCGGCAGGTAGGTGAATAATTGGCGCTTGCCAGCTTACCACCGTCGTCGACAGCCCTTAATTTAGCTGACTTTGACGTATCATTAAGTCGGGTGGCTCTGGCTGTGGCTGTGGCGACGGGTGAAGGCAAGGCAGTGTTCTACATGAGGGAATTAAAATTTGTCCATCGATAAGTTGCGGATTGCTTTTTGTTTAACGTCAAAGCCGAGCCAATTCGTCTGCATTTGAAAATGAGTGTCTGTACACAAAGTCCCTTTATATGTATTCACCACTTGCGTTGTTGGATGTTTTATCAGATTACCCATCCCCATCTACCCCAGAGTGGGGTTGATTTGAATTTCTTTTCTTATTTTTTAAGATACGTGTCGCATTATGAGGCTTGAAAATTTGTAATAAAATCGGTTAAATGCGTTTTAAGAGTTTAAGATTGTTTAAATTAGGTAGGTATATCTGTTCTTCCTTGCCCGTTTGAATTTTCCAAACATTGCTATCCCCATTGCCGTTGTCATCGTCATCGTCATCATTTTGTCATCTTTTAAAATTCCGTTCTGGAAAATGGGAAAAATCAATCGATAATACAGAATCATTTTTCGCCTTTTCTGTCTATGTGCTTATGATTGCGTGTGTCCTTTTTTGTCGTTCACCATCATCGCTGCTTTTACGTCTGCTTTGACTTTGAGTAGTGCCATTGCTTTTCTTTTATATAGGTACATATATGTACATAGGTACATATGTATATGTATAATTGTGTGAATGTATTAATTTCGTTCTGGATTCTAGAGTGGGTGGAATAATAATATAAAAAAGAATTGGTTTCACAACTCTACATAAAGTTAATTTTATTTTTCTTTGTTTTTTTTTTTTATTATATTTGTAGTCAAACGAATTTCATTATTTTTTATGTCTTACACGCTTGTGGGTCATATTTTTTTTGTTTTTCGTTCAGTTGAGTAAAACTCAAGAACACGCAATGCGGATAATAGTTTGAGGGAAATTAGGAATGAACAAATAGGTATTACATATATGTCCCTACATATATCCTTTTTATAGTTTTTTTTTTTTTAACTTATACCCATATGAACTTACTTGCCCTTGAGACAATGATATGTTTTTTTCTTAAGCTTAAATAAAGTCTCTTCCAATCCTAGGCATAATAGTATACGATTTTTGATCCAATGCGCTCCCAATCCATATAGCTATGATTTCAATGTCCTTTGTAAAGTATCGTATGCATTTCGGGGTCTTAATAGAGAGCTCATCTTTAGCGAGCGTTTAAATCTCTATTAATCTCTATCATTAAGTGCCCGAAATGCATACGATAATAAAGAATATTTAAACTAATAAAGATCGAGTGTTCTAATATTTTTATTGATAGTTTGCGGTCAATAAGAAATTTATAAATCCTAACGTCTATTATAACGACTCGCATGTTTTTTTCCACAGGTTTTTACCTAGGTGATTGATTTTGTTATAAATAAAATGAAACATTTTCCTTTAAATTTGATTGTTTCTCTCAGCAAACACAGACCTTTATTGAAAAAAGTTTATCTTTGATAATAGCCTTTTTTTATTATCAGAATTGATCTATATGGATGGACTCATGAACCTGCTCTTTATCGGGTTCACGCTTCATGATCCGAAAACAGGGTGCTGATTCTCGCCGCTGTGAGGTTGTTTTATTTCACAAACTTTGACGAAGACTGCATTGACACTATGAACGTCGCTTTTGAGTTCTCAAACAAATTATAAAACTCGAATCGAACAAAGAAGTCTCAACTATCCGATATTAAAGGGAGCTATTAGAAAACCTTTAATTCCAGATTTTCGAGACGCCATAACTTGCCAACAGTGTTACCGATGAGAAATTTTAAAAGTTCGCAAAAAAAGGGTCACGAGAAAAAAAACGTCGCATTTAAAAAAAAAAATTAATACATACATATATTGCAAAATCAAAGGAAATCCGTATAAATAAAACATATTTTGGAATAATTTTAATTTTTTAAAAAATTTACCAAAGAAAAAAATCAGTTTTTCACACCTTTTAAATCAGTTCTCAATTGATACTAAAAGTAAAATACGGAAAGCAATAAAACTCTTTCGGAGAATTGTTAAGATGTCTTAGTTATCAAACAAATTCTTGTCCTAACATTCATATAATAATAATATTCATTTAAAAGTTTGCTTTTGGAATAGTTATTACAAAAAACGTTTTCATGATTTTTGCCTTTAAATTGTATTAGGTCAGTAGAAACAAACTTTTAACCTGAAAAAAATTACACATGTTCACTTTTCTCTCACCATTCGTTAGAGGGGGTTATTAGGAGTACATGGGTAGTTTTTCGGGAAAATCGGATTGGAGCTTAAGCCGCCATCTTGGAATTTTCTTAAAAAATTGACTTGAAATAAAAAAAGGATATTCAAAAACAACGGCAGCACTAACAGTGTCATATATATCTTTTTTAAAAGCCAGAAATCAATTCTTTAATAATTTTTTTAAATAAAATTTTGAAAAAAAATGAAAAAAAAAATTGAAAATACATTTTTTTTTTCAAAATTTTGCATTATTTAGTAGTATTTTTGTTTAGTAATAATTTTATTTCAATAATTAAAAATACACAAATAATTAAAAATCTATTTGTTTTGATTAAAAAAAATAAAAAATTAGGTAAATCATAGTTTTAAAAATAACCTGTAAAAACGTTATCCTATCTACAAAAGCAAACTTTTCTATCAAATGTAGGTATGTATTTGTTTTTCGAGTGACTATAGGTACAGCTTTATAAATTTAATACCCTTTTTTTGAAGTCAAAATTCATGTTGACTTGTGAAATCAATCCATAAAATAATTCATAGTAGAGACATGTAGACAAAAATACTTTGCGAACACAACCACAGAAATTAAGAGTTCTAATGTTTAGGTATATGCAGAAACGAAAAGTCGAGCTGGATTTTAAAGGGCAAACAGCAGAGTTTCAACTTAACTAAACAAACGACAAAAATGCGATCGAGTCGAACAAAACTAATTTCAACTCGATTTTGTTGTACAGATTGAAATTCTGTGAGACTGACACTGTGCGATGTGGAATGGATACCATTGATTGCTGAGTTAAATGAAAAAATGTTACTTACTAGAACCTATCTTTTCCATGCATTTTTCTAGAGATGGGGTCAAAGTCCGAAGATTTAAAAGAAAGGGTCAAAAATAGCCACTTTTTCAAAAGGTCGTATAATGATCGCATGAGGTGAAAAAAGGGGTCAAAATGCGACTAAAATCGCAAAGCGGCAGCACTGCCTGCCAAACAGAAATTAACCAATTATAAGGTGGATCAAGTTAAATATTTATCAAGATACAAGATTTTATTGTCGTTTTGAATAAACACAAACTCTAGCTTAAATGAGTAATCCTATTTTTTAAACATACAAATAAAGATATTTATAAATTAACTAGGTACAATGTTTAATTAAACCAGAAGCCGTAGTAAGTTTACGCGAGAAAAAGGATAAATAAACATGGAGAGTTGTAATTTTAACAAATGTGTAGTTAGATAAACCTCAAATAGACATCTCGTCATATTAAACGAGTGTTTCAGATCTAGGTTAGTAAAGAGTGAGTAGGGTTGAGTTAAAATTACAGTGTGCCATCTTAATTCATCCTTATTCTGGTGCAAGCGTAACATGTATGTCTAGAGTTTTTGTTGTTATCTGAGTATTATTCAACAAGGTGAGTGAAATTTTATTTTTCAACAATAATTGTTACGATTTTTATATAAACTCTGTTGTAAATAGTAAATTGTACTAAATAAATGAATACATACATTTTAGATAAATACTTGCTGTAAAAGTAAAGTTAAATAAGTAATTGTTGACAACTCGGACTTATTGGTATGTTTTATAGGTCCAAAGATTAGAATGGTTTAGAATAGCACTGGGTGAAGATATATTAATTAAGAAGTAAAAAACAACAACAACAATAGACAATGGATTTCTTCAGATTCAGGTTCCATATTTTCAGTTTTATTTTCAGCTTTATTTTTGATTGAAATGAAATTTAAATACAAAATAAAAAAAAAAAAAAATATCCGGTTCTCATTACGGTTAAGTTTCTAATTCATTACAAGAATTATATCAATTCACCGACTCATTTTAAATCAAAAGCATTGCAACTGTATATATTTCATTAAGTTTCTTTCTGTCAACAATTTCTAGGTGCTGTTAATTAATGGAACACCAAATTATGGCGCATGGTATAAAGCTGAAGAGGAAAACTCTGACAGCGTATCCGTCAAATATACTATATATGAACTTGCTTGAAAAATCTTATTTGCATGGCATGTTTCTGTCACCCTTACCGTTTTGTCCTACAAAACAAAAATAAAGAACGTACATAAATCTCATTTGCAAAGAAGTCTACAACATCCATTCACATAAGAACAAAACAAATAATTATAATGAGCCTGTAAACTCCACACATTCTCGAGAGTGTCAAATACAAACAGAAGCAGCTATTATTCTGTGCGTCGTTATCGTTGTACCTTATACACCGGCAGAGTATATTATACTGTACCAGCAACAACAAAAACTACAACAACAAAAAGATAAAGTTGACCTTTCACGTATACATCATGTAATGGGCATGGAAGATACCTACATCGTTTCATTCGCATGTAGAATACGTATGTAGATATAGGACCATTTTTAAAAGAAGAACTATGATGGGAATTCTGTCTTACTTGCATTAAAACAAGTACCCCCTTACGAATGAGGAAGAATACTTGAACCCTTTCACAAAATAGTTTCTTTGTAAATTGTCTTGATTTCTTTTTTTCATCTTGTTTTTGATGCTCTTCATGCTTTGGACATTTTGATTAACATTTTTTATGTGTGTTTTTGAAAAGACTTCTAATAAAACACATTTATATTTAGGTCAAGTAGTTTGAAAAAAATAATGGAAAATGAAAAATGCAAGGGATTTACACAGATGTCATGGAAAAAATAATTTAAAAAAAAACATTGTTCTAGGTGATTTTTTGTTGTTGTATTGTATTCAAAAACAAAAACAGTAGAAATAATAAAACAAAATGAAGGTTAAAAAGTATATATGTACCTAACAAGCAAAAAGTTTTCTACTTGATTATTCTTTATGCAAACCAATGTTCTCACATAAAAATTAAGAAGAGTTCAATTTAAATTTTGTGATCACTACCCGTAGTTTAATCATAATGAATGTATGTTCTGACCTCTATTTTTCTAACGTGCCAATTTGTACAGTTTTTTTGAAGCGTAGTTCAAGCTTTTCACCAAATTCTTTTACACATTTTCAAATAGTCCACGAAATGTTAAGGTAGTAAAGCGGATTAAATAGTATTGCAGTGCAATGCCATGATATGACAATTATTTTGGGTACTATGACATCACCCATTATGGTTTTGGTGATAAGCCACAACGTCAGTTTCTTTTTATTTTCATATTAAAGGTTTTGTATATTTTTTGTTTTTATTTAATATAAGTTTTAAGTTCACTTGGAAGCCACATTCATCTTAATTTCATGATGCACAGCGCGTGTAATCCCGCAGTTATGTATCCGACTATCTCCATTGCGTTAGACGCTGTTTATATTGGGAAGTTTGAGGCCGGTATAGGAGCAGTTCGTTGGCAAGAGAAGGGTGGGGTGAGGACTCTCGTGAGGCACGAAGAAAACATAAAAACCGGACTCATGAGTCTACTTTGCTGTTGCTTCAATGTTTGGAATGTTGAAATTGTTGTTGTTTCAATGTATTTTGAGGCGCCTGAAAGTCTCAAATGTAAACACGTAGACACTCACTAGTCCGTTATCAATCTTCCCAATCTAAACAGGGTATTAGTTCCTTTAACTACTTGCTGAATATCATCTGACATTTTTTGCGATCTTTTCGCAAAATACAATTAGGGCCAGTTTCACAGTGAAGTAAGTATCACTTAAGTGCCGAATATGGAAAACTAATTTCACAGTGTAAACTTATCGGAATAAGTGACACTTAAGTCTCCGATGTTGGCCACTTAAGTTCCACTTACTCATGTAGTCAAAGTGGGAAAATTAAGTGCCACTTATTTTGTTAAGTGTGCACTGTGAAACTGGCCCTTAATGCTGTTGAAACGTCAAAATAAGAATAAATAAGTCATAGAAAATTTAATTTGAAAAGCTTACGCCTTCTGCACAAGAATTGTCTCGTCATAGACGCGTGCAAGATTCGTCATGTTATAGTAAAGATTCCACTACGGCTAAACTTGTACACACGAAGCTTCGTGTCATAGATAAAGTAAATACGCCTGGCGATGACACTGCCGTACAGCAAGCGATTTGTAGTTTGGGTGCTGCAACGAATAAGTGCAGCTTACGCTTCGTGTGCGGTTGTCAATTGAAACACACGTACACACAAAACGCAACAATGGGAGATACTTTTTACATTCCAGTATACTGACGACTGGTAGATCTTCCGAATAAAAAGTCGAATAAAACAACTCAACGCTGAAGCAGATTGTACAATGTACACACAAAATTATGACTGACTTTAAAATCAACTATAACCATAAAATCTTAATACAAACTATAAGTATTTACTTAGAAGAAAGTTAGATGCTTCTATTACAAACAAAGTTTCAGGTCAATTTCAGTTCTCAAATTTTTAATTGGATTATTATCACTAAACGCTTAAAACGGTAGTTGTCAAAAACGCTTTGGATCCCACTGAAATACCAATCCAAAAAAAACATGTCCCATATCTTAAAAAAAAAAAAAAAAAAAACTGATAAGCAAACACCATAAATCTTCAAACTTAAATAAGACACAAAGACAAACGAGTCCGCCGCGAGACGGCCAGATCCAGACAGGTCTTGCAACATATGCCTATATAGCTACGCACGAATAACAAATAAAACCAACAATCGATATCAATGTTCAGATATCAAAACAAAATTATTGTCCATACAGAAGATCAATGTCACCGAAATCATATTGAATTAACCGTGTAGGTTGAAGATAGATGCACCTCAAATAAACCAGTTATATTATTAAATTAGTTTTTGTTGTTGTTGGTGTTGTTGTTGTTATTATCGATTTCATACCGTGTCTTTTTTCATCGTTGGGTGTTTGTTTTGTATTCATCATCGACCAATTTTAATAAGTAGGTTACATTAGTTTGGATATTGAGGGATTATAAAGCGATTAAAATATTTATTGGATCCGTATCTAACAGTTGAAAGAGGATTTTTATTGAGAAAAGTCGTTATAAATTATGTAGGAATATTTTTGTATTAATTTGTGTAGGAAAATTGTCACGTGTGCTAAGACTCACTTATTTTGTTAAAAATCTCTCATCAATATCTTAATAAGACAAAATTAGGTATCGAAAATCGAAATTGTCAGAAGGGGAAGTTGGACATCCTACCAACAATTTGGTCCGAAAATACATACATATGTATACCTACATAAATACATACCTAGTTGTTTAAATGTGCGATAACTTTGAGAATAATTAATTACGTTTAATGAATAAAAACTATAGATCAGATCAGAAAAGAGCAAGGGAGGACAAAAGTGTATGAAAAATGCCAAAACAAGTTAAAGTTATGAGGTTGTCCAGAAGTCTTCTGGTTTCGATTCTAAAATGAAATCCAGAAGAAGAACTGTGGTGCGTTCTTTTTCTATAAAATGTTAACAATTGTTACACTATTGCTGACTTTGGTCGTTCATAAAAGTGTAACACTGTATGTGTGTTCAATGAGGCTGTTCGGAACAGTTTAGAACACTTTAGAACAGAAAAGTACAAGATTTTGCTGTTCAATGAGACGTTTTCTGTTCTGAACTGTTCTGGATTGCTGTTCAATGAGTCAGTTTGGAACAGTTTGGAACAATTTAGAACAGCATTTTCTGCACTTGCTTTTGAGGTAGAACAAGTTAGAACAGATTTGCGAAAACTGTCAAAATCAGACGTTGTGATTTTTTTAATGAAAGTAGTTTTTTTTTTTGATAGATTTTATTTCAATTTCTGCTTAACTCTTTCAAAAGTGTATTTTAATCAATTTTGATTCTATTTTCATGAAGTAATTTAAGTTTTAAGATGTATATTTGTGAATTTGTGACATATACTCCGAAAAATTGTTGTTGCTTTTTTAGTGACAACGTAGGTAGCCCTTTTCTGTTCTAACTTGTTCTGACGTTTTTCACGAATCTGTGCTGTTCTGTTCTGTCCTGTTCTGTTCTGTTCTAACTTTTTCCTCACTGAACAAACCTTGTGTAACATTATGACGTCATTAAATCGTTCCTAAATTCCATGTTGGAGTGTCAGAGTGGTACACTTTCTAACAATTTCATCCTTGATATGAATTGAAGTCTTGATCTGTCAAAAGCAGCTGAATTTGGAAATGTATGTATATACATTTGTTAACTTTTCCTTCTTTCGATTTGGAATTATTTTAATTTTTGTATTTCTTTACAACATAGTTTATTTTTTTTTTGTGGATTTTGAGTTTTACAATTGTTTTTAATTTTTCAATTTGGTATATTTTTTTACAGAGAAATTAATGTCCAAATGATTCGATTTTGTACAGAAACAAAGTTAATGTGAATTTAATTTAAATATTGTTATGCATTTAAGTGATCATAATATTTTTTTTAATAAAATTTGATGGAATAAAAAAATTTAAATGTGTTTCCATTTTTTTTCAACCTCTTTCGATTGACAGATCAACAATATTTTTAACATTAGGTTTGTTCGTTGAGCCCTGGAGTCGCTCTAAAGCGTTTTTTGAAAAACATGAACTCAACCGGACAATCAAATTCTGCGTTCTGAGACCTGGGGTCGCCCTGAACTCGCTCTGAAGCCTAGTGCGCTGCTGATGCGAAACGAAAAATCCCATACAAAAATGACACAACGAAATCAGAAACGGAAAATTTCGTTCTCCTTTTCATTTTGCAGTACGCTGTTCGAAGAGCGAAATGTATAATTGTAGTAGATTATTTGGAGAAGTCTCCGCTCCTTTTCGCACTGAATTAATTATACAGACTATTTATTTTTGTGTTTTTTTTTTTGTTTATCATTTTATTACATCATGGGTTTCTCTGATTTTTTGCGTTTATGTTTGATTTTGTTTTTGGAATTAGTGAAACTCTCCAAGGATATTTTCCGTTGTGTTTTCGCAAGCGTTTCGTTGTCTGTTTGGAGATCACAGAAAAATTTCGTTTCGCATCAGCAGAGTACTATGGCTTGAAGTAGAACTAGGTTTTCTGCAACGAATAAACTGCAAAGTGACATGAGTTGTGAGGCTATTATTTTGTTGTGGATTTGCTTGTTGCAGGTAATAGCTTATTTTTGAAATAGAAATTAAAAGAAAAATTGAAAGATAACAAATAGAAATAGAAAAGGAAAACGCTTGATGTTGTTTCAATTCATTTTTAAAACTAATTTAAAACACATTTTATGTTTTAATTACTGAGCATATAGCTTCTTATTTCTTGCGTTTAATGTCAACAACACAATTTAAAGCCATCTGGCGTTTTTTGAAAACCCAAAAACCCAGGTTTTTCTTGACAATTCTTGGAGTTGCCAAGAAAACCTATGGGTCTCAACCCTGGGTAAAGTTCAACGAACGAAACTGTTTGTTGTTCCTAAATAAATAAATGTTACCTACACAGTGTAACACTTTTAACAATGACATTTTAACATTTTTTTGACATAACAACAATAGTTAACATTTTATAGAAAAAGAACGGACCACTGTGGTGCGTTCTTTTTCTATAAAATGTTAACTATTGTTAACTTCGGTCGTTCCTAAATGGGAAAGTGTTACACTGTGTAACATTATGACGTCATTAAATCGTTCCTTAATTCAGTGTTGAAGTGTCAGAGTGTTACACTTTCTGACAATTTTCAACTCACCTCCTTGATATGAATTGAAGTGTTGATCTGTCAAAAGCAGCTGAATAAGTCTTTTGTTTACTTTTCGTTCTTTCGATTTGGAATTATTTTAATTTTTGTATTTCTTTTCAACATAATTAATATATTTCTGGATTTTGAGTTTTGCAATTGTTTTCAGTTATTTTCTGATGAATTTTGTTTTTTTTTTTTAAATGTTTAATCTTTCAATTCGGTAGATTTTTTACAGAGGAATTTGTGTCCATTATGAATGGAAAAAAAATTCTATAAAAATTTTGTTAATGATTCGATTTTGTACGAAAATAAAGTTAATGTGAATTTATTTTAAATATTGTAGATATGCATTTAATGATTTAAGTGAACATAATAGTCTAATAAAATTTCATGCAATCAAAAAATTTCTTTGATTTATTCATTCCAAATGTGTTTTAATTTGTTTTCAACCCCTTCCGATTGACAGATCAACAATATGTTACACAGTGTAACACTTTTAACAATGACATTTTATTTTGACACAACAACAATAGTTAACATTTTATAGAAAAAGAACGGACCACTGTCATTTTGAGGGTTTCACATAGGCTTCTGGACGACCAATGGAAAACGACATTAGTTCCCAGTCCCTTATCAGATATAAGTTTCAAATTCAAAAATTTCTAATTCGTTTTAATAAATCATTAAATAGAATTTAAGTTCAATGTGCACTTTCTTCACCCATTGTAAAATGGCGGCCAAGTGGGGGCTTTCAACACCGAAAACCGAGTTTTATTCTCACACTTAATCCCCCTAGACGGTAAAACAAATATATTGGCCTGTCCAAAACGCAAGGTGCGGCCAATATTTTGTAACATTTGAAACACAGCGGAGTGCTGGGAAGTGTCGCTCAGTTCCGCTTTCAGGATCTAGCTCGATGTAGGTACACTTGGACGCACAGCAAACACACTGCCTAACGCTATGCCGACGAACGCTATGATGAAATCGATAGAAATCTCGGTTTTGTTTGTACACGAAACTAATACTTGGCCAATAAGGGTAAGTAAAAACGGAACAATGAAAATGCTTTTTCATTGTTCGTTTTTCACCGAAGAAAAGTATTTAGATATTTAAAAGTGCCTACTGCTTAACTCATGAATTTAGTAGAAAATTGGTTATCTCGCCTGTCACCAGTCAACAACCTAATGACTTTGTGACAAGTCTTTTGTTAAAATACTGCACCTCTCATGACTCACACTTATGACAAAAGTTTAAATGCTATTAAGCCGTTTCCTTTTAATTATGTTCAAAATTTTTCTTCCTCAACTTCAAGAAGCTATAATTTTATTATTTTGACAAAGAATATTGTCTTGCAGAAACTTCTATGACATAAATGTCTTCAACATTATTTCCTTTTTCTTAATTATTTGTCTACGAAAGTTATTAAAAAAAAGAAAGAAGTGACTTCAACTGCCAGAAACAAAATCATCCATTATAATTGCAGTAGTGCGCCGTCGTCGTCTTCAAGTCGCATCGCAACGAAAATCCTCATCGCATTTTGTTTGCTTTGTTTGTTTTTTTTTTCTTTTAAAATTGACCTACATTTGCCGAAAACAGAGATAACATTCTCTGTCGTTTAATTGCTTAACCGCATTCTTAGCTAAAGCAGAAAAACATATTTGTACGAACCCTTCATTTTGTATACGGGGTGTTGCTTCGTGGGTGGGTGTCTATACCTAGGTGCTTGATATAGCTAGGCTTTAAAATATTTTTTTTTAATTTCTTTTTGTTTTTCTTTTTTTCTACAAAAGCAGGAATATGAAAAGCGACTCAAATGAAAATGATAAAATGTGTCATTCAGTGCCTTAACTTGTATATAAATATACAAAGTGCCATCTGTTTAGATTCTCAAGTATTCATTGGGATCTCTTGGAAATCGAGTATCTTTTGTTCTTTTGTATATCCTGTTTGTAATGTAGGTTTTGTTGTTGGTTCAACAACCTTTAACTTTTAATTAAAAAAAATGTAAGGTTCTACTATAAGACAAGTTATGGGTTTGCAAAATGTTAAAATGATCAAAAGAATGAATGAAAGAGAATCTCGTATTTTTGACTAGTGCTGTGGTAATGCCCTGAGAAGCTTGACTTTGACTTATCAATTAAATTCAATTTTAAGCATGTATAAATTAATTTTTTAACAAACAAAAAAACTGAATGAATTAAAAATGTTCACAACTTAAAAGACAAGGCGGCTGGCTTGAATGTTGAGCAATCATGGGCCTCATCACATAAAATAAAAACGATCGGACGTTATCGTTTCCACCATATTGATGTCTCTATCATATCAGCAAAGAAAAACATTTTTTCAAACAATATAGTTCGATCGTTTTCGTTTTACGATGAAGAAGCTCCTGGACTTCCTTCAGACAATTACTGTATCGAACATTTAAACCTTGCTCGTTTACTTCGCAAACCTACCCATTTCTACCATTTTTAGCCCGCAAGACTGCCAAAGTTCATATAAAAAAAATAAAACTGGTAGAATCAGGCAGTTTCGGCCAAGTACGCGAACAGACCTTTAAACTTATGGGGTTTTCCATTGGTAAAATAAATCAATTTATTTTTGATTTGGGTCTGTCATAAACACAATTTCCCCTCTTTTTGCTTTCCATAGGGCAAAATAAATTGATTTATTTTTGATTTTAAATCAAATTTGCAAATCTACATTTTTCGGCAGATTTACCCCTCATTTTACTAACACCAATATAAATTTAAGCTGTCAGCTTGGGAAATGTAGTTTTTGATTTGAAATTTATTCGTTTTGCGAAAATTTTGCTGAAATTGTTTAAATAAATAAAATCCTATTGAAAAATGGAAGCAATTTAATATGAATTTTACTGCATACACTTTTCCAAAGACAACAAGTTTGAATGAAAATTTGACAGCTATGCCACACTAGTTTCACAGACAAGAAAGTACACCAATACAAAGGCCAAACAAAAATCAATTTGAATTGTGTTCCATTCGCGAAGAAAAAAATCAATTTTTTACTGAAATCTAAATTTACCAATGGAAAACCCCATTATATGAGCACAAATCATCTGTCATATTTACTGTCACTAAAAAACAGTGTTACCAATTTAAAAACTTCTATACCATAAATAAGAAATTTTTTTATATGTATTACATTTTTCTTTAAATTTATGTTATTTATGCAAGAATCTAAATGTTCCTTGAATAAATTGTCGGTCGTTTTCGAAAACGACATTTGCGTCGAAAAACTTATTGCAATATGTTCTTAAATGCAAATTGTTAAGGTCAACTGTTCGAAAATCCAAAACGAAATTTGTATGCAAAAGTATTATTTTCGTTAACTCAGTTCGCTAAAGTCATATGTTCGATAACATCATTTGTGGCGCAACCCATGCAGCAAAAAAATCCAGTTGACTACAAAAATATTGAAAAGCCAGAGGGCGTGTTCGTAGACTTCAAAACCGTTTGCACGATTGCATATTTGATGTTAGCAATAGTGGCGCGTTCGGAAAAATGAGATTTCAGAGATTTCGGTGCGTCAAAATTTGAAAAACTTATTTTTCCTTACCATTTTGACAGCAAAGCTGAGATCTCTCTTTCTAATATCAACACTACACAAAATTTAAAGCGGCCTCTAGACGATGCAATTGTAACAACTGTACATCTGTTGTATAGTTTGTATGCGAGCTTGCGACAATATCGCTTTGCCGAACGAGTATCACCGCCAACCTGCGATTAAGCCGCTTAAGGTAATATATTGCGCAGGTTGTCAAATGTTGCAAGTGTCAGAAATTAAAAATCGGCCACAAGATCTACTATTAGAAACAACAACAAAATATTGAAATTAGTCAAGAGAATAGGCACTGGATCCACCATTTTCCTCGGCCACTACCATTTTTGACAGATGCGCAGAACCGAACAAAAATGAAAATGTTAGTTATTTTTTAAAAAAATCGCTTTAAGAATTAAACGTTCCAACCCACTGCCGCGCTCACTTGTATTAAATGTACTTTTTATTCTATAGAAGCTTAAAACTGAAATTTTGTTTTGGAAGTTCACTTGAACATGTCCGTCAAAAATTAAATTAAAATTTTAAGGTTCTAATAATTGAATATTTGTTGTGACAGAAAAAAAAATTGTGCCACTTGGTTTTTTTTTTAAATAACCCCTGGTAATGCTAACTTGATAACCAAGTTAGCATAACCACCATTGGTTTTTTCTAACGATATTGGTTTTTTTTACAATATTCGTTTTTTCTTACGATATTCGTTTTTTTTACGATATTCGTTTTTTCTTACGATATTCGTTTTTTCTTACGATATTCGTTTTTTCTTACGATATTCGCTTTTTCTTACGATATTCGTTATTTCTTACGATATTCGTTATTTCTTACGATATTCGTTTTTTCTTACGATATTCGTTTTTTCTTACGATATTCGTTTTTTCTTACGATATTCGTTTTTTCTTACGGTATTCATTTTTTCTTACGATATTCGTTTTTTCTTACGATATTCGTTTTTTCTTACGATATTCGTTTTTGCTTACGATATTCGTTTTTGCTTACGATATTCGTTTTTTCTTACGATATTCGTTTTTTCTTACGATATTCGTTTATTCTTACGACTACTATCTATTAGCTTTCGTTTTCTTTTTTCAATTTTTGACAATCCTTAGTAGGTGTGAAGTTAGTTGTGCTTTAAACAACATTATTTGTTCGTTTCGTTTTGTCGGCAACGTCTTCATTGCGCTTTTCTCGTTTTACATAATCGCGCTTTTATTTGTCGTGTTTATCGTTAACTTCCCGCTTGTTTCGTAACTAAATAGGGGCCCAGCGTTACCACAGCTGTGATTGACTATATTTTTTTTCTGAATGATTTTTTGCTGTGGAATTGTTTAAACTATTTTTTTTCACGACAAATTTAGGACAGTTAATCCAATTATTAAAATCTTAAAATTTTGAAGTGGTATTGCTCACTTATAATATAATGTTTTTTAAAAAATAATTTCGATTTTTATATAATTGAAAAGCTTTCCCATATAAGAGCCAGTAGGTACATACGACCCAGTGGTGCACTCAATAGGTACATTGTTTTTTTTTTTTTTTTTTTTTCGCCAATTTTTGTAAGTAACAGAAAATGCACTAAACTAGCATACGTGCATAAAACATGAGAAATCATGGGGAAGGTACTTTGGTGTGGCCTCTTCTTATGTAACATTGTTTTGGATGGAAGAACTTTTGGGAAGCATTCTACGAGTGTTCCAAATAACTTAAAGTTTGTGCAAAAGTTTTTTTCCCTATTATTTTTCTTCTTTCTTGTTGTTGTGGTTTCTTCTTTTTTTTTGTATTTATTGTTTGCCTATCCTATAGCTACTCCTAAGGAAAAAACAAAATTATAAACTATTCCATACCAACCAACCGCCATTAGAGAAGGTGCGGTGGTATTTGGGATGTGTGTGCATCCTTGGACCAGAGTGTCTGCAAGTTTGTGTTATATATACATTTGTATTGATCTAGAAAAAGGATATCGTTCTTGTTATGTTTCCGTGATGTGGCAAAGAGTGTATAGAATCGTCTTGTGTTGCATATATACTCGTATACTATATACGATAGAAAAGGGAGGTAAAGTATATATAGATAGGAATGTATAGGTAAGATATTCCTTCTATAATCCTCTGCCGGTAGGCAAAAAAGAACTTAAGCGTTTTCTGCAGAGAGCTTGAGGGATAAAAACAAGAACGCGATGATTAAATATAGAGCAAAAGTTGTGACAGCTATACAAAACGAAAACTATAATTGTGTAGATATATGTAGGGTATAGGTATACGCAAGAACCAGAAAATGTTTTTGGTGCAAAAGTTTAGATGAATATAATGTAGGTATACAAAAAAATGAACTCCTATAGGCATCATCCAGGAATAAACTAACGAGAGTTATGTAGTTGAGAACTTATAAATAGGTTCTTGTATTCTTGGGACGTATAATTTGGGACACTGACAAATGGTCAAAACATTCTGGTATACCGCCCAAATAGTGTATATACATATGTAGCTAGCTTGCACCGCATGGTTGAATGATTTATTTATTGAAACTTTTCGAAAGAAGCTTTTCTTACGATTTGGAGTTGGAAAGAAACTATTTTTTGAGATGCGGTATTTTTTTTTATACAAGACCAATATATGTAAAAAACATTTATCATGCTTTAAATACTTCAATGTTAAGAAAATAAATTTTAAGAGCTTGGACATATAAACCCACGTGGTCATATTTTGGTTATACATAATGTACATATACATCAACTCCTTAAATTTGCTTTCTAATTTAAGAGTTGTTTTCTTCAAAGCATTGGGAAATTTAAAAATATCGATAGTTTAATGTTTGGCAACCCTGAGTTTGAACAATATTTTTGGAAACAATATGTGATGGAATTAACTGTATTTTAGTTATTTTTTAAGTAAACATTTTAATGAAGATAAAAACATAAAAATCGAAAACTTAAAATTAATGGAAATATTGCATAATGCATAGCGCATAGTCGAAGGGCTTAAACTGATACATAATTATCTTTCTATCTCTTTACTGATATTATAATTCAGAATTTTGCTTGCACTCAAAACTTTTGTTGGTTTAATTCCCTAAACTGCCCATATTTCTATCATTTTTACCCAGTGGCTCCATTGCCAATATTTGAGGAAATAAATTGCTTGGTTCATTGACCTTGCCTTGAATATTGCCAATGGAGATGCTTTGGCAATGGCAATGTTGCTCTGTTGATGAAAGGCAATTATTGATTTCCATCCCTGCAGCAGTAAATTTTGACGTTGTACCTTTTTCGAAATGCTTTCTACGCGATTTTGAATGACTTTTGCTTCGTTTTGAAATTAAAGTTGAAAATATATGAGAAATTAAGTGAATAGACGTTTTATTATCTACGGTTCTGGGTCGGGGTTATCTTTTAACACGTAATACAAAAACAAATTTGGATCTAGGTTTCTATCGGGGTTTGTTTTATGAAACCAGAAATAAGTTCTTACTGTGTCGGGTAGACGGCTCTTCAGTCGGTAGGGAGTACAAACTGTAGTGTGAGGAAAAAAGAAAGTATCTACATGAAAAATAAACAAACAAAAGACAAAAAGAGATGAGCATACAACAGTGTTTTCATTTGGATCCGTATCGTTTTATTATATCGGGGTGAACCGTATGGGTTATTGGCGATAATAAAACGCGGCTAGTATTGATTTAAGAGCAAAAAAAAAAAAAAAACATTAAACAGCGGTCGTTATTTCTATATTGACATTTGACAACAGAAATAACTTGGCAATAGAAGGCCCATCCAGGAAATAAATTGTCATTGCAGTTGACATTGCCTCAAATACATAAACTCAGTTAAAACTACATATACTTTTTATTATTGAATGACCCCCCCCCCCTTTTTTTGTTCAAAAATGCACTTAACCAAAATAAAAAAAATAAGCTTGGTTTTTATTTGCTTTCCAGAAAACATATAGAATTTATTTCCAAAAAACATCACCCTGAAACATGGTGAATTATTTCTTAAAAATCTAATTTTCAGTTTTTGTATTTTAATCGTTTATAATAACGTAGATGAAGATAATAAGAAAACTACTTCTGTTTAAGTGGAGCGATTGAATATACAGTAGAATCTCGAAAAGATGAACAGATATAAAACAGGGCCCGTTCATCTTTCCAAATTGTTCATCTTTTCGAGCATCAACATTTGGTTAAGGAAGAAAATACAGTTTTATAAATAAAAACATTAAGGGCCAGTTTCACAGTGCATACTTAACTAAATAAGTGGCACTTAATTTTCCCATTCATGGACTTTAGATGTAGTTTTAAGGTCTGAGTAAGTGGATCTTAAGTGGCCAATATGGGAGACTTAAGTGTCACTTATTCCGATAAGTTTACACTGTGAAATTGGGCATTAGTTTTCCATATCTGGAACTTAAGTGACACTTACTTTACTGTGCAACTGGCCCTAAATATTATTTACATAACGAGTCAAAACAAGCCCCAAAGTACTGTTCAAGAGGAATTAAAAGGCAAAGAAAAAGTAAAAAATTATGTTTGGAATAAAGTGTTCATCTTTTCGAGTACTAAATTTCAACCTTTCACCTTTTTGAACACTGAAAAGTGTAAATATTTCGTTCATCTTTCCGAGCTGTTAATCTTTTAGAACCGTTCATCTTTCCGAGATTCTACTGTATTTCAATTTTTCATCTAACTGATGAGCCCAACTGTCGTACCTGAGCGAAACGCAATTTTTGGAGTTGAGGTAACTTGAACTTAAAAATTAAAATATGTATATTAAATCATTTATATCTAAAGTTGTCGATTTTTACTTATATTTAAGAAAAATTAAAAAAATGTATCGATGACAAAAAAAAAATCTTTATCACTTTCCGTTTAGGAAGCATTATTCTCGACCGTTCTCTTTGTTTACCATAATTCACTGTATGAAATTCCGCATTTCAAAAAATCCCCTATCGGTAAATTTTTAAATACAATTTCCTTTTTCATTATATTTTGTCTCTAAGTCAACAAAACGTTTAGTAAATTGGACGTCGCAATTTTTCTCTTTACGTTGCAAACGCTATGGGTGGTGCAAGTTGGGTCATCCTTTAGCTACTCATATAAATTTATGTTTGTAATGAATGTTATATCATTCCATTTCTTTACCGTATACGAATAAATAGACTGATGTATCTATTTCAACTTAAAAATTAAATCATCACTTTCATTTTTCAACTTCAAACAATCTTCAAACATTTCCAAGAAAATCATGAAGCATACAAAAAATATGAATTGCTTTGGTGTCAAATGACAATTTTGTGACCGGAGAGACGACTGACAGACGATGCACAGTGGTGCACTTTGTATGCGAGAACGGAAAAAATTCCATAAAAACTATACCCATATAACCAGATGTTGATGACATTTTCAGGGATGGAAAATCAAAACAATTAAAGTATAATATCGTCGTCAAAATAGGTAAAAGTCCATTGGTAAAGAATTTCAGCTACGTATATATGCAAAGTTTTTTTCCACGTCCAATTTTTGGAATTTTTTTTATATGTTTGACTCTTTTGTTTAAAAGCAGTCTTAGTTCGATAAAATTTGAAACGCATAACCGATTTTTATGACCAATTCTTACATTGTACTGCTGAAAAGTGCTTGTTTTGGCATTAACGTAACAACTTTGGCAATTTAACTCAAATTCACACACATTTTCCCATATTATGACCTTGAGCCTCTATTTAGGGGTTTTTCACTTCAGTTTCGGATTAAATCGTTGGTGCACGCAGATTCTATATGGCTAACATGAATCAGCTAATCAAAATCCACACTGTTGTTAAACAAATATTATCAGTTTAATCAAAACAAAGCATCCGGAAATAATTCACTTGACTAGAAGCTTGATGACTTGCAAATTCTATTTTGTTTACATCCTTAAACACTTAAAATACATTTGAAAGCAAGGAATTTCATAAACGTTTACTTTCAATAACTTTCAATAACTTTCAATTAGTTCTTCAATAATAAAAGTTTCAAGAAATCTCATACCAACATAATATATATATACATATATAGATATGTATATAACTTTTATAAAAGAGATCAAAGTATCTAAAGAAATATAAATCATCTATTCCAGGTATACAATTTTTATCCTTGAACATTTCCGTTTTATGATTTTTATATTTTTTTTTGTTGTGTAATAAATTCAATTTTAATTTTAATGGCTGTAATTACTTCCGTTGTTACGTTATTTTTGTTTTTTGTTACAAAAAAGAAGAATGAAATTAGAGAAAGAGAAAAAGAAAGTAAGTTCTTCTATATATATTTGTTACCTACCTTCATTATGAGAATATTTTATGCACGAAATGCTTTTATAAAAAGGGTTTCTTAATTAAATATAAGAGCAAAAGCACACAACATTTGAATTAAGAAGTAAGTATTTTTTTTGGCAAAAAAAAAAAATATAAAAACAAACGACTAAGTAGATTGTAGATATATACATTATACATACATTTAAACTCGAAGTTTCTCCCAGAATATATTATGTATATACAGATAATAATAATTAAGACTAACGTGCGAATTCTTGTATATATACCTTTATACACATTAATTAAACCTGGGTATACTATGCTTTTACACTCGTATCTTTGGAGCTTCAGGGATAATGAAGTTTGACCCAAAATAAAATATCTACCTAAGATGAAAATGTTACCATCCTTTTAGTTTTTACTTTACATAATTTATTTAAATTATCTTCAGTTGCTGATATATTTATAATATGAATATCTAAGAAGTAAAAATGAACTTAACTTTATAATTGTTTAATATTTTTGGAAGTTTCAAAAAATTTAAATTGACGAATAGGAGTACAATTATCAGCTGTTCGCATTTATTAAATTTTTGTATAGCCTAGAGCTCCCGATTTTAAATGTGCATCTAATTACAAGTGTATTCGTGTCACGTGTACACATGTAGTAAAAAATATTCAACACGTGTACAGGTGTATTTTCTAAATACATGTGTAATTATGTATAAAAGCGTCACCCTTTTTCTAACTGACCGAGGTGAAGCCATTTTAAGATATTTGTAAAGTGTAACGGGTTTTTAGGTACTGCATATAATTTTTATTATGTTACACCAAGACAAAGTTTTTTTTTTAAATCTATATAATATGTATATTTGTCTGTATTCTGTATTGTTTTGTATTGCATACCCTAAGGGTTACAAGTCTCCCATCCGTCCGTCCTTACTCCTTCTCGCAACCTCTAGTACCTTTATCCATTCTTCCCCCTCCCTCCTTCGTCCATTATATCCCTCATTTTTCCCCCTATTGATCTCCCTTCATCTCCACCTGACCTGCATCTTTCTATCACATGTTACCACGTCTCTGGCTCACCTTCACACACTCTGCACATTCTCTCTTCTTCTTGTTTCCAGTACCATCTTTCTCTCACCTCATTCCCTAGCCTGACTCTCGCTATTCTCTTTGTTCTGTCTGCCTTCCATCCCGCTTTCAGATATTGCGGGATCCCCTCGGTCATTACTTCCTTATACCACCTGTTATATCTGGATTCCATTATTAAATCCCGTCTTTCCTTCTTCTGCTCTCTTCTGTTCTCTCGTATCCTGTCATACTGTCTCCTCTTCCTTCCCTTCCTCTCATACTGTCTCCTCTTCCTTCCCTTCCTCTCATTCCTATTCTCCCTTGTTCCCATCGTGATTCTCTCTCGTTTCCATCCCTCTCTCTCTCTCTCATCTCCTCTAAACATTCCCTCGCTATCTCGCTTCCTTTTCCACCTGTTAATTTCTCTTCATAATTCCACGCCTTTCTCCCTGCTCTTATCGTTAACTTATCTCTTTTGGTTTCCTCTCTCACCATGTATCCTGGAGTTTGCCATTCTACCCCTAGTGTCCATTTGAGGTACCTCCTGCAATCTTTCCATGTATATTTGTCTTTGTTGTATATTTGTCTTTGTTGCATATTAAACTAACGGCATTTTATCTACGCCTTTTGAACCACATCAACATCATAACTACGACTTAGAAGTAATTACACGTTTATTGCCTGAATAAACGTGTACAAATAAATACACGTGTAAACATAAATACACGTGTTCATACACGAATAACTTAATTACACGTTTAACACGGGTATTCGCATATATTTACACTGCTGCCAAAAACATTCCGGATTTATTCCCATAGTAATGATTTTCTTAATACCAAGTAGAAAACTAACAACTTTCCATAAGTTTTTTAATAATTATGTAAAGAGTATGAGACAAGTTAATAATAACTTTAAAAATTTAATGCTACGATGACAAAAACAATAAAAAAAAATTATTGTATAAAGTTACTCGGTAACATGCCTGTGCAAAACTAACCGGATTTCAAGAAGATTGCGAGTCTCGATGTTAAAGTAACGGTTTTTTCGAGTCTTTTGACTCAAGCCGTAGATTAAAACGTTTTTACAAGTTAAGAGCTGTGTAAGTTGAAATTATATAGTGCATAAAATGGCTAAAACACGTTATAGCAACGCGATTCGATACGAAATAATAGAAAAGTTCCAAGCCGGTATAAAACAAAAAGTAATCGCTGAAATCTTAAAAATTCCAACGTCAACGGTTTGCGACATCATTAAAAAATTTAAAAGTGGAAAATCAGTAGAAGCAGATCATTTTGGTGGACGCCCTCGCAAAACAACAATTAAAACTGATAGGCGCATAAAGAATTTCGTGCTTAAAACCCTTTTGCGACTTCAAAGACAATTTGGGATGAACTTAATCTACCCATAGGGCCAAGTACGGTCAGGAAGCGTTTAAGAGATTTCGGTCTTTTTGCATTTGGACCAGCTAAAAAACCTCTTCTTACTGCTAAACATCGTAAAAAAAGGTAATCCGTAAAAAAGGTATTTGGGAAAGACTTAAAATTCCTAATCAAAACATTTAACCCAGGGTTGAATTTGCAAAAAATGATCTTAACCGGTCTTTAAGCAAATGGAGGAGTGTGCTTTTCAGTGATGAAAGCAAATTCAACTTATTTTACTCCGATGGTGCAAGGACAGTGAGGCGCTCAAAAGGTACGCAATTAAAGCCTGCAAATGTACTCCCTACAGTTAAGCACGGTGGAGCCTCGCTAATGGTTGCTTATGGCTGTTTTTCAGGAGCAGGCTGCGGTCCTATACACCAAATCACAGGAATTAGGGACCGTTCAATATAGGGACATTTTGGAGTCAGTAATGCTTCCATACGCAGAGGAAGAAATGCCTCTGCGTTGGGTTTTTCAGCAGGATAATGACCCCAAACATTTTTCAAAGCTGCTAAAAGAGTGGTTTGCAACTAAAAATATTCGTGTCTTAGAATGGCCATCTCAATCACCCGATTTAAACCCAATAGATTTAAACCCAATAGAATAAACCGCCATTTTAAAAAGGCGGGTTGGGAAAAAAAAGCACACGTCAACAACTTTTTCAGCTTTGAAAAATAAATGGGAGAATATTCCTGCTTCTGTACTCGGGAATTTAATCCAGTCAATGCCTCGTCGATGCCGAGCTGTGATAAAAAACAGGGGTTACTGGACAAAATATTAAATAAATAATAAAAGTTAATTGCAAAAAAATAAAATCCGGTTAGTGTGTCACATTAAAATTTTGAATTAACTTTAATTTTTTGAATTTTTTTTTGTTTTGATTCCATTCATTGTTTTAGTTCCATGGTTTTTGTTTCAAATAATAAAATTGTTCAATAAAAATGGGAAAAAATTGCAAACATTTGATTTTTTCATTTTTATATCACAAACCAGCAATCAATGCAGTTTACCAAAAAAATCCGGAATGTTTTTCACACCACTGTACATGCAATAGGGGGCTCTAATAAATATGTATGTACAATGTACATACCTTTAAACATATGTAGATGGCGTTGTGTCGCAGGATACCTACCACCAAGGATGAAATGGACAGTAGACAACTTCATATTTCTTCTTCTTATTTATGTATATCCATCTTTTTATTTAACGAAATTTTTTATTCTTCAGAAAAGATAAAAAAATTGTTGTCATTCAAGATAGAATCGGATATTTGCTCTTGTTAAAAAACAGTTCGCATGCTAAAAAAAAAAGTTAAAATTTTCAAAGCAATTTTTCATCTTTTCTTTTTAAAATAACAAGCCCAAAAATGTGTGATTTTGGGAATTCTTGATTAATCTTGATCAAATAAAATAAGCGACTCGAAATGGAATTTTTTTTTTTTTGGACGCAAAAAATTTATGAATTCACCATGCTTTTTTCTCAAAACAATTGCTGGTCAATTGTTTTGCATGCAAATAAATTTTTTGTATTCAAATAACATTAAATATTGGTGATGAAAACAGCTTTTTTGGACTTTTCATCGAAATATGTACCTCATTTCCATAATAAATTGTGAGATGCCTTAAATGTGATTTCTAATGCCTATATGTTCATTTCAAATTATGTGAATAAATCACAACACACTACCACAATTTACATAAAACAAAATTAAAAATCACAACGAGGAGAAACGCGACACAAAACAAATAACGACGACCACAACTGTTTTGGTCGTGATTCGTGATTTATTTTGCGAACTGTGAACGGAAATCAAGATTATAGGTTAAAAATCAGAAGAAACATAAAAGTCTCACAGATCACGACGGAAATTTGAAGAACGGGGTAGAATTACTGTGCTCGTGATTTTCTGTGTCCAATATTAAAGAATGAATATAAATCCCATAGAACAAAGCAAAATGCAAATAAAATGTGGTGGTTTTCTATTTTTATAGATTTAGTTTTCCGATCCGGTGCATTTTTGAACTGGAAACTCTTTTATTGGTCGAGTACCTATAACTATAGGCAAGTGTTAAATTTTTTTAACCTGCCAACCTTACTTTATTTTTAAGATTTTTCTTACTCCGTTTTTCTATAAAACTTTTGTTAAAGTTTGTAAATTTGCCCTCTAGATCCTAAAGCGAAACATGGAATTTTTGTGTAACCCTACCCACTGCCACGCCTTCTTTTTATTTTTGACTTTTCTCCTCATTTTGTTCAAGAAAGATGAATTTTGTAAATATTCAGAACATCCTACATATATTTGAATACCTACATAAAATCTTAAACACAATTAAGAAATCCACCCACAACGACGCCTACTATTTTATATTTAAAGTTTTTCCTCATTCTGTTTCTAAAAACAGCTGTATTTTCGTTGAAAAGCTCTCTTCTGAAGTACAGCATGTGAATTTTGTAAGAATCCACCCTTTGCCACGCCTACTATTCTTATACATATTTGCAGATTTCTCCTTATTCTGTTACTTTAGAAAGGTCTCTTTACAAATCACAATTCATAAATCATAATCTAAGGTTAAAATCACAGTGAATCTTAAATCAAAATCACAGATGTCTGTCAAGTTAGCATTACCATTTCAAAATTTTAAGATTCTAATAATTGGATTAATTGTCGTGAATTTGTCGTAAATTTGTCTTGAAACAAAAAAAATTGTCGCGCGTGTTTTTTAAAAATTAACCCCTGGTAATGCTAACTTGACGGTCAAGTTAGCACTACCACCCCCCAAAAAAAATTAAAAAAAAAAAACGAGTATGCCATTAAATGTCGTGAATTTGTCGTAAATTTGTCGTGAAATAAAAAAAAAATTTTTTATGTAATTTCGAAAAATCTCACATTGCGTTTCATCAATGAATATACAGCCTAACCCAGACTTTGATGTCTGTCAAGTTAGCATTACCATTTCAAAATTTTAAGATTCTAACAATTGGATTAATTGTCGTGAATTTGTCGTAAATTTGTCGTGAAAGAAAAAAATTTGTCGCGCGCGTTTTTTAAAAAATAACCCCTGGTAATGCTAACTTGACGGTCAAGTTAGCATTACCACCCCTGAAAAAAATTCAAAAAAAAAAATGGAGTATGTCATTAAATGTCGTGAATTTGTCGTAAATTTGTCGTGAAACAAAAAAAAATTTCGAGCTTGTTTTTTTAAAAATAACCCCTGGTAATGCTAACTTGATGGTCAAGTTAGCATTACCACCCCTTAAAAAAAATTCAAAAAAAAAAATTAAGTATGTCATTTAATGTCGTGAATTTGTCGTAAATTTGTCGTGAAAGAAAAAAAAAATTCGGAAATTTTTTTTTTAATTTCGAAAAATCTCTAACCTTGCACTCCATCAATGAATACAGCGTAACCAAAACTTTGATTTGTACTTTTTAATCCAAAAGAGTTTTTAATAGGAAATTTGTTAAAACAATTGTCGCTCGACGTCCTTAAATAAGTTGTGTCAAAAAATAATTTGTCGCGCCTTGATTTGTCAAGAAAATCACCTAAATATGACGAAATACCCCAAAATAGCATTTTTTAAATAAATCCAGCATTACCACGACTTTGATTAGCTGTACTTTTTTATCCCTGAGAGTTTTTAATGTGGAATTTGTTTAAACAATTGTCGCTCGACGTCCTTAAATAAGTTGTGTCAAAAAATAATTTGTCGCGCCTTGATTTGTCAAGAAAATCACCTAAATATGACGAAATACCCCAAAATAGCATTTTTTAAATAAATCCAGCATTACCACGACTTTGATTAGCTGTACTTTTTTATCCCTGAGAGTTTTTAATGTGGAATTTGTTTAAACAATTGTCGCTCGACGTCCTTAAATAAGTTGTGTCAAAAAATAATTTGTCGCGCCTTGATTTGTCAAGAAAATCACATAAATATGACGAAATACCCCAAAATAGCATTTTTAAAATAAATCCAGCATTACCACGACTTTGATTAGCTGTACTTTTTTATCCCTGAGAGTTTTTAATGTGGAATTTGTTTAAACAATTGTCGCTCGACGTCCTTAAATAAGTTGTGTCAAAAAATAATTTGTCGCGCCTTGATTTGTCAATAAAATCACCTAAATATGACGAAATACCCCAAAATAGCATTTTTTAAATAAATCCAGCATTACCACGACTTTGATTAGCTGTACTTTTTTATCCCTGAGAGTTTTTAATGTGGAATTTGTTTAAACAATTGTCGCTCGACGTCCTTAAATAAGTTGTGTCAAAAAATAATTTGTCGCGCCTTGATTTGTCAAGAAAATCACCTAAATATGACGAAATACCCCAAAATTGCATTTTTAAATAAATCCAGCATTACCACGACTTTGGTTAGCTGTACTTTTTTATCCAAAAGAGTTTTTACTGTGGAATTTGTTTAAACAATTGTCGATGGACGTCCTTTAATAAATTATGTCAAAAAAAAAAAATTTGACACATTCTTTTTTGTGTCAATAAGCTATTGTACACAATTTTTTTCCTGTACAAAAGGTTATTGACACAAAAAAAAATTGTGTCAAATTTTTTTTTTTTTACATAATTTATTTAAGGACGTCGAGCGACAATTGTTTAAACAAATTCCACAGTAAAAACTCTTTTGGATAAAAAAGTACAGCTAACCAAAGTCGTGGTAATGCTGGATTTATTTAAAAAATGCAATTTTGGGGTATTTCGTCATATTTAGGTGATTTTCTTGACAAATCAAGACGCGACAAATTATTTTTTGACAAAACTTTTTTAAGGACGTCGAGCGACAATTGTTTAAACAAATTCCACATTAAAATCTCTGTTCGATAAAAAAATACAGCAATTCAAAGTCTGGGTTAGGCTGTATATTCATTGATGAAACGCAATGTGAGATTTTTCGAAATTACATAAAAAATTCCCGAATTTTTTTTTATTTCACGACAAATTTACGACAAATTCACGACATTTAATGGCATACTCGTTTTTTTTTTTAATTTTTTTTTGGGGGGTGGTAGTGCTAACTTGACCGTCAAGTTAGCATTACCAGGGGTTAATTTTTAAAAAACACGCGCGACAAATTTTTTTCTTTCACGACAAATTTACGACAAATTCACGACAATTAATCCAATTATTAGAATCTTAAAATTTTGAAATGATAATGCTAACTTGACAGACATAAATCACAGTTATATATGTACCTGCGATTGAAAAATCATGACTTAGCTCATCTTTAGATAATTCATGTCGATTATGGAATCCGCGATACTGCGTCCGCAGTGATTCGCAGAGCAGTACACTCTTTTTTCTCTACCCATTTGTCGTGAAAAGAAAAGAGAACACTGTACTGAGCATCACTGCGGATCCAGTTTTGCGGATTCCATAATCGAAATGATTATATTACTTTGGCTTTGACAAGTGTATTTAAGTAAAATCAGTACTTTTGAAAAAATGTATAGATTAGGAGGTACCTTACAAAAATATTAACAAATATTATTTTAAAAATTTTCGTTAACTAAAAATGTGCCCTTAATTAATTTTTGTCATAAAACTTTCGGGTTTACATGTTTTGTTTTTCTTTTGTTTTATTTTACAAAAAATCGTTTAATGCGGTTAATATTGCAAAATACTACTATGTATATTAATTTTGTAATTCATAAACCAGAGATGTGTAATAAAATAACTAATAACGCTGTTATCTTATCACAAACTTTTGATTTATTGCTTGAAAATTGAAATATTCGAATAAACACAATTTAAATTTCTGCTGTTCTACATTTTTTTTGTTGGTTTTGATGTGTAAACATCTACGTATACTGGGGGTAGGATGAAAAAAAACGTAACGTATCTTGTGATCGTGATTCTGTGATTGTGATTCACGTTACGTTATTTATGTTTACACATCTTAACCATGAGTCCCGGCTCTCACACTTTTTCTTTTTTTAAACCAACAAAATGCATAATTCTAACAAACATCTTATATTGAGAAAACTCTTTGGATTCTTGTAACCCATTTTCCAGATTTTATTATTAAATTCATACCCCACTTATACACATCACGTTCCCAAGGCAATAAAAAAATTATGACTGATTATAACCCACCTACAAAACTCCCAATTAAATAATCCGGAAATGCATTAATCAAACTAGTATGTATATATATATACAATTCTTCACAGTTTTTAAAGCTTTGCCCACATATTTTAAAGCCCTTTTTCATTTTCTTCCTCTTATGATAGTTAAGAGATAATCTACTCTCTATATATACATAGGTACCTAAAGCAAGCTATCCCCTCCCACTCGATAAGAATAATGCACAATGTAGAAAATTTTATTGTAGGAAAAGCACATATTATATAGTGCTTTATGGTGCTGGCCTCATTTATATTAAATTTTTTTTTATTGTTCAACAATGATGTGAAAGACCAGTGATGTACACTGGGGCAGAATAACATAAAAACCAGACTTAATTATAAAAAATAGTATAAAATATTATTTGTATATTAATTAAATAAATTGGGTGTCGCGACAGGGCCTAGTGACTTACAACTCTCAACAATTTCTGTGTGCATGTTATTGGCAGGAATGGAAGGGACCTACAATCTTATGCCGATTCCGAACGTCTTAGGTGAGAAGCACTTTTTCATGACAAGATATACTCGTGGAGGATTTGTCAATTCCTCGCAAGAGGCAATTAATTGTAAACATTTTTTGACCTTGTGTGACCTTTCAGATGGCACCTATACTTCTTTTTTGAAAATTCCACTATGAATGATCTGTAAAGAATGCTGTTCAAATACAAAACCTTTTATATATGCCTTTGCTTTTTCTAAAACAAAACCTCTATTTTAAGAATTTTTTTCCAAACTTCTTCGCTATTCTGCCCCAATGTGAGATGCTTGAAAATTGACGAATGGGAATAAATTGAAGAAGCGGTGTAGGTTAATTGATTATCTCAATCACAAATACAAATTTTTAACTTTAAGTACGAACATTAAAAATGTACTGATAAAGATGTTAAAAAACATTTACACGACAACGACAACAACACGCACTTTAGAGGGGTTAAGTGCCTTTTTTGTTCAGCTGATGACTGCATCTTCTTAACGTATTGAAAGATTCAAGTGGGATATACAATTTTCTGAGATGTGCTCCTCTATACAAATATTCTTTGATTTTAAACAATGTTCTTCAGATCAATCTCTAGTGGCCAGAAGCAGTTTTTTTGTTGTTTTGGTTTTATTTTAAATAGTTTTTGGTTTAAATATAACTACAAAAAATTTAAGTGATGGAAACATTCTTTTCTATGTGAAAGAAAATTAATTAATTTCTACGCCTTCTCCTAAATGTCATTTTTTTTTTTGTTGTGTCTGTTCTATGTAACTATAATAAATTATGAAATTGCCAAACATGTGTGGTCGAAATTAAATGATTTGAATTCTTTGAAACATGGAACCGCACATTTAACGTACATATATAGCGACAAAAGGGAAATCTCACTCACTCTCCAGCAGCCTTGGAAGAAGTGTGAAATTTGTGTGTCTAATCGAAACACATGTTTGTGGGAATTTAAACAAACATCTGGTATTTCCCAATGTTGAGACAGGGTGCATGCATATTACATTAAGTTATAGTAAAATGATTGTTTTGGTTTAGATGTCTGAAGGCAATCAAGAAACAATTTCATTTATACATATTCGACATATGTACGTGCGGTATAGTTGAGAAGTTTTACTTATGGATTTATTGTGATTATGTTATATGGTAATATTTGTTTATAAAATTATAAAATAGATTTATCAGGCTTAAGGCATTTTATTAAGATTAATTGTGGGTTCTTTATATTTTTTTTTCTTAGAAAAAACTTAAACAAAAAAATTGTTTCAAAAGTTTGTCTGTTTATTTTTGTGTTATGTCAGTGTCACAAAGAATGACAGAATTATTTTTTCAATAGGTTAGGTACTATGTAAATATTTACAAGCATCGTTAGATACTGCGGGATTGAATTCAGGGCACTTCTTTAGAAAAAAAACCGAAAACGCAACTGTTATAAAAGGTCCAAGTTTTCCTTTGAAAAAAATATATTAACAAGTCCGATGTCTTAAAAATTAGTAGGAATCAAAAGTTCAGCATAGCACCTACCTAGTTGTTTCATCTCCAACAAGAAATGTCAAACTACTGACATCTTGCTGGTTTCACACTGGGCGTATGTTGGAACTTACGAATTATACAAACAAATTTTTGGGATTTATACTACGTTTTCATTGGAGCCAAAATGAAGTAATTTCGTAAATTATATAGAAAAAGTGTTTTCATTTAAAATGTGTTAATTTCGTTTGCAGATAATTTCACTTTGAATGCATTCCATTTGGATGTGTTCATAAAGTTTTAACGTAATTTCTTACTTGAAGAAAATTGTGAAGAAGAAGAAGAAAAATTGTGTTTTGGTGCGAATAAGCTCTTTGTTATCGATAGCAAGTTTGTAGGAAAACGTCAATTTGTGTATGTGATGGCGTTGCAAAAGCGCCATTTTGTTTTTCTTTGCAACTAATTCTTACAATATTAGAAAAAAATTAACCTTCAAACTTAATAATATCGTTTTCGGAGATTTCTCTTATTTTTCTTATTTATAGAAACATTTCTTTCTTTATGCGGATCAGACAGAAAAGAAAATGTGGAAGTGGTTGAATTACATATGTATCGTTTGTTCGTATATTCCTGCTTTTATTTTAAAAGTTTCAGAATTATTCATATAAAAGTTTTTGAGAAATAGACTCTAATTTAGTGGAAAATGGTGTAATGTTTTTTGTTTCAATTTTTCCCAGAACCAGAATTGGCGCTTTAGTCAAAAAATCTAAAAAAAATATTGAGGCTGAAATGGCTGGGATACATGGACCGTTTATATGTAGATGGCGACTCGTGATGCACTTGGTGTTTGTATAGCTGGACGCAGCTTTCTATAAACTTGACTGATTGAAAAAAGGTCTTATATTTGTTGAAGCCGTGGTCCATTTTGGAAGTTTTTAGCAAAGGTATTGTCTTGTCGCATCGTGAAACGCAGCAACGAATAGTGGTTTCTAAAATGAAGATACGCAAAATAGTTTCTTTGTGTCATGAACCTTATAGGCTTTTCACACCAAACCCAAAACCGGGTTTTCGGCAAAAAGTTTTCAAAAACCCGAAAAGCGTTCACACTGAACATTTATAAGTTTTCGTTTGACATTTCACAAACACCAACTCATCTCCTGCAAAAAAAAAAACAATAACAAAATATCTCATTTACATAACACACTCACAATTTCTTTTGTCAGCAGAATTCAGCAGTTTTTTTTTACATTTGACTGAGCGCTGAATGTTTCGAAAGGTTTGTTTGTTTAGTTCAACTTTGAATTTCAACTACTTTTCGAGAGGTTTTACATATATAAAACTTGTGGTTTACGAAAACTTGTGGTTTCCCAAAAATGTATGGTAAAACTTGAGTTTTCGATGTAAGTTTTCTGCCAAAACCGATAATTTCGCGAAAACCGCGTTTTGGGCTTGGTGTGAAAAGGCTATTATACTACGTTTTCATTGAAGCAAATGAAGTAATTTCGTTGAAAATTTTCAAATTCGATTCCAAATTACCTCATTTGTCATTTCCTATTACAAATTCAAATTTCGAAATGTGGGAATTTCAACCAAATTTGCACGAAATTTAGTTGGAAATTACGGAAAATCTTATGGACGCACCCAAGTCGAATGCATCCATAGTGGAAAACCATTGGAAATCATTGAAAATGTCAAAATTTGATGTACATATAGAAAACAGAAAGAGAACACAACCAAATCAAATTCAAAATGAAATTTGACAAACGAAATTAAAAAAAATTACAATGAAAACACTTTTTCTGTAAGTAACGAAATAACCTCATTTCAGCTCCAATGAAAACGTAGTATTAATAAGAACGAGTTTTATTCTTTGTTTCGACATTTTGGAATTTTAGGAACACATATTATGTACCTAGTATGTCTTTCCAACTTTTTGTTTAAGTTCCAGAAGTGAACATATTGTTTGCCCGTTCCATTTTTCTTTTTCAAAACAAAATGTTTGTGGCTATGTTCTGTATTTCGAACGAAATCTATTTCAAATACATATTTTCAATTTCACTCTAAATGAAATTCTGATACTGAAATTCTGATTCTGAAAAACATACAAACCTAGTTCCATTACTTTGAAACTCTGTGCATTTGTGTGAATTTCTACCCAAAAGTCTATCAAAGTTCATATAAAAAAAATGTGTAGAAATTCACACTAATGCACAGAGTTTCAAAGTAAAGGAACACATCTACAGTTTCAATATAAAGGAACGCACTTTATGATGTTTTACAATTCGTATTCGAAAATTTCGAAATTTCTTCGAACTGTCAAATTTGAAGGCGCATCCATTTTTAATTGTTTTGAAAATGGAAATTGAACAGTGGATAAAAGTAGATGCAATATTATTGGCATTTTTAAGGAAAGGAAGTGAAACTTTAGAGAAAAAATTAGACAAATAATTTTTAGAGAAATATCTACATAATATAATAAAGGGTGTTTTTTTTAGACGTATGGTTTTCAATATGACAATACTTTTTTCGGAATTGGTCTTTTTGACAGCTGTCACTTGATTTATGCTCAGCAAATCGTGCAAATTTATTACCAAAATAATTGTTCGAGATGGCCAGGATCCCGATTTTCTCAAGAAAATTTTGTTCAGCGATGAAGCTCACTTTTGGTTGAATAGGTACGTTAATAAGCAAAATTGTCGTATTTGGAGTGATCATAATCCACAAGCCATTCTTGAGGTTGAAACGCCGTTACATCCTCACAAAGTCTTGGTGTGCTCTATGGGCACAGGGAATCAATGGTCCATATTTCTTCAAAAATGAAGCCGGCCATAATGTTACAGTCAATGGGGAACGCTATAGAGCCATGATTAATGACTTTTTCTTGCCCGAATTGGAGGATGTTGATATGGACGACCTTTGGTTCCAACAAGACGTCGCTACATGCCATACAGCCAACGAAAATATCAATTTATTGAAGGAAACTTTTGGTGAGCGCATTATATCGCGTCGTGGGCCTGTGGCGTGGCCTCCAAGATCGTGCGATTTAACACCGCTGAACAATTTTTTGTGGGGTTCTGTGAAGTCGCTTGTCCACGCAGATAAGCCCGAGACGATTGACGCCTTGGGAAGAGAATATTCGGCGCGTTTTGCTGACATACGGCCCCAATTGCTTTAAAAAGTTTCGAGCTATCCGCGGCGGCCACTTGCCCGAAATAATTTTTAAAACATAATGGCAAACCCTTATCTTTATAATAAAGCTACATTGAACATTTTTGGCCATAACATTAAATTATATGCGTTTTATTTCTTCTTGAAAACCACACGTCTAAAAAAAACACCCTTTATATTACCTATAGATTTGTTCGACATTGCGTAAGTACCTAAATATGAATATTGTCCTGATGAATTGTTCATTCTTTTATTCGTATGATTCTACTAAAATAATAATAATAAATAAATTCTAAAAAGAACAAAAATTTTGAATTTGCTTACATTTTGCATCAAAAAAAAAAACAAAACTAACATGAAACTGCACCAATTCCACAAATAATTCACAAAACATAAACAGAGTGAATTAAATACGTTTAAAAAATGTAATGAACCGAAATGCAGACCATCCATTTTCATTTTCGAAACTCCAATTCACAATAATTAATGTCTGTCAAGTTAGTATTACCATTTCAAAATTTTAAGATTCTAACAATTGGATTAATTGTCGTGAATATGTCGTGAAAGAAAAAAAATTTGTCGCGCCGGTTTTTTAAAAAATAACCCCTGGTAATGCTAACTTGACGGTCAAGTTAGCATTACCACCCCTTAAAAAAATAAAAAAAAAATAAGTATGTCATTTAATGTCGTGAATTTGTCGTAAATTTGTCGTGAAAGAAAAAAAAAATTCGGAAATTTTTTTTCAATTTCGAAAAGTCTTTACTATTGCATTCCATCAAGGAATACAGCATTACCATGACTTTGATCTGCTGTACTTTTTTATGCAAAAGAGTTTTTAATGTGGAATTTGTTTTAACAATTGTCGCTTAACGTCCTTAAAAAAGTTATGTCAAAAAATAATTTGTCACGCCTCGTTTTGTCAAAAAAATTACCTAATTATGACGAAATACCCCAAAATTGCATTTTTCAATTAATCCAGCATTACCACAACTTTGATTTGCTGTATTTTTTTATCTATTTGATTTTTTGATGTGGAATTTGTTTAAACAATTGTCGCTCGACGTCCTTAATAAAGTTGTGTCAAAAAATAATTTGTCGCGCCTCATTTTGTCAAAAAAATCACTATAACTATTTAGGTATCTCACTTCCACTTTAGAAGAAAAAATGGAACACTATTTGCATTTCGAAAGATAAAACACTTTTTAATCTTTTTGTGCGGTGAAAACACTACCTAGGATTTTTTAAATCTTAACGAAATTAACTTTGAAAACGTATGTATTAGCCGTTCGGACTTGGCAGAGATTGGTTGAGAGTGCAAGTCACTATAGGCTTTGGTTCTCCACGAAATGTCTCGTCTTAATTTTATTTTTATTATTATTTATTATGAACAAATGATGTTATACGTCATCCTATTTTTACAAACCCTATAGAACCTCCATGCCTCTGCACTACTAAACAATAATTTTCCACCTTTATTAATATTTTTTTTGTTACTAAAGATCTTGCATACAATATAGAGTATAGTGTTCCATTATATAACCGTGTTTTTTTCCTTTTATAATGCAAGAAAGATAAGAAACGAAACGAAAAGAAAGAAAAAATAATATCGTATTATCTTCCTGGAAGGACAAAAATACTCATTCCACACAATTTCTAAGAGTATGCTCTCATTTTCTGAAGTCATATCGTTGTCGTAGTCTTCTTATAAAATGCATTACAAGAGACATCACAAGTATCCCAAACATGAAATTAGAATTAGTCCTTGAGCAGCACTAACTACATGTAGTTTATATTTATATGTATATGTATACAAAAAAGTACATAAAAGTTTTTCCTCCAGCATCACTTGGTACATAACATAGCCATTAAAAAAAAAAAAAAAAATACACTCACATAATAAAATAAATAAAAGTAAAAAGGAACATTTTCAGCATATAGTTAGAAACAGACATACAACGAAGGTTTTTTTTTGCTATGTCGAATAGGTTCTTTGGCGACAATTCCATTGTATTTTTTTTTTCTTCTTCGGCGAAACTTTTCGTGCATTAAATGTTATGTTAGGATTATAGAATGAAGTAGTTTTGTGGCCTTAGTTTTTTGTTGATGTTTTTTTTTTTTCTGCGGACAAACATTTTTAAGAACTTCTTTGGTGAAGTATAAAGTTATTTTCTCTTCTTACATAAGACTTTTGGTAAACATGGAATAATTATTTTTATTGCTATGGGCGGCAATACGTCTTTGGGGCAACATAATTTGATAAAATTATTTAAAAAAAAATCAATAGGTACTTTAAAAAAACATTTTGCAAATTTTTGAGACTATAGATTTTGTAAATCTTTATAAAGAGTGTCCACCGAAAAAAAAAAGAAAACTTGACAGCTGACAGTTGTGGGTTATAAAAAATTGAACACTTAACGAAAGAACGACGCATTCTCCTATTTAGCAATAGTTTGAAAAAGTAATGAAGATTTGGCGATGATTTTTCAAATAAAATCATTTTCATTGAGCGATGAGACTCATTTTCTTCTTAAAGGCTTCGGTATAATCTTCAAAATTGTCGCATTTCGGGTTCAGAAAATACAAGAGTGAATGTTGAGAAACGAATGTATCTAAAACGGGTTACTGTTTGGTGTAGATTTTGGTCTGGACCCATAATCATCATCATATTCAGCCACATTAATTTGTTAAACTATATGCACACGTGATTTCGCAATAGACCTTTTAAGACATAAAGGGTATATTAATGCAACGTCGTAAGTTTATAAATTGTGTAAAATGATAAGTTTACACAAAATTTTGCATATGAACGACGTTTGAATTAATTTGATCAAATGTCGTGTAATTGAATCAGCTGGTAGTTAAACGACAAATGTTAAACTTCAAAATATTGATGCAAATAAGCGTGTTCAGATTTCGAAGTTATATTTAAATGAATAACCTCTTCCAAACCAACGCGAAATCTGAGCCGAATGTCTCGGAACGGTTAAAATAATGTAAGATACACATTAGTCGCGTTTTTTCTTAAGCTCGAAGAGAATGAGATGAGACATCGGGTTCGGGGCTGAAGGTAGTCGCAAACTTACGGCAGTGATCGAACGGAAATGAACGAATAAAAGAAAATCAATGGTGGGTAGATACTTTTTCTTCAGTTTAGACTTTAGATTATTTTCATTTTCAGTAGTAAAAGTGGTCCCGAGGCGAGCTCAACTCAACTGAAATTTGGTGAAAGGAGAATAAAAAAAAAAAAACATGGTTCTTTTCACTTCGATGACAATTCGAAAAGCATAACAAATACAAGTTGAAACATAAATTTTTGTTTATTCATGTGGCCCATTTTGTGGATTTGTGTAAATTAACAATGCAGTGCCTACGTTCTGTAACTCTCGCATCGTTGAAATTGGTCGAGAAACGTTGAAAAATGAAACAAAACTCATACGATTTGTTTCAATTTTGATCGTTTCTCGACTGATTTTGTCGATGCGAGAGTTACAGAACGTAGGCACTGATTAACAATTTTCAGAAAATGTAAACGTCCTATTTTTTTTAAATCTACCTACCTTTTAATTTACAACTTTTATCGCCGACTTATCTCAATGCGATAATTGCACAACACGAACAGAGTTTTTTTTTTTTTAGTTCTCTGAGATATCTAATGTATCATATTTCTGAACACGCCTAATGCTAAAAGTCACAATGACGTTTGGTTAAGTTTACCAAAAACATTTGGTTAATTTTCCGAAGCAAAATCCTTGAGGAATTTCAACCAATTTGTGTAAATCATTTCTCATACAAAATTTGAGAGTTCATTAACCAAATCGTAAACTTAATCAAATGGCATACTTACATATCTAGTGTTTTACATCATTGCATGAATAGGTACCCTTAGTTTTTTTGTGCCAAAATAATGATTATTGCGTTTAAAAATCTTCACTTGGATTTTGTCCGCAGACTGGCCTTTTTGTGTACATATTTCCTGGGCTATATGGATACAAGCTATATACATAGCTTTTAAAGATCATCTACTCAGAAGAGCGGGTGGGAAACCTTTTTTGGAAATGGAGTTTCTGTTTATTGTGAATGTATGAGTGCAAAAGAAGATTCGTGTCATTATCATTTGCGCCCTACTAAAGTAAAGAGGCTTCATAAGACTATTTGCGAATAAGAACAATCTTATAATTATTTTGATCATCCCTCGAGTTACATGCCAGTAATGTGTACTTATATTGTACATTGTGTATACAATATATTTGATATAATTTACAGTACCTACCTGCCAATCGCGAATCTTAAATCTTATACTGCTGCCTTGAAAAATAAGAACGCAGCCCAGAAAATGATAAAAACAAAATTTTACCGCTTACATCCAAAATGTTAGGATGTAAAAACTGCGTATAGGTATATTTCCTGGTGGAATCGTGTATTGTCAGGATTCAACCTTGCCGCAAGCTAAGGATTTTGTTTAATGTAGTCACGTTTACGTTTAACATAATGTGTACATTACTTAAAATACATATTTGTCATGCATAGATGTGTATAAGCATCTATTCGTATCGTAGGATATGTATAACCATATATACCTACATAATTTGTACAGTTGGTTTTACAAGGATATTTACATTTATACACATACATACATATGTATCTCTATGTATATTTTTATAACAATATGAATGAACAAAGTTTTAGCCCGTGGGACTTTATATAAAGTTGTGTTGCGGTCGAAGCATACATGATGGTTTTTTTTTTTTATTGGTTGACTGGTTCATAATGTGGGTTTTATCACGTATATTATTATTTATGTATAGTATATTGTATTATGTATGATTGTATGATTGTATGTATAAATTGTGTTAAAATCGATATGAACATTTTATGTAAATAACTCGAGGCAGTGAATTGTTCGCACCTTATGGTGACTGGAAATTGTTGTTTGTTGTTTTATTCTCCTATAGTTGCAGTGGTTATTTTAAATGATTTAAAGCATTTAAAGAAACCTTTTAAAGAACTGAAAAAGGATATCGAAGAAGGGAATAATATGTTAAATCAGTAAAAAGGGATATGACAGTGTGAAACAAACGCACGTTCCAAATTACAAAAATCAAACAATTGAATCTATATTTCATTTTTATATATTTAACAGGGATGATACAAAAATAAGATTTGGTACAGTAATAATAAGATTTGGTACAGAAATACCAGAAACTAATCAAGTTTAGTAATGGTGAGTTACATCACAGTGTAACAAAAGGAAGATTGATTTGTGAAACTAACTGTTTCAATATTTGCCTTTAACTAAACAGAATAGCAATTTGTTATAGTCTAGGCAAAATGTCCTTTTTTTGCCGAAAAAAAGTCCAGTGAACATTTTTAAACACAATTATATTTATTTGGACATAAGAAAACTGCGTCTAAATGAGTCTATTGCGAAATCGTTTGCCCATAAAAAATTATTCAAAAAAGAAAGAAAGTAATTCATGTAAAACTTTTAGATTATGCAATTCTTTACAAAGAAAAAAGTGATGACACTTTTTTTTCCTGCGACATATCGTTGAAAAGATATCGCCACTTAAAAAAAAGTAAACGAAGAAAATATTAGTTTTTTGCTTATAACTTCTAAACGGTAAGTTCCCATACTTGGTCCATGTTTTTCAGTGAGAGATCATCGCAGTTTCAGAGTTAATTCCTGAAACATGTTTTTCATTCAGTTGACTCAACAAATTTGTTGAATTAATTCTGGTTTAACTTCTGACAGATATGTACATATCAAAACACTATATCGAAATAGAAAGCGTGACACTATGGAAATCGCTTTTTCGATTGTGCCGCATAGTGTCGCCCTGTTTGTTTCGGTAAACTTTTGACAATTGTAAGTAAAAGTTAATAATACAAAGAAAAAACCGCTTCTGAGTTAATTTCGGGTTCAATTTATTTGCAGCACTGAAAAACTGACCCTTAAAAGATAAATGAAATAGTATCATAAACTACGAAATAAGTCCCTGTCTTAACTATGCGAAATTGGAGAACAAAAATGTTATTTCAAACCATTTTCTTTAATCTTTAGCCAAATTGTTTTACAACAAAAACTGCTTCATTAAATAAATCTGATCAAATTACATATACAATCCTACTTTTCATAAAAATATAAATCGCAGTCTTTCCAGCTCATTATCCTGATGCTAAATTTTAGTTTCTTTATCTTAAGGTATAAGAAGCCTAAAGTTCATAATTCTTAAAAAAAAGTAAACGAATTAATTCTGGTTTAACTTCTGACAGATATGTACATATCAAAACACTATATCGAAATAGAAAGCGTGACACTATGGAAATCGCTTTTTCGATTGTGCCGCATAGTGTCGCCCTGTTTGTTTCGGTAAACTTTTGACAATTGTAAGTAAAAGTTAATAATACAAAGAAAAAACCGCTTCTGAGTTAATTTCGGGTTCAATTTATTTGCAGCACTGAAAAACTGACCCTTAAAAGATAAATGAAATAGTATCATAAACTACGAAATAAGTCCCTGTCTTAACTATGCGAAATTGGAGAACAAAAATGTTATTTCAAACCATTTTCTTTAATCTTTAGCCAAATTGTTTTACAACAAAAACTGCTTCATTAAATAAATCTGATCAAATTACATATACAATCCTACTTTTCATAAAAATATAAATCGCAGTCTTTCCAGCTCATTATCCTGATGCTAAATTTTAGTTTCTTTATCTTAAGGTATAAGAAGCCTAAAGTTCATAATTCCCACTCAGAAACAAATCTTGAATATAAAGTTTTCTGATGTAATTTAAAATCAAGTAAATAAATACTCTAAAAAGACAAATACAATAAAAATTTATAGCATCAAGTTGTTAATCGTCATCATAAGCTTTGACTATAATTCCAGTCATTCATCAACAAAAAAAAAAAAACTAAAGCAGTCTCCATATTTGTCTTTCTTCTCAAAATGTATAACATTGTGAACATTTTCCGTTCGACTTCCTATAGTTAAGAGAAACGATTAAAAAACGAAAAAAAAAAAAATCTCTAGGTGTACGACGGAAAAACTGTTTTCTAATTGCGGCATAATTCTAAAGAATTGTGCTTTAAATTAGTCTCTTGAGAGGATAAAGTTTCTATATAATTATTTCCTCAGGATTCGTTGAAAGAAAAAAACTAAATTTGCTTGAAATTTGTTATTCTTTCGCTTCTACTATATTTCGGAAGAAAATTTATTTGGTATTTATGTATTTTGTTTTGTACATCTTGAAGATTAAATAATTTCTTAAGAGTTATTATGGGCTGGGCACTTATTATTGACAATAATTTAAATAAGCAAATAATGTAATGGTAACGACTGGGTCGAGCGTACTTGTTTTTTTTTTGGAGCGATGTAACAGTATCGCTTACTTACTTTTACTTTTTGATAGAACTTCCACCCCGAGATCTCATTTTCCTGAACATGCCTAGTATAATAAGGGGGGTCTTATTTTTAAGTTCAGAGCAGAGCCTGAACTGTCAAGCAAAAAAATCGTGTTTCTTTAGGTTTGTTCAGTGAGAAAAAAGTTAGAACAGACCAGAACAGCACAGCACAGATTCGTGAAAAACGTCAGAACAAGTTAGAACAGAAAATGGCTACCTACGTTGTCATTAAAAAAGCAACAAACATTTTTCGGAACATATATGCTTGTCACAAATTCACAAATATACGTCTTAAAACTAAAATTACTTCATGAAAATAGAATCAGAATTGATTAAAATACACTTTTGAAAGAGTTAAGTAGAGATTCAAATAAAATCTATCAAAAAAACAAACTACTTTCATTAAAAAAAATCACAACATCTGATTTTGACAGTTTTCACAAATCTGTTCTAACGTGTTCTACCTCAAAAGCAAGTGCAGAAAATCCTGTTCTAAATTGTTCCAAACACACTCATTGAACAGCAATCCAGAACAGTTTAGAAAAGAAAATTTCTCATTGAACAGCAAAATCTTGTACTTTTCTGTTCTAAAGTGTTCTAAACTGTTCCGAACAGCCTCATTGAACACACCTTTTTTTTTAGCCAATTTTGTGTTTCTTTTTTCGCTCTGAGCGTGTTCAGAGCATGTTCAGAGCGCTTTAAATAAATTGATAGAGCAGACGGAGTTGAATAGCTGAACACAAAGAAAATGATAACTGTGAACAAATAAAAAAGTGACAGCTGGTGAAGCGTGTTTCTTTAAATAAATCTGAACTCTCAGATCAGAGCACGCTCAGTTCAGAGATCGCTCAGAGTGTGTTCGGAGTGTTCAGATTCTGTTCCGAGCTCTATTCTGAACTAAAAAAGAAAAACACCCATGACGAATTTGTAAATGTGACAGTTTATATCATCTACTAATATTTTCTGCTGTGAAATTAGAAATAACTTAACAAGTTTCATTTCATTTCATTAATAGGCCATGTGTTGATTTTATATATGTTATTTTGACACTGACAGCTCTAATATATGCGCTCAAAAAATTGACAGAAAATCAGTATAATATTTCAGCGGTAAGAAATGGATCGGTTTATGCCCTTGAACAATGTTATGAAAAATTGCGAACTTACTTCTGAAGTGGACGCTGTGCTGCCTGAATTGCACGGCACTAGTAAAAAGGAATAGAAGAATAGGAAACATTTTTTTGTTGGCACAGTGGACTGAGAAATAAGGTGTTCATTTCTCTCATTAAATCCCACGGCGTTCAGTTGAAACTGAGGGAATAAATAAAAGAATGCTGCCTAGAGTGGGGCTCAAACCCACACCTCTAAGTTAACAATTACAAATTTCGGTGAAAAAATACTGCACTGAAACTGCAGTTGCTGTTCCCAAAATTCTGAAGAATATTCGTGAGGCAAACACATTACACATTAATTTTTTCGTCCTACTCGCTCAATGGAGAGTATTACAGCTGCGATGTTGCTTTTGAAGTTACGGTATTATAGTCCCATTTTTCTTCCAAGACGACTAGCGATGTAAGAAACATAACAGTCAATGGAGATCGCTACCGAAGCATGCTAACCGATTTTGTATGGCCAGAAATATGAGGATTTGGACTTGGAAGAGCTGTGGTTGCATGTATAAGCTTGAGCTACGTCCCCGTCAAGCCGTTCAACGAATCGATCAATTACGCAATATGATTGAAAAGCTCATCAGCAATCAGTCGTTTTGGTGATGTTTCTTGACTGCCAATATGACTGCTGTGACATGATAACGCTGCCGTTAAACTCCTTTTTTGTGGAGTGCTCCCGCCTGACTGCATTGCGTGACTGGTCATAATGTGCGCGATCAGCTCTTAACACATTGGCGCATATTCATAGTCGTTTTTAGACCCCAGTTTATCTTAGCCTGGAGTTTATCCAATGTAAATTAGATAGAATAATCCCAGAAACAACTTAAACAGTGACCATGAATATGCCCCATTGTGTTTCCTGCACAAGAGAATGCAACCCAGTATTTACTAATACTAGTTTTTTGGTGTCTTCTTTTGTGCAGGCCTTCAATATGACATTCTCAATTTTGTTGCCTTCTGCCAAGCCAAGTCGGCTTATTATCTTTTCTATAAAACAAAAATTTAATCTATCCTATTGCAAAGTTAATAAACTTAAAGCTAAAATTGTTAAAACCTAAAAATTAAATCTTAAGAAATAAAAAAAAAACACTTAGGGCCAGTTTCACAGTAAAGTAAGTGTCACTTAAGGGCCAGTTATAGAAAACTATTGCCCAATTTCACAGTGTAAACTATTGGAATAAGTGACACTTAAGTCTCCCATATTGGCCACTTGAGTTCTACTTACTCAGACAGTAAAACTACATCCAAAGTGCATAAATGGGAAAATTAAGTGCCACTTATTTTGTTAAGTGTGCACTGTGAAACTGGCCCTTAACGTCTCATCATTTTTGGAGACAAAATTTCTTTGTCGAATTGGTTCTGCTGAGGCCGTTCGTTGATGTGGCCTGTGGGTGTTGCTAGTGCTGTGGCAGCTGCTTGTGCGCAGCTCATTGTTCATCTTCATCGTGGTCGACGCTTTTCTTTGGCCGAAATGCGTGCCGAAACATAGAGTGTCATAAAAGATTGATTCAATGCGTACAATCTACAAACGATTTAGACACTTAAGAACAATATTGGTAAAGCTATTGGTGAAATAGGGGCCGAAACCATTGAAAATGTATTGATAGGTTTGCATACTGCCAAGCCAGTGAAAGTAATCATGTGAATAAAATAATATTCCAGGAAGTTTTACCCTTTTTGATTAATGCAAAAATAGGTGAAAAATACTGAAAAGTTTTTTTTTGTAGCTTTTTTAAAGATGAAACTGACTCTTTATAAGCAAGTTAAAAACATACATGAGTAAGCAAATTCACTAATTCAAGAATAATTTACTGCTGCAAAATCTCACAGGCAAAGAATATGTTTTGCAACTTTGGAATTATTAGGCTTAAGATAATATTTTAATTTTCTTTTCAATGAAACATCAATTTTATAAAGCCAACAAATTCATCAATTTTTCTTTTAAATTAATATTGATGAAATTTTGTTTTTTTTTATTTTAAAACAAATTTCTTTGCTTGTGTTCAGTTATACAATACACATGCAGAAGTAAAATGTAAGGAGAATTATTTGTAATTTATTCTTTCATTCTAAATATGTACCTATACCTATGTATATTTATTCAAAAGAACTCATCGCTCTTTTTTTACATTATTTGATGACTTAAAGAATCCATTAATAATAATAATCAATTATGTATAAATCCCTTAAAGATTTTCCTCGAATTTACCCCCAACTGGGGTTAAGTTGACTCGTCTCTCTTTGACTGTATAACGAATTGAGGGGTAATTGGGCTTATATAAGAGTATAATAGATATTGATATCTTTGCTAATGAGCTCAAAAATAGGTTTCTTAATTGAGATGGTGGTTTTCATTATTTCAGAAGACCCCATGTATATATACGTTTCGTTTTGGCTATATAATGTAATGATAATGACCTTTTATAATCTCAAGATGATGGGCATTAATGGGTTAGTCCATTTTGTATATACTTACAACAAAAAAAAGAAAGAATCATCTTTGTGGTTTAACCACATGGTGATTACTAGTTGTTGAATGTTAAATTGGAATAAATAATTCAAAGTCCTTCATTAAAGTGATAAATCTTTGAAGAGATTTATCTCTTCTTTATAGGATTTTTTTTGTTAATTTACGTTTGACATTTATGGTGTCCCTTACAATATGGGTTGAGTGAAGTAAATAGTTGTGGGAAGAATATTGCGGTAGCGGGCACTGCGTAAAAGCTTTGACATGTATTTTTAACTTATAATAACCTTGTTCGTTTACTCCCCAAACCTACCCATTTCTTCTATTTTTAGCCCGAAAGACTGTCAAAGTTCATATAAAAAAAAATTAATCTGGTAGAATCTGGCAGTTTCGGGCAAGTACGCGAACAGACCTAATGTTATGTGTCTACAAAAAGATTCCAATATAAAGACTTTAAACCAGATCTTTGCCGTTTTTTTTTTAATTTAAAAACGCAATTTTTTGCAAACTTATTTCCCAACAAGCGCTTGTTGAAATGCTTAAATAAATTGAATTTTATTTTAATCATTAAATGACAAAAAAAAATTAATATTGTCAGCATATGAGAAAATAATGATTTTAATTATCTCTATGGGATTTGAGGATTATCGATGTCATTTCTATGCTTAACTTAATGTCCTCACATGACAGCGATAATGTAAACAAGTATACATACATACTATGTACCTACATATAGTTCGATAAGTGTGGCGCCAATTTTATATCGAAAAAGGGATTATCGGATTGTATATTTTCCATTTCGAAAAGAAGGGTTGTTTGATTATTGTATTTGTTTAAAAATACATATTCCCTTTCTCAAATATGTATTATATTTACAAAAAAAAATTTATTTTCTTAACGGTCAACATTTTTGTTCAAATATTATTTATTGGTTCAGATAGGTAAAACATTGAATTGTGATCGTGCTTAGGGACAGGTAAAAATGTTCTATACGGAAATACATAACTAGTATATACATACATACATACCTACCTGTTCGTTTACGATACTTATCTCCTAATTTTGTCTTTTTCATTTAAAATATGTAAACATTTTGTACCTTACTAATAATATAATAATAATGATAATGTTAACCACCATAGCAATATGGATTGGTTTGATCGGAAGCTACAAATATTATTTATTATAAATTGGTCATGCCTTATCTACCCTTTTCACTCTTTAAAGTCTAGCAAACATTTTGTATTTCTAGAAACAGCTATTGTTAAGAAGATATCGCTTGATCGTCTTCGTTTTACATAATTAGGGTCGAGCTGAACACGCCTAAAAAAGTGTCAGTTTAAGCAGTTTATTGTCAAAGTGACATTTAGAATTAGTATGACATTTAAAATATAAAAAAAGCATTAGGTGATTTTAACTTTTATAAAATGTTAAAAAAGTAGTACGATATTAACTTCTTTAAAATTCGAAAAATCCTGTTTTAACCTAGCGTCATACTAAAAATGTTGATGCGGCAACCTAGCTTTTTAGTCATATACAGCCCTATTAGTAGAAATACACCATCCGCTCGTAAAACGTTTTACCTAACACATGGATAGTGGACTTATCCGTTTGATAAAGTAAAATATTAATAAACTTATTCTGTATTCATTTTATCGGTTCACTGAATAATACCAAAAAGTAGGCAGCACTTCACTCAATTGTACTACATATTCAAGTAGGTACTTCTTTCATTTTTGAAAGCTAACTGTCATATCAGTCATCTTTGAATTGAATTATGAACGGTAAAGTTATCCGCTCGTTGAACACCAAAATTGGTGAGATAAGTTATCCGCTCATTGTCAAATGTCATTTAAGGCTAATACACGTTTATTATTAAGAATTATAAGTTAAAACATGTGTTAGTGTTGTTTCATATCTATTTGGTGATTATTAATAGGGCTGATAATTTGCAAGTTAAAAAAAAACCAAACAAAAAAATGCGAAATTCAATCTTTAAATTAAATAAACTTTATTTCAAACGAGATCTTCATATGATGACGGACTTTAATGGACTCATTACCCATTTCTTCATTTTTATGGCATATGACCTACTTTCGTAGTTTCATTTTCATCGGTCGCAACTACAGCTATTCGGGAGCGACGACATTCGATGATGATCGGAAGCGATGATGTTGATTTGTGGCTTGTGCAAATATTTTCTATTTTTCGGTCGCAACTACCGCTATTTGGGAGCGGCCAATGTCGATGATGTTATATAGATGATCTTAATGCAAAGTGTGGATGTCGTCCTTGACCTCATATAATATGTGATGATGTAGTGCGATTTGGTGGTGATAAAAAAACAATTGAATTTGTGGGGTGATATTTGGTTGTTTTACAAAAAAACAGCCAATGATTATGAATTGTGAGAAGCAGCAAATTCTGTTGGCTTTATTGCAATTTTGAGAATGCAACAGGTCCAAAAAACAGGTAAAAATTACAAGTAACCAACGATTTCTTGAAGAGATAAAAAAATGTACCTAGGGCCTAGGGGTTAACAAGAATTAAAACTGTAGGTAGGTATTTCGAAAGAGAAGGTAAGGTCTTTTATAGGCTTTTCACATCAAACCCAAAACCGGGCTTTCGGCAAAAAGTTTTCAAAAACCCGAAAAGCGTTCACACCATTTACAAGTATTCGTTTGACATTTCACAAACACTAACTCATCTCCTGCAAAACAAAAACAATAACAAAACATCTCATTTACATAACACACTCACAGTTTCTTTTGTCAGCAGAATTCAGCAGTTTTTTTTTACATTTAATTGAGCGCTGGATGTTTCGCAAGGTTTGTTTGTTTAGTTCAACTTTCAATTTGAACTTGTTTTCGTGAGGTTTTATATAGATAAAACTTGTGGTTTACGAAAACTTGTGGCTTACCAAAAATGTATGGTAAGACTTGAGTTTTCGATTAGGTTTTCCGCCAAAACCGATAATTTCGCCAAAACCGCGTTTTGGGCTTGGTGTGAAAAGGCTATCAGATTATGCAACGATGTTTTCAGAGATTTCTTGTTTCGAGTAAACTATACTTATAGGCTTTTCACACCGAACCCAAAACCGGGTTTTCGGCAAAAAGTTTTCAAAAACCCGAAAAGCGTTCACACTGAACATTTACAAGTTTTCGTTTGACATTTCACAAACACCAACTCATCTCCTACAAAAAAAATCAATAACAAAACATCTCATTTACATAACACACTCACAATTTATTTTGTCAGCAGAATTCAGCAGTTTTTGTTTACATTTGATTGAGCGCTGGATGTTTCGTAAGGTTTGTTTGTTTAGTTCAACTTTGAATTTCAACTGGTTTTCGTGAGGTTTTATATAAAACTTGTGGTTTTCCAAAACTTGTGGTTTACCAAAAATGTATGGTAAAACTTGAGTTTTCGATTAGGTTTTCCGCCAAAACCGATAATTTCGCGAAAACCGCGTTTTGGGCTTGGTGTGAAAAGGCTATTACACTACCTACATAAAAAAGCTCTTGGAGAAGACTGATAAATTGTTTATTTTTGCGAAGAAAATCGTTGTATTAACTTTTTTTATTCAAATTAATGCCCGTGGCGTGATATTGTGTAGGACTGTCAACTGACCATTACTGCAAATCGAATCCCAGTCTGTGCCAAAAAATTGTATGGACTGGTTGAGAGTTGTAAGTCGCTAGACCCTGGTTTTTCACGAGGTATCGTGCCAACAAATCTATTTATTTCATTATTATTATTATTTATTGTATTATTCATGCTAGAATGTCAGTTTATTAGACTTGACCATTCTTTATTCCGTAAATTTCATTGAATTTCTGAACAACAACAACAACTTAATTTCATTTTAACATTAGAAATGTTTAAGCGGAGGCATACCTATTACCTACTAACAATGTGAAAAAATCAACAGAATTTAAAAAAAGTGTAACGCCGAGTAGAGAAAGAGGGCGAAACGTCAGGGGAATAGACAAAATTATTGCGTTCATGCTTTGTTCTTACTGGTCTGAGGAAACAGAATACGAAGAAGATGATAAAACGGACACCAAAAAAAGGAGAAGTGTTCGTAGGCAGGGATGGCTACTACATTTTTCACTTTTGCTACGTAGTTTATGTAGTTAAAGGTAGTTAAATGTAGTTAATGAAACAAACTTAGTTTAAAATATCAAATGATCTGTCAGTTGTAACTTTGAAGCTTGAATTTTGAGTTAAAATGTTAAAATTTTTATTGAAATTTTATTATTTCTCTAAATCTACTTTGTATGTACATATATGAAAACGACTTTGTATGTACATATATGAAAACGTAACAATTTGTAGAAAATAAGACGTGTAGTTTGTTAAATTAACTACGCGTAGTTAATGATGTAGAAAATGTAGTGTAGTTAATTCGGCCAACCCTGTTCGTAGGCTTTCCAGATTTGTATGTGAAGAAGAGCAAATTTAAAAATAATTTATTCAAAGTTTTAAAATACATAAATGATTTTTTCATTTCTAATGTACCTCAACTATGCTGGAATGGCAAATCGGGTAAATTTTTTTTATTCAAATTATCCGAAAAAATCGTTAGAGGATCTTTAAAAAGCTAGTTAATGTTCAGAACATACAGTAATGCATTCAAAGCCCTCAAATTAAGCAATGTTAGGCGTGTTTTTTTTTGGGAATCTATACATATCACAGTAAGAAATACCACGCATCGGCAGTACCATAGTTTTTATATTTAACATTTTGTAGATACTATTGAACAACTCTCAGAATAATTTGAAATAAAAAAAAATCCATCCTGTAATCCTACTGGCGATGTTGTATTTGTAATGTATGTAAAATTCTACTACATATACAATAGATAGATTTTCCAATAAAACATTCATATTGATTGCTCAGATACATATCTCATTAAAACACTTATAATACATTGTGCATTTATGCATTTTTACCAGTTTTGACAGCGACCTCAGAAAGCACATTTTAAAAGCTCAAAACCATCCAATCTATGCTACTATAGGTATAATGGGGTTTTCGTTTGGTAAATTCAAATTTGAGTTTTTTCGTGGCATGTTTTGCTTATTGAACAGCCAAAATCGTCAAATTCTGTGTTGTAGGAGAGAATATTCCCTAAATTCTTTACTGATAAACATTTTGACAACCACATGCATTTAAAAGTTACTATCGGAAAACTATCGAACTTTGGGCATCAAAATTTTTTTTTTAACGTTTGTCTCGTTCCATGTTCAGTAAACCTGAGCCAAAATTTTCAACGATAGCTTGTACGAGCGGGAAAATTCATGTTTTTTTTTTCGTCTGATTATTGTTGTTTCATTTTAAAGGGATTTGAATAAGAACGGCAAATTATTGGTATCTGAGGAGTTTATACTTTTTGTAAATACCTATTGGGGGTGGTCCCGGCGCAGTGGTAGTAGTGCTTGACTGCTAACCTGTATGTGTGGGTTCGATCTGCAGTCTAGGCAACATTCTTTTCTACATTCCCTAAACTGAACGCCACCCCGGGGATTTAATGGGATAGTCAAAACCTAATTTCTCAATCCACTGTGACAACCTATCTATCCTATCCTTCTATTCCTTCTAACATTTGCCTAATTTATAAGACCCTAGGTCTTACTGGCATATATGTTTGTGTTGTTGTAAACACATATACATATCGTTCTCAGGTGTAATATCGACGTAAGTCCTATTTTCCTTGAGGAATAACGTTTAAAGTTTTCTTCCTTATTAAAATAAAATTTCGCCTTAAAATAGGCCTAAAGAATTGACTTCGGAGTCCTAAAAATCGCTTACTATTCTGTGAGTTAGATTTAATAATACATATTATTAATTTTTTCCACCTGACACAAAAACAAAAGCGATAGTGCGATATGTAGTTGTATACCCGACTGATTAGTTTTTGGTGGTCCTACTTAAGGGTTATGTTTTGTTAGCAAAAAATAAGTTTATCGTTCTAATTTAATACCCGGTGTTGCAGTTCAACAATAACAAAATAACCTAACCGAAAAATGTATCGAAGCAAAGTCAATTAATATATCTTTTAACTTTTATACTATAAGCTGTTGTGTCTTTTTTCAAATAAATTGTTGCTTGGTCAGAATATAACTTAACTTTTCTTTCTACTTTTTTAGGTAAGTGCGAAGAAAACGTGCTTCAAAATAAGGAGGCGTAAGTATGTAATAAATTTAATACTTTCATGACATTTTAACATAAATTAAATACCGTTAAAAGTTATATACTTAACTAGTTATAAACATAAAACATATAAACATCGTGTTCAGATATGGCAACACTAGTTTGAATATGTCAAATTTGACATTGTCACTGTAAAGTTTGACATTTTTAATGGTAATCGTACGCAGAAAGTTTTGTCATTCGAGTAATATTTGTGTTGTTTAACATTTTAATAAATGCCTAATGCCTATTTTAGCTCCATACTTACCAGAAATGTCACTTTGGACAGTTCAAAATTTGAAAATGATATGTTTGCTTACTTTTTTCATTGAACTGTCACTATTTTAGGCGTGTTCCGGTGTAATTTTTTTACAACATTGGTTTGGTATGATAGTTAAAAACTGTTTAAAATTTGGAACATTTTAGTAAAGAGCTTTAATGTTAAAAAAAAAATTGCTAAGTAGTATCATGCTAATAATCAACATCAAACTGTTTAAAATTGTGCTCCATTGAAATCTAAATAATAAAATACTGTAGCATTTTCAAAATTGAAATATAAATTCACCATTAATCATTCAATTGAATGAGTTAAATTTGTATTCAAAATAAATTAAGCCCCAAAAGTTGAAATTGTAGGTATATCAAAATTTAATAAAAATTTGTTATTGGCTTGAATTTCCTTTATGTACCGGAAACTAACCCACCATAACTTATATAATTTACCGAATACATATCCGCATCTCTGATGTTCTTGATAGGTACAATGTACACATATGGGTTATACCGACGTTATACCTACAATACAACCGATACATAAACATAATTTGCTGTGAAAGGCATTACAAAAAAAAAACAGAAACGTCTTCGTCAAAAGAACCTGCAAAGTGTTCCTCACAAAAAAAAAAAAAAAAAAAAAAAAGAACTCCATTCAGCGCTAAGCTTTTCTGTGATGGCATTTCCCCAATCCCAGCGCCAACCCGAAGTTCTCTTCTAGGATAGTTCAATATATGTTTTATTCCTTTTTTTCTTATACCATTATCGTTATTCACAAAATGGCGTTGCTCTTCGAACTTTTAACTTCTATTTCCTCTCACTCATGCTGCTGGTTCTGCTGATGTGTTTTCTTTTTATTTTTTATTTTTCATTTTTTTCTTTAAATCGGATATCATTACGGCCGTGCATACCTCGAAGTTCAGTGACTGAAAATTATTATCTGTCTTCTTCATTTTATATATTTTTATGTACTGCGATATGAATAAAAATCAATAACAAATCACACTTCCTCAAGCCGCTTGAATTCATCCCTCGACTTTTTTTTGTAGATAGGTATGTATATGTATACACTTGTGTGCGAAAGTTCGTAGCGTCCAGTGACACAGGGAGTTTATGTATGTATATATGTAGTGCATAATATCATAGGACAAAATAAGGTCACCCCACTCACTATATAATACATCTAGTGCGCACAAACAATTCGTAGATATGTGGCTCCTGTTTTCTTGCTTTAGTTAAAATGATTTCGAAGACCCCAGCCAGCAGGAGTCAAAAAATTGGGTGAATTTCACCAATTCTTAATACACATACAATTTGGAAGCAATCCAGCTAACTAGTTTAAAGTATATTATGCTTTATTAGAAAAAAGTTTCTCATTATTTTTTGTGTAAGAAATGATAGCGGGAAATTTTCAAACAGATAAAACTAACAAAAAAATTTTTTTTTTTTTTTTTTGGAGTTCAGAAGGTTTATGGCCTATAAATTGAAACATCCGTTAAAATATATAAAACTTTTTTTCGTTTACTTCCCAAAACTGCCAATTTTTAACAATTTTAGTCCAAAGTTGTGTCAAAGTTCATATACAAAATTAGACTAAAATTAGTATAAATTGGCAGTTTTGGGAAGTAAATGAACAGACCTAAAATAGGCATTTACGAAACATGCTTCATCTTTTTAAATCTTCTTAAATTCTAGTCCGATTATTCTTAGATCAGATACTTAGTGTATGACATAGTTGGGAGTCTACTGGAAATTTGGTGAAGATTTGGTCAGATAAAATCAGTCCATTTTCAAAGTAACATTAAAAAAAATGAAGTATTGGACCGCCTACTAACACACCCCCTTTTTAAATAATATTATTATTATTATATTCAGTTTTGTACAGTTCAATGTAAAACACACAATGAGAAACACCATGTAACATTAATTTTGTTGGAAACATTGTTTCTAGTGACAGTTTTGTTTGACAGTTTGTTTATAAACTTCAACTGAACAGATGACAGTTCATGTAAACAACTAAGCAAACACACCATTTTCAAATTTGTAAATGACATTTGGAGTTAGTATGATACATACTAAAAAGATAAAAAAAGCATTTGGTGATTTTAACTTTAATAAAATGTTGAAAGGATAGTTCGATGCTTACTTGTTTAAAATAAGGAAAATGCTTTAACATCGCACGTAATCGTCTTAAATTTTGCGCCTATCTCGTTAATCCACATTTATTTGGTGAAATACGCTAATTTAGATGAACTAACTTGTTGTTTGTTTTATTGATAAGATTTCGCTCTAACAACACTGATTTAAGATAATTCATATTTGATTTGAGTTTATTAATAGGTGTGTACGTGGTTTTTTGAGTTCATTAATATTAAAGTAGGAGGGAGAGGAAAACTGGTTATATAAAACATTCTACATTCGTATTGTGCGGCATAAGAAAGAATTTCTGTACTTCTGCAATACCGTATTATACCTGAATGACTTAGTATAATGGTTTTATCATTTTAGGGGAAGAATGCATCTATTTGCCGATTATGGCTCTCTATCCTTATTATGTTTGTAATTCGTAACGTTAACGACGCAGCACAATTTCCTATCAAATCCCATTGAAAAAAAATTACAAGTAGCAACATGTAGTAAGAAGTTGCAGTTACCAAACAGTCATAAAGGGTCATTCATTTTTCGGTTTCGAAAATTTTATTTCATTGTAAATTTTGGACTTTGCCATTAAGTGTGAAAAACAATATCATTCAAATGGCCGCCTCTGGAAGATTCGCAGCATGCGATTCTTTTGAGGTAATTTTTAACCACTTTTTCGCACACTTCGGGCGGTATCTCGGCCATAACTTGAGTAATGTTGGGTTTTAAAGCGTCTAGAGTTAGATGATTATTCGCGTGAGCACGGTTTTTTGTGTAGCCCCACAGAAAAAAATCTAACGGTGTCAAATCGTATGATCTTGGTGGCCAATTGACGTGAAATTACGCGACTAGGAAACTTCTTACGCCAAGAATCGTATCTACGGCGTTGTGAATGGTCAGCAGGCTTCAATTGTTGCGTAATTTGAACTTTATAAGGATGGAGATGCAAATCCAAATGCAAAATACGTCATAGTGAGGTGTATGACTCGTTCAATTTCTGCGAACGTCGAGAAATCGATAAATTCGAATCATCAGTAACACTTGCACTTGCAGCTGCAATATTTTCGACTGAGCATGCCTTATGACATCAGTAACGCTTCCACTCTCTTCAAATAGCTTCACAATTTTACCTATTGCTTGCGTAGTCGGTCGATTATGACGACCATAATCATCGCGTAATGCGCGAAAAGTGGCTACGTTTGAATCACCACATTTGTATTAAGTTTTAATAATTTTAACGCGTTGTTCGATTGTTAAGCGATCCATTATCCTAAATGGCAAACATTCGACTAATATTATGACACTTCAAATGACAAATGAGTTTGACAGGTGTCAAATGCCAACGCTACCAACTTGAAACCACGAAATGAATGACCCTTAATTATCTCAATCCCTATTTCTGATTTATTCCCGAAAAGCTCAAGCGCAATAAAACAAATAAATTGTTCTCTAATGAATTCATAAATCTTATTTATCAAATCTATTTATTAAAAATTAATTAAGTTGTTAAATTTAAAAATGTCGTATAAAGCCTTCATAAATAGGCTATTACGAGCCATTTCTGCGCAGGAATCTGTTTTATTAATTTCTATTCCACAACTTTCTAACTCGGAAAAATTCACCATTTTTAAAGAAAGACCAATAGTCTATTATTCTTTCTTTCGAACAACAGATGTTGAAGGATGACAACAAAAAAAAATATATAAAAAAGAATTTAACAAAAACGTAATATAATGAAGAACAAAAAAAAATGTTTCTCAAATTCGGTAAACGATGCTGCTTTTAAGCTGTGGTCCTTTAAAAAAAGAACCTCTTTTGTAGTAGTATAAACATTTTGCCTTCTCAACAACATCAGAATGCTCTATTCCTTCGTCATTTTCGACTTCACCCTCACCCTCATCTCTGCACATTGTGTAAACCTGTGCTTTGATCAAAGTGGTGGTGGTGGCAAAAGGCATTTTGAGTTGAACGCAATTAGTTTTTGTTGGATGTTTTAACATGGAATGAGGGTGAGCATGAGGGTTTCTGTTTTTTTTTTTTTTTTTTTTTACATTCGAAAACCCTTGTGTAAATATAAGCTGTGTTAGAGCTAATCATCTGTTGCAAGTACGAAACGTATATATGCACATATATTTATTTATATATACATTTTTCAAATGATGGCAAAAGTCTCCCGCGATATGCTGCTGGCAATGGTACAGTGTTTAGCAATTAACAAAGCCAACATAACGCAAACACACTCAAGATATCCTTTCAATGATCCTTGGATATTTAATTATTCGTAAATATATTAAACAGACACAAAAGAGTTCGATGCATGTATAATGCTTGCTGCTGTTGCTGTTGCTGTTGCGCTATAGTAAAACGCGACCTCCCCCAGTCCAATAATTTTTGCTCGTTCCATAGAATTTGTAATGCTTAGCGGTATTACAAGAGGATTAAGTATAGTGTGAGCTGTGAGTCCTTGAATGGTCTCGTAAGTGGTTTCGCAATTTAATTGATATTTGCCATAATAATTGCAATGGGGTTAATCTTTAACATGGCATGGTGATAATGGTTCTGTAATGTAGGTACAAACATATATGTTGTCAGTCGACATCAAAATCCGTGATGGAATGAACATCAATATCTATTGACATATCATGCCGTGTAAGAAGTGCAAAACTATATTCACAAATAGCTCATAATATGCATTTAGTTTTGACTTTGATTTTGTTGGGATTATGTATACATAACTTTTTAATTATGTATTATTTACAATATTCTTTTGAACGTTGATTTTACTTAAACAATAATATTATCTCACTACGAAGTGACGTTAGAGTTATTGCACGATATAGATGGTTCAATTTTTTTTATTGCGTTTTACTTATCGTTACTTTGACATTAAGTAAAAAGAAATGAAATCACGTACATAAACCAAAATGGCAAAAAAAAATTAAATTGGTAGAATCTGGCAGTTTCGGGCAAGTACGCGAACAGACCTATTATTATGACATAAGACGCCATTTAAAAATGAGAACATCTTCCTTTAGAGTGTTGACTGATTTAACTCTAAAGCCTTGTACGCATTACATCAGCTAAATTTTGACAAAGCAGCATTGAGCGGGGAATATGTCACAGAAAACAGCTGTTCTGGGAAAAGAAATTATATTCAATAATTTAAAAGAATTTGTTTTCAGTATTTCAAATGAATTAAATCAAATAAAATTAAATCTTTTCTTTGTTCTCAAACATTCACCCATTTCAATTTTTATTTTCAAAACCCAAAAAACTCAAAATTCAAGAACTAAAGTATCGTCAATTAGTTGCGGAGAATTAATGGGCCCGTTCAGAAAAATGAGATCTCTGAGATTTTTCTCACTCAAAAATTGAGCAGGCGAATCCAAGATTTTTTTTCCTCAAAATTTTGACAGTAAAACTGAGAAATTTTGCTGAGGAATCCTGTTCATGTAACTGAGAGTGCTGAGATCTCCCAAATCTTATTTTCCTGAACATGTCTAATGTGTTTAGCGCGAACTTAATGAAACAAATACAAAATTTATGTTTCTTTTATTTCTAAACTAATCTTTCCAATTAGTAACATAGAGCAAAAGAAGAGACATTAATTCCTCCATTTGTAATTACACCAAAAATCATGAGGAACATTGTCGAGCAGTTGTAAGTTAAACATCGATTAGCATTGCCACCATCATCTGAAACTTAGCGATTATACGAAAGTGTAAATAGTATTATCAGTAGAATTATCTGCTCCGCTGACATGTGGAAGACGTGACGCGCCGCGCCGCTGCTTAACAACCACTTGTGTTTCCACCCGCAATGTCTTCATTGCATTTGTAGCTTTAACTTTTTGTTAGTCTATACATGTTCATCTGACGTTTTTATTATTTCCATTTCTCACCATAAACCCTACGTGCTCTAGCTCCATTAAATTTTTTACCCGGTTTCCACAGGGAAATGACAACGTAAAGAATGCAAAAGAATGCAAATGAAAGCAAAGAATGGAAAAAAATGCAAAGTGAATGGAAAAAAATGCAAAGAATTCGTGAATTCCCAAAATATTGCATTCAATTGATTTCTGTAAAATGGATGGAAAAAAATTACTTCAATCGTTTTGATTCAAGTGAATGGTGAATTCATATAATGAAGTCTGAAGTCTCAAAGTGAAGTCAATGGATGCAATCTTTTAATTAAATTCAATAAATGATTTTGAAAGACTGCATTCTTTTACAAGCCTGACGAAGAGATCTCGTCACTCTGACGTTTCTTTCTCTCGTCGCATTGTGAAACAGCCTTCAATTTCACATGCCATATATATTTTAAGGTTCTCTTTCACTTGCGTTCAACTTTCGCGGCTATCTTCTACTGCTTCGTCCGGGAGTCGTCACTCGGGATTATATTCAAAGATTTTCCAGGAAGGAACATTGGTGGCAATTTTGAGCTGGGTTTGTTAACATTTTGCATCAAGAAATACTAACCAACTAACTGCAAATGCACCAATATCGCATATAATAATTCAAAAAGTATAAACAAAATGTATGCAATACGTTCATAAAAATAAATTGAACCGACATGCAGAATATCAATTTTAATTTTCGAAATTCCAATTTTCACAATAATTTCGAACGAATCGTAGAACACCCAAATTCAATTTCTTCATATGAATTCACAATAAGTGAAATACAGAACATGGATGAAAATCATTAAATTTAAAATATTTAATTGCTATTAAGTTGCTTTTTAAAAAATGAGTTTCGCAATTAAAAAAAAAATAATAATATCCTCGCTATGATTTCGAATAAAAATTGTCATAGGGCAACAGCAAAAAATTAAAGAATAATCCCGTTATTTGTTATCTCATTTCCAAAAAAAAAAGAATAAACATCTGCAATTGCAATGCAATTTGCAGAACAAATAACAAGAAGTATCACATTCATTTGAAACTCTTTTTTAAAAACGTTTCCACCATCATCATTTACCCTTAAGGAAAACACGTACACACTCGCAATTGCATAGTCATAATGACATCCGCTCTGGTGTGTCGTAAAGCAGTGTTGTCTTTATTTTTATGTTGCACATAACGAATGTCATCGGTCAGGGTTACCTTTGGGAATATTTACAAATGCATTATTGACACTTTTTGAAAATTATATGAAATATTTGTTTCGATCGTCGATACAGATAGGGTTAATTGCAATAACACACTTTATTTTTTAATCTAGTTTTTTTAAGGTATTTTATTTGCAATACTCGTATATCATATCACATGAATAGGTGTGTTTTATTCATTGCTGCATAGCCAGCGCAGCACAAGTTTGAATAAAACGATCACTAACTCTATACTTTCATTTCAATAATTGAAAGCTCTATCGCCAGCACAGCCATCTTTTTTTTTACTGACTTCTTTTTAGCCAGCAATCAAATTGTTTTTGTTTGCCAATGGAAATTTTGCTGCGCTGGCTATGCAGCAATGAATAAAACACACCTAATGTCTGGTTTTGACATTTCAAATTTCAATCCACATTTTTTTCTATAAGAAATGTTATTTTTAAATTCTCAACCTAAAAATCGATGTTTTCTAAGCATAATCGATTTTTATCTGTCAATTGGAAGGATTTTTTGTATAAAAAAATCGTTTTTGTTTTGTTTGGTGATTTTGTGTTTGGTACTGACAGCTGCAATTTTGACGCAAAACGTCAAAAAATTATTCTATTATTCAAAATTGTTGAAATTGAAAATGTTTATAAGATCTGTGGTGACCCTTTGGTGAAGATTTGATATATAATTAAAAAAACTGAGATCTTTCATTCAGTCGTAGAACATCCCCGTCAAATTCGATATTCGTCTGGGTTACAATTTTTGAGTTTCAACATGATGGATTTCGCCGAGTTGTCTCATCAGCTTTCCTTTCGTTCCATAAAACGAGTGTTTTTTATTTTTAAGCTTTTCCATAAAATTTCGTGAAAAAATCAGAATTAGAATTAAGAATTTTCTACAAACCTTTTAGAGACCATTATTTCTCGCGGCAACCACTTGATTAATAATTGAGAAAAAACTCAAAGGTAACCCTGGACAGTGAATGTAGGATAAGGATTACGTTGCGTATAAACCACATTGCACCGTATACAACCTTTATTGTCCACAGACGCAGTGACACAAAAATGTTGACGGAAGGAGTTGCATCAATTATTCATTTCCTGCACCACGGGTGTTTGACAATTGGATATGGCTTGGAGTGGAAGTTATTTAGCACGTGCTAAGGTTTAACACCAACCCGTCGCGCACGCCGCCATATCGCCATCGTCACCCTTAACAAAATACACTGACTGACGCCACATTGCTATTATAAACAACTGCAACAATGAATTACACCGCCACGTTCCACGCATTTTATGGCGATGATAATTCTCAGGAAATGTTAAGTGTATACATATATGTACCTTACCTATCCTCTCATGGCACGTGTTTTTAATTCTTGAAACTCTATAGATATATAATTCCAAATAATTTGGAAACAGTTGAAAATTGTTTCTCAATGCACAAACACAAAATCTTATCCGCCCGATCAAACGAATTTCCTGTTAAGGGCTTCTTAGTTCTTATAGAAAGCTTTTGTGGTCTCAGCATGATGTGTCTGGGATACTGGGATTTCTTACAGTATAATAATATAGATATACAAAAATTGGTTCTCCTTGGGTGTCAATTTATTGATGTTCTGCTTCACTTGGCGGAGCTCCAACCAGATCCAATTTTATTGTGTTCTGTGGCTGTGACAATGGGAAAAAGTAGCGCAGATTTAATGGCAATCGAAATTGCCACAGATGCATGTTTTTTGGATCCTCTACGAGGTCTACATATATATAGACGCTCACTCTCTCTCTCTCTCTCTCCATATAATATATTTCTATACGTATGCATTTCTTAGTTGATCAGGTATTTTATAGATTTTTACTTTCCGGGATTAGATTTCAATGCAAGCGCAGCATTTTCAAATAAATACTCACTACTCCAATATTCGTCGTATATCTATATAACTTAATTTTAAACCCATTTTAATGGTTGTTTTTGTTATTATGTGGGAGGCAGGAGGTTTGTATAGATATATTGGATAAAATGTGTGGGCTAAAGCAGACATACATACATTTTATTGCTTTTCTCACTTTTTGTGGTGCATCTAAATTTTGTAGTGTTTGTTGGAATTTGTGCGGTGAGATGTGATGTAACGTATAAACGCATATGTATATAGATACGTCGAGGCAAGTTTATTGGATAGTTCTTTTTTATTTGGTATTAATAGGAATCCATTCATTGAAACATTCTTTTGATATTGAGTTTTAGTTATTTTGTATATACATAGCTATAATATTGGAAGTTATGTGAAGAATTAAACGCCATAGTTTAAAGAGAGTATTTTTTGAAGTGTTATACTATAAACGAGGATCTATTGAATTGTTGGTTTCTTTGTTATAAATATCATTTCAAAAAAAGTTCAAAATTCTGTGTGAGCAGTTCTGTTTGTTTTATTATCCGTCATGGAATGCTGTCAAAAAATTTAAAACATTCAATAATTAATCTAAAAGGATATATATTGTATACCTACATATTTAAGCTAAATGTGGATCTATAAAAAAAACCTTGTGACCTGATTATGGAATTCCATACGAATCGTTTTCTCATAATTGACTTCAATCGTTGTTCGATTGTCTCTTTTGTCTGGAGAAGAAAGCTTAAATTAGGTCTGTTCACGTAATTACCCGAAACTCCCAGATTCTACCATTTTTTTTTATATGAACCTTGACAGTGTTTTGGGCTAAAAATTGTAGAAATGGGTAGGATTGGGAAGTAAACGAACATGGTTGTTGTGTATGTACCAAAATGCAAATTCGCTTCCAAATTCGTATTCGATAAAAAGCCCCTGATATTTAATCGAAGAAACAAACAACTATCAATGACATCTCCATTTATGTTGGGAAGGTTTGAATGAAACAACAATAAACTGACGTTATACCAACAAGTTAATATTGGCTTAGAAGGTTGTCTAAAAATAGAAAATGTCAGTAACTAAAAAAATCACGTTCGATTGCTCACACACCAGGTCTGTTCACTAACTTCCATATATTTTTACCACTTTCTGTTCAATTTTATTTTTGACAGAACTTTGGGTAGCAATTGTCAGTTTTGAGAAGTAAACGAAAAGATGTAGAATCAAACAAACAAACAATATTTTCTTCTCTTTTGACAGATGTGCTTTACAAAAAATAAAATACTTATGATATTGGCGCAGAATTTTAAACGACTAAGTACGGTGTTAAAGCATTTTTATTATAATTACATTTAGATTTAGGTTAAAAAAATGACTCCAAATTTTAAACGAAGTTAAATACGTTTTCATTAGAGTTGAAATGAGGTATAATTTTGCAAATAACAGAAAAGGAGCTTTCATTTTAAATTAGCTAATTTCGTTTGACAGCTCATTTAATTTGGAATTTGATTTGACAGGTAATCGCTTGTTTTCTCTTTCTGTGTTTTTATTTTTGTATACCTACATCGAATTTTGACATTTTAAATTGCTTCCTCTTTGAATGGAGTCAATTTGGGTGTGTTTGTAATGATTCTATATAATTTTGTGCAAATTTGGTTGAAATTACCTTCAATTATAAATATGAATTGGTATGGAAATGAGATTAAATTCCATAATCCAAATTTGAAAATTTGCCCTAATGAAAAAGTATAATATGGGGTTTTCGATTAGTCGCCCAGAAGCCTTCTGAACTCCAAAAAATGACAGTTCTTCTTCTCGATAGAAGAAAAAATGCTTCTGGATTTGAATTCAGAATCGAAATCAGAAGCACTTATACTTCAGAATCGAAACCAGAAGCTTTATAATTCAGAATCGTTAAAAGCGTCCGATTGGCATTTCTCTTCCGGATTACCAATCAAAAATGACATTACTATTTGTATCTTACCATCTTCTTAAAGTTTTATTAAAATTAAAATCACCTTTTTATCTTTTAACTCCAAATGTCACTTTGACAATTCCATATGTAAAAATGGTATGTTTGCTTACTTTTTTGCATGAACTGTTAATATTTTAGGCTTGTTAAGATGGTATTTATTAAGCAAATAGATTTTAAAACTAAGAACATTTTAGTAAAGAGACCAAAAAATATCCCAAAGAATTTGTTATTGAACTCATAATCGAGTTTCAAGTTTTGCTTCCACATCTGATGCAAAAGTAAAAAATGTATGTTGTTTATTTTCATTTGTTTTTTGCAGTTTTCCCTACCATATGCGTAGGAGAGTGACTTGACTACCTACTAATATACATATTTATAGTATATTTTTACAAAGAATTTTTTCTACTAAAAATTCCGGCATCCAAACTTTAAAATAACCAAAGAAACTCGAATGACAAGACATCGAAAAAGTATATAAACTTTGAAGTGAAATGAATACCATTACTTTTTTTTTTGTTATCTCAATGACAATCTTCCAGCTATCATTTTTTTTTTATATCACATTCATGATGGTTCAACTGCCCCTACTTCAAATGTTGGTTTTTTTTATTTTTGTGTCAACCAGACAGCGTGAATTCTCATTACTGTTTCAAAACACAAGAGCTGCATTTGCTTGCTTCTTCTTTATAATATACACTGAGAGAAAAATTAATTTTATATATTAATTTCGAAATCAACAGTTATGTTTTAATGGTCAACCAACAATAAAAATTAAAGCTACGATTAGACGATTTACGTAAATTGTCAATGCGTTGACTCCTTCACGTCACCAAAAATATCATTAATATGTTAACTTAGACTGCCTCAACGCATGACTGTCTGAACACAATGGAGACGGAGCTTCAAGTGGTATAGCTGTCTAAATATTGAATACACAAAAATTCAGTGTTAGGAATACAACGCATCGCATTTGCAACCGGAGCTGCAGACGGTGCAGCAAGAGTTCACCAACTTTTAACTTGTCGCGTACAACACTTTGACGTTTCAGATTAGAAACAAGAAGAAATAAAAGAGCCGGAAACAAATTTTGAAGCTTTTACTGCTTATTTGTGTCGCGAAAAAAAATATAATAAGTCCGTGGTTGGTTTCTTTCTTTAAAATATACAAAAAGCCGTTCATCTGCAGTGTGGACAGGTAAATTGTAGAACGTACGACACTTTTTCACAGCTGTTTTAGCACCAGTTCAGCAGTAATTGCAGCACTCTGTTCTGTGTTCAGGCAGTGGTATGTTAGACTGTGTTCATATTGGACTGTCTCCGACGACTTTTTTTGACGTATCTGTACTTTTTCTTACTCCCACTTCATGGTGAGAAAGATATGGCTTTTTTTGGCCACCTCTTTTTTGCCGTTAAGTGGGAGTGAGATGAGTATATCTACAGAGACTTCAAAAAAGTCGGAGAAGAAAGTTCAATGTGAACACCGTTTTAAAGATCACACGTGTGACGCCACCAGTCTGTCAATGTTGTCCTAAATTGTATTGACATGCTATCTGTGTCAACGCGTTTTTTATCCTTTGGTGTGAACGCGTTAACTATGGCGATTACACGAATTGACCACATCCGAACACTTTGAACATTGACACGGATTTTACAAGAGCTAAAATCAATCGTTTTTCGCGTTGACGTATGATCGTCGATGTTAAATGTCACTTTTTCGCGGCTAATATAGACCGTCAAACTATAAACATTCAAATTCCGTTGATGAGGATGGCTTCAATATCGATGGATTAAACTTCTACAAAATCAGAAATTGTTGAAATCAAGATAAAAGTCAACGAATGTTGCGTTGACGGGGAAAGCGGTAAAAAAAATTCTGCTGTGTCAACGTTGAAAGATAGTTTAAGCCTCTTAACTGCTTTGACAGGGTTTTTACACGGCCACACAAAATAGATCTTTTCGCGTACTTGCCCGAAACTGCCAGATTCTACCAGATTTATTTTTTTTTTATGTGAACTTTGACAGTATTTCGAGCTAAAAATGGTAGAAATGGGAAGCTATGAGATGTAAACGAACAAGGTTTATATAATCAACGCGTTGAACTTAATTTCGTGTTAACGCAGCCTTCATATCGCATTGACAGTATTCTGTCATTGACGAACACACTCCTTAACAACAATGTAACTGAATTTGACGTCAGAGAATCAACGCGTCTTGCATTTAAGAAATATTGCGAATAATTTTTCTAAATACTGTTTTTTTTCCTGGGTGTATAGGGTGTAGGCCAACCTATTAATTCCTATTGCACCATATCAAGTGTTACACGTAACGTCTATCAATTGAAGCCTATCTCTGACTCAGTCATTATTTCATTAATAAATGCAATGAATGAGTAAGCACAGCTGGACAGCAGCAGCAAGCTATTAGCTCGTTGAGTTCAGCGTACAGCACAGCAAAAGCAACAGAAGTCTTGAGAGGGTTAGGAATACTATAGCACATTTTGTACATCATATAGAGTTATTAAATGCGTCGGCGCCTTCGGCTTTTGTGTGAAGTGTTTTCGTGATATGGATACATGTGAGAGACCATCATCGTAAATGGAATTTTAATTGAAAAATTTAAAGCGAAACAAAGAAAACGAAGGAGCGTTACTAAAAATAGTCCAATAACTTTCATGTACATACATGAATGTCCGCTGCAGATATACTTACTTAATGTAGACAAAGTGGTTTTGCCCAGTATGGCTGGTTGAGTTGGAGCGCAAAAAATAAACAAAATTAAACAACAATTCACATATACAAATTTATAGCTTTCTTGGAATTATAATTTTAAACGCCCGAAGCAACCGGCAAGGCGCACTGCGCATATAAATGATTGCAGGCATACTTACATCAGAGCCGCACTGTATATGAACATATATGTATGATGATTGACCGATTGATTTGCATAATTGAAAAAACCTGTTGACATAAATTTATTTTAATATTATTGACTTTCAAGAATAATTGGATGCTTTCTGTAAAAAATATCATTCATTCAATCACCTTTATGACATTTTGCTCGTTATAATAAGCTTTGAAGTTATTTTTCATATAAAATAACAATGATGTACCTACCTACACGTGATTTTTTATTTTGCATTATTCTTTTTAGAAGTTCCGCTAAGTTGAAACCGCGTAGTTTGCAATAAAATCAGTTATGTGCATGTTTTCTTCAATGAACTTCATATTATATACATACATACATAGCTGACAAATTATTCACAAAACTTGTCTATTGCCCTCAACCACTTGGCCACTTCCGAGCAACTTTTGCGAATTTTACGTTTGTGTCGACTTTTTGTCATCATTTAATTTTTTGTTCGGTGATGTCTGTAAGCGGTGAATGTCACAATGACAAACGGAAATGCCATTTCGGCGTTTGGATTTTTTGACAGATAAAATAGCGTTTTGATTTTTTGACAGATAGAATAGTTGACAACAAAAGTTGCCGGTAACTTTGTTGCTTGGTGGGCGCTCTTTAATTTATCGATAGGTAATATAGGTATTTATGTATTGAAATCGGGAGCAACTAAAGTTGCTTGGGCGTACCAGGGGACGGATTTTATTAAATTCACTATTTAAACCTTTCTCAGACAAACTTCAAAATTTCATTAACATATTTAAAAAAATGATATAATCATTCAAGTGGTTCCCATTCAAAGAGCACCACTTTGCGTCATCGTACACAATTTTTTGTTGCAATGATATCTGTCGATTGGAGTGCAAGATACACGACAAAAGTTTTTTTAAGTCCGAAGGGAATTAGATGAGAAAACGTTTTCGAGGCTAAATGTAGAACTGTAATATTCGCAAACTCACGGCAGTGATCGAACGAAAATGAGCGAATAGAAGAAAACCTTATGGCCCGCTTATAATTGTGGATACAGTAAAACCCGCTTAAGAGAAACCCGCTTAAGAGAAAAACCCGCTTATCTGAAACACTTTTTTCATCCCCCAGTATTTGTCGACCAATTATCTTTATAACAATCCGCTTAAGCGAAACTCGCTTAAGTGAAAAACCCGGATACCTGAAACATATTTTCAGTTAAATTTAATATTTTTCGTTGAAAGAAACTGAAATAAAAAAGTGAAATAAAAATTTAATTTTACAGAACAAAAAATTACCTGAACGCTGTTACTTCTTTTTTATTTTTCACCTCCACCAAATTTTCATCACGAAAATGACATTTGAATTTCTGATATGTCAGAACCCTTTTTTGAATTTTTAAATCCGCTTAAATGCAATTTATTTTTCACTTATCCGGACTCCGCTTGAGTGAAATTTTTTTTCACTTAAGCGGGGTTCGTTTAAGTGAAAAACCCGCTTAAGTGAAAGAAAGACTGTGACATTTTGCAGTTTCTCTTAAGCGGGTTTTACTGTATCTACTTTTCCTTCAGATTAGTTCACTTTTGTTTTCGGTAGGAAAAGTGGTCCCAAGCTCAACTGAACTCATCGTTCCTTTCACTGAAAAATCGGAAAGCATAATAAATACAAGTACAAGTATTAACTTTTTTTATCCATACCTATGGCCCAATATGTGGATTTGTGTTAATTTGCAGTGCTGATCAACAATAGTCAAAAAATGTAGACCTCCTAACAATTATTTTTGTATTCACAACTCTTATTGACGAATAATCTCAATGTGATAGTTACAGAACACGAGCATCTAATGATCTAATATGTATATCATATTTCTGAACACGCCTAATTCTAAAAGTCCCGATAACGTTTGGTTAAGTTAAAATTTGGTTAATTTTCCTCAGCAAAATATTTAGGAAATTTTAACCAAAATGTGTTAATCATTTATCATATACAAGATTTGACAGTTCATGAACCAAATCGTAAACTAAACCAAATAGTAAATTTATCTAGTGTTTTACAACATTGCATGAATATCTTTAATGAGAAAAGATAAAAATATGGCTGAGTTTAAAAATGTCAAACAAAAGTTTTCACATAGTAGCATTACACTATTCATTTTACTTTCCATCAGTTTCACGTTTCGGGCGGAATTTAATGCACCTTAAAATGAAAGAGCACTTAGTTATAGTTTTAGCAACACTGCAACAAGAGTCAATAATAAACCCTGATTTACGAAAATATTGCGCTACGTTGTACAACGTTTCAAGTTTAAGTTAACAGACATAATATTCACATCGTTGACGTTTGGGAACGCGTTTAGAAACTCAGGACTGTCATCATTTTCTCCTTTGACTTTCGGAACTCATGAGCATGACATTTGCATCAAATGGAACTCAACCTTCCTTTAAAAGTTTAACAAAAAGTTGTCACGTCGCGTTGTTGCAGAAAAGCAATTTGTTGGTTTGAAAAAAAGGCAACAAAACATGACAACTGTTACCAGTGATTGGTCTCCGACTCAGCAATTTCTTCCATTTGTATGTACATATAATATAACCATATGCACAGAGGTAGCAAAATTCTTATCGGTTTCAGATTTCAAATCACGAATCTAAGGTCACAGTTGATATGGATTTTCCTCCTGCCAAACTGAATTTTTTGTACAAAATAGCAAACTTCAGAGCAAAAAAAAAAGTATAGGTACCAAATTCCACTTGAAAAATAATTTTCAAGTGCTCGAAAACAAAGCCTTCAAAGTATCTTTTTTTACCCCGCACTAAACACAACTTGCTGAAAACGATTTGTTTATGTATGTATATATCGTACGCCACCGTATATATATTTGAAAACTAAACATTTCATTAAGTGGCGATAGTCTGAATTCACCCATTCACACGTAGTTTGAAAAAATAAAAAAAAAATAATCTCAAGTGTTCTACTCAAGTGCGGAGTTTTGGCTTTTAAAAGGGGAAAGTTAAAATTAAATTCAATTCCAGAATATCTGATGTTTTTTTTTTTCTTTTTATTTTTTTTTGGTTCCTTTGCTATCTTTTCTAAACCACATTCCTTTGCCCTGAATTATCGTTTTGAACGTTTCTCACTTCTTAAATGTTTTATTTTTGTTTATGCTTTTGTTGTGTGTGTTTTAAATCTTTTTTTCTTTTCATTTAAGATAATAATAATTAATTAATTGATTGAGGTAAATAGAAAACAAAGTTGAGAGTTTATATCATTTTTGTTCACGCTGCAGTTAAGAAAAGTTATGAGTTTGTTGTAAAAACTACCTATATCGTCTAAAATGCTATATATATGCTACATATAGATGTAAGTTAAATAATTATAGAAAAAAAAAAATAAATATTTGTACCTACTATAAATAATTATATTACATTCTCCTTGAGTACACAAAATATTTTTTCGCATCACCTGCATACTAAGCGTAACCGGAAGAATGTAACCAAGATTGAAAACTGTTACAGCTATATTAATAAAAATGCTTATTCCACCTTAAATCCACGATTCAACTAAACCATGGAATAAGAGTTAAGCTACGGGTTAAAATTTTCCATGAATAAAAACAAAATGTCCGTGGAATGGTAAAGTTTACCAAAAATCCCTTATGAAAATCTATTTACAATAAGTAAGAGGCGTGTTAAGTTTTTTTTTGACAGAATATATAATTTGTAAAACAAAAAGTTCACGTTTACCAAACACACCTAAGAATTCTCTTGTTAATATATTTCTGTCAAAATTATTATCATTTTTCAATTGTTTGTGTTGTGTCAACGTAAGATGATATTATTAAAATATTCTTCAGATAAATGTTATTTACTTATAAACTGCGTTCTAGAATTCGGAATCATCCTATCAGGGCGAGATTTTTGAGCTAACAAAAGCTTACATAATTGCAGAGCAATTTGAGAAAATAAAATTAATAGAATTGGAACAGCAGGATCGTGAGGAGAAAATCAAAATAATAAAATTTGAATGGAACTGCAGTGTCGTGAGTTTTTTTATTACATATTTATTTTGTTATAAAATGTGTTTAAATTTATTAAAAATGTATTTATTTATTTAGTATTACAGTTATTAAAAAATAAAACCTATTAAAGGAGCAATATTTGCATTGTACGTATATGTGTATATCTTTTCATTATTTAGGGTGCAAAGCTGATTTTTATGAATTGTGTAGTAGAATCTCGAAAAGATGAACAGATATAAAACAAGGCCCGTTCATCTTTTCAAATTGTTCATATTTTCGAGCATCAACATTTGGTTTATATTTATAAATAAAAACATTAAATATTATTGACATAACAAGTTAAAACAACTCCCAAAGTACTGTTCATGAGGAACTATAGAAAAAGAAGTAAAATATTGTATTGGAAATAAAGTGTTCATCTTTGCTAAAACAAAATTTCAAATCGTTCATCTTTTTGAACACTTAAAAGTGAAAATATTTCGTTCATCTTTCAAAACTATTCATCTTTCTGAGATTCTACTATATATTTTCTTTTCTTGTTTGTTGAAAACAATATTCGTATTAAATGGAAGAGATAGATAGATAGATTAAATAGATAAAATTTGCAATCTCCATTCTCCATTTATATTTTTTTCATTTCGGAATAAATTTGACACATGTGGTTCTTATTCCTTCGCTAAAACATCTTATTCTGTGGTTTAACTTGGTAAATGTCACTTAGAAGAAATTTTGTTTTATTCATAACATTTTGCACTTAGTCCACCGAATAAGGCCTAGCCCTCCGCTATTCCTCGTTTATTAATTTCGACCTGCTTGCACAAAATCTGTTTCTAAAATACTGCTTTTGCATACAAATTTCGTTTTGGGTTTTCGAACATTAATTTATATAAGTTTTATACCATTTTATCTAAATTTTATAAAGAATTTAGGCTTATTAAATATTTTAAATTCGCTCTCATGTGAACAGTTCTTGAAAGTGGAACTTCCGATTTCCGAATCAACGAAATAAACAGTCAATTACTTTATTCTATTTTTCTTTCACAAAAATTCAAAGCAAAATAATATCGCCTTTGTCCTGTTGCTTTGCTTTCTTTGTTTTGATTACACTAACTATTATGTATTTTAAAACAAAAGAAAAATAAATAAATTTTGTGTGAGTGAGTGCGCCGGCGAAGTATACTATTAGCTCGTCAGTCGTCACATAGAAACATTGAAATGAAATGCACCGATACACACACCGCTCCGAGAAACTATTAAGTTAAATGTGGGTACTCTTAATCGCATGTAGGAAACAAATTTTTTTTTCAGTCTGATATAATAATAGGTACGTTCCACCCTCCAAAATCCATTTGTCTACATTGTTGTTTTTGTAATTTCTTCTCATGTCGATGAATAGAATAGTGAATTGCAACCATGTAGGTGGTGAATTCATATTTTTGCACTAGTGTGCGTTAAAACATAGGCACTTGTGCAAAAATATGAATTCACTGCCATCCGCCATTTTGTTTAGCTTGTAGGCAAACCAGAATGACAGCCGAGGTTTCCAATCTTTATAATTCATAATGTCTGGCAATAACAGTCATATTCTTCGCAATCAAACATGAATGAAAGAATACAAGATTACGCCATTTCATTTTTTGTCTTCTGTTTCTGACGTCATTTGAGAAGAATAAATTTTACAGCCAAGGATCTTTCGTGCGCGAATAATAATAATTTGTTAAACAAAATTTACATTTACGTTTTTCAAAAATAAAATGAGAATTTGTTAACAGATGAAAAAGAAAACCAAGCAAATGGAAATGTATGACTGTTCTCTTCTTAAAGATTTTTTGGCAGAAGGAAAACATTTTGCCTATATATTTTGCACTTACACTGAAAAAAAAAAATGTCAACGATTTGGTTTAATGTGCTTGCAGTTATATAATTCTTTGTGAGTTAAACTAATGGCGTTTTTGATTGGTAATCCGAAAGGGAAATGCCAATCGAACGCTTTAAACAGATCTTAGTGTTAGTGCTTCTGATTTCGATTCGGATTACCAAATCTAGAAGCATTTTATCTTCAATCGAGAAGAAGAATGAACTGACATTTTGCGGGGTTCAAAAGACCTGGCGCCTAATTCCGTAAAACGATCGAACGATATCGTTTTGGCAATAGCTGTCCCTATCATTCTCTTTAGATGTGATAGAGATATTTATAGTCAAGACGATATCGTTTGATCGTTTTCGTTTTACGGAATTAGGCCCTTGGGCGAAACTGATTCGACGTGATCGTTCAGTTTGTATCAAAACACACGAAACTCCACTCGAATCGACGACTGAATAGTTGCTGCATGTGCGCGTTCTCCCATTTAAGTACATCATTTTAGAAACAAAACTTTTTCACGGGCGTGCCTAGCTTTAAAATTCAAACAAAATCGATATCTTAAGGGTCTTTGTTGCAGACAAATTGTTTTATATTGATCCAAGTATTTTTATGACGGGTTTCGGTTGTTCATTTTAAAAAAAAATCCCTTTTCACATTTCAAAATAATGTAATTTGCATTAAAAATAGGAAATTACGTAAAAACTTTACGAACACACCCAAGTTGAATCCATTGAACAAGAGAAACGGAAAGCGAAAAAAACAAAACCAACTAAATAACTGTCGAATCAAATTCAAAATAAAGTGAGCTGCCAAACGAAATTAGCTTATTTAAGATGAAAACACTTTTTTCTTTAATTTCCGAAATTACCTCATTTATGGCTCTTATAAAAACGTAGTTTAAAAGAAATACAGATTTTATGTAGATATGAGTGCGAATATAATTTTCTAATAAATATTTATAAATAAAAATGCAATTCGTGTCTAGTTCTAGTAAATTAAAGTTTTTGAACATCTCATTTGTTAAAATTGTTGTTAAGGTAGGTATCAGAGCAGAAGCATTTACTACTGAAATAATTTATGTACATAATACGAAATACGAGTATGGTGTTGTGGCTCCTGAAAATAAATTCGTATAATTAATACATTTTATTTAACATAATCCGTTGTAGTCATACCTGATTTTGTACGTGACACGATCTTAAGATTGTAATACAACACCCTACATATAGTAGACCTAAGAAGAAACTTACCTAAATTAAATAATTAATTTAGGGCGAGAAGGCATTGTTCAAACATATGATGAAACAATAACAAACCAACTTTGTAGGTTTTTCTTTTTCCAAAAAGCTTTGAATTTTTTTTGTATCAACAAGATATCAGGTTACATTCTAAAACATAATAGTTCATCAACGTTGTCAAATATTGCTTATTTATACTAATCAGGTGTTTTATGTTTTTTTTTTACGTTTTTACAACCAAAATTATTTTCTTGTTTGAGAAAAAAGATATGTATGTAAATTATACTTGAACCTGTTTCTATTACTTTGAATTTATGATGATGGTTAAAAAGATGAAAGTTTTTGCTATTATAATGTTAATCATATACAACATAATATTCAATATTTATTTAATAATTAAAAATGCCATTTTTTTCATACCTTGTTCAAAGAACAAACAAAATCATGAATATAAATAGTCATTTATATTTACCAATTGAATCCAATCAAAAATGCTTATGAAGCAAATAAAAATAAAATATTTTTAATGTTTGAATTTTGTGGTTTTTTTTAATCAAAATGTTTATTATTTAAATTTCAATCTACGATTAGTTGTTTTATATCTTTGTTCTAAAAGATGTTTACAGGGTATTGTTCCATGTGTTTTTGCTACCGATATTTAGGATAAACCTTTCATTTCTAAAATAACGGTGAAAATTATAACTTTTTTTCGTATTTTGAGAAATTCGTGCGAAATGAGCGCCCAATATGTTACAAAAGCGGTGATATGCAAAATTGTACATTAAAACAAAAAAATCTGATATTGTAATATTTTTCTCAAAATTAATTAAAATTAACCTTCTACGAAAAAAATATAACCTTGTCCGAATTTGTAATGGGAATTGCTACAGTTAAAGCGTCCACATTAACCTTGTTCGTTCGTTTGTCAAAGTTCATATAAAAAATATAAAACTGGTAAAATCTGTCAGTTTCGGGCAAGTAAGCGAACAGACCTAATTTGTTGGCCGTTTTGAAAACGTCAAATCAACGTCAATTAGATCGTCAAATGATCGTGTTTTTATTTGACGCATATGACGCTGATTACACGACTCGTTTTTTCAGTTGTTTTTCCTTTCGTCTTTTTGACAGCTCGGGTGAGGGGTGTAGAAATGTAGTTGGAATGAAGCAACAAATCCATACATTTCTGCAAGCTGTCAAAAAGACGAAAGACGAAACGACCGAAAAAAAGACTCGTGTAATCAGCGTCTATATTGCTATCGCGTAAAATATGCAATCGTCCTGCTTGCACAAAATCTTTTTGATCAGTGTCAGTCATTTGACTTTTGACGCATTAGACGTTTACGAACAAGCTTTTCATTATTTTTGTAATCAACTCGATTTTTTTAATGCAGATTTGCGCCGCAAATGATTTTATCGAACATATGACTTAAGAAAACTTAAGATTTTTAAATTGAGCAATAGAAATATACTGGTAGCAAAAATCCAAAAAATATGGAATAAAAAGAAATGTCATTTTTTTTGCAAAATTGTTAAGAGGGCGAGTTCAAATCGAACGCATTTCAACTCAACGCAGGTTTACATGTTGTTGTCTCTTATTAATAATTTCTGTCCCTTGTAAATTTTGATCGTGACGTTAGCTATTAGCAAATAAAAAGAAGAAAAATAATAATATTAACAATAAATAACAATGGGAGCGTTTGACATTTGCTTAAGTTACCAGAATCCATTGTGGTTGCTTTTTGTTTTAACGATAACTTTTGAAAACTTTTCGTTCGTTTCGTTTGACATTAGCTTAAGCTCAGTTAAGTCTATTATAGTTGAGCTTTTACTATTGGCTTTTTCAATTGATCGTCCAGAAGCCGTCTGAACCTTACAAAATGACAGTTCTTCTTCTCGATAGAAGAGAAAATGCTTCTGGATTTGAGTTCAGAATCGAAACCAGGAGCACTAACAAACACACACAAAATTCCGTAGTCTTCCATGTTTTTGTCCGCCATTTTGCCTGTTGAATAAAATTATCTGTATGTTCCTTCCGTTTGACAAGTCAAGTTTCACTAATACAAACGTACCCAAACTTCAGAATATAAAAGCTCTGTTTGAAGCGTTGCATTGCTGTTTCGAAATACCAATTTAAAACGCCATATGTCAACGCGATTCGCTGAGGAATCCTTTTTATAAAACTGAGATTGTTGAGATGTCAGATATCTCTTTTTCTGAACATGCCTAATGAATAATGTGTTGATAAATTTTTTTGTGCCGTCAGATAAATGTCAAAGTTTCATAAATAGTGTCGGTCTTAGAATCTACAACTTTACTATAAAAAATAATAAATCTTTATATATTTTCGAATAATCTTAGCAAAACTAGTATTTTTAAGTATAATACTATAAAATCTAATAATAGTAACATAATAATCTTATAATCGTTGTTTTTTTTTTTCGTTTCAGGTAAGTTTCGAGTGCAATGTTAATTAATATTAACTCAAACAAAGGTATATGTATATGAATTAATGCAGCCATATATTATATAAAAATGTTCATGGAACACCTTAAGTTTACGAATTGTGTAAAATGGTAAGTTTACACAAAATTTGAATCCCCTCTAATCATTTGGCTAAATGCTGTGCAACTTAATCGGCTATTCGTTAAATGTTAAATATAAAAACATCAACGATTATTTTTGGACACATAAATTATTTTGTTTTTAAACATTCATAACAACATTCATAAAAGTTAATCAAAAATAAGCAACACAAAAAGAGGAGGTTCCACCCAAAATTCAACGATGCGCCAGATTCAAGTATTATTCTCGGGTGAAACATGAAAGACTTTTTTTTGTGTGAGTGAGATATTCATGAATTTTAGGGTTGTGAGATAGGGAAAGGATGATTGAACTGATAGGGTTTTTTCTGTATGTGTAGACACGCTTTCAGTAAAACGACTTTCAGTAAAATTCCTATGTAAACAGGCATTAAGAAATGTTCTTTTTAATTTTATTTTCTATTCCAATTCACAATGTTTATCGCCAACTAATCTCGATGCGATAATTACAGAACACGGAGATTTTTTTTTTAGTTCTATTAGGTATTTATTGTATCATATTTCTGAACACGCCTGACTCGAAAAATTCACAATTACGCTTAGTTAAGTTTAACGAAGAAACAAAACCATAGCTGTATTCGTTTACTTCCCGGACCAAATCTGGCAATCTGTCAAATTTGGAGGAGTGGTGGTGAAATTATTTCAAAAGCTGTGTTCGGGTACTTCTCGGACTAAATCTGGCAATCTGTCAAATTTTGAGGAGTGGGGGTGAAATTCTCTCAACGAGAAGCCAAAGTGTCCGAAATTACACGAACGCCTTGAACTAAAATATTTGCCACTTTTTAAACGTCAACAAAAAGTAAACAAAAGCAAAAAAGTAAACAAAGCGGCATTATTCAATTTTCCATTATAACTTCATATACTTTATTAAATTTTATGACAGACAAATTAAAATTTGCATTGTTAATATTTACAAATGTAAAAAAACACACTAAACATTAACATTACCTAATTTTTTTTTATTAGTCCCAAATTTAATGAAGAATCATAACTACAGTAGAACAAAATTAAAAAATAAACCACGGAATTAAAGTTTCTTAAATTTCCTAAATATTTAATTAATTCACTTTTTGTTATTAAAAAATGTCACTTCTTTTCATTTCATTTTTATAAATGAATAAATTAAAAAATCCAATTCTAGCAAGATAAAACAAAAGTAAACAACAGCCATTTTGTATACATATTTGTTTTTGTTCCTTGTCTTTCAAACTGGCTTCTGACAGAACACAGAACTTACCAGTTTCTGCCCGAAGAAATTTCTCGCGTAAAAACTGGCAAGAAGGGGAAATTATTTTCTCTCTCATGAGCACTCTCTCCTGCGAGAAACTACCCAAAATTTGCGTACGCGAACAGCTTCCGACTAAATCTGGTAGAAAATGGTAGTTTTGGGTAGTGTCTGGTGTCTAAGCGAACAGACCTATATACACAAAAACTGAATTCCGCACGCACACACTAAAATTCATTTGCATTCAATTTTTCGATCTCAATTCGATCTTCAAATGCACTCATGTAAATGGGGTTGAATCCTAACTTGTTCTTCTTGACAGTATAACGCCATCTTTGCTTTGATTTCTCATAAATTATTACCTTGAAGTCGATTGGCTTGTTGAAAATAAATCAACAAGGCTATTTCAAGAATATTATAATGTACATATATGTATCTCTAATGACAGGACGGATTGAATTTCTCGTCGATAATTCTATCGATAAATTGACAAACGAACATGAAACCCCATGACCCAACTTATCGATGATCTTCTCTTGTAGTATTTATAGAGCCCCCTACCTATCAAATCTAAAATTTCGCGATACCAATTGAAACCAATCTATAGCTAAAATTTCATTGAAAAGTTCAATGAAACAACATTAATTTACATTCCTTAAAGTTCAACTAAGATTGGATATTGTTTTTTTTTTTTATTTTTCAAAAGAGCAACAATCCAAAATTTTAATCAAAACCAAAAGCATTTAATTTCTTTCTGTTTTTTTTTTTTGAATATAGAATTCTGTAGTCACTTTCAAAATGATTGCTTCAAAAGCGCCTTTCAACGTATTTATTCTATTCATGCACAGTGTGTATAGTATATTGATGTTGATGTTGAATGACATACTCGATATCTACTTCTACCAACCTACCTAGCTACCTACCGCACATTGTATTTGTGTTTGCAAAATCATCATGTAACCAGGACAATGACTTAAGTGAATGCTGCCTTTATATGTATGTATATATACTATGCTTTTGATTGAAGTTTTCTAGTTAAAAATGCATATTGCAATAACGTAAAAGAAGAGAAATGAACCTTCCTTACGACAAACAGTGATGTGCAGAAAATTTTGTCATTTTTATTTCGGAAAAGTCGTGTTCGGTTGCTTTTGCGCACTTACCGAATTGAAAAAACTTACTGTGAATTTAATTATCTTTATTCAAATTGCCCAATTTTTAAACCGGGCAATTATAAAAAATTACAGATCGCCCCAAATTCTGCCAATATGACACAATGACAGATTAACGACCAAAACTAAAAAAATGGCAAATAACTCAATCTGAAAATTGATTTTTGTCAAAATCGGTTTCCAAAAATTTTGATGTCAGGATCTTAATTTTGTAAAAATGTCTATATTTATCGATTTTCCAATATTTTTTTTGTCGAGATCATCAGAAAAACGGATTTTAAGAATGTTAACAGTTTTTTTAAAGTAAAATGTAAGTCATTTTTTCAAATAAAAGAGGTTCGAATTTGACGCCATATGGAAGCCCAATTTTCGAACATCATCTAGTAGAACGACACCGAATTACATTCCCATTGAATTGTTGTAGTAAGCACAAATGAAGGGGACCTACAATTTTCTACCACATCCGAATTGCTAAGATGAGACTTGAGAGGCACTTTTTTATTTATTATATTTTATTGAGATTATACTCTCCGAGAATTCTCTAGCTTCCTCGAAACAGGCAGTTATAGCCATGAAAAAAAAACAACGAACTTAAATCAATACGTAATGTTTGCACAGCAATGTTTATAAATTCAGCAAAGATAAATTCATACTTAAATGTGCCTTATCCCCCGTCGCGTCGTCGTACGTCGATAAAGTAAATTCATTTCAGATCCCTGTGAGTGCAGTCTTCAATCAAAGTAAAATTGTTAATTCAATTGAAATTAAATTTGGATGATGTGTGATGAAGTGTTCGACTTAAATACATAATTTATAATCAAAAGATTGGATCACATTTTTATGGCGTACTGTTCTTAAATAAACATTTAATTAATTTAATTTATCATGTTATAACTTTAAATCTTTAAGAAATTTAAAATATTTAATAGATTTTTGTTTATGTATATCTACGGCAGCTAAATCAATAACAATACTTATAATAAAAAACAATCAGTCAGGGCGTTACTGATGTCACATGTTGAAATTTTAATGAGGACCCCTCCTTGTCGGCAATAGTATAAACATTTAAAAAAAATGTTGACATAGAATACAAATGAACACGCCGCTAAAGAGCACGAAGTTGCATTTGTATGAATAAATTGATTTTTTTATTTGTTTACAAATATGTAATTAGTTTCAAGGATCCATGATGGTTGCAATAAAATTGGATAACGTCATTTATTTATTGTGATTGTCACATTAATGATAGTTGTCATATTTGTGAATTGAATTTTGAAAAAAAAAATTTTTAAAAACAAAATTTGTTGTTTTTTTAAACATTTTTATGTGCAATATTATTCACACATATTAGGAGCTTTTGTGTAAAAAATTTCATTAAAATCGGTTCAACAGATAATGAGATATGTATAGTCCAGTCAATAGCATTTGACTCGGAAAAAATCGCCGGAAAGCTGGATTTTGGTATATAGTTTCCTCATGGTGTTCTTAAGAAACTGTCAAAAGTCCCCATCGATATGAGCGCCGCTAACAATTTTACGGAGGGTTGAAGGCCCCCCAAAATGGTTTTTCAGGAATAAATTCCAAATGGTAAGTTGTACAAAAAAACGTCAAAGACTAATTTGCAGCTTGAAATATTTCCTACAAAAAAGATTAACATACTTTTTTAAATACAAATAACGGTTTTTGAAATAAACAAATCAGAAGAGTTAAGGGTTTTACTTTTCTATGTAGTTGGGCGACTTAATTCCAAAATTGTGCATTTTGTGATAAAAGTATCAATTTTTTTTGTATTGTTGGTACATTATATAGACATGATTTTAAGATATCAGTGCACTCTATTTGTCCACCCCTTTAGGTGGGAGGGGCAAATTAAAAAAAAATAATTCTAACATAGAAAAAGAATATTAAAATACAACGGCAACACTTACAATATTATGTTATACCTTATCTTAAAGCCAGAAACTCATTCTTTATGAATGTTTTTGAATGAAGTTATTTTAGTGCTTAGTTTTTGATTAATTGATTTTTAAACTCCAAATTTTAAAAATAAAATAAAAAAAAAAAATAAATAAACGCTCATATCGATAGGGACTTTTTACAGTTTTTTAAGAACACCATGAGGAAGCTATATACCAAAATCCAGCTTCCCGGCGATTATTTCCGAATGTTGTTGTATTTTTTTGGCTTCATTGACTGGACTAGTAGTCTAAAACCAAAAACATAGTTCTATTGGAGATACCGTTAATAATCGATAAATTACTAAATTTAAAATTAAAAATGATACACTTTTAAAATCCATTTCAAAACTTTCACTATAAAAATCAAAATGCATTTAAAGATAATATTTTCAAAGTTCGGCGTTTATTTTATGGGAAAAAACAAAAGAACAAATCTTATTTTGATAGATGACGATTTTATTTTGGTTTCAGTCATTTAAAAAAAAGAGGTGTTGTATCTTTGCAGATGGTCGTAGGTTGTGTTCCATAAACATCTACCCGAAATTTCGCTTCAAAAATAATTAATTTGACATAAAATTTATTTTTTTTTATTTTAGTTATGTGTTATTTGAATTAAAAGTGGTTAGGTAGTTAGTTAGGTAGTTATTGTAACCTGACATTTTAACTTTTCTTTAAAGTCGTATTCTTGAAGATCCGATAATAAAAACCGAATTTTTATATAAATTTTCGAACACAGCCATATCGATCAGCGCTGGGCTGTCAGTCCTTGATTCCACCTAAGAACATGTATTATTCAATTTCCCTGTATTTATAATACGACACATGCGACACATCTGTTTTTAGCCATAAGTGCTTCTTTAACTATGAAATAAAAAGATAATAATAAAATAAAATAAATAATAAAAAAAAGAAATAAAAATAAATTAATTAATTAACTGATAATTTCACTTTGAAGTTGAAGCTGTTTTAAATAATTTATTGTTATTTTTTTATCAATTTAAGGTTATATTTTGTGTTTTCGAGTTGAAGGTTGGTTTTTTATGGAATCACCCGCAGAATAAATGTATTGATTGGTATCTCTTTCATTTCTGTGACTGATGTCACTTATCAGAAATGAGCATATAGCCAATTTCAATCCGCAGATTGCTTCTTAATGTTTCTTTACTTTCCAAAACTGACAATTTTTCCCAGTTCTAGTTTAATTTAACTTTTTTTTATATGGACTTTGACAGAACTTTGGGCTAAAATGGGTAGAAAGTGGCAGTTTTGGGAAGTAAAGAAACATACCTAATATTTTAAATTTTTAATATTGTGATTATAAAATAAATTGGATAAATAAAAAGTGTCGCTTCCCAAGAAAATCATTTAAAATTTGTTTGCTTAATTTTGAACTAATGTCAATTTTCAATTTGAATTGAAATCAACACTCAGAATATACCAGACCTGACTGTTGAATTGGGGCCACCAAAGTCTGACGCCTCATCACGTAAAATAAAAACGATCGGACGATATCGTTTCCACCATTGATATCTCTATCATATCTGTAATGAAAAATAAGGACAGCTATCTTCAAAACGATATCGTTCGATCGTTTTCGTTTTACGTGATGAGGACCCTGGTCTCCCAAAAAAAAACCCTCTTATCTGGTCAATGGAGGGAGTCTAACGTCTCATTATTCTGTGCTGTCGAGATGTTTTCAAACTTAATTTATTATGACCCACTTCAGCGCAAAAAGAACTAGTTAACCCTTTTGTAACTATATGAAGACCCCATTTTGTCAATGACTCAACCGTTCTTTCTTCCCTTTTCACCACTTCAACCAATATGTTCTGGCTTATTATACATCAATCTAATAATCTCCTGCAAAAAGTCTAGCTCTATTTATATCCTTCATTGACAATGACATTTAAATCAGAAAATAAATACATATCGTCCTTCGTACGCATATTTTAGCATTTAAAAGGTTCGCTTGTTTGTTTGTTGTGATGTCAATGTCATTGAGATGAAAGGCACTCAAGCAAATTCGCAACAAATTAATAAAATTTTTCTTCTATCTAAAATTATACATATAGAATGATATCGATTGAAAAGACTCAAGTTATTTTGAGATACAATTCAAAATGCTACACATTAATTTATAGGATATAGGAATGAACATACATAGGTATGTGTATATTATATATACAAAGTCAACTATATGTATATGTAGAAATTGAGAGTATAGGCGCAGATAAATAATTCATTCCATTACGCAAACCAATTTGTCTTGTTTCGCGAATATAATTCGATTGAATATTTTTTCTAGGCTTCATCGAAATTAATTCCAATTATTATTGTGTTGCGTTCCAAATTTCTAACATCAAATGGTGCCCCTCCCCCCCCCGTCCATTTTTTTCCTTTTTCTCCACCCCATTTTGCATTTGAATTTCTCGACTCAAAAAACTCTTGAATTTATAATTGAAAAACACACATTTTTTTAAGCTTTAGCATCTCTCAAACAAACGAATAATGTAGGACACACAATAGAGTTACCTTACGTCAGGATTTAGTTTGTCTCATTTAAGGTTTGTCTAACTACATTGTCTCTTTAAAAAAAATCTGTTATGCAGAGGTGCATTAGCTGACAGAATGAGTTCATCAATCGAGACTAGCAAAAATAAAGAAAACAATTATAGTGGAGATTAAAAAAAGGATTATAGGGCGAAATGTGCTAAAGTGTATTAAATCTGTGAATTTAGTTTGAGTAAGTAGTTTTTGTCTTCGTTCAAATTCACATTTGTCTATTTTGGCCTTAGCGGTGATCAAACAGTTCTAACTTTATAAGGTATATATATGTTTATTAACTGTCACATCATTTTTAGATCTAAGCGAACATTTAGCAACGCCTAGGAACTATTTCCCCAAGCTGAAAACACCTCGAAATTATCAAAGTGAAGAAAAAACAAATAATATTTCAGAAAAAAAAACATGTTTAATACAAATGAGATTTAAAAGATTACGCTTCGTCAGAAATGAGTAAATAAGCGAATCCAATCTTTTTTTTCCTCAATAATTAACGGCAGAACTGGCAACTGACAATCTGACAATTTTTGTTCATGTAACACTGACATCTCATTTTTCTGAACATTTCCAATTTGACTGATGATGAAAAACCAAAATGTCACCAACAACCGCAACAAGTTAACTTGTCAATTAAGAGCCCCCGTACACTACCGACTTTTTATCGGCCGATAGTTTAGTCGGGTTGGCCTGCATGTCCGATTCTGAATCGTTGTATTGTGTCCACTTTCATATATTTTAATACTGATTAAGAGCACAATCAAACTGTCGGCCGATAGAAAGTCTTAAAAGTGTGCGAGGGTTCTAAAAGTGTTCAAAACTTTATCTTCAAAAAGCCAAAAAATGATTTTGTCTTAAATACTTTCATTAAAGCAATTTATTTACCCAAACTCTTGATGGGAAAGTGATAAAACAACTTTGGGCTCACTGACAGCTTCGCCGAAGAAAATCAAGGCAATAAGTTTTGCTGCATTTATTAAAACAACTAGATAATGTTGAAAAGAAAATTTCCTGTGTAAATAACTTTTAATATATAAAAAAAAACAATTGCGGCATTGTGATTTACAATTACAAATATTCGTTAAAATTTCAATCGAACACATCTACTTTAGTAAAACGTCATTTTTGCAATCTGACTACTGTCATTTCAAATAGTAAAAAAATATTACGGCATTACATCGACTCGTTTTTTTGTTCGTTTCTTCTTTAATTTTTTTTGACAGATTGTGTAAGGAGTGCAGAAATTTTACTTCGTTCACCTTTTATTTCAACATCATTGACCCAATATGTCAAAAAGACAAAAGACGAAACAAACAACAAAAATAATTGTGTATAATGAAGCAATACGTCTTAGGTTATAGTGCAGACCTTCGTAAGTAGGGTTACCAGCTCTAAAATCAGCAAAGCCTGACAGTAAAAAAAGAAAAGCCTGATTTTTGAGAAAAAAGCCTGACAAATACAAAAACATTTTTTTTTCCTTTTCGAAACTTCATTTTTATAAAAAAAAAAAAAAACATTCATAGATAACTTTCCTTGATTAGTATGCACGAAGATGACGCGACGATAAAAAGATTGCAACTGCAATCTGCAGCAGATACAAATAAGAGCACATCAAAAAATACGTCATAAAATGGAAGTGTCATATCTTGCACAATAGGGTGATTCAAAATAACACCTTTCTCGAAATTCAACCGGGACCGGGAGAAATTATGAAGCTTAGATTGAAAACAAAAAATTCAAAATCGAACAGCATTTAGCGGTCGCTACCAGTGCTTTTTTCAATAATTTTGCTTGAAAATCGGAATTTTTCTCAAATGTTAAAAGCTGCATATAACTTTTCGAGTTTTGTTGCTAAAAGCATGAAATTTTCAGGGATTTCATAATTTCGCCCGGTCTCGGTTGAATTTGTAGAAAGGTGTTTTTTTGAACTACTTTATTACACAACTCTTTGTCTCTTTCTAAAAAGTGACAACTAAATGAAGAAAAATTAATGTGTTCACTGCGATTTACATATCATTTCGATTTGAAAGCATTTAGTAAACGTTTTTCTTCTAACGATTATATTTTCTGCAATAATTATAAATAAGCCTGACAAAGGAAGAAACCTGGCCAAATCCTGATTGGACATTAAAAGCCTGACGCGTCAGGCGAAATCCTGACGGATGGTAAGCCTATTCGTAACTCATTTTTGCATATTTTTCAGAAAAAAAAAAACTGCCAAATTTTGTACGGCGATCTATAGTAAGAGGTTTTGAATTCTTCAATAACATTTTTCGTGGAATTTGCCAAAAAGTGGTCTCTGCAAAAGATTTTCCACTTTAACCGTCGTTATGTTAAAAGAATAGAATAGAATAGAATAGAATAGAATAGAATAGAATAGAATAGAATAGAATAGAATAGAATAGAATAGAATAGAATAGAATAGAATAGAATAGAATAGAATAGAATAGAATAGAATAGAATAGAATAGAATTGAATAGAATAGAATAGAATAGAATAGAATAGAATAGAATAGAATAGAATAGAATAGAATAGAATAGAATAGAATAGAATAGAATAGAATAGAATAGAATAGAATAGAATAGAATAGAATAGAATAGAATAGAATAGAATAGAATAGAATAGAATAGAATAGAATAGAATAGAATAGAATAGAATAGAATAGAATAGAATAGAATAGAATAGAATAGAATAGAATAGAATAGAATAGAATAGAATAGAATAGAATAGAATAGAATAGAATAGAATAGAATAGAATAGAATAGAATAGAATAGAATAGAATAGAATAGAATAGAATAGAATAGAATAGAATAGAATAGAATAGAATAGAATAGAATAGAATAGAATAGAATAGAATAGAATAGAATAGAATAGAATAGAATAGAATAGAATAGAATAGAATAGAATAGAATAGAATAGAATAGAATAGAATAGAATAGAATAGAATAGAATAGAATAGAATAGAATAGAATAGAATAGAATAGAATAGAATAGAATAGAATAGAATAGAATAGAATAGAATAGAATAGAATAGAATAGAATAGAATAGAATAGAATAGAATAGAATAGAATAGAATAGAATAGAATAGAATAGAATAGAATAGAATAGAATAGAATAGAATAGAATAGAATAGAATAGAATAGAATAGAATAGAATAGAATAGAATAGAATAGAATAGAATAGAATAGAATAGAATAGAATAGAATAGAATAGAATAGAATAGAATAGAATAGAATAGAATAGAATAGAATAGAATAGAATAGAATAGAATAGAATAGAATAGAATAGAATAGAATAGAATAGAATGGAATAGAAGAGAAGAGAAGAGAAGAGAAGAGAAGAGAATAGAAAAAAAAAATTAAATCCCCACATATTTACCGTTTGTCCCACCGAGCTATTATCGATTTACAGTATAAACTACTGAAGTGATTTTCACTAAATATGGAACTCCAAAACTAACGGGAAATTCATACAACCGTTATGAAAGAGGCATTTTATTTTAATCGCAGTTACAAAAAATCGCAAGTGTAAATTATTAATTCAATGTTAGTGATTTTTTTATTCTCAAATGGTCTTTTATTTTGCAAACGTTTTTCGGTCTATTTTGTATTCCTTTTACTTAATTTTGATTAACAAAAACCCAATTGACAAACTTTTATTTCCCGTTTTATAAGTTCACCGTTAAAATAATTGCCGAAAAATAAACAATCCTAATATTTATTGACAAAAATCAGTTTTATTCGTATGACAAGTAAGAAATCAATTGGTTTGAGCTGGTTAAGCTTAATTAAAAGTACAAAAATCGTCTTTGTGACAATTTTTTTTGAATGTATAAGCTTAAATTTAATCCAAAAATCAATAAATTTTAACACATTTGCTTCTTCAAGTCACCTTTTTTCCACCTGCTTTAAGAATTCAAGCATGATTTTGGATTTTCTTTACTGTATTTTAAGAACTAGCAGTTACACACTGCACTCCGCCGATTATTATTTTTTATTATTTGTTGCTTATTTTGATGTTTTGGTGTTCAGGGTCCTCTATCGGCAAAGCTTGAAAACTTTTAATTTAAATGCACTTCTCACTTAAATATATTAAAGTGTTCAGCGCCATCTATAATTGAAAAACTTAAAACCTTTTAATTTAAGTGGTTTCTCATTTTATACCAAAAATATTATGTTTGTAGGTAAGTTTCAGCTCAATCGGGTGGTTACTTTTTGATTTTCAACCAAATTTAATGATTTTGGTGTTCAACGCCATCTCAAAAAAAAAAACAATCGGTGTTTCCTATTTATTTTTTGTGATGGTAACCCTATACCAACATACAAAAAAAACTTGCTGAACAACGCGTGGCGTGCACTGCGATATTGTTGTACAGCTTTTAGGTATGTATACATCTAAATTTGATACTCCTCTTGCCGTTGCAATATGCCTTGCAATATAAAGAAATCAATACTCATGGCTGTATTGTTTGCCAAAATTTTACCAAATCCTAACAACAATCAAGGACTTTATGTGTAGACAGAAATAGTTCATGGATACTCTAAAAATAATGAGATTATAATCCCCAATAGGAAACATCTATATATACGAGTACAAAACATCAAGAACAACAACAATAACCTCACTGTTTTGCCATCATATTGTCATGGAAAGTTTTTGATTTTTAATTTGAAATAAAATCTACTTTTCTGCATTTATAGAGAATGATACCAATCAAATAGACATATTTTTATTTATTTCATAATATGTACATAATTAAATAATTATTTTCATTCTTGGTTTAGAAATTTAATGAAATTGACTTAAAACTCATTCCTGCAAAGACCAGAACCAGAAATTACATGGGCGTTGATGTGCTCAGGAATTGCTTATAGCGAAATTAATTTTATCTTCTCTAATTTCTCTTGTGCCTGTACCGTACATACATTTATACATATTTTCCAAAGTATAGAAGCAACATGAAAGTGCAATCAATTCAGCAGTAGATATAGGATTCCCAGGAGATATTTATTTACGATACGATCGATAAGAGTCAATTTTTAAAATTAGATTTCAAAGAATTATTTTTGCTCAGTTTGTCTCTAACATTATATCAGTGATATATGTTTGTTGGATGTTGTTGTGTGACCTCATTAAGATAAAGTGGTTCTCATAAAATCACATATTATTATGGCTATATATTTTCTAAAATCTTAATACTACTGTAAGTGATAGTAAATTAATGATAAGCCCGGAGTCTTTTGTGGGAAAAGTGCGTTATAGAGAAGTCCCTTGTGTATATTTAAACATATTGGAGTATTCAATAATTTTGTCCTAAATTGATTTCGAGGATTATGGGAATTTAATTTCTTAAGTTTGTTTTTCAGTTCTTCACAGATCTTCTTTTTTTAATTATAGGGTAACTTAATTTTTGTGATATATCGGCGATAGCAACATTCTTAGAGCCTATTTCATGGTGTACACTTAGGGCCATTTTCACAAAATAAGTGGTTTTACATTTTGGGACTTTAGGCGCAGTTTCACAGTCTATTTAAGTGACACTAAAGTGGCCAATATGGGAAACTTAGATATCACTTATTCCGATAAGTTTACACTGAGAAATTGGTCATTTGTTTTCCATATTTAGCACAAAAGTGGCACTCTTACTTCGATTGTGAAATTTGGCCTTAGATAAATATGAGTGTCACTTAAATTTCTTATATTTCGTATTATAAGTCTGAGTAAGTCGCACCTATGTATGTAAGTGGCCAATATGCGAGACTTACAGGGCTATTCTGGGACCCAATTCCGTAAAACGAAAACGATTGAACGATATCGTTTTACAATACCTATCTCTATCACATCTTAAGAGAAAGATAGGGACAGCTATTGCCAAAGCGATATCGTTTGATCGTTTTCGTTTTACGGAATTGGGTCCCTGGCCTTGTGTGGGCTCAGAAGTCACAAGTTCTTGTGAGGTTGAATTCCTCTGAGGTTAGGGTGATTCGGTAACATTTTCGGTATTCTCAGACATTTCGCACAAGAAACCTCACAGTTCACAAATAACTCACCACAGCAAGGTGAATATTTTTTTTTACTGTTAAGTTCTGAATTTTTGTGGAAGCGATTCATTGAATAATTTTTGTTCGTGATTATGAAATATCAAACTTGCGTGTTGTGAACAAAAGGAGATAACAAGTTCGATAGTTCTGTTGTAGCACGGTTTGTGACGGTGCTACCAGAATACGAAAACCTCACAAAACCAATTTTATCTCACCTTGTGAAAAAGAATCAGTGAGAATTGTCAGAATAGGTCTGTGAAGCCGTAAGCGTTACTTTTCCCCCCGGTCAGTTTGGACTGTACAATAGGGCCTCAGCCTTCGCATATTGGCCACTTAAGAGCAACTTACTTTGATTATGCGATTCTCTTTAAAGGATTTTTCTCTACTTTTCTACGTGTTTTTGTGTAGATTTTGTAGCTATTTATATCAGCTAGAAGGGACCTTCAACTTTTTGATGAATTCGGGCAGATTAGATGGGGGATACAGATTTGTCACTTTCTCCCAAGAGGCAGTACCTACTTCTACAAAATCTTTTTTCTTCTTCTGAAGTTCTGTCAGTTTCGGCCAAGTACGCAAACAGACCTAATATGTACTCCAAAAGAACGCGGAATAATTGTTTCGAACCAAAGTTTTTTATTCATCAAATTAATTGCAGCCCTAGTACATCGGGTGAGAATTTTTGCGCCACTTTTTATAAATAATTATATGTACCCCGACATTCATCCTAAACTATTGAATTGATTTTTTTTTAGCTCAAAAAATAACGGTACCTGCCGTTCTTAACCGTACTATTACATATAAAATATTCTATACTGCTGAAAAAATATACATATAGTACCCAAAAGTGCTTTATTTCAGTTGGATTAATCAATTATAGAAACAATTAATAGCAAATATACTTTGATTGCACCTTAATGCTAAAGGTTCCACTATATGCATGTATCCGAACGCACCTGAGTTTTGCTGTCAAATGTCAAAATTTTCTCTGTTGCAATTGCCCGTCCGTTCAAAGAAATAATATTTTTAATCATAAATTCAAAAAGAAAAAAAAACCCGTAAGTATCTAGTAGTAAAAAATTAACTTTTGATCTATTTATATAAATTTGAAAATTGATTTTTAAAGTATATAGTCCAGTCAATAAAGCCATAACAACAGCCTAATTAGGAAATAATCGCCGGAAAGCTGGATTTTGGTATATAGCCTCCTCATGGCGTTCTTAAAAAACTTTCAAAACTCACCATCGATATGAGCGCCGCTAACAATTTTACGGGCGGTTGAAGGCCCCCCAAAATGGTTTTTCAGGAATTGGCGCAAATGCTACGCATTAGTCTTTGACATTTTTTTTTTGTACAACTTACCTTTTGGGAGTTATTCTTGTGGTACTTATACATCAACTGTTTTTTTGTTTGTTTATGAATTTAATCAGTGAGTCTTCTATCTAAATATGTATAACCTATATATAGCTACCAATAAAGCCGACCTAGGATAAAGAATTCGATTTAAAATAATGGACTTTCATGTCAATTGTGTGCCATATACTAATGTATGTTTGTTTGTATGTACGTTATCAATTAAAATTCAATATAAACACAATTTTAAAGAATAAAATACCTTAAACTACAATTTAATAAAAAAATAGAAAAAACAGTACAAGCTTCTCAAAAACGCATTGATAAAATAGTTTCGTTTCGTAGCTTTTGTCATTAATTTATAAATTTATTTATTTTTTTTCTTTTTTCAATTCAATAAAATTCGATAATAATTGTTTTATACATATGTATATGCGAATTTCCGAGGGTGGATTTTTATCAAAAAAATAAATTCTATTGAAAATTATGTACCTGTACATATAGTTAGTTATATGTATCATGCATAAAGTATGTATAACTTTGTTTCCATTTTCCAATCAGTCTATTCTATATACAATTGTATTTTTATTTATAGCTTACATGACTTAGAAGCAAAATATGGAACAGTTGCATTTTATTATTTTTTTAATCTGACTTTGAAATAAATAATTTTGACAGTTGACAATTGTTAAACAACCGTTGTTTTGTATACAATTTAAAACAAAAGCTTTATTTCGCTATATTTTCCGATTAAATTAATTAATTTATTCAATTTTTGCTTTTACTAATAAATTAAAATAACTTTTGTAAAATTTGTGGCATTAGTAATTTACCCTAATTTTTGTGTTTACCAAAATTATACATTTCATAATCTTAACAACCTATGTTTGACTTGCTAAATTGCTGTAAATGTTAATCGTCGTTTGCAACTGAAATCAATCTCTTTTCTTTATCAACCACGCAAGAAATAAACACCTCTTTGGTAATTAGTAAATTTCTTAATAGATTATTGAGTACCTACTTAATTGAACTTTGTGGTGCTTTTATTCGATCATTCTTTCGCTTGTCATCGTTCTATTTTGTGGTTTGATTACTTCGTTAACTAAAATTTGTATTACGATTTTGGCAGCTGTCAAACAGATATATTCAACTTTCTAATCAAAAATAGGTGTGTTCTTTTACTTTGAAACTCTGTGCATTTGTGGGAATTTCCATACACATTTTATTTTTTTTTATATGAACTTTGACAGACTTGTGTAGTAATTCGCACAAATTCGCATACAGATTTTTAAAGCAACGGAACACGCCTAATAGGCCTGTTAAGTAACTTGAAACATTGTACGACGTCGTACAAAGTCGCAAATTTGCTGTCAAATCCCTTAGACATTTTTGACAAGCAGTAAACTGTAGCAAAAAGTTGCTGTTAACAAACAAAAATAATGTTAATTTAACATTTTTTTTATTTGTCAACTGACATTGAATTCAGAGTACCAAATTTTATAAATTTTTAACAAGAACTTGCAGAGGGAAATGATTCGAAAACTTTGAGCATTGATGCCGAGTTGACAAGAGCAAAAATCAACTATTTTTCGCGTTGACGATCACACGACGTTTAAATGTCAAAACAATGAAGCTATACACTTACAAATTCAGTTGAAGGATGCCTACGATGTTGATTGAAATATGTATTCAATATGTGTCAAAATATTTGTTTGTTGCCTACCTGTCAAGCTTTAAACTGTTGAATTCTATTGAAGGATGGTTGCGATGTCGATGGATTAAAAAACCTCTAAAAAATCATGTCAGGCGATCGTGTTAACTTGCATATACAATATACATATCTCATTTAATAATATGTGGATCAGTGTGTGCTCATGAGTGTTGCCGAATCTGCAAATGGCATTACTCATTAGGCCAATATTGAGGTGTTTTCTTAGCTCATAGTGGCTAGTGTTATTATTCTGAAATCTGAGGTTGTTCCTACTTAAGCTGATACCGCATGGATAGGAATAACTCCCAAGTAAAAGTTTGGTTGCCTTACGCTTCGGGAGTTCATTCCAGATTTTTGACATTTTGGCCGAGGCCGCCAAACATATATGTACCTATAAATGAATACTCTATCAATTTTAATTAAATTTTTAATAATAATCTGGTTTCACTAAAGTTTTTTTTGTTAAAGAAGAGGTCATGTAAAGCTATTAGCTAATATTCTATGTCTAGGTTTGTATTTTGAAAAATTTTGATATAGACTTTTGTGCACGTCTTATGTTCCTCAACAAAAATTGAATCTTTTAAACAAAAAGTAGTTATGTTAAAAGAGTCTAAAGAAAAATGTATTTCAACTTCAAATTCATAAGGCTCCGTACGTATATACCTACTTAGGAACCTAAAATATTTTTATTTAAACTGAATTTTATACGTTCTACCTCAAATAATACACTGTACTTGTACAAATTTTCATTTATTTTTCTGCAAAATGCTTCTGAATAGATTGCAATTACTTGGCACACACATGCCTTTGGCTAAGCTTCCAAGTATTTTTATTTCTTTTAAAATAAGGAAAAGTGGCTTCCATTACCCATTAAGTGTCTGTGTGGCTTTAGAGTTAGAAAATATGAAAATGCCTTAACAGAAAACACAATAACCACAGCAACTCGAACATACAAATATATATTATGTACTTATATGTACATACATATGTAGATATAGGTATACGTCATTCCGTGAAGGACATTTCCGTAAAAACAATCTTTCTCTCTCACAAAGCTCAAAAGTGGATAAAACGTAAAAGCTGGAAACAATCCTACATATATACATATATATACATATAAGCTGTGTATGTTTTCTTTGCAAAAATTACAGTGAAATATACAAGAATAAATTTATGTGCACGGAAACCTCAAACTACGCTTTGCCAACGATAACATAAGAAGTATAGGTATATATGCTCTTCGCACTACAGTTGAGTGACTTCCTTGTGTGTGCACCTTAGGTGCGGAATTTTGTTTGTACCTGGCTCGTGCTAGAGAACAGTGTGCAATACCACACTACTGTTGCCGCTTTATCCGTCCACCATCACCACCACCACCGCCATCCTAGTTTCATACTCATGATGGTTATGTTTGCACTCGACCAAAAATAAGCAATTTATTTCATGCCACAAAATAACAAGTGGATGTGAATCCACCACACTCTACCACCTACAATACCTACACACATTCATATTTATTATAAGAGATTGAGTCAGAGAAGGAAGCGTGTGCCGGTATGAGACTCTTTACTTAGAGAAAAACATGTAGCATCTTCTATCATTGAGGTTATTTGCCTTTATGCCAGTTCCTATCTATACAGAGAAAAAAAAATTACTGCAAAATAATCAAAAAGATGTATTTTGAAAATGTTCTCTTTAAACTCAGCGGCCACTTAAAAACAAAAAACAGAAAATTTGGTTTAGAATAAACATTTTCACATATTATTGCCAACATTGACGATTGGGCCCAACTGTTATTTCTATGTCTATCAGTACAGTTATAAAATTTGATTACTTAAACAACACGATTATACTTAAATAGTTGTGTATAGTGTCTATGAAATGAAGTGTTAACAACTTTACATTGCCAAATGGCAGCGATATTAGCTAATACATATTTTTTCATAAATTTGTATTTAGGGATGGACTGGACACGTCACGACATACGACAATAAAAAAAATAATCTCAGTGTCGTCTCAGTTTTTCGAGACGATAAAAGTTTATATACCCTAAGCTACACTAAGGTATTAACATGACACTACTAAACATTCGTACTTTAAAGCTCTTTACTAAATTGTTCTTAATTTTAAACATGTTTTAACTAATACTAATCCCATTTCCGTAATAAACTTCGCCTAAAAAAGTGATAGTTCGTGGAAACAAGGAAGCAAACATATTATTTTCACAAAAATTCAGCTTATCGCATTTTTTTTTTCGAAGTGAAAGTCTAATTTCCCTGAACTACGAATTGAGGATAAGCACAAGAAATGTTCAATGCGAGTGTTTTGTTGTGGTGGTATTTTATGTTACATTAATATGTATACATGTACATATATTACGTTCGTACTTTAAAAAATTTCAACAAAAAAATTCGTAACCAAAGCAAAAATAAGTCGAAAAAGTAACCCTTGGCAACTCTTAATCAATAGCTTTATTTTAATTTCTATTATAAAACAAAATAAATGCATTTAAATTTATCATGAGTGCTTTCTTCTGCTTAAAACTACCCAATTTGTAAAATGTGGAACAGGATTTGACAAAAATTGGTGACAGTTCTTGAAAACTGTCATTTTTGGTCAAGGTCTGGAACAAACCTAATAGGCATGTTCAGAAAAATGAGATCTCAGCAATCTCGGTTACATTAACATGATTCCTCAGCAAAAATTTCTCAAAAAAATCTTGGCGCTTGCTCACTTTTTTAATAAAAAAAATGTCTGAGATCTCATTTTTCTGAACGCATTAGAATTGCTTGTTGTCAACTTATAATCTATCTGTTTACAGCATAAAAATGAAAACACAATGGCATTTACAAAAATCATGGCATATTAACAATATGACATTACATTTCCTTCACCTTAGATATGGAAGCGGAAAAATGTAAACTCGGTCAAAAATCCAGTTGCCTACCACTTATTTTCCGCGAAGAATGTTAGCAGATATTTTTTTTCTGGGGGATTTTTAATTTAAATGTTGCAAATTTCAAAAAACAAAGTTGGATCAAATTCTAAAGCAAAACTGGATCTCATATTGTTTTTTTTTTTTTTTTTTAATACATAAATGTTCGTGTGCAGATCTGATCCAGATCTGACTGATAGGAAAGTAAAAACAGCTATTGTAATAAACCTATCCCAATCTGTTCTAATATTTAAAAACGACTAATTGCAAACATCAAAATGACACCTGATTAAACTTAAATTATGGATAGGTAAAGGTACTCTTAAATTTCAGGTTACGGTTTGCATTAAAGCCGAAATGAGGTTTTTTGACCGAATTTGTTACATTCGTTTGCCCAGATCATTTCATTTTGAATCTGATTTAATAGTTAATCTCTTCTTTTTGTTGTTTTCTGATTTTTTTTGTATGCACATTGAATAGATTTCACTTGAGTGTGTTCGTAAGGTTTTGCCTAATTTTCTTACCTAATTTCGTGCAAATTTTGTTAACATTTTCTAAATGTGAATTCGTATGGTTTACATACGATTTTCAATTCTATACAATTCATTCGTTTTCGAAAATTTCGCAATAACTTCGAACTGTCAAAATTGAAGCTGTTTATCCATTTCGAATTGTTTTTTAAATTTAAATTACATTGCGGATGAAAATAGATACAAGTATTATTGGCATTTTTAAGGAAAAAAAGAAAGGAAGCGGTCCTTTAGAGAAAAATTTAGAGGACACAAATCTTATACATTACATCTGCCTGACATAGCGTGAGTTCGTTTGTTCTTATGTTGCCTCGCTAAATTAAAAGTATAAATATATGTATTGTGGTAACATTTTGCACCAAGAAATACAAAACTGACTGCAACCTCTCCAATTTCACAAAACATTAACACAGTGGAGTGAATGCGTTCAGAAAATGGATTGAACCGAAATGCAGAACTCCAATAGGTTTGTTCAACGAGGCTGTTCAATGAAATCTGATTTGTTCCAAACTTTTCTGATTGCTGTTCAATGAAACTATCTGGAACAGTTGCAAATACTTTAGAAAAGGATTTTCTGTACTTGCATTTTAGGCAGAACAAGTTGGAACAGTGAAAACTGTCAAAATCAGCTATTGTAATTTTTCAATGGAAATAATTAAATTTTTTTGTGAAAGATTTTTTTCTAAATCTTTGCCTAACTCTTATAAAAGTGCATCAATTGCAAATTTTTATTACAATAAAGTAAATTTATTTATTAAAATCTATGGACATTTGTCAATATGAAGATAGCATACATACATACATGCTCGAAAAAATTGTTGACTTTTACTGACACCTAAAGTAGCCATTTCCTTTTTAAAACTTCACGAATATATGATGTTGTGTTCTGTTTTAACATTAACTTTGTTCGTTTACCTCCCAAAACCACACATTTCTACCATTATTAGTTCTAAGACTGTCAAAATTCATGTACAAAATTAAATTGGTAGAATCTGGTAGTAAACGAACAGACCTTTTTTAATTTTGATTTTCCAAATTTAATTTCACAATTATCATTTTGAACGGATTCACCTTTTTCATGTGCATTCACAATAGAAAGAATGTAGACATTTTGAAATTTTTAACAACAAAATTATAAAATTTGATATAATGATTCGTAATATTAATGTGAACACTTCTTCGAAATTAATGAAAACAAAAATTAAATAATACCTTCGATTTTATTGCTAATGTATTTGACCATTGTTATCTCAACGAATGTATTTCTATTATATCGATCAATTACGATTGCTGTATATGTTCAATTGTAGCATTTTCAAAAGGCTATTTTTGTATATCTACGTAGAAAAACGTTTGTTAATTCTGAAAGAAAATATCCAGACTCGCATATACAAGATGGTCCGCTAGAATTTAGGCTATTAAACGGTCAACCATCACAAATCATAATTTGTGGCAATGAAGTCTTTAAACAAATTCACTTAAATAATTACAAAATCTCGTAGAAATTTAAGCTTCCTTCAGAAAAACATGAAGAAATTCGATCGAGTATTTCCTGATGTCTTCGTTTTTTGCCAAAATATTGAATCCTATCAATGCAAGAAGCGTCATACTCTACAGTCTACTTTTCAGGGCGGGCATGTTTTACCATAATAAGTGTAGTAACAAAAAGGCATCTTTTTTTTATTTCAGTGTAGATACACTTATTCCACAAAGTGCCGACGAAGGAACATGCACGATTTGTTTTTGTTACCTATATGTTTTTTTTTTTTCTTTTTTTGCTTCTTCAATTTTCTAGTGGATCTTCTAGTTATAGAGAGAATAACCCTTTGGCGTATAGCTAGCTAGCTACCTTCTATAAGTTTGCTAATGTATGACTCTACGTGTTCTTCCTTGTTTTATAGGGTTTACTTTGTCTGTGGAAATTGCTCTTGACTTTTCTCCGGCAGAATACACAACAACCATTATCCTGTCTTTTGAAGAGAAGACATAGCCATGCTCCCGAGACTAGAATGGATATTTGTCCTTACATATATGTCCTTTCTCTCATCAGACTCAGTAATAACGCAATATGAACAGTGGCATTTATAATTTGTACTCTGCACGCTAGTACTTTCCCTGCTGGGCGACGACGACAGCCAGATAAGCCAAGTACCTCGTACCTTATACATTTTTGTTGTCTATATTATAATGTCTAGATGCACTCCTCGACCGATGATTAATGAGCTCTTGGAAGAGTTACGGAATGGAGTATGTGTATTACGTACGTTAGTATACATTCATTATTTCATTTATAAGAATATGTATATATACATTTATATTACGAAATATGATGCGTTAGAAAAAATGACATGTGAAAGAGGCTTTTGATCTTTTGAACAAGTATACTGTCTGCAATAATTATATGCTTTCTCGTGGGAAGACATCATTTAATGTTGTGAGAATTTGATGAAAATTATTCAGAAATATTTCCACATACATAAATGATTGATCTAGGGTCTAGACATATCGAGAGTTGACCCCAAAGTAGACAAAAATTTAATGAAGTCACGAAAATTTGTAAACGAAAAAGTCTACATGAATTGAAATCACTTTATTGGAAATTAACTTAAATGACCTATATTTGACGTGTGAGAAGTTAGCATTACAATTTTCTCCTCGACTAAGATGACCGCGACATAAATATATGCAGTTTTTCTACGTTTTATTTTCATTTCTATTCCTGAATTTGCAGTTAATCAAACAGTGCTTGTAATAACGTGTATTGCTAACTTCACAGTAAAGTCAAAATGATATTTAAAGACGTTATTTTGACAGTCTACGAGCAAAACTAGAAATTACCAATTCTGACACAAGGGAAATTCAGCTAACTTAAACTCTCAAAAAATTATCTTTCACTATGCTGGGAACTGAAATTAATATGAAAAATATTAAGAGTACTCATGCAATGTTTTAAAACACTAGACAAGTTTGCCATTTGGTTAACTTTACGATTTGGTTAATGAACTCTCAAATTGTGTATGAGAAACGATTTACACAATCTGGTTAAAATTCCCCAAGTATTTTGCTGCGGAAAATTAACCAAATTTTTCTGATAAACCAAACCAAACGTCATTGTGACTTTTAGAATTAGGCGTGTTCAGAAATATGATGTCTCAGAGAACTAAATAAAATCTGCCCGTGTTTATTGAGATTAGTTGGCGATAAAAGTTGTGAACTAAAAACGTTGTTTATACAAACAAAAATAATTAGGATATCTACATTTTCTGACTTTTGTTGATCAGCATTGTTAATTTGAACAAATTCAAATATGTAAACTTACCCTAATTGTGAAAATATTGTCAGTAAAATTAAATAATTGATTATTTAGTATCGACGTATTTTATCTCTCTGTTCCTCTTACGTCGATATTTTCCTGTTTATTTATTTTTAAAAATCTCCGAGACCGAGTTCCCTGCAATTATCTGAACAGCCCTATTTCATGATTTGTCAAGTAAGTACTATGTTCGAATTTTCAAACTTTTTCTATCAACACCGAAATCAAGCAATAATTGTTAAATGTTTTTACTTTGCTACAAACCTTTACTTGCAGAAAATGTTTAAATTAATTAATATGGTAAATTGTCTAAATATGTTGGACATCTTATTTATAAACGCATTCCAACAGTTGTTTAAATGTGTCTTCATATATTCACTGGCATACCTGTAATAATCTATCAATTTCGAATAAATTAATGCATTTGAGTGAACTCTTGGATACGTTCAATGAACTTCTGTTAGAATGAACATTACTTTTATTCACTTTTGGTAGATATGAATATCTGCCATGTTATATATATAGCAATTCTGTGCTTAAAATTCATCGAATTGCAAAACTTTCACAAAAGTATAATCTGGTATAGTTTGAGATTTTGTTTGTTTTCCAATTCTGTCATAAATTATCCGCTATAATAAAAACCGACTTAAAATAAATTATTTTGAGTTAAAATTTATAATATCCTTTACGATTTTTATCACCATTCACCAGCATTCATCTAAAATGTCACTGCAAAGCGAACTGGTACATATTTCAAAATAGGCGAAAGTGACTCAAAGAGTTCAAAATAAGAATAACTGTTTTTGATGATACACCAGTTACTACTGACAGTAAAGCCATTAAAAGGAGACGAAAATGTTTTTTTTTTTATAAAAATTTTGTCCTAAAACATTTGCTATATCTTTTTGGCAATTTCAATAAAATTCTATGTGTTTCCGCTTTTTTTTTTAACACATCTTTACCTACACATCCACCAAGGGAATATGAACATACATAATATGACTCAGTCGTGGAATTTATTTTCTATTATATTGATCACCATGTACATACATAGCTATAAAATATTAAATGCTATGTTGTGTTGCCTTTGAAAAATAAAATCACGCCCCAATTTTCACTCATGTAAAGACCCTGGTTCTTTGATACCGGAAGGCCTAAAGTCGTTTTTACATATCATGGTGGAGGTATGTATATAGGTACCTACTCGTACACTCGTTTTATTTTTTTTTTGTTCCTAACAAAAATATCATTTGCATCCAGGCATTGAAAGTAAAGCTGTTGAAAAAAAATTCTTTTCAGTATCGTAGATTGGCATATATGTATATATAGGAACTTCCTGCAAAAAAAACACACAAATTCAAGTGGCAGCCAGATATGACAACATCGTTAGTTTGTCATGATGACATTTTCAACAATCACTGTGACATATCAATCTGAGTAGCGAGGCCTTAAGGTGACATAAGTTCCAAGGCCCTCTTAAATTTTAAGTAGAAATATGAAACAAATGAAAATGAAGTACAGATTTTCGGTTTAATTTTTAACAATTCCTTTAAAGTTGATCCTTATAATGTTTTTTTTTTCGGAATCAATCCATTTTTTTTTTGTTTTTTTTTTTTTTTACTTTTGGTTAAATAATTCCTTTTATGTTTAAAATACTTCTCGAACCAAAAGGTTCCATTTTTGGGCCATTTGTTTTTTATCAGACTATGTTTTATAGGTATCGATAATATAAGGCGTGTTTTTTTGCAAGTCGATATAGAATTGGACAAAAAAAAACTAATCAATTGACACGTAATTGAATTTACTGAAGCCCATAATAGGCGTGATTTTTTTGCAAGTCCACAAGAATTTGACGAAAAAAAACGATATCGGAACTAAGCTATTTACACGTAAATACAACAACAACTTAAGTCCATGTAGACATAAGTCCAGACAATTTTCGGGACTTAACTTAAGTCCTGTATTACCGGCGCTAATTATCATTTTGCTATCGATAGTTTGTATAGAAACTTCAAATTAGGAGTCATCGAATGAAACAATTTTGTTTATGAAACCAAAATGGCGATCATTGTCATGGAGTTTAGTTTGTTTGTTTATCAGTGACTTGAAATTAAGCCATATCAGGTCATATCCTGTCAGGACATTTTTTAGAATGAAGTTTACTTTTATGTTATTTCGTGTATTACCTGTGATTAAAGGCGTGTTTTTTTGCAAGCCTGGACCCATGTTCTGTAACTCGGCGATAACTTTTCGCGGCGAAAAATGGAACAAAAATGGAACAAAACTCATAGGAATCCTATGGGTTTTGTTCCATTTTTCGCCGTTAAAGTCGAAAAGTTATCGCCGAGTTACAGAACATGGGTCCCGGGGTTAATTGGTTGAAAAAACGACACCGAGGATTAGCGATGCCATCACAGAAACAAAATGGAGTTTTCATACAAACTCGTTTATATTTATAAGGGACTAATTGATTTATTTCCATTTATCCTTATGTAAAGTTGTCTATCGACTGATTTTTTTTACAACCGATAACATCGTCGATAGTTTTAAATTATCGATAGTATCGAAGAAATGTGTGTTTTATTTACTTAAAAATAATCCTATTTCGTTTTATTTTTCCTCGCTTTTGACAATCTTGATTAGAGCCATTCCATTTCAAACCAAACAAGCAGGAATATGCAATTGGAATGTTGTAATTTTTTTTACTGTTTACACAACAGTTTTAATTTCATTTTTTGTAATTGATTGATAACGTTAAGTACCTAATGATTATTGTTTTTTTTTTGAACAACGTACGTATTGTTTTCAAATGAGTCACACGAAATTGTTGGTTTGGAATTTATACGGAAGATTGTAAAGATTGCATTATATGTGGTTATAAATATTAAAGCCTTTTCTCACCATAAATGCTGTTTATGGGGAAAAAAATTACAAAAAAAAACCCAAAGCGTTCACAACGATCGTTTTTATTTGATATTTTTACAATAAAATCCTTTCTCTGCTCAAAATTCCAATAGAATCTTTTCCATTTCCACAATTTGTTTTGTTGCTTGCCATTTCCTGTAAAAAAAAAAAATTAGTTATTATTTATTTTGCAAAAGATTTGTATTCAAGAATATTTCCACTACCAATTTCTCTATATAGACACTAGACAGTATCCCAACCACTGCTGTGTTTGACGTTTAAAAGAGCGCTGAATGTTTAAAAAGGTATGTTTGTTTAATTCATCTCGCAATTGCAACTAGGTTTTGAGAGAGAATTTATCAAATACTTACAATTTGATACGTGAATGAACGATTAAACGATTCTGAAAACAAATCCAGAAGTAAATTTCTCTTAATTGCAGAAGAAGAACTGTCATTCCGACACCAAGAGGTTAATTTTCATAGAAGGAATTTTTTTTTATGTGAATGACTTTCTAATCGATCGATTCTTCAAGATTGTTATTTAGATACAAAAAGAATGAATTGACAAAAAAAAAATTACACAAAATTGTGTTCTGAGATACATAAATAGAATTGCAATAAAGAGTCACTCATTATATCTTTCAACCACAAAAACCATTTCATTTTGAAAACAAAAACCATTGTTAATTTTGTTCAAAAATTAAATATTAAAAAATATATCGTTTTATCTGAAAAATATTGATAATATCGATAGCTGATCATGTAGGTACACATGTTAACTTGAGTTAGGTATAAACTGCGATTTAAATAACGGATGTCCACTGGATGGCCGGTAGGGTTTGTAATTAAAAAGAAGTTTTCTAAAAAAAAATACTCTTCGAACGAATCTAAGAAGAGAATTTCGATTCCTGATTAATATTCAAAGTCAGAACAAACTGCTGTGTAATTTCATATTTTAAACTTTCCTTTTCAATAAATTTTGCATTCAAAAACAAAGGATTTAATATAAAATTTAAGAAAACAATAAAAAAATATTATTAATAAGCGGTTGACTTTGGACAGTCGTCCAACTTATAGAAAAACATTTTTATTTTTATAGTCAACGGACTCGGTTGTCTAAACCTTGACTAACATTTTATTTAATCAAATAAAGCATATTTTCAACTAATTCGAACTATTTTAAACTATCTACTCACTGTCTAAATAGTAAAACAATTAATAAATATGCTTGAAATTATTTAAATTTAACTTTTTGTCCAGAAAATAATAAACTGCTATTTGACAGCTTGTCAATTCAAAGACCAATAGCTTTGTTCGTTTACTTCCCCAAACTCTCAGTTTCTACCATTATTAGACTGTCAAAATTCATATTAAAAACACAGGTATATAAACTGTCAGATTTCAACATTTAAAAAAACAGAATTTCAAATTTGAATAAAATCAATTATCACTTTTCCATTGAATTTCTGAGCGAATTCCTAACAGAAGCAAAGAAATGCAAAATAGAGCTTCCAATTCTTTCTTTCTCGATAGATTAAAAAGTAATTCACATACAAAAAATCTCTTTTATATGAAAATTTACCATTTATAACCTCTTAGTGTCGGAATAATCGGTTTTCAGAATCGTTCCAGAAGTTTTCACCATGTATCAAATTGTTCTTTCGGATAAACAATCGAAAAGGCCATTAACTTAACTCGACGTTATGAAATATATAACTTATAAAACTTTGTATTTGAATCTGACAGTTAAATTTATAGAATCACCATTCCTATTACTATCTGTATTTTTTTTTTAATTTTGATCTTATATACATTTGACCTAAATTTTCGGTAGATGCCTAATTTGCCTTACTCTGTCAACAGTCCTTGTGGGAGGTTCTGTTTATCTAGACAATTCAACACTATAAGACGTCAAAAAATGACAACAACGAAATTGTTGGAATCTATTCAGTGTCAAATGTCGTTTAAAGTATGTATTATGACTGAGTACCATGAGATCTTTTATAAACATGCGCTTTACCCATTTCAAAACTGCATAACAGCACAACACAAAATTTTGTATGATTAAGAGATATATCAAGGGAAAAACGCACCAGGCATAACCTCCACATACATATATATTCTCATATAGATGGGGCTATCAAGCCATGCGGTTGTCATCGGCAAAATAAACGAATTCCTTGGGGAACAGAAAACAGAAACATCATTAATCACCCAACAAGAAATGCACAAACATTATAATATAGAGGACCCTGACTGCTATGCCACGCCTGCCGCCTTCGCCCCGCGTCGATGATATAGCAGAGCGGCGGAACGGAATGGAACGCACGTCAGAGAGTTGTGTACACCAAACAATGAGGGAATATCGATTAGGGTAATGTATATGTACAATGTACATACAAATATATTGCGGGAGGTTATTTATTTTTATATCAATTCCACCAATTCAATAGATACATACATACCCTCTTTCCTTAATTTCGAGGATCTAATTTCAAAAGCATGTTTTTTTCAATTATGTTCTTTGTTACTGGTGGTAGCCATTATATGTATGTACATTGGGGTCGTTCGAGAGCATGAAGCTTATACCTACATACAGATTCATTCATTAAACTTGTGTAAGCGTGAGTGAAAAATAGTTGGCATTTGGAAGAATTTATATAAAAAATATGCAAATATAACAAAGCTAATTGAATACAAACGGCTCATTATACATTTAACAAAAAATACCACATTTTATATAAAGTCCTTTGAGAAAATTCCGCCGCTTCAACATACAGATTAATTGATTTAAACATATTTAACTGCTTGCCCGTATATTACCTATAGTTATACCTATACCTATACCTAGGCATAAGTAATTAAAAAGAGGTTAATTATTCTCTGTCAAATAAAAGGTATAAATTATTTTCTTTATCGGTTTGTTGCAAAGAGAAATAAATAATTTATACAAACATTTGTTGTTAAATTATTTATGTTTGTAGGTTATTTTTAAATTATAAATTTGAGTTTGAGTATAATAATTTCATTTTGTAGTTTATTTATCCCCAAAGCTGTTGCATAATTGTTTTTCTAACTGTTGAAATATGAGAGTATGATCTATGCCTTATATGACACTTCAAATTCATAAGAACATTATATTTAAACATTTGGCTTAAGGTATGATATTTATTTATTTATTTATTTATGGTATGTCTTCATAATATTCATACAAAGTTGAACAAAAATTCGTTTATAGATTTAAAAATTGTGACCAATGCCCTTGATTCACAAGTTACATAACAATTATTAGGTCTGTTCGCGTACTTGTCCGAAACTGCTTCATTCTACCAGATTTATTTTTTTAATAAGAACTTTGACAGTCTTTCGGGCAAAAAATGGTAAAAATTGGTAGGTTTGGCAAGTCAACGAACAAGGTTAACATGAACAGTAAAAGACACCATTAATATGACATCTCCAAAAAAAACGTTATTCAATACCAAATGTCAAAATATAAATCATACAAAGTTTGTAGCTTATAGGTATTGATTTTTTTTTCTACGATATTCGATTCATGCTATTCAAAAAAAATAGGAGTAGGGCTGTGCTGCAATACACAAAAAAGTTGTGCGGGAGAATTGAAGAAAATTCAGAGCTCAACAAATTGGTCGTAATTATGTTGTTTTTATTTTTATAACTAACTGGCTAAAATTTAAGGAAAATATATTTTTTAATTTCGTAGAGTTGTTCCTTTTTTAATAATAACAATACCTAAAAATAGTTTTTAACAGAAAACTAGGAAATTTAATTCTCCACATATGTATTTTGTGTTACAATTTTTTTTTGTAGCACTTCAGGAACCAAGTAATTTAATGAAAACTTAAATACAAGATGGCAACATAAAGGAGAATTTCACAAGTACAAAAAATCATGGTTATGATCTTCGATCAATTCTTCTTCGCATTAATAAAAAAAAAAACAATTTTGGTGTTGGTAAAAAAACCATGGGTTAGTTTAAATTATATACAAATTCCGATGTAGTAGTTTTTGTTTATTATCAAATTGTGAAACATAAAGATCGTGAAAGATAGAGTGGGGAAATTTTTCAAAAATCACTCAGCTCAAAACACATGAATAAAATTTTTCAAAAAACACCCAGGTCAAAACATATGAAGAAACTGATGTTTTTGTTTTGTGTTTAAAACTTTTTGGAACAATGAATTGCAAAGCCCAGCTTGTTAACAAATTAAAGTGATGTCAAAATCTGGTTTGTCCGCGGTATTACTAATTCTTGAAAATCTTTTATTATGAAAAGTTCATATACGCCAAGGTTCTGCATTACACTTATTGTGAATTTACATGATGAAATTGAATTTATAGGTACTCCACAATTCATTCAAAATGCTTATAGTGAATTGGAATTTCGAAAATAAAAACTCATATTCTGTATTTCGGTTCATTCCGTTTTCTGAACGTATTCAGTCCACTTTTGTGTATATATGCCTTGTAAAATTGGTGCATTTGCATATAGTTTTTTATTTCTTGGTACAAAAAGTAAACAAACTTTATATTTTTGTTCCTTTTAGTATTTATTTATTAATATTTACGTAGGAAACATAAAAACATACGAACAAAAAATATAAGATTCACCTGAGCCATTAATATTTAAGTATACTCACACGCGCGTCAAGCAAGTCTAATTAATATATTACATTTTTCTCACAAAAGCGGAACGCTTTCTTTTTTTTTCGCTTATAAATGCCGATAGTAATGTATCCACTTTCATCTACAGTGTAATTTCAATTTAAAAAACAATTAAAAATCGATACACCTTGAATTTTGACAGTTCGAAGTAATTGCGAAATTTTCGAAAATGAATTGTAGAATATGGAATTTCAATTCACTTGAAATTGAAATGCGATTTCAATTCGATTTCATTCGAAATGCAGAACATGGAAGATAGATTTCCAAATGGGTTGGGGAAAATTAATATTTTCAGATTACAAAAACCAATTTTGGGAAAAAAAAATTAATCATAGGAAAACATATCATGACTCCGGGATCTGATTACCCCATATGAGGGATATTCGAAAAAAAGTATGCCATCTAAATTGTCACTATTTGGTCACAAAAGGTGAGTTGGTTTCAGTAAATCGTCAACGATAGGTCATTTATTATGAATTTTTAAAATGTTTGTCACGGTCTCCTATTAGCTGATGGTAATATCTCATTTGTGGTATATTCGAAAAATAAATGTCATTATAAATGTCACTAACTTATACAAAGTCAGTTGATTTCCGTAATTTGTTAAAATTTTTTAAAGTTTCTTCATGGCTATAGTGACCAAATTTATAGGATATTCGAAAAAAAAAGTATGTCATCTTAAAGGTCACTAAATGGTCATATGAAGTCAGTTGGTTTCAGTATTTGGTCAGAAAAAGGCATTTTAAAATGAATATTTAAAGTTTTTCCAAGGTCATAGTGGATTCTAGCTCATTTTTGTGATATTTAAAGAAAAAAGTATGCCATATAAAGGGCACTATAAATGGTCATAGAAATTCACTTGGTTTCAGTAATTTTGTCAGCCATATGTGATTTTTTATAAATTTTTAAATCTTTTTATGCCAAAGTCACTCATTAGAAGATGTAAGATCTTCATTTGTGGGATATTCAAAAAAAATTAGTAAGGGCCAGGAATTGGAATTCAGCAATTAGTCAGCCGGTCGTGTCATATCCGCCACACAGTGAAATTTACCCATTAGCTTCTTAGACCAGTACATATTTCCCACCCCTCCAAACGCCCACTTAAACGCTCAATATTTGAATTCGTTTATTTTCTATATACTCATATGAACTGTACAATGTACCTACATAAATTTTTTTTCCGCCTTGAACATTTTTTTAGAAAAAGCAAAAATTTAGGCTTAATAAGAAAGAAGAAAAACGTTGCTTCTAATTATTCCTTAATCGAAAAATCGATTGCAAAATTTGTACCGAACAGACAGCTATAGACATGAAAGCGAATTATATTGATGATATTATTATGTCCTTAAAACAAATTAACGGTAACCAACAATATAGGGGCGAGCTATAAATTTCTTGAGTTTTTCTTAAGGAATATCAGGTTTTAACATAAACAATTTATTACGCAATAAACCAGCAAATGGCCTTAAAATATTTTAACCTATAAATTAAACCCGCATAACTGCATATTGATAAAGGACTGTGTAGTGTATGTTAACTTAGATCTGCAATTATGCAGTGGAATAAATAATAGTAAATAAATACATATAGTATATGTACATATCCATATGTGTATGTGTGTGTATATTTTATAGGTATATATACTCCGCTATGTATCTGCCTTTAGTGGACGATAAATTAATCGGGATACACATAACCAATGATTAAACGATTATGCGACCATAATTGGCATTTTGCAAAAATCGACAAAAACTAAAAAAAAAAAACGAATTCAATAAAATATGTTATTACGAATGCTCTTGATGGTACATGGATGGATGAATTGAATTTTAAATGCAATACGTTTGTGATTTGTTTGTTTTATATTTAAAAAGTGCATTAACTGGATATGTATTGCATATTATATCTATGCAATAAGTTCGAAGCGCTATAATTTGTCATTGGAATATAATATTTAATTCTGTCCAGCAACAAATTTATTTAAACAAAAAAAAAATGCTAAGAATTGGTTCAATGCTATAAAAACGTGAATAGGTTAATCAATCATGAGATTTTATTGGTTTATTAATTATATGTAATTAAAATTTTATTTTAATGCAATGATAGGTAAATGTTGTTTTATATACATATTTAATTCAATTAAATTGATATACCTAGATATATTTGAAACAAAAAAAAAATAAAAAAAATCTGTCCGTTGACCGCAAATGTTAATTGTTTTAGATGCGATTAGACACAAATTAATTTCCTAGATAATGGAGGTGTTTTAGTGTGAAATTCGCTGAGCATGGCATTGAGTAATTTGATTTTTTTTTGTTGCCATTTGCTGCAACGCTGACGTTGTTGTTAATATAGATAATTGTATAGTCCTGCAGTCCAATTAAGTCAGGTTATATTCAGAATAACGCCTATATCAGTGGCAAAACTTAAACTCCATATCTATAGTGTCGTAAAATTCGTTATCTGAAACCCTATATGTTTCTTGGGTTATTTGAGCAAACAAATCCAATGCACCTTAATAGTACGTTTTCATTAGGGCAAATGAGGTAATTTCGTTGAAAATTTCTAAATTCGATTCCAAATCATCTCTTTTCCTATACAAATTCACATTTCGAAATTAAGTAATTTCACCCAAATTTTCAAGAAAATTAGTTGGAAACTACGTAAAAACTTTATGAACACACCCAAGTGGAATGTATTCAAAGTGGAAACCATTGAAAATGTCAACACTTGATGTATAAAAAACAAAAACCCAAAGAGAAAACAACAAAAAGAAGCTATCAAAGGCCAAATCACATTTAAGATGAAATAAGCTGTCAAACGAAATTAGCAAATTTGCAATTAATACTACGAAATGAGCTAATTTCGTAAATTACAGAAAAGGTGTTTTCATTACTAATTTCGTTTGCTAGATAATTTCATTTTGAATTTGATTTGGCAGTTAATACCTAGCTTCTTTTTCTTGTGTTCTCTTTCTGTTTTCTATACATCAAATTTTGACATTTTCAATGGTTTCCAATGGGTTTCCAATGCGGATGAATTCCACTTGGGTATGTTCGTAAGGTTTTTACGTAATTTCCAACCAAATTTCGTGCAAATTTGGTTGAAATTACTTCATTTCGAAATGTGAATTTGTATGAGAAAATGAGATAATTTGGAATCGAATTTGGAAATTTTCAACGAAATTACCTCATTTGGCCCAATGAAAACGAAAACGAAAACACTTTAGGTAATTTATGACAGAATGAAATTACCTTATTTCGGCTCTGGTGAAAACGTAGGTAGTATATATAACGTTTTTTTTTAATTGACTTTAAATTAAATTTCAACTTCAGTGTAAACTAAGTGTTAACTGCATTCAACAAACACTTTCATTTTTAAATCTCTCTGAGAATGACATATGACGACAACAAGCTGTCAAAGTTTCCTTTCAGACAAGAAAATAAGTTTCTGGCTATTTTTTACGTCTTTACAAATTTCAAATTAGAAAACAAAATTGGCGGAAATTTTTTGTAATTTCATTTTCAAGTCTTTGGTTGAACGCTCACTACCAAAAACGTGGAAAAAAAATGCCAAAAATGTTGCGGTCAAATCGTTTACCTCAACATTTTTGAGGCCTTTTTGTTGCTATATATTTGATAATTACAATATACGTGAACCAAATGCAGGACTTGTTTGTAAATAAATTTCAGCAATTTTAATCTTCACAGAGATTCACATTTAAGTGTTTTCTTGATTTTTACTTCACTAATTCACATAACCAGACTAAACCCTTAGCTGACAGGCCCTGCCTGAGCCTGAATCCAAAAAAACAAAATGTTCAGTTGTTATTTTTCATTTCAAAAAACTTACAGTGGAGTGAACCTAATAAAATTCCATAGACGGGCGCCTCAATCAGCAACAAATTGCTCCATATTTCAAGGAAATTCTCAAATATTATATAGGCGTGGATGGACATGTTCAATGTTCATGTTCAAAACTAATTTTAGATGATGATCTCATTTTTAGTTTATTGCCTCATTTTTTGTTTGTTTTTTTTTTGTTTTTTTTTGTTTTTTTTTCTGCAATTCAATCTTAAACTGGGTATAAAGAAAAATGGACCCATGCTCGAAATACAAGTAAATAATTTATCTATACGAGTACCTACTCGCACTCGAATCTCGTCTCTCATGTATAAATATGTATGTATGTTTGGTATACGTACTTCTAATGTCTTAATCAAATAAAGTGAATTATTCTTGTCTTCAATGTTTTGTCCTTGTTGGCGACAAAATTGCAATCGTTTTTGTTTTTTTTTTTATTTTCAATTGTGCACTTGTGCAGTTTTAAAAGTGAGGCGCCAAGAAAAAACCAAATGACCAGAAACCAAAACTATAGAAAAGTATGCAACAAATTTAATGGCATTTTCAGCGGTTTTAACGAACCATATATACAAATTGCAAATTAAGTGAAAGATTTATTATACTGGCGCCATGGTTCTTGGCATAATATAGTATTTGTGTCAATATCGATTACTTCAATTTGTTGCAGTCATCTCCCATCGATGACAAAAGTTTGTTTTTATGTACGACTATATAACATAGCGCAGTGCTATAGCGCCTTGGCTATTGGGGGCAGGGGTGATGTGTGTATACTGTGTATGTTAAGTACCACCTCCCTCTTCTATTCAGTTTCATCTAATGGCTGCATCAGCAGCCTTTCTCTTTAAATAAAAAAAAAAAATCATCTCAATGAATTGACATGCATGTTATGCAGGGTTGCCAAATGAGACTATAGATGTCAATTGTGTCTATTTTAATTCCCTCATAAGTTAAGTTAATTTTCTATTAATCTATTTGTTTCTATTAAAAAAAAGCCGCCAGTAAAAAATTTTATCGTAAATAAAATAAATTGTGTGGCGCGACAGTCTAGTTTGTAAAACTAGGGCCTAGTGACTTACAACTCTTTAGGTCTTTCACTGAAAGGAACATCCAGTGAGACAAGTAGATTTTATATGCGTAGAAACGAGAATGATTTTGGGATGGAATCTGCCTTCTCGTTACTACGCACACTAAAATCAACCTGTCTCACTGGTTGCGCCTTTCAGTAAAAAGACCTGTGTAAACAGGCATTTAACCATTCCTGTGCACGATGTTATTGGCAGTAATGGAGGGCACCTACGTGGATGGAGATAGCAAATTTCATTCGTGCCAAACGATTCAATTTTCAAATTACTGCGTTCAGTTTATGAAAATACTTTATTTCGATTTGTAAAACTGTTAGTCCTGTGAATATTTAACCAAATCATTGTCAAATATATAAGCAGACCTCTTAACTCCACCTTTTAGCGAAAATGAGTTTTGAATGCTATTTTATAGAAAATTCGTCAGCGCAGAAACCTAGAACATTTCGTATCCCTCTTAAAACTCTAAATAAACTTAAATTAAAATTTTGCATAGCACGTAACTCCACTACTACTCTGTGTCTGGCAGACATTTTCGTCTCTCCTGAAAATTTTGAAATTTGTGAGTTACGAGGTTTGCTTATGAGGCCGACGATAAATGCTTTTTTCATTTCTAATGTACCTCAACTATGCTGGAATGGTAAATCGGGTAAATTTTAATTCAGCTAAACTAGATTAACGAAATAAAAGTATATGGTTGAGGAAGATTAACCGCCATATTATTCACCCGATACATCCAGATTAAAACTTAAATTCGGATATAAATTATACAAAATCCAATGTAAATACATCTGGATTTAAGTTTTAATCTGGATGTATCGAATGAATAATATGGGCGTATGGGTATACCTTATTTAATCTCGGTTTAATGGTAGGTGGAAACGTAGTTAAGTCACTTAGGCCCTGGTTCTTCACGAGCTGTCACGCCACTAATAATTTGTTTATTAATAACACGTCGTACATTTTATAGATCTGTTCGCTTACTTGCCCAAAATTGCCAGATTTATTTTTGTATATGAACTTTGACAGTCTTTCGGGCTAAAAATGGTACAAATTGAGAGGTTTAGGAAGTATATAAACGAACAATTTTTATATTAGGTCTGTTTCTTTACTGTTTGGGAAAAAGTTTGGGCTTAGGCTTTTTGATGTTGTTGTTGTAATTTTTGACCAGAAATGAAAAGTAAGGAAACACATTTGGTATGTTTCTGATTTGTTTCTGGGTAAACGTCACATTTGACAACAAAAATTATCAGCCGTTTGACAAGCAAGAAAAGGCAGTAGGTAAAATGTTCGGGTAGATTATTGCTGGAGGGGAAATTAAATAAATTTAGGAAAATCAAAAGCTCATGGCATTTTCGTGAAAGTAAAAAAGTATAGAAACACATTTTGGGTAGATTTGTGATACCACGGGATCCTGTGGGCGAGTAAGAGGCCAGTTATAGCTTTCATTGAAACTCATCACTGAAAATTTTCATTTTTGAGGCCCTAAAAAAGCGATATCAATGATTATTTTGATGTCAATAAAAAGCTGATGACTCGGTTATTATTTCTAGTCAAAAAAATATTTCATTTTGGCCCTACCTTTCACATAAAACGATTTCTAAGATTTCAATGATCAATGATAAGGTAGTTCAATCATTGAAATAAAGAAATTCATTTCCTGCGATAGGCTGGACCAAAATGAAATATTTTTTTGACTAGAAATAATAATTGAGTTATCAGCTTTTTATTTCCATTAAAATAATCACTGATTTCACTTTTTAAGTGCCTCAAAATTAACAATTACAATTTTCAATGATGAGTTTCAATGAAAGCTATAACTGGCGCCTAAAGACCTATTACATATACTTATATTTAGAACAAGCCGTTTACATATTTAATATTGCATGTGTAATTATAATCTCTTTTTTGTGGTGTTTTCTGATCCAAAGAACTATAAAAAATAAATGCATTTACACATGTGAAATTATACTGCCAATGTTTGTTTTCACGCTACATTAAACATACATTTTTTCGCACATTTTTGGCATTTATTCTGTACATCAGTTGGTGTGGAAGGACTTCAACTACATTTGGCAACACTAATATTGTACAATGTACATGGTGTGTACTATATATTTTGACATACATTATGTCGAGCATTGCAAACCTACCACAAAATGGTGTGACTCTTCTTTTGAAATGTGTTCAATGCACTCTGGACTTCATAATGCGTAATATATGCTGCTGCTGCTGCTGCTACTGCTACTGCTGGGACCTTATATAAATTGCAATGACAAACTGCTGTCATGACACTTGTTCCAATATAATAATTGTCCTACGCTTCTGCATCAGAAGCCAGGCCACGATTCCTAACCTATGCAATCATTTGATTTAGTAAAGTAGAGTACACCAACGCGGAACACAAATGTCATGCATGCGTTGATACCTCTTGCTGATAAGAGTCCCATTTGGCAAACAAACTCCGTTCAACTCAATGTGGAATACTTTTAGTTCATATGCTGATGCTTGAGAATAGAGCCAACAACCAAGTCATCATCATACACACTATATGCAAAGTTTTTGTGTATGAAAATGCATTTTGCGAACTTGTTCGAGAAGGAGGATGTATATTTATGGGTGGTTTGTTAGGAAAATGGTGTATAGACGTAGTGAAGGTTTTTATGATGTACATATGGTGATGGTGAAGAACATATGAAATAAACTTGTTGAAAGTTATTACAAGTGGGGTTGGCAAAAATGTTTCTACTCTGGCTTCGGTCTTCAAAATACAACAATTAATGTCGAGTGCGAAGAATTTTTAAGTGAACATTAAGTGGTGCTTTAAATACACATATAGTTGGTACTTATATCGAATAGTTTTTTTTTTATAAGTGAGTTCTCCGTTGGAAGAATGTGTCGGACGTTGTCGTTGAGTAGGTTTATTGCAAAGTGTCAATGATATTTCATAATATTTAAAATTACATTCATTTTTTTTTTTTTTTTTTTTTTTTTTTTTTTTTTTTGTTACTTTGAAACCCTCGAATGATTGTGTTTTAGGTGTTATCATTTAATATTTGTTTTAATACTCAATGGGTTAATGTTATGTATATGTGTCCAATTAAATTAAAGTGCAAAGGTTTTTATGGCTGATTATTGTCAATGTTGTTCAAATTGAAAACATCCTGACATTGAGCTAATATTTGATGCAGGGAAATAGTTGAATAGGAATCTGTTCCTCACAAGATTTTATTCGATTTTTTTCTGTAACACAAGTGTAACTTTGTAAGACTTACCTAATCTACTGCAATTAAAATGAAATTCATTTCCACTGAAAAGAGATATTTTTTCGGAAGTTGCTTCTTAATAACCTTAATTTTAACCACGACTTTGGATTTTATGGAGTAAATTGGAGAGGGGTCTTTTCCCTCCCGTTCATGCAGGATGAGCAATTTTCAAAAAAAAAAATAGTTAAAATAAAAAAAAATATTAACAAACAACAGCAAAACTTGTAATGTCATGCTTTTTTTCAAAGCATGAATAAAAAATTTAAGAAGTAGGTATTCATTCTTTAATTTTTTTTTGAAATCAAGTTGTTTGTTGAATATAGTTTAAAAAAAAAATATTGTGTTTGATTAGAAATTGATAAGTGTATGGCAAAAAAATATCAGAAGCTTGAATTATTTTTTTTTATTAATTTTGAGTTTAAAAATTCACTTTTTAAGGTAAGACTGCATTCGGCGGAACTGCACTTCAGCGGCACTAAACTTCACGACTTATTTGTAGGAAATTGTATGAGCTAAATCGCACTAAGCGACAACTGCACTTCACGGCGCGGCGGCGCGGCAATATTCGACAAAGTTGATATTCTGGCCAACTTTGTCGCGACATGAAGTTCCGTTTATAGTTTCCTGCGCGTGGTGTTGCTGAAGTGCGGTTTTACCTTTAAATAACTTGATTTGCATGAAATTTGGTTGGAAATTACAACAACAAACACTTTATGAACACATACAAGTGGAATGCATCCATAGTGGAAACCGATTGAAAATGTCAAAATGTGTTGTATAGAAAACAAACGGAAAGAGAACACAGCAAAAAGAAGCTATTAACTGCCAAATCAAATTAAAAATGAAATTACTGTCAAACAAAATTTGGAATGAAAATTAATTTACGAAATTTACCTCATTTCGACTCCAGTGAAAACGTAGTATTAGCCTTAAAATTACGTGAATGTAGCCTGTTAAGAAGAAAAAGCTTTACTGGGTCGTTAAAGTATTGTAATTTGTAATATAACTTAAACTGTGGTTTTCGATGCTCTTCGCTTAAAAACGTTTGGTATAGCCACGTGTTAAAGAAATTGCGTAAAACTGTATTCGGTTGGGCTATTAGTTAGAAAAACCTGACAAGGTCAGATATATGTACCTGCCAGACATTGTAATAAATATTGTAAATAGATTATAGAAAGAAGATTGTTAAAGGAAACATTTTGAGGTAGTCTTATGTGCCAGTTATAGCTTTTATTCAAAACGATCATAGAAAATTTCATTTTTAATTTTGAGGCACTTAAAAAGCGAAATAAGTAATTATTTTGATATCAATAAATTAGCTGATGACTCAATTATTATTTATAGTGAAACAAATATTTTATTTTGGCTCAGCCTTTCTTGATCCTCTACCGCTCTCTCTCTCTTTCTCTCTCTCTCTCTCTCTCTCTCTCTCTCTCTCTTTCTCTCTAAACATTCCCTCGCTATCTCGCTACCTTTTCCAAACGTTAATTTCTCTTCATAATTCCACGCCCTTCTCCCTGGTCTTATCGTTATCTTATCTCTTTTGGTTTCCTCTCTCACCATGTATCCTGGTTTTCCATTCGTTTGTTTGTTGTTTTTTAATAATATTTTTAATGCCAAACACATTTTCCAACGTCTGACACCTGCCAGGTAAATTCATATTGCAAACAGTTTATAAAATCCAATGAAAAAAATCAAGATTGTTAAAATGACTTTAAAAATCAATTTTGTACTGTTAAAAAATTGACGCAAACAAGAAAACGCAATATAACCCACCAGCCAGACTTTCAAATTCCAATCAAAAAAATATTATAAAACCAGGATTGTTAAAATTCTTTCACGAAAACGTTTCCAGCTCTTAGATTATTATATACGGTCGGATCCCATTAAATGTATGTATCAAAAACCTTCTGGAAGTATTGACTAGATTCTGAGGTAAAAAATATGTTGCCAATGGCAAAATTGATTTTAAATAGGAAAGTTTTTTTTTAATAATACAAATTCTATATACTACTGAAATACATCAGCCAAGTAGAAGACTTAGCACTATTCTATTTAGACTATGTTGAATTATTGATTCAAAATAGCTTTTAACGGCCATTAAGTCCTACAAAAATTGATTTTAATTCGCACTTAGCAATGTATTAGTTATGCAAAAATACGTATTTTTGGTTAAATACGGTCTCAATATGTGAATACTTATGAGTTATGACAGTTGCATTGTATTCTGCAAAAAAAAAAAACTACTGATCTTTAAAAATGATAAAAATTTCCAAAAATATTGTTCTTCGCGTTTATAATGCAGACCCTGTGCACCTAGTAATACTCCTTCCTCATTATCCCATAAACTATTTTTTATATATGTAGATTCTCTCTAACAATATTTTCTTTAATGATGCATTTTTCAATTTCAACAATTCTACAAAAAAATACTTCAACTAAAGTTGTTGTGCTATTATGTTGATTTAGTATATCTCGTCTTTTTTGTTAAATACTTGCCATTAATGAATCTTAATTAAAAAATATTTCCTTATTGGTTTTTATTTTTGCAGACCGATGTCGATCTGTCGAGGTTCATTTTGAAGCAGCCGACAGTGGATTTTTTCTAAAGCATTCTCCACGACAACCACCAGTTAGTCCTGAGATATCAAATGTTCAATCTTCTGCGCGGCCACGAATTACCCAAGACTCGGTGCTGTCCATCGATCGATTCACAGTCGTGCAGACGACTCAGCCTGTTTCAATTAGAGCGAGCTACGGACCATTTTCAACAAAACAGACAGTGCCTGCTCGCTACATTGTTCCGGATGCTGTAGAGACCCAAGGAGATCATTTAAACGTAAGTCTATATAAGCTCTATAAAATAATATTATCACCCGCAGTAGTATTGGCCTCCCATGTACGCGTATTTTTTTTCAAGAGCAGATAAATTAAGTATATTTATAAAACAAATCGAAAAGCATGTTTAAGTAGTTTAATTAAATTGCGTGTTGTTATTTCTTTTTCTCTTTCTGTTGATATTGTTGTTTGCGTATTGCATTCCACAATTAGAATACCACTGTCGCACTCATGGAATTGCAACAGACCAATCTACATCTGGATATATCGGCGCATTTGGTGCGCACGACAATACCTCGTGACTCGCCCGTTCTAAGGGTGCTCTTTCATGCTGGCGCCGATCCAGGTGGCCATTTACAGAGGCAAAAGATATGCGTTTTGTTGCATGTCTCAATGGGATCCCGAACGCCATTGAAAGGTCGATGTATGCCTGAAGGAGAGGACGGCGTATGCGTGGCTGAGGTAAGTGTCCATGTCGTCTTTGAATGGAAAATGTTAATCTTGTTCATAAGTTTTTAATAACTTGAAATACATTTTATATAGGTTGTTATACCATCAAGCTGGTGGCCTGCACTACCACCACCAGATAAAACGTCTCGTGGTAATGCTCCGCCAAAGGTGCCACAACGTTTGGTGCAGGTATCGTATAGTGTCTTTGAGCCACCGTCACGCAACCCAGAGCAATGCGAGCCAAAAGTTCAAATTCAACCATTAACATCGTTTGCCCAAATACCTCTGATCGCAGCACAATCTCCATACAAGGATCTAAGAGCTGATGATTCCTTAACCATACTCTTGCCGCAAAGACCCCTTTATCCAATGTCGAAAATTCATGTTCCGGTCTTTTTGCATCAGCAAGTCGAACAGAATATTGCTGTGTTTATTGTTAGGGCTCGTGTAAAAGCTGGAATGCGAATACTTGGAGCAACTACTTCATCGGATGAATGGAACGTTTCCGTTGAAAAGGAAAATCCCAAGCATACTGTTGCCCGGGTGACGGCATTTAGAAAAGATCAAGATCCAGATAGTACGGGAAAAGAAGCCGAAAGTGAAAACAGCACTAGGTAAGTTAAAATTATAGAGACTTATGTTTGGAATATTATGAATGATAATTTTTTTTGCAGAGTATTTGAGGTGTTTTCTTGGTTATTGGAAGTTGCAAACGACACAAAAGAAAACTGGGACGGTGGAAAAATTGTTTGGTCAGTAAGCTACGTATACGATAGTCCAAAACTGAAGGATTCTTCGCCGGAAAGTACAGGCGCTACTCCGGAAGAAACACGAAAGAAACTCATTGCTAAATTAGAAATCAATAAGGATGATATTCAGGCAGTTTTACCCATATCAAAGGTACGATTTAACAGAAATTAAAAAAACAGACGATTTAAAGTGGGGTTGTCTGGATTCAAACTCAAATCTCTGGTGTGATAATCCAAATCATTAACCATAATGCAAAGGGGTACTTCGAAATCTAATACATTCAGAAAACTCTGCCATTTCAGCTTTCTTAGTTGTCACAAATGTTTAAAGAATTTCTGCCAAATTTCTCACTTTTGTTTTCAAAAAACAAAAATGTGATCCATTAAAATTGACAGTTATTTTTTTCCCAAAAAATCGAAATTATTGGAAATATAATTAAAGTCATGATTATTATGGGTTCCTCGCCCTGCTCCATGAAACAAAGAAACATTTTTGAGCTCGCAGAAAATTAAATTGGCTAAATAAAAATTCCTCGCTACAAAAACCGGGTTTCAAAAAACCAAAATTAATAAAGTAAAAACCCCAACCCTGATAAAAACAAAATGTCGCTCTATAAAATCCTTAACCGTTTTTCTCTGTTAAGTAGATCCGAATAAAATAATTATTTACTCATAACTTATCTATCTTTTTAAAGGCCTATTTTTCTCAATGTCAATACGAAAATTAATTCCTATACCTTATATTATTTTTTCATAAAGAATTGGGAACTAATGAACACTGCGGTACTCACAGGCCGCCAAGTTGCTCAAGCCATGAAAGTTTTCATCGTATCACAAGCTGGAAAAGTAGCAGATGTTACACTGCAGAGTTCTTGTCATGCCGAAGACGAAAGTGTTATTAAAGTAAGTGCATCTCTATGCAAACCTATGTATGATAAACGAGTGTTTAATGTAAATTTATGTATACTATATGCTCTAATTGATTTATATATTTACCTTTTATCTGTATAGGTATCATCATCTTGCAGTTCAGTTTATGTAGATGGTTCTGAGATACGTGGTTCATCGAATGCATCAATTATCGTCAAATATGGTACATACATAGGTCTGGCAAAGTTTATCGTTTGGATGCCTGAATTCCCATTGGAAGTGTATGTTTCCGATTTTAGATTATCCCAAATCAAAGGATGGAAGGTACCTGATGAACACCATTACACGTGAGTGTATTCATTTCCCTAGTATGTTTTTGAGATGCCAATTAAATTTAGATCCAATTGTAGGCACGGGAAGCAAACAAGGCGTCGCAAGAAGCGTTCATATGTCTGGAGCCAGAATGGAGGAGATGATTTTATGAATGTATTGGGTTCCGATAAGGCAGTATGTCGGGCAAGATATCAACAAAGTCCCGTAGAAGTCTATGCTAGATTTTTGGCAACAGATCAGGTAGAATTTTTTATTGTAAATTTACACATATGTGCAGATAACAACCTCAACTTTGTATATGTCTTTAGAACTCTGGTCGAATGAGTTATCTGATATCACGAAGAACTGGACTTAGAGTAACCGATTTAGTGCAACCCCTGCTGAGAGTGGCAGATCCCAAGATAGCAAGTCTAAAAGGTCGAGTTCTTCAGGGTAAATCGATGGGACGAACTGATGTTCAGGTAAGAATGATACTTTATAAATGTTTCCATCCATTACAATTTTTCATTTGAAGGTTCTTTCACCAATAAATGGAAGAGTGATTGGTGCTAAGGAAATCCGAGTGGGCAGCGATAAAGTCAGTTTAACAAGATTAATTGTACGTGTGGTTTCTGGACTTCAACTTACCATCAATCCTGATAGTACAATCGAAAATGGTTACATCGCTGAGACATCTGTTACGCGCCGACTTACGGCTCAGTATCAAGAAGGCTTACTGGATATTGATTTGGAATTTTCAGACGGCGCCAGAACACCTCTCAGGTAAATAATTACAATTTATATTAAAAAAAAGAAGATTTTTAAGCAAATCTCTATGGTCCAACAGGGACATCTCTGTCGACGATTATTTCCTATTGGTGGAAAGTTTAGACACCGAGGTGGTAGCATTTGCCCCTATGTTAGCATCACATCATCCACGTGTGATTGCTGTAGGAGAAGGAAATGGCGATCTCTTGCGAGTCACACTTTTACTATCTGAAGATTGTAGAGTTCGACGTAGTATGCCAATGTCGAAACCGACAAAATCGAATCCTGGACCACTAGCAACTGCGCTGGCTTCAGTTCAGGTGGATTTTAATACAGGAGAAAGCGTTAGCAAACCAGATACAGTCCAGAATGATGGAATAATGAGGGGAGAACGAAAGAGCTTTCGAGATAGTGGTGACTTAGCTGATATTATTGGTAAGCAGAAGTTTGTGAAAAGCTTTTTTTGATTAACATTTCGATATATTATTAGTAGGTATACCGTTGAAAGATGCCAGTCATCACTATGAACCTACAGTTCAAGCTCGACAACACCGCGGCAGTATAAATACCATAGGTGGTCTAAGGCATAAACCAGGCCCACATGGTGATATGACTTCAATGGAAATTGGAATGTATGTTCTGTTGACGGCTTTTTGTTTTGCCATAATCGTGTTTGTCATATCGTGCGTCGTGTACGCATCCAAGTTCCGACCATTAACAATTGAATCAGGATTGGAAAACTTACCCAAGGACACATTCACGGAAGGCGGTTTGCTAATGAGAGATTCACGACGACCACGAGAATCAACAACAAATGCACATGATTGGGTATGGCTAGGTCGGTCTACAATGGACAGGTCATCATTGGCTCAAGATTCAGTTAATGGAAATATTTTTGAAAATCCAAGAGGTTTATAATAAAAAATTATTTATATCATAGATCTAAAATGGCATTAATATATTTTCTTTCATTTACAGACTCTAGAATACGTATCACAAGCAATCCTATTCTAAATTATTCCGACCCAAATGATGCAGTTAATAGCATATCAACTTTTGACAATCGCACAAGTGCCCTAGAATCAAGTATAAGCACAGACATCGTAAATTCGGCTACTTATACTAAAAATGACAGAAGGCCCACGTAAGCGAATTTAATGTTTTAATTTTTGTTTCATAATGTGTTCCATTTTTTATTGCATTATATGTGTAAAATTAAATTTTTGAACAGCAGCCAATTATAATATTCAAATCAGATGAAATAGAGTTTTTGATGATAAGTTTATAAGTGTAGGAAGATGAAATAAAATTTAATAATGCTAAGACAAATTAACTTCGGCTTCCTTACGGATATAAAAGATAATCATTTCTTTTGTTTGTTTTTAGAAAAGGAACTAGTCCATGGCGAATAAATCCCTATATGTTCAATTAATTTTCATCCGAAAGATTCTGTTTGTTTTTTTTTTAATTCTTTCTTGAATTTACATTGAAAATGTTTGAATGAAACAACAACTTAAGTTATCTAACACCAAGTTCAGGCTCCTTTTTGTGTACTCAGTTTTCTTTTTTATTGAAGATTCTAAATCTTTAATTTGTGATTTTCTATCGTCAAAACGGAACTTGAGCTTTTTACCAATAAATATCGAATCAGCGACATGATTGCGATTGGTTTCTAAATTCATATGATTACATGCAATTCTTTCACTGCTAGTGAGAAATAAATACTTTATAGCTTTACATCCATTACGGACTGGTAAATAGATACTTTTCCTCAAGAAATTAAGTATTTTTGTTGTAGTTGAGAACTCCTCGTAAAATTTAAAAAAAAAATGTTCGGTTAGAAAAATATAAATCTGCATTATATTGAAAAAAAAAACTAAAATAAAATAATAAATAAACTTGCTAATGAGTATTTCACATAGCGACGATAGTGTTCCCCCACCTTTACCACCACATGCAAGAATTAGTGATCGCAAAAACGAATACAGACCACCAGTTCCCCCACATCGTAATATTGGTGTAACAGCTCTCGTAACAAGTAACAGTGAAAACGAAACTACAACAGAAAAGGTAAATTAATATTATTTATTTAGTGTTTCGATAATAAAATCTATTATTTTCGTTCGTCGATAGGAATCTACTATTAATGCCATACCCGTTGTCCAAAAGCGCCATCATCATAAACATCATAGGAATCCAAATCATGCGCACAATCGACGCTCCCAGGTGCATGGCAATATTGATCTCATTCGTTGCTACGATCGGCCACCAGATCATCACATAAATTTCACCCAAGAACAATTGAATTTGGCCCTTAAAAACCATGTTCCACATCAGCAGCAAGATGACTCCTCACCTGAGGAATCATTATCACCAAAGAAAATTGGTCCTTTGACCGAAGAGGATGATGAAAAGGAAAAAAATGAGCTTCACATGGCCGAAAGACTTCTAGAGAATGCTGCTCAACAGCAAAAAAATGCATTCCAATTTGATTCGCTTACACCAAAGCGAGAAGTGGTAGCGCATAGAGCTAGTTCATATGTTAATAAATCAGCGAATGCACAATCATCGTCAGAGGAAGAACTACAACTGAATGCCTTGAAAATTGGTAAGGTTACAACAACTTTTATTTATTATATATAGGAGTTTTAAAATGAGTTCCTTTAAATTTGCAGTTAGATTTTGTTTTTTGATTTGTCTCTACTTCAAAACACCGCTTTCAATTTTTGTAAGATGGTTTCAAATAAAAATCCTCCAAAATGTTCAAACAGCATGTTCTAGCTGGCCATACGCCAGCGAGCCAAAATACATCGTGTGATTCAGCTCAGTCGAGCCATTTGGATTATCAACAAGTCGGAAATCCATGAACCAAATAACTCGCTCTTGTATGCCCAGTTCTAAACTTTTCATATGTACGAACAAGTTCTAATCGCTTAAATAGAGACAGCTGATCAAAGATCACATTTTGTTGCTTTTTTTTCATTTTCATTCAAAATGTTTAACAGAATTTATTTTTTTGTTGTTTTTATTTACAGATGAAAATCCTGAAGTTAAGCGACGACATAGAAAACAATCGACATCCTTTGTACCATCATCATCGCTGCCAGATACGAGCACAATTAATTCCAGCTCTGATGACAACGGCGGATTTATAACGCCGCCAAAAGATGATGGCAAATCAAGAAGAAACCAAGTCAAACGTGCCACAGTGGTCGGCAATCCAATGTTCTCGACAACAGTCGATGGTGATATTGGTCCCGGTGAAAGTCTAGGCCTTGACGATCTAGATATGGACTACGAACAAATCATGCACTACTTTGATAATCTAAAGGTAAAACAAATAATTTTCTATTAATAATAAAATTCATTTGTTTGTGATTAGCACAATTGCTTTACGGCCGCTTTGATTTGTTGAATTATCAATTTTATTTTTTTAAATTTTTTTTCTCTTCCATTGGTATCTCATCCCATGCAGGAATCAAATGCCTGAGTGCAAGAGATCATTGCAAAGATACGCGAAATACTATCGACGTTTCAGCAGCAATACCGAAGTGTTGCTCTGCCACCACCACCGGCTTGTCCAGAAATTAATGTTGATGACCCGAATTTTGAGTATTTTTTCGAGCAGTTGAGTGAGTCATACGCTTAAAAATCGAATGATTAAAACCAAATGCATTTTCTTCTACGCCGCCTACAAAAACCTATAAAAGCCATCAAAATATTGTAATAGTGCATACAAATGAAAAGTTATTAATTTATAATAACGAAGCAAAAAAAAGAACTGACAAACTGGTATGGTAATCATCTGGGCGCTTTAGTCAGTCAATTACAATAAATAGATAGATCGAATAGTTATTTTTACACCAACTCATTACATTATGAGAAAAAAAAGAAAGAAACAAAACAAAAAAGTGTAACAAATCGCTTTGGCAAACAACAAACTTTTGAAGAAAATATAAAAACACCAAAACAATAATTGGAACAACAAAAACATCTGGATAACGCGACTTTGCAGTGATCGTAAATTATAACAATAATACATAGATAAATATGACAAAAACAACAGTTGATAAAAAAAAAAAACAACAACAATAATCATTCATATCAATCATTCACTAGGAAATCATTTTTTATTAATTACATACCTCATCGGAAGAAGAATCAATCATTACATTATTTATAACCTCCTGCATCATTGTAAACATATTTTTTTAATCCACTATTCTTAAACAAGAAGACAGTGTGACTTGGGAAATTAACTTCTGGAAGAATTCTTTTGTAGTTTGAATGTTGATCATCAAATGGCGTAAGCATAATATTGGGGATTTTATAAACAAAATTTTTTCAAAGTTTTGCTAACTTGTAATTTCTTAAGTCCATTGACTTTGAGCTCTGGGGTTATCATTAAAAAAAAAAAAAACACTCAAAAGACAAGTTCTATTTTCAGCCAATTCATTTTATAAATAGTAAAGAAAGCCAAAAAACTCAATTTTAAGTATTATGTTCTCATAGACTTGTGAAGTCCTACGGTTAAGTTCAAAAAACCTCAAAATCAGAAAATAATTCAAAAATGAAGAACATGCGTAAATAGATCCTATGAAGACAGCTTCATGAAGCTATGGTGATAGTCCGACAGTTTAGTTTGGTAGTGACATCAAATATCAATACTATTTGCTTAATTCATACGGATCACTTCAGAAGTTCCAGGAAATAAGAAAATCTGTAGGTGGCACCTAGAAAATAATATAACCTTGCTAATGATAATGCTTTAAATAAAACTTTGAAAATATTGTGTCCCTAAAATCACCAACCCTGCCCATTAAGCTTATACTTAAAGTGAATACTACCAAATCAAAAATCATTCACAAAAGGTAGCTTCCCATTAAGTCCTCTCTCCTTTTAATTTATCCAGTTCACTTAACAAAATTCAACACCACCTTCATTATTTAATTTTTCTTAATTATAATTTTAAATTATTGTGCTTAAACATTTAAATGCTTCAAGTTAAGCTTGGAGGAATACTTCTGTATTGTATTCGAATGCAGACATTGTTTTTTTTTAATACTTAACAAGTGCTGCATTTCTCTTGAGGGTAGAGCCATTTATTAAAAAAAATACTTCATCAAATTGCTGGTTCAATGTTTAAATTTTTATAAATTGGAAAATAAATCGCTTACCCTATTCCGTCCATTTTATTATATTTAAAAAAAAAAAACAAAACTATTTGCTTAATATAATTGAAGAACATGTCTTAACTAGTACATATTTTAACTTCCTTATTTGTTTTTTTATTAAATCAAATATCCCATCATTATGTAAATGCAGTATTTTATTTTAAAGAAACAAAAAAGAAGCAATTTCGATTGAATTTATACCAAACGCACAACATATTTTGTACATACCTTCCACTCTATCACACTTGGTTGGCTCAACCATATAGTTATAAACTTAAATTAAAAATACACTACCTATCTAGTCAATAAACACAAAAGAGAAGAAAAAATCGATTGAAAATAATTGAGCAACCGTTTTTTTTTTGTTTAAATTTAAACTATAGCCTAATTGCAATGCGTTATTATCAAAGTTTTATAGTTTCTTTTATTAATTGTTGATTTTTATAAGTTTTTTTTTATATTTTATATATTGTGTACCTATATTTGTTTTTATATTTGTATTATTATTTAGTTATACCTACAAAATAAAAACCAAGCAAATATTATTCTTGTTACAATACAACAACAACAAAATGGACTGACTGCCACAAAAATGCCATAACTTATATTTAATCTTAAGTTTAATTTATTATAGAAAGTCCATTTGACATTATTTTAATTATATATATATTATTTTTATTTAATTAAATGCAACTAATTGTTTGCTGCCATATTGTAGTAGAATTATATATTTGTAAAATTTCAAAATAAATTATTTATTTTGTTTAAAACAGCTGCATCCCTAGAATCGGATTGAAGAATATCTGATCTAAAGATAAAATATTTCAGATATTATTATAAATGGGTAACTTAAAAAGAAAACCAGTGATTAAATTAATGCAAAAACATAAGATGCGTTACATATTTTGTTTATAGATTTTTGTTTGCTTGTCAAAGTAGTCAATGATATTAAAAATTTATGATTTTATATTGTTTTTGGTTACATGAATTAAAAATTTTGTTTTCATATAGAAGCTTAGTTTGATATATGTATTTTGCCGTTAAACTTCATTTTCTTTTTTCGAGAAAAGTATTTTACAAGTCAAACAAGATATTATTAGGTTTTGTGCGTGTACATTGTGTAATTAACTGGACTTCTTTTTACTTTGAATAAACTTTATTGAATGGATTGAAACTAACAATTTCTACCAATTTAAGACCAAAGTCGCCTAAACATAACGAAGAGAAAATTATTGCTAAAAATCTTTATCCCCTCCTATTACGGTTAGCGAATCGAACGTTCGAAGTGAGATGTTTGCATTAGCGAATGTTGAGACCAATTACGTCACAGTTAAATTTCCATACTTACGAATTTTTGACTTTTCAGGTGATTGACATTTAGGCGATTTGCAAACGGTAATACCAAATAGTCACATTCGTCATATTTTTCTTGTTAGTCGCGAATCAGGTGCCTAAATGTTCAATTAGAACTTTAAATATAAAGTTTATGCAAAACAATAGTGAGGCTACGGTTCGCCATCGTTGGCAACGGCCCATTTATTTCCTAGTTCTGAAGTAAAGGCAGAAACAGATTTCCATGTTTTATCGCAGTGATTTTTATGGGATGAGAAATGTTTAAAGAAAACTGTGTTTTTTTAACCGAAATATTTTTTAGTAATTTCTATCGCTCTGGTTAAAACTTTTGTAGTCTTGTAGTATTCTACTCCTCTGGTGAATTATTTAAGATAAATCTTTCTCGTTTGTATAGGAAGTCAAAATTTGACTTTTTTGTGGGGGATGTTAGCAAGATCCCGGAATATTCTTCAATGAACAGGTTAACTATTGACAAAAATTAATAAAAAAAAAAAAAGTATGTTATATTTTCGTGCTCTTTGCTTCCACTACAGAGAAATATACTTCTCCTGGGTTTGAAATTTGTATCTATTGATCCAAACGATGTAGTGTGTGTAGTTCTCCTTTAAAAACAGTACGAATAGTATTGTAGAAATTTATTTGATTTCTTAATAGGTACATTCCCGTACAACGAATTTCTGTGGTTTTGTTTGAATTTATGTGAATTTACTAATAAATTCATAGAAAAAAGCCCTCGCAATAGATTATTTCTGTACACGAAATTTCTGTGGACAGAAATGCAAAGTTCAGCAACATCGTAGTATGAGAGTAACAAATTAAAAGCCAAACATCATGTCTTGCATGTTTTTGAAATTAAGTAATACGGAATTTGTGTTCCAGTAATTTTTCACAGTTTCTTCATCTTCGCTCTTCTATATTTTTAGTTTGGGAATTTCGGGGTAAAAGTCTGCAAAGGTTAGCAATAGTTTCAGTCCATTACTCTGAATTTTAGTTAAAAAATACCAAAAAAATCGATGTTTTACACAGATGAGTGTCCACTCAAGTAGTGAAAATTTTACTTTATCTGCCAAACACGGTATCATGCGTGCCATTAAATCAAAGTCGGATTCCTTACCCTTATCATAATAGTCCAAAGTGTGAGCAACCATGAGCCAGACTAAAGTTTCTTTTGAAGGTCAACTTCGAATTTTAATTTTATTTCTGCCTCAATAGAAAATTTTCAAATGAACATATGTACATACATATTATATTTCCTGTCTCAATTTACTTTCGGATTTGTGGAGGGTAATTATTTATAGTATAATTTTCCTGTTTGAGCCCTTGCTGAAAACTTGTCATAATTTCATTATCGGTTTAAATATATAATAAACATATATTATATCAAACCTCAGTTTACCTTCGGATTTGTGGAGGGAAACTAATCAGATTCTATTACTTCTTCGCATGATTCCACTATTAACAAATCGTGCTTTGGGGAGTAAGTAAACCATACATAGTTTTAATGAATTTTGTTTTTTAATTTTCTGATTTATTTTGTCCATTTATTTAGCTTTGTTTGCTTTTCTTCTTTAATTTTGTTCATTAAAATTCTACTATGCTTTGGAATTGATGAAACAAACAATTATTTCGCTAAATAGTCATGCTAAATTTACCTGAACAAAAAAACTAAATTGACAACATCTCATGGCATAGACAAATTATATTGTATATTGTATCATTTAAATTTTTTACACTGTTGATTTCGTTAAAAAAAAAAATAAAAACAATTTTTAGGATTTGACCACTCCACCAATTTCTAACAGTAAAAATAAATACTTTTTAAAAATAATTTTCTAATTAAAAAAAAAATAATAATATGAATGCTTGCTGAAACTTTCAATCAACACAATCTAAACCAAAACGTGGTTTGCAAAAGTTCCGCTATAGTATTGCAAAATAAATTATGTACTAATTATTATTATTGGTATAAACTGAAAAATAATTAAAACAACAACACAACACAACACTGCACTGTCTACAATACCATCTAGTTATTCTTTTGGAAAACAGTCTCATTCTGCTATCCGTTTTGATCAAATCAAGCAATTAGCTTTTAAATTAAAGCGAATATTTTGTAGTTACATAATATAAATCGAATGATTTGATCTCCACAGCTAGCAGAATTGATTTACAAACAATACAATTACCTTAAAAATCAATCATGAACAATTCTTTCATCATTATTACTGCGCAATAACATAATTAAAAACTAAATCATTTTATATATACCATATAATGTACTGCTGCGATTCATATACATAATACAAAAAAAAAACAAAAAAAACGTGTAATAAATGTAACTACTCTATTTATATTGGAATTAGAAATTACAATGCATATTATTGTAACTTCAATAGAATATATTTCTACGTAAAGTCGAATAAAAAAATTATGTATTTGCTAACAAAAAAAAAATAATAAATTAAATACTTAAAGCCATACATATATGCAGGATTTATATATACAAAATAAAATAATGTCATTATATAAATAGATAAATTATAACACTAGTTAATTGAAAATAAATAAACTAAATATATAACAAACTGTGTAAGCATACGATAAATTTTATAGATTGATTCAGAGTAAATGATATTCCGCAAAAAAAAAAAAAAATAAACACAGGAAACAAAAAAAAATGCATCGGAAATAAATAATAAATATTATTAAAATACGCTTCAAATAAAATGACACATAAAACATGAAAAATTAAACGATCCATTAACTGTAAAAGTTTCGTAAGTAATGTTAATTGAAATTTATAAAATGAAAATAAAAATACGCTATGCTTAAGAGCATTCTAACTCATATAAAAAAAAAAAAAAAAACAAACGTTACGGCTAAATAATGGTTAAAATATTTCATGCAGCTGAAAGTTAAAAAATATATATACATGGCATAATATATAAAGGTTTAGGTACTAAGAAATTGATACAAAAAAATAATGAAAAAGAATTCCACGTTCACAAAATCTGTGACAATAATCTGTAAATGGTCATTGGAGATATTGTGAATGAATTAAAATTAAGCGCAAACATTTAGATATTATCTTTGTTTACAAAAAAAAAAGTAATAAAACTGAAAACGCATTATTATTAACTAATAATATTATCAAAGCCAATTAAATGATGCTTATGTACCTTTATTAGCAAACAACAAAATTATTATATATTATTGAAAAATTACAAAAAAAAAGAAAAAATTGTACGTAACCTATTATGAATGAAATAAAAATATTGAACTGATTGAGCTGAATAAAGAAATAAATCTTACAAAGTAAACCATAACAAGCATAATAAATCTTATTATAATATTGTATTAAAATGCTTTCTCTTATTGTTGTTTATAAAAGAAAACCTATAAGATGAATAACCTTGACTTATGAGTTAAATGCTTATTTTTAAAACAAAATGTAATCGATGTTCAGCACTTCTTTTTTTTTTCCTTGAAATTCTTAAACACACGACTACAACGCTTCATACAAAAATTATGATATTTATATGTCTTGTGGAAGGAAAATGGTACGATTGCTTTTATAAACTAAAACAAAAATTAATGAGTATGTACGTAAGACAGATTTATAAATAAAAATACAAATTTTATTTATATGTTTTTTCTTTAATTTATATTAAATCATAATATATATCATTAAATTAGTATTAATTTGTTTTTGTTTATACATACGTGTTTTTTTTTTGTTTAATTTGAAACCTAAAACCAAAATTATATAAGTTTTAATTTAAATTTTAATTTGCTTTGTTTTAAAAGCTCTTTATTTTAAATTAAAAAAAAGAAAATTGTATAGGAATTTAAAATTTTCCTTTTCCCTGAAACATATTTATTATAAATTTGTGAAGTAAATATAAAAAGTAAGAAAACAAATAAATACATTTATATATAAAACAAAATAATTATATACGTTTAATGTAGCCATTTAAGATTTTATTTAAAATTCGTTATTGCACTATTTATGTAAATATTACAAGTATATAAAGTCAAATACAACTCAATGGAATGATAAATGAAAGAATAAAAAACAGATATTAACTTAATTTTTGTAAGTGTTTTTTCTTTTCTTTTTTAATTTTGTTTTTTACAGGATTTTAAGGTTAAGTACGAGAATTTACAATACCTACATACATTTTTAATAATGTAAGTGCACATATTTTCACAAATAAAATGACGCAGATTACTCTATTACGGAATGTTTCATTGTAATTTGAAAGATTTGTACTCAACACAGAAAAGCAAACACTTTTTTGGAAGCAATATAATATTACAATGGCCATTTTTGAATGAAGTCCTTCGTTTGAACTCAAATTATGAATTCACTATGTAAAGGAAAAATAAAATAAAAGCTAAAATCAATATAAAATATTTTTGTTGTAATCTTAAGTTCATTGCCACACAAAGTTTAGCCCCCACTCTTTCGTGTTCTCAATCTCCGTAATAGCACGTTTGCTTGTTATATCGCGTTCGATTTTTTTATGAATCTTTTATTTTGTTCTTATAATTGTTTCTATATATCGCACGCAATTAAAAACAATTCAGTTCAGATTAAGAAAGCAAATAGACTACACATAGGAAAAGAAAATGCAAAAAGGGAATGATAATGAAATAGAAAATCGATGGCCCCGTGCAAAACTATACTAAGTGTACATAGTATAGTTTTGAGTTACCGTTATACTATTGAAAGCCCTTTATTTTAATACTTTTCCTGCGAATCTAACAAGTATGCCTTGAAAACAGAGGTCAAATAGGGCTTAGTATAATGCCTTATTTCGACATTAATCCTTAACAAAAACAAACTTTAAAAGTCTCTCCTGACAAATAAAAAAATACACTTAGTATTGTTTTGCACGGGGCCATTGATATAGTTATTGTGATTTTAAAGTTTCTATATTTCTCATTAAAAAAAAAATAAGATTACGCGTAACAAATTAAATAATTGTTTCGACTTATAACAACAAAGATTTTTTTCTGGGATAATAAGTATATTTTATGTAGATATTCGGCTTCCTGAATCTGAAAATGAAACCCATTTTCATCCATCAGCTTTAGTTTTAGACCAAGAGCCGGAAGCAAATTTTGGCAATTTGACTTTGAAGTATGCAAAAAAAAAGTTAAAATATTTGGAAATATTTTAAATATAAAGTAGGTAAGCAAATAAATTTTTTTTAAAACATTGAATTTATTTTATCATAACCATAATGAGTTAAATGAAACAAAAAGTGCACCACTTCCATATTCCGTCGTCACAAAAAGACGTCATTATAGTATTTTAAAATGCATTTTTCAACTGAAAACCCCAATAACTTTTTTATTTTCATGTATAACCGTATGATGGTCACATCAAAATACTCTGCTCTTCTTCTTCTTTAAGGACATATATGTCTCAGACAAAATTTTTGCAGCCAACCCCCCGCCAGACGTCACTAAAGAATTCTCAATAATGCATTTGACTAAAACGAAACAACAAAAAAATGAGATAAAAAAGACGAAACAAACCATTCCCCTTATAACTGACTTAATTTTGAGATTTAAAATTTAATTAATTAAAGATTCATTCAGAAAATTTGCATTATTTCAGAAGCCTCCCTCTTTGCCCTTTATTTATGATAGCAAACCTGGCTGCCTAGTACCAGAATAATACCCTAAGGAGCAAATAAATCCAACATAAATAAATCCACTCAACGCAAATTGTAAATTGTACGGTTTCACAGAACCTTTATTTTAATCTTCCCAAAATTGAACTTTTCAAAGAATATTGTGCACCTTCCACAATACATGATCGGATGTTAATTCCACCGAGATATTAAAAAAAACCATTGAAAAGTAATAATTTATTTTGAGTTTCCCAATTTACAAGTACTTTCCAAACCATTTATGATCTACTGGCGACATCCATCTATGACATCCGTTGAGGTTATTTTGGAAAACGTACTTCATGGTATAAGGATTCTTGTTTTCTTTTTCCAGTCTCTCTTCTTCAACTTTCATTTCGTCCATCATTTCTTGTGAGACTACCATTGCCTTGAACGGCAACTGTCTGCAAACTAATTGAAGGAATGGTTTGACTTCAGCAAACTCACAAGTACCTCCAATTTCAACAATAACACGACCACTTTTGATTGGTGTCACATAGTGATCAATTGAACCTTTTCCTCCGCCCATTCTCTGACCTTGACCCTTTTTAGTTATAGGCTGCCAGGGAGCGGGTATTCTCCAAATCGCAAACATTCGGCTAATGTCCATCTTCCTACCGATTGTTAGACGTAACATTTCATAATGGCCATGTCGAAGACGACCACCTCCCGTTGCGACAATCCCATATTGTTTATGGATGAGGGTATTATGTACTTTTTCAGGTCCTCTCATAAGTTTCAATCGCTTTTGCATTTTGGGTGCTCGGAGATTTGGTGGATAATTTGGTACCTTCTCCATGATTCGCAGCTTAGGACGGTCATATTTTTCGATATCTGAAAAGTTTATTTGAATACAAAATATTTATATTTGTGATTTAGATAAGTCGACTTACTTTCGTATTTAATTGGCGGTGGAAAATATTTCAATCCGGCCAATTGAATTTTTTGTTGTGCGGGAACTTCTTAAAGATTATAATATTAAGAAAAGTTTTATATTTTTAAGTTGAATGAAATGCCAATTAATTTTTACCCAAAAATTGTCTAAAGATTTGAGTTGCCCTTCTCAGCATTGTGGACTTTTTCTTGTTACCCAAATGCAAGGAAAGAAGAAAAATAATTACCTAACCAAATTTTTTAATTTTGATGTCTGTCATCTGTTTCATTTGAGTTTTTTTCGCTTTTTGAAGTTTACAGTAGATGTGTTCATCTTGCTGATTGAGCTCGTTCAGATTTTTAACCAAAACGAAAGATGCCGGAGATGTTTTTGACGTTTTATTTTAATTTCCTTAAAAATCTATTGTACCTTTCACATGAAGAAACAAAATTGTGAAAATTTTATGTTTCCTCGTGTGAAAGCCGAAAGGGGACTATCATATTTGTTGATGTTGGGCAAACATGTGTATCCATATGTAAACACAAAATTGTAGTATTTTGTTCATCAAGCCATGTTGTCAAACATGCTGGTCCATGTAAACCTCCCTTGACGTATAACGACGTTTGACGTTTAGGGAGACAAAAATAATGGAGCCAAAACTGAAAACATCAAAGAAGACGGTTGTTGTTTTTTGTTGTTTTATTTGTTTAATTTGATTTGATTTGGTCTGCGATATTAAAGCCGTTGTGAAAAATTAAAAGTGTGTAATTACAGTTTTCTTGTATTCAAATCAAAATCATTTTCAACTATCGAAATGGATGAAGTTCAAGAAAAAGTAAAACAATTAAAATTATTAAAACCATTTCTATACCTACTTCTTCATTAGATTTTGAGAGAGTTAATGGATTCAAAAGGAGCACTAGAATTGTTTAATATGATTCATGAATCTAGTTCTAGTTCAGAAAGCTCAGACGATGAGGACGACCAAGCTTCTTTAAGACTCATGCTCAAAATTGATAACTATAGTGAAAAGGACTTCAAGTCCCAATTTAGGTTGAACCGTTCAACAGTAGAATACATTGTGGGTAAGTTTTTATAAATACATACAGAATTTGAGTAATTACTTATTTTATATTCAAGCAAATTATTCTAAATCCGGGTTTTCAACAAATACAACACATCACGGTGGACGACCCAGAATGGGGTGCAAAAAAGAAGTTTTGGTTTTTCTCTTCTATTTGGGCAACATAGTAACATTTAATGAATTGGGCGAATTATTTGAAATACCTAAATCTTCTGCTTGGTTTGCTGTTGGTCGGGTTAGCGGTTGGCTGGTTTCAAAAGGCGACGAATATGTCAAATGGCCTCAGGGTGAGGAAGTCAAAGAAAACGCCGCAAAGTTTGGAGCTATTATGAAAGTGCCAGGTGTTTTAGGTGCTATAAATTGTACTCGAATAAAAACCAACTGCACAACAAAAAATAAACTTTGTCCGAAAAGGAAAAAAAATATTCACATTGTTCTTCAAGCTGTTGTAGATGCTGATAAAAAATTCATTGATATCGATATGAGTTGTGGTGACCCTAAACCTGGAATTCTTCACGATAGTCGAATCTTAAGAAAGTCGATGTTGAACAAAAAGGCTCAAGCAAATTATGAACATCTTTTTTCTTACAATACATTTTTAATTGGTAACTCGGGATACTCAAATTCAAATTGGCTAATACCACCTTTCAACGACAAAATGACAGTAACGGAGCGTCATTTAAAATTTAATAAACTACTCTTATCAACACAAAAAACAGCCGCAGATACTTTGGCACTATTAAAAAGCCGTTTTAGAAGGATAACGAAATTCACTGAGCAAAGATGTATTAAAGGAGCTATGAACATTGTAGCGAGTGCATGTATACTTCATAACATATGCATCATTATGAATGATAATTTTGAAATTGAACAAGTGGAAGAAGCATCCCAAGAAATTGAAAATTCCTCTGAAGAAGTTCCACAAAATCCAGAAATAGACAGACGGCAGTTGTTATTTGACTACATGTGCCAAAAAAATATAATTTGAAATAAAAAATTCTAGTTGGGATATAATGTATCAGTATTCTATGTACATAGGTTTAAACACATATGAAGCGTTCGGAATAATAAAAGACTCGTCCATTTAAGTTATAAGCTGGTTGTGCTAGCTTGTGTCGCTTAACATACCTTATTTTTTGGGGAATATTAAAAGAAATTTTGTATAACCATAAAAAATTGTGTTTGTTTATTATATCCCTAACAAAATATAATATGAATCTGGAAAAAATCAGCGATTACCACTCTGTAATTAGGTAAACTTTGAAGTTGGGCCTTAGACTTTTAGTTTAAAATGATCGCCATTGAAATTTGCTGATTCAAAATTTCAACTCTTCTGGAGAGTTATTGCTTTTATTAGAATGAAAATTTGCTCTTTCGTCTTAGAATTTATCCGAAAATAAAGTTTTACACGGAAAAATCTCCCCCCTAATCCAACAAATTCTTCAAATCAATTTTGAAGTACATAATTTGAACAGAACTATTTGTTTTTCGGTCTTGATTAAGAAAAACTGATTTTTAACAGAATTTGAATATAAATTCTGATAAATAGGAGAGCGGTACGATTGACCGCAAACTAAAATCTCTGATAACAACATTTTCAATTTTCGAATAAATCCAGCATAACGAAATCTTGTATTATCAAAATTATAACAAAATCTTATCTTTCAATCTCGAAAATATATTTTTCAAAATATCCAATACAGTATTAATTTGTATTCATAAAAGTTTAAAAGTAACCAAAAACAATTTACATTTATAAATTCAAGGATACTCAGTCATAAATGCAACCGAAAGTGGCCGTTTTCTGACCAAAGCAATCTGAAAAAACTTGTCCAATCAACCGTTTTGGACTAAATCTTTGCGAAAAGAACTCGAAATTTGTAATTATTTTCGAATTTGATTTTTTTTTTAACAAAGAGCCTGTAAGTAAAAAATAAACTAGAATGCACTCATTTACAAAACAAAATGCGGTTTATTTTTTTAAACTCTCAAAAAGTTTTTTAAGAAGTTCTATTTTCTTTTCTTCAATGGCTTTGAATTGTTCCCAACGCTCAGTTTTATTTTTTTCAGCTTGAATCTTTATCAATAATTTCTCCTCAAAGTATCGAGCTCGATTCATTTTTGGTTTTTTGTTTTGTGACGAAGTGGATAGAAGGGGTGCGGAAGTATCTGGGTAAAGTTTAGGATCATCCGCTGTCGATGAAGGTAATGTTGCTGGCGTTACTGCTGTTAGTGTTGTGTCTTCCGAGTTCTCTTCAGACTTAATACATAGATAAGAAGACGGATCTACACGTACTTCATCAGGATCCATTTTTATGTGTTCATCAGCTGAGAAACTATCCCAATTCTCAAGAACTTTTGTATCTCCGTAGTCATCAGGAACAGGATCCTACAAAAAGAAACATCTATTATTAAGTATTTAGGTAGAATAAAATTATTTGAATTACCGATTTAACAGTGGATGACCCTATATTTAATGAGTTGTCGTAGATTTTACTATCCTCTCCAAAAATCTCATGCATTTGAATCATGCATCGGCTAGGTACGGTTTCAGTCCTCGGATCATTTCTTAATGATCGGTATGTTCTTTGGAGGGTTGTCATTTTAACCTCTAAATGGCTAACAGTTGTTTTAGGACCCTAAAATCAGTTTTATAAATCAGAAGATATTTTTTTGAACTGTTCAATGAAACCCAAATTTAGTCAGTATATATTTCAGAGTCAAAAGTTTAGCAGACAACCAATTGTATTTGCTGAAATCAGCTTCTTAGGGGCCAGTTATAGCTTTCATTGAAACTCATCATTGAAAATTTTAATTTTCAGTTTTGAGGCCCTAAAAAGGCGATATCAGTGATTATTTTGATGCCAATAAAAAGCTGATGACTCGAATATTATTTCTAGTCAAAAAAATATTCCATTTTGGCCCTACCTTTCACATAAAATGATTTCTAAGATTTCAATGATCAATGATAAGGTAGTTCAATCATTGAAATAAAGAAATTCATTTCCTGCTGGGCTGGGCCAAAATGAAATATTTTTTTGACTAGAAATAATAATTGAGTTATCAGCTTTTTATTTGCATTAAAATAATCACTGATTTCACTTTTTAAGTGCCTCAAAATTAACAATTACAATTTTCAATGATGAGTTTCAATGAAAACTATAAGTTGTTTTTTTTTTAGCAGCTAGATTAGCCTTTTTTAGAATTAATTACGTATGTTGCTTCTATTCTCCGTCCAGACGACTCAAATGGGTACATATTAATTGTTTTTTTTTCTTTGATCAAATGTACGATAAAATCTGGCTGACGGCTTTGCCAATGCTTTTGCGAATTGTGCAAAAAAATTGTAAAATAATCAAATGATGATAAAAATTCGTCCTCAAGTACAGAAATAATCATACACTTTCTGGCTGCAAGCAAATTGGCTTATAATTTTGTCTATGATTTTTGAATTTCAAAATGAAAAAGTTGAAAAAATTTAGAATTAGCCTCAACCATCATTTTATAAAATCTCCGATTATTATAGGTGTAGGGGAAATTGCAACAGGGAGGCGGTAGGTAACAGAAAAACGCGTCATTGATTGGGGTTCGAAACAACAACGCAACGCGTTGGGCACATAGAACTGCAGCCAATAAATTTAATAGCGCCAAAAATATAATATACAAATTTATTAGAAATTTCAAATAACGTATCACAGAATAAAAAATAATACCTCATCCAAACAAATGCTCCACTTAACTAAATTAATGGAACATTTTGACCAAAGGAGCTCGAGATGAAACCAGACATTATAAAAATTAGTTCATAAGATCGAAAATAAAAGTATGTTTACTCACAGTGATTCCTGCAGCTAACATGTCATTTAAAACATTACTATATGCTTTTCTTTTTTTTCGGGCACTATTAAACTCCGATTTCCTTGCTTTATAAAAATGTAGGAAGGCCTCGGCTTCTTCGTGCGTCCAAGCTTTCCTTTTCGCTGAAATGAAATGATAGTAGAAGTTATAATGTACCTATATTCTTCAAAGTAATTGTAACAATTAAATATAAATATTCACCCCTGTTGTGTTTATACATCTGTTTTCTTATACTCATTTTATAAAATAGGAATGTTAGAATTTTACTTTGAAGAAAACAAAAATTAATTTATATCAAAATAAACACTTGACTTGATACACTTGAGTACATGACGATGACATTTCAATCGGATGTGTTCAAAAAATAGATGTTTTTTCTTAACATAAAACTGTTCGATTTCAAACATGGGTGAATTTTTTTGTTTCTTCTGTAATTCAGTTTTCGGGAGAAAAGGGAAAAAACACAAAGCAATCGAAAACTACCGAAACAACTTGTGTGAAAAAAGAGACAGCTGTATGTTGACTCTTTTCTTCACACTTCTAAAAACTAAAAAGCCATCTACCCGTCAGAGCATAAATAATTAAGTTCACGATTTTTGTATATTTTGACAAGTTGACAAGTCCCGAACAAAACTTAATTAAAGGATTCCCCACAGCAACGCGAATTTGTCGTGGCGACGACGAAAACAATAATAACAGCACATGGTAGTCAATGGGCCTTACTAATAACCAAATTTAGTGAATAGTTAAACAAAAATCTCCAGGTTACAGAACATACGCATACTAATAACGAATTTAGGCGTTGGTGTGGGGAAACCTTTTAATGAATGACAACGAATTTATTTTAATTTTTACCAACCTTCTTTGTTTTGTAAAAAACAAATGTCCAGCTTTCAAATTTTACTCTCTACGGGTAAATTAAAATTCAGTTTTCAAACGAATAGCTGTTTCGTCTAGAAATGAATTCAAAAAATATTTGTCTCAGAAATCTTTGCGTTCAGATGAGGATTTTTGTCCCAAACTGAGTTGTCAGAGATTTCTTTTCGTCGAACGCGTCTAATGTGAACTATCGCTTCTTTAAAACTAACGAGTTAATTCGTTACTTCGTAAAAATAAAAAACACCCTGAAACTGACGTTTGCTGAATACGCTGAATATTAACCCTGTTCAGGTTCTTGAGAGCTCCATATTCGGAACATATTCAAAGCTAGTTCACGTTTCAGGAGTGTCACAAGATTGCCTCCATCACTTTGATGGAATTGGAAGAATATTAAAAAAAGTAGAAATTGACTTTTGCCGAGAATTTGTGTTAAAATTTTGCATTGTGCAATTTAGTAAATTGTACAATTTAGATTGGTGTTATAATCTTGAGATTTCAAGGTACAGTCAACATGTTCTTTCTGTTTGCAATTTTTTCACTAAGCACTGTGAAAATCAGCCAATGTAATCTAGATTAACATGTCTGCACGAGTAATATGCAATATCTTTTTATATTGCTCGTGATCGCTATTAATAGTAGTCTGTTAAAATTGCATTCTATATATTTTCTGGTTCATATATTCATAGTTTTGTAACATTTATTCCATTTTGTTTTAAGTTATGAAATTCCCAACCCAATTTTAATACCAAACTTCTATCTCGCTTTCTAGAAAAATTGACAGGTAAAAATATTAGTGATCAACCCCATGAGGGGAATGTGAGAATTCAGAAATCTGAACAAGCTCTGTCTGTTACTCAACCACGTGTGAGCAAGTAATCGAAGATTTTCTTTTGTGTAGACAAATTAAAGTTTTTAATCAATTTATTTAACAAAAAATGATTTCAAAAATTACAAAAACTAAAAAACAAGATAATGAAAATACCGATGAAACCGAGGATAAAGAAAAAATACCAAGCGAAGTGTTAGTTATAGCACAAGAAGTTAAAATAATAAATGCTCTTGCAAGCAATGATTTGTCTCAAAGAACGAAACAATTGAAGAAGCTTCGTCGTTGGTTAACAATTAGATCTAACAGTTCTTTTCGTACGTTATTATTACTATTATAAATTTATCGAAATAATAATAAATTGAGATAAAAATACTTTTTTCATTTTTGGAGCAGCATTCACTGATGAAGACTTCCTCCGCATATGGAAGGGTCTTTACTACATGATGTGGATGTCGGACAAACCATTGGTTCAGGAAGAATTGGCTGAAGATTTGGGAAAACTTATTGAGTGCTTCAATGATGCGAAAACTGGAGTTCAGTTTTTTGCTGCTTTTCTTAAAACCATGTGTAGAGAATGGTTTGGCGTGGATCAATGGAGAATGGATAAGTTCTTGATGGTTTGTTCATTCATACAAAATATTTTTTTTTTAAGTACATATATATTGTTTTCCTTTTTGTTTTTAGTTGATTCGTCGGATGATGCGTTATATATTCCGTGCTCTAAAAAAGGACAATTGGTCTGCAGGTGGAGTTAAAGAGTTTAATACTCGTATTTTCGAAACAGTTTTAGCGGAAAATGTTTCGGGTGGGATTACAATGCATTTCATGGATGTGTTCTTCGAAGAATTGGCTAAAGTATCTGATGGCGAGCTTACATCAAAGATTGTCGGTCAATTTGTTACTCCATTTGTAAAGTTTATGGCCCAACAACATGATTTTAAGATTCTTGGACATTGTCGTAACAGGATTTTCAATCATCTGTTATACCAGAGTGAACTGGGTCGTGAATATAGCGATAAATATAATGCATGGAAAGAAGTGAGTACAAAAATCAATACAAATTATGATAGATACATTTGGTCTTATTTATAAACGTTGTCTTACTTTAGACAACTGTCCAACTTTGGAAAATGTGTTCAAAAACCTTGTTTATTGTTGTCTTATAGCTGCCTAACTTAGACACAAGAGTAGATTGTCTTAACCGTTTTATAGTATTATATTTGTTGTATTTATATTCCTTTTCCACGAAAAAATCGATTTCTTTGTCAAATTTCCTTTGAATCCATCCAGTTTCGGAGCTATTAGTATATATAGTAAATTAGAAATTCTCAAAAAAAACCCGTCCGCAGTAGCCTACCCATCCGCAGTAGCCTACCCATCCGCAGTACGATTCTACTTCTGCTTTTATTGGCAGTAATTCTACTGTGGATGTTGTATTTGTAACTTGTGTAAAATCCTACTGTACTGTGAATAGCTTTCCCAAAAAAACCCGACTATTATACGTCTGTTCCCAACATTTCTCGCACTAAAAGTTGGTCAAATGTCATATTTGAGTGGGAATGTCCACTGATCCAAAATTGTTTTCTATCCTATTCTTCTAAGTAGTGCTTTGCAGTTTAGGTCGATGGTTTTTAAAAGACCTTCCAGGAATTAGATACAAAATTATTACTAAAAAATCTTTGATCGCGTTGTTTTTGCATTTTTGCTTAGCCTAATATAAAAAGGACAACGTTTACCAAACCGTTCGACTAAATGAACTCTGGATTTGCCAACCATGATAAGTCCCTAAATATTTAAATCTCTATTTTGAGGAAGATTTCAATACACTTGTAAAATACTGAGTCAAAACATTCTGCGAAGGTTTTCTTATAAGTAGCTCCTGAGCAAGAGCAGTTTCTCCCACAACACAACAGCTGCGCCATGAGGCAAACATATATGTATGTAACAGAAAGAGTTGGCAATACATTATAGCCGCTGTCAAACCTTTCTATGTTAACCTTATTCTGAAGTCTCAATAAAAAAAAAAAAAAAAGGTTTTCTTATAATCTATTAGATTGCCAAAAATTAAAATTGTATACGAAATCTTGTTGATTTTGGACTTCTTGCTTGAAATATTTTAACATCTTTGTTCTATTTTAATTTGGGTAAATAATTTTTCTAATTTTAGATGGGATTTCCAACTGAATCTATTGATGATCTAGAAAAACTCGAAGCTCCTACAGACACAGAAGAAGGTTTTATTTACAAAAAAAAAATTATTTTCCTTAACACAACTATTTAATATTTTCAGAAGACAATGAACCTCCTCAAGGGCCAACAATTCTTGATCCCAGAGCAGGCAATGTTGATGTCTTCATACCATTGTTGCCTCTGGATGCAAAATACGTCATCAAAGAGATTGAGTCTCTTATATATAAAGAGGAAACATCTACTAGGAGTCGTAAATTACTCAAGGATATTTTAGAAAAGTATGAAATTTTAATCTGCAAGGTTTTTTTTATGAACAAACGATAACTTGTATTCTTTTCTTCTAGATATAAAATATACCAATCTGGCAAATTCCCATTGGGTGTCCAAATAATGCCTAGACCAAACCTGAAATCTGAAAAGCCATTGATAAAAAGTAAGTTAGACGCTTTGGATAACTTAGAAAATGATATGTTTTCGACAACGAGAAAACTTAAGCAGCTCAGTAAGAAAAAACGCAGGAAACTTCTATCTTCGTTGAACTTTGGTGAAGCTGATGAAAACACATTTGAAAAATTGATTGAACGTTCATTGCCAAAAGCTATGCAAAATGGTGTTAATGAAAAAAAGCGTAAATCACTTCCGTCTATGTCTTGGGTTGAGGAAGAGGTCGAAAATGAAGTATCGCCTAGTAAAATGAAGAAGGTCGAAGATGAAGTGAAAACGACTAAGACAAAGGATCAGACAAATTTAAAAAAGCAAAAGAAAAAAATTCAAAAAGATGAAAAACCCAAACAATTAAGCGACAAATCAAATGTATCCGTATCCGCCGATGAAAAAAAGGAAGAGAAAAAAGTATCGGAGTGGGGTGAGCCCATGGCAGAGGGTGAAATTGAATATTTCATTCCATCCAAGAAGATTCAATTAAAAGAAGCCAACGAAAAGTTAGCCGACATAGTCCCAAATCCATTTGCACATTTGAATCAAACAGCTTCGCCCAAAACACCGAAAAATTTACTTTTGGGAAAGAAAGTAAAAAAAATCGCTCAAAGCGCAAAGTTGGCGAAGGAAAAACCTTCGTCCCCATACACACCTGCTAAACGTGTTAAAATAATGCTACAAAGGAACACAATGCAGAATCCAAGTGAATATATAAAACAGATCAAAAGCTCACCCAATGTGCCCTTTGATGCATCAAAGAAGCCAGCGAAAGGTTTGCTAAAACCCAACTCAATGCCTAGTCCAATTAATCCATTTTACAAAAAGAAAATCGGGCTTAAACTAATGAATGAGACACTCTGAGACAAGCTTAATCGCTGTTTTTCTTATTTTTTTACACGTAAAGATTGATTATGTTTTGTATAAACAAATTGTAGAAATTAATACCAATTTCGAGTTTTACCAACCAAAATTAAGAAATTTCTACTGAACACTTGATAAATGCTTTTAATGTATGTATATTTTTTTTTTCATTTTCAATAACATTGAATATTTTAATGTTAATATTTAAAACATAATTATGTACTTAGAAAATAAGTAGTAGAAAATTAAAAGTTGTAGAAACTAAATTACACGCTATTTATTTGTTGCACAATTGGTATCGTAATACAAGGACTGTTCTTATAGTGACCTGTTTCAGCTTCGAAGAGGATTTGTTGAATTTTTAATTTTGCCATTGATCGGGAATACGAATCGGGAATGGCACGCAGCTGACCGGCTACACTACGACAGAACAAATCAAATTCATCTCCTTTGCATGCTGACGACGACGAGGCATCGAATGTATTTGTTAGTTCGATTTTGTTATTTAATCTTGGGATATCTGTACATGTGGGGTCAGTATAACTTTGATCAACAGTTGTTGGTGTTTGTTGATATTCTTCCGTATCGGTTTCTTTTACAACTCGTATAAAATGTTTGTAGTCTTGGGTATCATTATTGTGTATTTGTTCGTCATCGTTTAGTTCATTATCGACGATCATTTCTTCACCGCTGTAAACTTCATCAGTATATTCAACTGTAAAATCTTTGCAGTCAGCCTGATCTGCAGGTTCATATTTCGGACACAACTAAAGTTAGACAAAAATGTTTAAAAAATAATTTATTTGCTTGATAGAATTGATATGTTCATTGATTTAACGTACGTAATGGAAAAATTTTAAACAGATTCTTTTGTGGATGTTTCATACTTTCTACATTTATTTTCTATATATGTACAACGGGAGGCGCCAGTACAAAATTCCTACTCATTAAATACAAATTAAATTTTACTTAAAAAGCTAATTGTTCATCCCTTATCCTGGTCAGCTCGACTACCCGACGAAAAAGGTTTTTTATAATTCTTGGTCTTTCTAAAAGCAACCAAACTCAGTTTCCTATTCTTATCTCAACGAGATCCTAGAGGTATACAAAACCGAACCAAAGATAAGAAAATGTCTAAAAGTTATCAGTGAAAAGTGGTGTGCAATACTTCATCTACGAGGCAAAACTAGGTCAAAGATCAACATCAGAAGAGGAATCTTTCAAGTTAGATGCTTTAAGTCATCTATGGTTTTGCCTCTTCCGAAACCCACTTAATATATACTATAGTTAATAATCTCCAAAGTTTCTTAACATCGGATTTGAGGTTGAAACGGGCACACAAAAACTAAGGCCTTCGGAACACGAAACGTTTCGCCATAGACGCGTACTTCGATTATTTGCGTACTTCGATTAACTGCAGATTGTGTGTAACTCACGTGTGTTCAAATAGATAATCGCCAGGCGTACATTTTGAAGTATTTACTTAACATTTTGGTGAATTGTCCTTGTGAAATGTCAATTCTTTTCAAAATTGATTGAAAATGTTGTTTATCTATGACGTGACGCTTCGTATGCAGAAGGCTAGCAGTAATCGAATCGTCGCTGCATGGCGAATCTTGTTCGCATCTATGACTAGACGATTCGGGTGCAGAAGGGCTAAATCCCTTACTCTATGTCAATGATCTCAAACTATACGCCAAAAGGTAAAGATAATGTTGGACAAGTGCAAAATGTCCACCTTAAGAAAGGAAAAAGAAATCAGTGTTTATTTTGATGCCAATATAAGGTTGATGATTTAGTTAATAATTTTTTCCAAAAACAAATTTCATTTAGGACCACCCTTGCATATAAAATGACTTTTAAGATTTCAATGATCAATTCAATTATTGAAATAATGAACTTCATTTCATGTGAAAGGGCGGGCCAAAATGAAATTTTGTTTTGGCAACAAATTATTGGCTAAGTCATCAACTTTAAATTTGCATCAAAATAATCACTGATTTCGCTCTTGAAGTGCCTCAAAAATTTAAATTACAATTTTCAATGAAAGCTATAACTGATACCTTATAAAAGAATTCATATAATAAACTCATTTTGTCGGTGAAGTAATTGAGATGGTTCAGATTGTATTCTAGCTTTGGATATAAAAATCTACGAAAAGAGCCCCTAGCTTATTCAATTAGATCTGATTTAATCGTGGTATTCAAATTTTCAAGAATACATTTGAACTTTTTGTCCCATATACATACCTACCTATTTATTTTGGATCTCATTGATCAGTTTAAAAAAACACAGCTACAGTAACGTTTACTTAAAGCACAATCAATAACTAACTTTTAAGATTTAAATGTTACTAATTGATACTTAACAGTGTATTTTATTCGATTTGTCTAATCGTGGAAGCCTACTTCAAAAAATAAGCAAACAAATTGATGTTAACAAATGTACCTACCTCTTTCTTAATACGCCTGGATACGCATACATTTTTCAAAAATGAATTGGCCTTGTTGAACCAAAACAATTTAGGTTTGTATGATTTGCCCATTTTTTTATGAGCATTTAAAATCCTTAATTCTTTTGTGTATGTTGTCCTTATACCTTTTACTTTCAACTTAATATCATGAACCGTTAATGAGGGTACATTGAGTTCTTTGATTATTGCCATGTATGCTTGGTCGCGGTCACCCTTGTTCTTATAGCTGTCCAAAGAAGTATCCCAAAGGCATTCTTGTCTTTCGTAAGCCTCCAGAAATGATAGCACTCTGATGGATCGTCCATCGTTGTATTTCGACATGCTCAAGAGAATTTTTTCTTATTTGTTATTCAAAGTGATAGGACCGTTTTTTTTTTTGGTGGTAATATAAATTTTAATTTTATTGAATAATTGAATAATAAAATAAAAAACGATTGAATAGTCATGCGAAAGTTCTTGACAGTTGATTCTAATTGAATGGCGACGCAGTCGCCCTTACCATAAACAATAAACAGCAGAAGGGTAACTTTTTTTATATTTAGGAAAATCATGTATTCACGGTGGATTGGTTGCACGTGCAAGGAAATTCGCAGTTTAGATATTTGGTCTGTTTGGTAACGTGAAATTTCGTGAAAATTTCACAAATTGCTGTCAAAACCCATAGAACAAAAACTCAGTTTTGGGAAATTTGTTGAAAAAAAAAGTTACCAAACAGGCATATTAATAGTCAGGGGCCAATTTCACAGATCATACACATCATACCTCACAACAAATTCACAAGAAATCAACCTCACAAAGGCTTGTGACTTGTGAGCGCCCACAACGCCAGAATAGCCCTGTTACACCTTCTAACTAAATGGTGCTAATCAACGAAAATCGGCTGATTAGCGATTTCCATGATTCAACTTAAATTATGGATTCCTTGAAAAAAAATTTGATTTCCATGCACATTCGATGATTTACCATTTGCAATAATCCTTGATTAAAGATGATCAGCTGTGAACAAACTGGCCCTAATTCTAACTTTCAACGCTGGTTTAAGTATAGGGGTATTCCCGATCCGATGCGAACTGGTCTTGCATCATTGCAAAAGTGCAAAGTTTTTTTTTTACAATGGGGTTAGGGTATAGCAATTTACACTTTTGCATTTTTGCAATGATACAAGACCAGTTGCATCGGATCGGGAATACCCCTTATGTAATTGGTTATTATCACACACTTGACCAGTAAACCACTGTTGAAACTCAATGGGCCAAATATTGTACAAATATTTAAACCATGGTTCAGCAATTTTTATCCACCGATTCCGGCGGATTAATTGAGTTTCAACAGTGGTTTACTGTTCAAGTGTGTGATAATAACCAATTACATACTTGAACCAGCGTTGAACCTTAGTTAATCCGCCGAAATCGGTGAGTTAAAATCTTGAACCGAGGCTGAATCAATCGTGGTTCTCAATGGTTTCCAATGGGTTTCCAATACGGATGCATTCCACTTGCGTGTGTTCATAAAGTTTTTACGTAATTTCAAATCAAATTTTCTACAAATTTGGTTTAAATTACCTCATTTCGAAATGTGAATTTATATGGGAAATGAGATAATTTGGAATCGAATTTGGAAATTTTCAACGAAATTACCTCATTTGGCCCAATGAAAACGTAGTATTAGGCCAGGCACGCACTTGCAACCAAACTATTTGGTTTCGATTTTGAGTACTATAGGATTATATGAGACCCCGCGGAAGTTTATGTGCCCGCACTTCCATATAAGCCCGTTGTGCTAAAATTGGAACCAAACTGTTTAGTTGCAAGTGCGCGCTTGGCCTTATGGTTTGTTTATTTTTCACCATTCCTCGACCAATTTTAACGATGCTTGTGTCACAGAACGCAGACGTAGAGTTCTTTTTTTTTATTTGAATACTACTCGTCTTTTTTCTGTACACTTCATGACGCAATTTGCAATTAAAAAGCCATCTACTCGTCAAAGTAAAAACTAATTTTAGTAAGGAAATAATAGCCGCGTTTTATTATCGCCAATAACCCATATGGTTCACCCCGATATAATAAAACGATACGGATCCAAATGAAAACAGCATTGTATGCTCATCTCTTTTTGTCTTATGTCTGTTTATTTTTCATGTAGATACTGTCTTTTTTCCTCTCACTGCAGTTTGTACTCTCTACCGACTAAAGAGCCGTCTACCCGCCAGAGTAAGAACCTATTTCTGGTTCCATAAAGCAAACCCCAATAAAAACCTAGATCCAAATTTGTTTTTGTTTTATGTGTTAAAGGATAACCTCGACCCAGACCCGTAGATAATAAAACGCGGCTTATAAGTGTATGTATACGAAATGAATTTGGAAATCCAAATTCAAAAGCAAAGTTGGAATTTGTGTTGTTTTTTTAATACATGCATTTTCGTAAGCAAATACAATCAGTATTTTATCTCTTTCCCACTTCATTTCTTTCAAATATAAAAAATTCTGCGAGATAAAAAATGGAAAAGAGATAAAATACTCATTTCAAAATTTCTTGCTGTTTTCAAAAAAAATATCGCGTGCAAATGTTCGCCAACCGCTCGTTGTTATATTCGCCTGAATAAAAAGTTATTGTGAATTGCTCTAAATAATACAAAAAATTATTGTATTGTGAATTTAGCAAGTTTTTGACAGCTGGCTCTGGCGGCAAACCGCATTTTCCAAAAATCGTAAACTTTCTGTGAAAAAATATACATTTTTAAATAAAAGCTGAATTAAGTGTAAAAATGACTGAAGGTAATTATTAATATTAATTTTATTTTCATTAATATTCATTTTAAATGTAATAATTATTAAAGCAATGCCAGAAGACATGTGGACTCCATACAAACACTTATATAGGGTCATAGAGAATTCAATAGCCAATCCTTCGAAGCTTATTATTCCAGAGTTGGAGTCAGTACTGAGGAAGCACAAACAAAATTTTACCAGTATTTTAAGAAATCCAGTAAGTAAAAATATATTTCTTGTTTTTTTTTCAATTTCTAATAATAAGTATTTTATATTTGTTAGCCAAAAAATGAGAACAATCGCACTCAACTCAGACAAGGCATCACCGATGGCATAAACATACCAGGACACGGTCATATGTTACTATCCAAAGATCTGGTTGATGAAAGCATTATAATTTCGGAGATGTTTAATCTGGACGAGTTCATAGCTCTGGAACTACTTTGTACAGCTCAGCGACAAATGCCACAACATCCAGGCTTGCCTCGAGGATTGGTTGCTATATTGCTGTATTATGATGGGCGCAAGGCAATAGCATGTTCATTGAGAGATTTGTTTCAAGCCAGCAGTGGTGTTTCGTGGTGTACCGATGCTCCAAAAGAAGTAAGATTTACGCTAGAATCTTGATTTTAGATCTCTAATGAAACCAATTTAGGTTACCTATCTGATATCATCATTTTCCCAAAACCTTGTTGAAGAATCTAGTGTCTTGGGTCGTATTATTGAACTCTTTGAGCAATTGGATATATCCGCCGAGGTTTGAATTTCTCTTTTCAATATTGAATAGAACCTGAACAAGTAGCATTGTGTTTTTCAGCTAAGCATTTTAACAAAAAATCGAGCACTTGGACCTCCAAAACATCGCCGACAAGTTCTTGATTTGTTCGAAGACATTCGTTTGGCTTTGGCGACAGCTTTATTTAATTGGTCAGCACAATGCGGCCTTCCGAAGAATATTTCTAAAAAACTAATGGAATATCTTTCGAAGTATAAACCAACTGAACCTACAGGAGGCATTGATGACGTTACAATGACCCTCTTGATGGCTTTATTGTATTCCTTCGACACAAGTGTGCTACAAAGACAGGAAGATAACGAACGAAGTGTTCAAAATTTACCCATTATCAATGAAAATGGCTATGCCCAACATATATACGAGGCATTGCAGTCAGATAACAATTGGGAATGGGATAATCGTTTGAAATCAATTGTTACATTTGCTTTTGGACTGTCGATGGCAAGTTTACGTCAAGCTCCACAGAATCTTCAGTTTTCTTCGGCAAGAGTTATTGATCGTGATGAGCAACTTGTAGATGAAGCAATATCATTGAAAGTTTTTGATTTCATTCATTACTATCTGTTAGATAGGGAGATACTCTTTAAGTAAGTGTTATTTGTTTTATTTGTTCAGTAACATTTTAATTTCAAATTTGTCTTTTTTAAGGTCTGAATTTTTCTATCGTCGTGTACATTCATTATTTACGGACTTCATTGATTTTATGCACTCCAAGGTAAGTAACAAATTTTTGAAAGTTTTTTTGGTAGCTTAAAAGATCCTTCAATATACATAAAACAAAAGATACAGTTTTTTTTATATTAGGATAGGTGTAATGTGAACCGAATATTGGTGAAAGTATATTTGTAACTCAGCAACAACTTCTACACGAAAACAATAAAAAAGTGATTATGTAGATAAATACTCTTTTATTGTTTGTACACAAATCAAAAATGATTTGTTATTGTTTGCGTGTACAAATTTTGCTATACACTTTGAACAAAACACGGCTTTAGTTATAATTATTATTTTAATATTTATACATTTTTAAAGTATTGTTTCTGATACATTGACCTTGTTTGGTTATTTCTATTTGTATAGAAAAGTTGCATTCTATTTGTATATATACACACATTATGTATTCTGTATAAAGAATGGCTACACTATTATTTCCTAAAACAAAAATTTTGCATTTCAGGTCACTGAATTAAGAGGTCGAGCTGATGAAACAGCTCGAACAGTTCAAGGCTTTGCCAAGGAAGGTTTAGATCCACCACCTAATTTGGATCATAATTTCGAGTTGTTAATGCTGTCGATTGGAAAATTCTACGACGGCGACAAATCTGGACTTTCACTTAGCGTAGAATATTGGGGCCCAATGGACATTCCGGCTAATTATGCAAAGACAACATCACGCTCCGTTTCATTGTTTAAATTTATTCGCTTAGCTGGTGAACTCTTACCTCCAATTTTATTTGTTCCATATCTTAAGATGTTGGCTGGGCTTTCGAGTTGTGGTCAATCAGCTCGCAATACATTCAATTTATTAAAGCAGGGTTCTGGTTTGTCTGGGAGTGCAACTTTATCATGGGAACATTTTTTCAGTTCATTAGCTCGATATTATTCGTGAGTGCGCAAACAATCTTAATTAGTAGATGTTTAAATTAAATTTTAAATATTATTCTTTTAATAGAAATTTACGTCAAGAACAATGTCCAGGAAGTGAGACAATTTACAGAAATCGTGTGCTTAATAGAAGTATCAATCCACAAGAAATTGAAGGTTTAAATGCTGTACTGTGTGTCATACGATCTGTTGCTACCTACGATGAAATGGCGAGAGTAGCATTATGTGAACATCCCAACTGGGCACCTCTGCATGTATTACTAGGTAAGAATATTTTTTTTCCCAAAGAATTCAAATTATATATAATATTTTTTTTATTTTAGGACTTTTAAGTTGCTCGGTTCCAATTAATTTGAAAGCAGATATTCTTTTGACACTGGCAGCTCTGGGAAAGTCAAAAGATACTGCAATCCAATTGTGGAATAATTTGGAAGCTTCTCAAATTATTGCCACTGTACCTACAACTAATACTTATGGTAAGACAGTAATTTAATAAATAACTCAGGTTATATTAACACAAACATAATTTTGATTAAACTCGATTAAATTCCGATTCTGAACGTATGTTGATTTGATGTTGAAATTATTGGTTTTCGGGCTAAATATATTTGCGTTTGAATTAAAAATATTTTGTTGGTAAAATAAATGTGCGAATGGTAACTCCGGTTAAAATAGGTAGTCGTTTTACTTTTATTTTGGTAAATATCGGTAAAATTATAATTAAGGGACATCCCAAACTATGGTTTTTTGAACAGACACCCCTTAAATAAAAATTGTATGCCCTACACAAATTTATTTACGCGTATCGAATTGTTGTTTCATGTTAATAACCGAAAAAGCCTTCATTTACGTTTGTTTTTATTATTCTATCTGTATTTGGCGTTTATATAAAACCCATATTTAAATTATATGCCTTTAAATCTGACTTTTTTTTTCAGTTGTGTGTGGACTGGAAGTTGAAATAGAACAAAATGAATCTCGCAATGAAACATATCCTTTGTCGCAAGCAGCCTTAGAGTTATTATATACTCTGTCATCAACTGCCGTACCAAGGAATCTTGGAGGCGGTCCAAGAAAACCTGGTCTTGATCCTTATTTAACATTTGTTATTGACGCAGTACTGCTTAAATTTTACAACAGGTAAATAAAGTATATTTTTTTTATTCATTAATAATCAAAGAAAACAATTATATTTAAAAAGACATTTGAATAAGAAATTGCGCATCCTCTACACTGGTCGACAAAATTTAATATTTTTCTTTAACATTAAACTATATTTTTCTTAAGTTTCTATGCACTTTATTCGAATCCGATAGCAAATAAGTGTCTTATTTCACTGGTAAAATTTTATTTCTAGGGAATTGGTTCCCATGAAATTTGCGATAGGGCTGAGTTAGATATTAGAGAATTTAACAGGTTCAGACAAAGAAGAAAGAATCTCCTAATTAAAGATTTTTCGAAGGGCAAAGAATGGATTGGAAAGATTCAAAATTAATTTTGAAGGAGAATATTTAAATGTCGCTGTGTAGCCTCAACTCAACTAAAGAGTCATTCTTAGACTGAAATATCTCAGAAACCTAACCTGATGGTACAGCTTTTAGTTCAAATTAGAGTTTAGTACATCAAAACTATCGAACAAAATATAGTCTTGTCATTTTTCATTAAATTTTTGTCCACCAGTGATATTAATATAGTTCGAAATTTCTTGTGGAATTTAGAAATCACCGTCCGGTTATGAGATAGCATGTAGTTCTTTCTTTTGCGTTTTCTAAGGTTAGTGCGGTTTGAAGGGCCATTCACTTCCCCCGTTTACTAAGTTTTAGTTAATTTTTGACCAGTTCTAAATCTTAAAAAAAAAACATAAATAACCAATAAACATATCATACGGAATCTTATGTTTAAACCATATCGAATGATTATGATGATTTATCTTGCTTTTCTCATTACAGAAACTATAAAAATCCGTCCGAAAAATGGGAAGTTGGCGAAAAGTGTTTGCGATTACTTCATTACTTCCTCAAGAGCTACGAGATCAGCCCTGCCGATTTTGCTGATAATAGAGAAGAGAATGCCCCTCCTGGTTATCACATAATGTTGCAGCTCCATACAAAATCAGACACACTCCGATTATTGCTACATATTATTGATGAAGCACGTAATAATCTCGATCAATATCATCCGTTTCCAGGCAAAATAAAACTCGAGGAATGTGCCTTACATTGTCTCAATATTCTGGAGTTGGGACTATCTAATCAGGATCTATATTTCGATGCTCATTCAGTTGCAAATTGTTCAACATTACTCTCAGGTCTGAATAAAATCATGTTGGATGTTAATCCGAGAAGTGGTAAGCCTGACCATGTGCTCAATACAACCAAATTTGTTACATACAACAGTTGGTTGCCACGTCACGCGTTGGTCTGTGTTAAGATTTTGAATATTGTGTCTCGCTTACCGAATGTAAGTTCTCAAATTTTGGGAATGTTTACACAAAACGAAAGGATTCAAACCGAAATCCGTCATGGATTTGTTGAGAGTCTAGAGGCGGACCTGCCAACTTCTTTGCCTGATGAACTTGATGATGATGGAAAGAATGAGTCGAAAATAGAGTTGGAAATGAAAGAAGCTATTATATGCTTGATTCAAGACTGCCTTCCCCAGCCTGCGCCAAATATTGCTCATTTTCTGTTGGGGTTTGACATAACAAAAGATATCCGATCAACGTTATTACAAAAGCCCGGAGTATTGGACTTTCCAAGCACATGCACAAAGTCACTTGTTTTTCTATTAGATAATCATTTAGAGGTAATTTCCTGACATTATTTTGTAAGGCAACAATGTAATTAATTTAAAATATTTTCAGACATTAAAATTAAAAGTTGAATGTGATGCAGCTTATGAAACAATAATTGAAAAAGCCTATGGTCTGTTGTATTCCTTATGCTTTAATCATCGTACTTCAGAAACTATATTGCGGTTTCTTCGAACTTGCAATGATTTTTTGTGTCGTCATCTGTCTGCATTGCCATTTGGAAAATACAAACGCTCGCAAGTACTAAATCAAATTGGATATCTTCTAAGATGCACTGCCATTGAATTAAAAATAACAGCTGCTAATAGTCAAATAACACGTTTTCAACATTTATGTGAAATTCTTTTAGGTAAGCTGTAATATTTTTGTTAATTTATCGCAAATCTATATGTAATTGTTTTTCTTTGAAGGTGTTTCTGGAAATTCAAGCCAAGAAAACGTTCCCTTAGAACTAAGTCATTACTACTCGAATCCATTGAGTGAAGTGAAATCATCATCAGACAAAGGTGCCAAACTTTTAATATGTAATTTGTTAGACTGCTTGGAATTTGAAGCAAAAACTGTTACACATCCAAAATGGGATTTCTTTGATAATTCTCTAACTGCACAAATCTTACAAGAATGTGAAATTAAGTCTGAACATGGACCAAAACTGATAAACATTAAAAAATTGCATGACATTCTTAATGATGAATTACACACTGTCCAGAATACAATCGCATCAGGTCAGCGTCAGTTGATTTTAAAAGAAATTGAATCAGTTTTATTGTTTGCACTTAAAGTGAATGAACAGAAAAATAAAAGTTTCGCCACAGTAAAGTTTATGGAAGCTTGGGGCCAGGTATAATTTTTTTTTCACAATTTATCAAAAACAATAAATTTTTAAAAACAATTTTTGTTTTTTTTTTAGGTTACAGAAGTTCTATTCAGTTGTGCACCAATTCCGGCTCTTCCTGTAGAAGTGAAACAAGAACTCATTATTGAAATTCTTCAATGCATTTTAAGTAAGGTTGTACCAGTGCAAGTATTGTTGGAATTGGCGAATATTTCTTCTGGAACTGTGTTGCTCTTGTTAGTTAATTTGCGATATTGTAATATTCAGAAGTCAACAGCCCAAAAAGAATCAGGTAAGTCTTTAAAATAGCTCCATTATGGATAAAAGAACTACATACATCTTAAAACACGTAATAAATGCCTTAGTTGAAGGATGTAGATTTCGCGGTTGTGATGTTTTAAACTCTAAAATGCTGCTTTTTCCCCACTATTTTCAACATCTTTGACAAGAAGTTGTTCAATGAAATATTTTCACATATCTGTATCAAAATATTCAAGACTGTAATTTCAAAACCTCATACACATATCAAATACTTCATTTACAGATCAAAATGATAATCGTCACTTATCTACATTTAACGGAAATGGAAAGTCACAGTCTACTTTTTCTAAGTCAAATACACTGAGTCTTAAATTTATTTTGCGCAACATCGTAGAGTGGATTATTGTTAGTGGAGTAGCATCACAAAAGTTGCGAATTAATTTGTATGCTTCACTTCTTAACTTTATGCATATTGTCAAAGGGAATTCATCTGAGGCTGCAGCAGTTAGAACTGACGATGACCAGTAAGAATCTTTAAAAAAAATGTTATTACAAAAATACATATACATATTTATTCTTTTTTCTTCATTAAGCTATATCTCTCGCCTTGATCGATCAATGTTCGCCTCCGACGATAATGGCTACTTAAGTGAATCCAATCAAGTCCAAATGACAGTTGAAGTGTTTACCTCTTTTGGAGATAAACTGATTGATATCTTATGTCATGATTGCATCGGTGGGCATGATATCTGCAAAATGACAGCATTATCTTGCATTGACACATTGCTTGATTTGGATTCTTTGACAAGCTTCATCAACTTCATTGCGAAACGTGGCTATTTGTCGCATCTCATCGATAGTCTTTTAAAATCAGATGAAAGCCTTTGTAGGGTCTTGCGAAATACTCCAGAAAATATGCGAGCATTATATGTTTACGAGTCTAAAATGGCTATGTTGGCTCGTGTGGCAAGCTCTCATGTCGGCGCTGAGCTTCTTTTGGAAGACAAAATTCTCGGTGTCCTTGCTGGCATGAAAGTCTTTGATATGCATCCTGATTTCCAAATAAACAATTTTTCTCGTCATAAGCATGGAGATTCGTTCGTCCCGCCAATCGAAGCACGCTATCAACAAATACTGTTTCCTGCTTTGAATCTATGCGATGCAATTATTTCAACTCTCGGCCCAGAAAACCATTCAGCTGTTTCTCAAATTGTTCATTTCTTACTTTCTCATGGAGATATGATTGAAATAATATTACGTGCTGGCACTCCATTCCTAGATCTTGGTCTTTTGCAGGAACTTTCGTCAATTACGGGTTTAATTGCTCGCACTACTAATCAAGTAAAAACAAAAACAATTTAAAATTAATAGCTGTATGAATAATTTAATATTTTTCTTAGGAGTTTTTGGCATTGGCTGATCCCAGTTTCAACCAAGACGTAGGAGTTCATCTTTATCGAATGCAACGTCTTATGTTGTCTTTATTGCCACGATTCATAATAAGTGAGACGACTTTGAAGGAAATGCAAAAACCAGAAAATATTATGTATTCCCCGACGGATAAAAATAAAGCGTTGCAGGTGAAGTACTTTTTAGAAACAGCATCGAACCTAGCGTTATACTGCCGAAATGCCATCGCAAATCATTCAGCTGATCATCGGGCCACAGGAATAATATTCTCTCCCAGCATAACAGATTCAATCCAGAGGTAGGTTTTTCTTGATTCTATGAAATATAAAAAAAAAAAATATTATTTAAGGAATGAAAACCGAAGTGGGTCTCTTGAAATTTCTCCAAGTCTGGGAGTTGTTCTAAATCAGCTAAAGAGCTCGGTAGAATATTACAACAGACAGAAATCAGTATTCGAAAACCTTCAGCGACAGCGTTCTTCTTTATCAAACATTGGTCTAGACTCAACAGGTATATTAATCGATTATAATTAATTAAAAAAAAAGATCAAAATCTATAAACTTTAAATTCTCTTTATAGCACGATCAAATTATTCTGAACTATCCGAGCGTTTATTGGAAAAACAAAATGAACTGAATCATTGTGCATTTATCACAGAACAGTGCTTATATCTTCTATGGACACATTTAGATTTCTTCATGAGACGTACAATTCCTGTGAACACACTTCAGTTCAACAAAACTGCTCCATTCTCATCCGATAGTAAGTTTATTTAAAGTTTTATTTAAATAAATTTATAAACAAATAAATTATAATTTTCTTGTAGGTTTTGTTTCATCGTCAGCTGAAGCAAGTTGGCGTGTTTCCTCCGAAGATGTTAGTTATTTGAAAAAGAATTTAGTTTCTATATTTAATGAAACATTCAGCAAACAATTAATATCAACTGCACAAACTCAAGCAGTTGCAGATAAAGGTTTTACCGAAGCATTGTTGAGACGTATTAAATGTTTGATACAATTTGTGCCAGTTAATTAACTTTAATTAAATAACAACAACAACAAGAAAAACTGATAATTTTATGTTTGATGTATTTTAAATATTTTTTAAACAAAAAAAAATAAATAAAAATAATTTCTGTTCATTTTCCATTGAATAGTTTTTTCTTTATTTGATAACGTACACAAATACAAAGCGTATGAAATTAAAATGTGGCTACCAGAAAACCTACTACTGTCGGAATGTTCTATGTCTTATTGTTTGTGAGAAAATCATCATCTCGAACGAAGGATTATTAAATTCCATAGACAAGAGAATATTTTTCAGCCATGGCAACACATACCAAACGTCGTTTATCAGCATTTTGTCGGCTGAAAAAAAAGGACGACTAACAAAAAAAAAAAGACTACATTTAGCGTACATTAAGCTAATTTACGACTCCTTTACCTTTTTTAAGCCTGTATTAGACTGAATTATTTTCAACTTCAACTGCCATTGGTATTTTTAAATGGGATGTGATGTGACTCATCGGGAACATCGATGTGAATTTTGTTTCCCTAGGAATATTTTATTCCCTCGAAAATGTTTCTGCTATTTCCGAAATCCAATGAAATAACAGCTCAGTTCCACGGTAGTGGAAAGACTCATAATAAAATTCGCGATTGTTTTATACGTACTTCATCTAACTTAAAATTTATTCTCAAAGTTCTACAAACTACTCGTAAAATTATTTAAGCTCAAAAAAGAATGTCATCTGATTTCTTGAACAATGAATAATATGTATGCAAACAAATTTAAAAAAATTTCTTGGGTACAAAATTTCTTCTATATATTCTATATTTGATATGTATGTAATAAATACTGTTACGAGTTTAAAGAAGCATCTGGATACACATTCTGGTCAAAATCGGAGGAAATAAAAACCCTTATACTAGTGCCAATTACCGTTAAATTCTATTTTTGATAATTTTTGTACAGTTCTTGTTTCATTTAAAAATTTTCGATGTCAAAATTTTATCAAAACTGTAGAAGCCGTTTTTTTTACATAGATAATAAATAGGTAATAAAAATACTAAATGTATCATATTAAAGTGTCAAATTTATCTTTCTAGAAACGTAAACAAAGAAAAATATATATACATATATTTATAATTAGCCAGTTCAGGTTTCTTGAGATCTCTGAGATCTCAGCAATTTCAGAAATGTGACGTAATTCCTGAGTGAGATTCCTCACTTTTGCTGTCAAAAAGCTGAGACTGAAATTTTTTGGATTCGTTTGCTCAATTATTTTTTGTCGCAGTTGATCAATTTATAAAAACGAGATGGAGAGTGTTTTTGACTTCTAAAGGAGAAATTTTGTTCAGGTTTCTCCTTCTCCTCAGTGGAGCTGACAGACGTTTGCTCAGTGAGATCTCAGAAACGTGAACTGGCTAAATAAATGTGTAATGAAAAGTGGAAAATATGACATGCCTTAGTCCCTTTTCACACGAGGAAACAAGTTGCTGGAGATTTTTTGACGTTTTCTTTTAATTTTCAATTCCCAGCAATCGTAGACCGTTCAATCCTCTTATTTGGTGCCCTTCTCACCCAAAAACTGAAAGTTGCTGGAAACTCAGTTTCCTCGTGTGAAAGGGGACTTATTTTTAAGAGAGCTTTACTTTTTAAGGACGATGTATAAGAACAAGTCAAACATTGTAAAACTATTTTCTTAACCTTTCCGCCTTTAATAAGAACAAACTATGAAATGTGACTAGTGATTACCCATTTCTGGGCACATGGCGTACACAAATGAGTTTAGTATTGAATAAAGACCGATATTGAGCTCGTTTTTTGAGTGAAATATTTCCAGGATAGTTCGTGATATACGTTACAACGAACCTCATGTGTACCTACATATTATGTGGGCCATATTCTGCGGTTAGATGTTTAAAGCTCAGAAAGCATATTAGTTTTTAAAATATTGCATCAAGAAAAACTTCTGCCAAAACTCCTTTAACGTGCATTCGTACAAAAATAAAAATTTATATTTATTACGAAGTTTTAACTTAATCACCAAAAATATCATTACCGTGACATACATATTTCTCAAGTTGTACCTACCCTCATCGAATTCATACTATTTTTAAGTTGTAAATAGGTTTGAAAATGTATTAATGTAGCTTTGAAGAAAAAAGTTAATGGTGACTATTAAATGCCTAGCCAGATTATTTTTAGAGGTATAAAAAGCTAAGTTAAATGAATTTAAGTGAACGTCCCCAGAGAAATTGTCATTTCCGTGAAAAAAAAAAAAAATCCTCAAAAAAAAAAGAATTAACGGTCGCAGAATAATTTGCTGAGATCACATCAATAAAGGAACCCGTTGATTGTTTTCGGAAAAAAAAATTCAAAAATGGCAAAGAAATATTAGTAGCGAGATTTCATGTAATATAGGACTTCCAAGTTTTCGTTCCCCTAAGCTGTCATTACGGTGGTATGTGTTTTTTTTATTGTTGTAATAGATAATAAAATCTTGACTTATTTTCCAACGCATGCATTTTTTAATGTAGTAAATAATAACATGAGTTTTAAACAAAATATTCAATAAAATTCGATTTTATTAAAAAAAATACCTACCTTTCGGTGTCATTTTCATGTCGTCATTTCTGTGATCGAATTTTGTCATTTGCCTGTCAGATCTGTCATTCCCGTGGTATAGAAAAACAATTAAAAATAATAAAAAAATTGGTGGCCCACGGCCCTAAAATGTTTAATAATGTTTTTTGACTGCAGAGTAACAATAAAAAATATAAAATATGTTTACATTAGCAAATGTCCATTTCGAGGTGCAAAATATTAATGTTTTTATACAGGGTGTCCCGAAATCACCGCCTCAGAAGAAAACCATGAGTTCCTGAGGTCATTTCAAGTCGAATAATTTAAAAGGTAATTTCCTCGTTTTCGTTTCGTTTTCTACTTATAACGGTTTTTATGATTTGTATTCTTTTGTCCTTTGAGTGGCTCTAACTTTGCCAAACTACAACCGATTTTTGAATTTTTTTTTTATTTATTCTAAAACAGTTAGAAATTTGTATCTACTATACAAATTTTTTCTGTGTGGATAACGGTTTTCCCGCAAATCATTTTCGAGCACATTTTGTAAGCATTTTGAGGTTGTTTTTTTGAATTCGATATGATTTTTTACACAAAAACACGTTATTGAGTATGCTTTAATATGAAAGCGCAAGGGTTCTTAAAAATACTTAACATTTTTGTACCTAAAAATATATTTAAAATTATTAAAAAAATAAAAAACAAAAAATAAAGGAAAATAAAAAAGTGTGATATTTGATGAAAACGAATTAAAGCGAATAAAAAACTACGCGAGTGTTTAGTGTTGAATGTTAGAAAGAGCAAAGTAAGAGTAACACCGTTAGAAGTTTTGTATACGTTTTTATTCAAATATTCATATTTTCTTGGTTTTCCTTTATTTTTGTTTATTTTTGTTTTTTTATTTTTTTTTATAATTTATATCTAGTTTTAGGTAAAAAATGTTAATAAAAAAAAAATTATACTCAATAACGTGTTTTTGTGAAAAAAATCATATCGAATTCAAAAAAACAACCTAAAAATGCTTACAAAATGTGCTCGAAAATGATTGGCGGGAAAACCGTTATCCACACAGAAAAATTGTATAGTTAGATATAAATTTCTAACTGTTCTTGAATAAATAAAGAAAAATTTTCAAAAATCGGTTATAGTTTGGCAAAGTTAGAGCCAGTCAAAGGAAAAAAGAATAAAAATAATAAAAACTTTTATGAGTCGATAACGAGGAAATTACGTCTTAAGTTTTTCGACTTGAAATGACCTCAGGAATTCATGGGTTTCTTCTTAGGCGGTGATTTCGGGACACCCTGTATATTGACCCATGTACATTAGGGCGGAGGGTCAATTTTTTTTTCCGATTTAGCTATTCGAATAGCACTAAAAAGTTGCGTAATTACGTAAGATACCCGAAAAAAATATAAAAAAAATTAAAAATTGCTTTTCTTAGCCCTCTACCACAGGTCAAAGTTTTGCAAAATTGGAAAAAAGGTAGTAAACTTTTTGCTTTGCTCTGTATTTCCGAATGTATAAATCCTACAAAATAATATTTGTAGTAAAAAGAAAGATAATTAAGGGCCAGTTTCACAGTGCACACTTATCAAAATAAGTGGCACTTAATTTTCCCATTTTGGCACTTAAGCCGCAGATTTACTACCTGAGTAAGTTGAACTTAAGTGACCAACATCGGAGACTTAAGTGTCACTTATACCGATAAGTTTACACTGTGAAATTGGGAATTAGTTTTCCATATTCGGCACTTAAGTGACACTTACTTCACTGTGAAACTGGCCCTTAAATTTCCTATAAAAAATGTACAACAACTTATATTGTATGATTAGCCGTTCTCGAGATATACAGGGTGGCGCACGAATCGTGCTACAAAAATAAAACGTAATAACTTTTTTTCTGTGTGAGTAATCGGCTTATTTTTTTTTTTATTTTGTAGGTTACTATTTAGATTTATAAAAATGGATGCTTGGGATACGGAGAAAAGAATTTGGATAGTGCAACGGTACCATGCTTTGCAGTCCGTCATTTCCGTCCAAAGGGAATTTAGGCGGGAGTTTGGCGGTAATCCCCCGAGTAGATGGACCATTATGAGGTTTGTAAACATGTTTGCCGAATCTGGAAGCATCGCACGAAGGCCGTACCATCGAGATGCCAATGTTCGGGTTCAGGATACAATCGCAGCAGTAGCATCTGCAATACAGGCCAATCCGAACGTTTCGACCCGAAACTTATCGGGGCAAATTGGAATTAGTAGACGGTCATTACAACGGATACTTCATGACGATTTAAACTTGTTTCCGTACAAAGTCCAAATTACTAGCAAGTTAAACCCTCAGGATTTGCCTGTTCGCCTGGAATTTTGCCAAAAAATGATATCAATGGCCGAAGAAGACAACACATTGATCAATTGTTTGTTCATGTCTGATGAGGCCCATTTTGATCTTAACGGCAATGTAAACAAGCAAAATTGCCGTATATGGAATGAGTCTAATCCAGAAATGCTCCATGAGACGGAACTGCACCCAGAACGAGTCACTGTGTGGTGCGCAGTTTCATCAAGGTGTATTGTCGGGCCGTACTTCTTTGAAGAAAACGGTGTAACCGTTACTGTCAATGGGAACCGTTATTTAAAGATGTTGAAGGAGTTTTTTTACCCAGAACTGCGCCGAAGACGTATACCATTCAACAGCGTTTGGTTTCAGCAAGATGGAGCAATTGCACATATAGCCAGACCAGTTATGGCGGAGCTAAACAAAAAATTCGCAAACAAATTAATTTCTAGGAACTCCACTCTTCGCTGGCCCCCAAGGTCACCTGACCTGACTGCACCAGACTTCTTTTTATGGGGTTATGTCAAGCAAGAGGTGTATAAAACGAAGCCCAGGAATTTAACTGAATTAAAGCAGTCCATAACGACAATAATTGAGGCGATCCCAACTTCAACTCTTCAGGCCGCAATGAATAATTTTTTGACCAGGTGCCGCATATGCGTGGGACAGCGTGGAGGTCATTTGCGGTCTATAATCTTTAAAAACAACTAACTATTTAAAATAAAATTTAATTTTCTAACCAATACAAAAAAAATAAATGAAATACATCGATTAAAAAAAAAGTTATTTGAATTTCTTATTGTAGCACAAAAAAATTACAACTTGAAAAATAAAAAGTTTAATTGGGTTTCTGAATGGCGTATTATGAATTTTTAAGTTTTTATTTTCAAGTTTGTGTTAATTTATTTATCTAAATAAAGTTAATGTATTATAATTTGTGTTTTCTTTTTTCATGAATGATATCATATAAATTATTTCAAACTTGTGAAATAATTTTAACGTTTCCGAAAAAAAATTTTTTTGCAAAAAGTCGAAACTTTGAGCTAAGGTGGAGGGCTAAAGACTTAATCCAAACGTTTTTTTTTTAATGTAAATATTATGTATTTGATTTTGAAGTTGGCAATTAATAAAAAAAAAATCAAATTTTGACTGTCTAACATCAAATTTTATTTGATATCTAACTTATTTGTATACGCCTTGGGCCAAGAGAGTTCATATAGAAATTGGGTCATGTCCTTACTTCTTTTCAATTCAATCAGATTAACGATGACTGATTAAGGATGATATACCTAAACTGACACACAAACATTCACTATTGTGTGAATCTTCGATTAATTTTAACAGATATAGGTATTCTTTTATTTTAATTACAAAACAAATGCGCTTAGGAGCCCCCTTCTTTTGAATATGCTTGTGCATATTTACCTTCATATCTACATAAGCATGCATTTTAATCATTACAACTCCATTCCTCTCAAAACAAAAAGGAACTTTTTTTCCTGAACACTGACATCTTTATTTTGAACAATCAAACACGTGCATGTGGTACTTTGATTACAATCAGCACGGGATCCTTTCATTGTTTTGTTTTTCTTTTCCTTCAAATCATTAACCAACCACATTCATTTGCATATTTGTAAATGAAAGGAATTTTGAAATCATGCTGTTTATTTTTATAAAACAATCGTTTTATTCTATTTAAAAATCTTGCATAAGTTGGAAGATGTAGTGTAGGTATTAATGTAAATCTGTTAAGGAGGCTTAAATGATATCTATAAAGACCGACGCAATGCACGGAAATAATTAGTGATTTTGGGTGCAATAATAGGTATCGCTGTATATTCTTAAGTAACGTTATCGTGTAACTAAATCAAATTTATGTACATATTTATGTACCTAGATATAGGTGTATCAATAAATATAGTTTCACATTAAAATATTTGAAAATACCCGTCCGCGGATTGTCGTTCCATTAAATTTCAAAATGAGTGAATTCCTGAAATGAGTGAAACCTGAAAAGAAAACGACAAAAGAGTTGTCCAATTGTTATTCTCATTTTTGTTTTTATAAATGTGCTTTTTGTTTTTATTGTAGGTATTGATTAATCAAACCAACTTCATAGCATTTATCTTTGTTTTAGCAAAACTTTTTCTGTAGAAGGAAATGTGGGAATATTCATATTATTTTCATAATACTTACCTACATATAATATCAAATTAAAGAAAATTGTGCTTTAGTTAAATATTGATCTATCCACTCCTCATGTTCCTATAATTCGTAACATAAGTCGGGAAAAAATAGTTTCAGAATCCCTCAAGAGAATGCAGCAATAAAAATCACTTTACTATATATAAATTTTTGTGACCTTAATATTTTAATAATGTTCAAATGTTCAAACCTATAGCCCACTTAACATTTGAACATTATTAAAATCACTTTACTGTACAAAGTAACGGTTCTTTCCTCGCTCCTCACTCCTCACTCCCCACTCCACACTCCCCACTCCTTACTCCCCACTCCTCACTCCTCACTCCTCACTCCTCACTCCTCACTCCTCACTCCTCACTCCTCACTCCTCACTCCTCACTCCTCACTCCTCACTCCTCACTCCTCACTCCTCACTCCTCACTCCTCACTCCTCACTCCTCACTCCTCACTCCTCACTCCTCACTCCTCACTCCTCACTCCTCACTCTTAACTCCTCACTCCTCACTCCTCACTCCTCACTCCTCACTCCTCACTCCTCACTCCTCACTCCTCACTCCTCACTCCTCACTCCACACTCCTCACTCCTCAATTTCAAGTTCAATTCCTAACTGACAATAAACAGACCTTTCCATCGATGTACACCACTTTACAAAATTCGAGAAAAATATTTTTAGTGAAAAATTGAAAAAACTTATGATTATCGGCATCATTTAAAAGTTTAAAAATTAGATTTCATTCGAAACCCGATTTCTCCGCAACCAAGCCTCGTAAAAGGTTGCGATTTTCAATTCCTAACTCGCAATAAACAGACCTTTCCATCGATGTACACCACTTTACAAAATTCGAGAAACAAATTTTTAGTGAAAAATTGAAAAAACTTATGATGCCGGCATCATTTAAAAGTTTAAAAATCAGATTTCTTTCGAAACCCGATTTCTCCGCAACCAAGCCTCGTAAATGGTTGCGGTTTTCAATTCCTAACTGACAATAAACAGACCTTTCCATCGATGTATACCACTTTACAAAATTCGAGAAAAATATTTTTAGTGAAAAATTGAAAAAACTTATGATTATCGGCATCATTTAAAAGTTTAAAAATTAGATTTCTTTCGAAACCCGATTTCTCCGCAACCAAGCCTCGTAAAAGGTTGCGATTTTCAATTCCTAACTCGCAATAAACAGACCTTTCCATCGATGTACACCACTTTACAAAATTCGAGAAACAAATTTTTAGTGAAAAATTGAAAAAACTTATGATGCCGGCATCATTTAAAAGTTTAAAAATCAGATTTCTTTCGAAACCCGATTTCTCCGCAACCAAGTCTCGTAAATGGTTGCGGTTTTCAATTCCTAACTCACAATAAACAGACCTTTCCATCGATGTACACCACTTTACAAAATTCGAGAAAAAAATTTTTAGTGAAAAATTGAAAAAACTTATGATGCCCGGCATCATTTAAGAGTTTAAAAATCAGATTTCTTTCGAAACCCGATTTCTCCGCAACCAAGTCTCGTAAATGGTTGCGGTTTTCAATTCCTAACTCACAATAAACAGACCTTTCCATCGATGTACACCACTTTACAAAATTCGAGAAAAAAACTTTTAGTGAAAAATTGAAAAAACTTATGATGCCGGCATCATTTAAAAGTTTAAAAATCAGATTTCTTTCGAAACCCGATTTCTCCGCAACCAAGCCTCGTAAATGGTTGCAGTTTTCAATTCCTAACTGACAATAAACAGACCTTTCCATCGATGACACCACTTTACAAAATTCGAGAAAAAAATTTTTAGTGAAAAATTGAAAAAACTTATGATGCCGGCATCATTTAAAAGTTTAAAAATCAGATTTCTTTCGGAACCCGATTTCTCCGCAACCAAGCCTCGTAAATGGTTGCGGTTTTCAATTCCTAACTGACAATTAACAGACCTTCCCATCGATGTACACCACTTTACAAAATTCGAGAAAAAAATTTTTAGTGAAAAATTGAAAAAACTTATGATGCCGGCATCATTTAAAAGTTTAAAAATCAGATTTCTTTCGAAACCCGATTTCTCCGCAACCAAGCCTCGTAAATGGTTGCGGTTTTCAATTCCTAACTGACAATAAACAGACCTTTCCATCGATGTACACCACTTTACAAAGATCGAGAAAAAAATTTTTAGTGAAAAATTGAAAAAACTTATGATGCCGGCATCATTTAAAAGTTTAAAAATCAGATTTCTTTCGAAACCCGATTTCTCCGCAACCAAGCTTCGTAAATGGTTGCGGTTTTCAATTCCTAACTGACAATAAACAGACCTTTCCATCGATGTACACCACTTTACAAAATTCCTAACTGACAATTAACAGACCTTCCCATCGATGTACACCACTTTACAAAATTCGAGAAAAAAATTTTTAGTGAAAAATTGAAAAAACTTATGATGCCGGCATCATTTAAAAGTTTAAAAATCAGATTTCTTTCGAAACCCGATTTCTCCGCAACCAAGCCTCGTAAATGGTTGCGGTTTTCAATTCCTAACTGACAATTAACAGACCTTTTTATCGATGTACACCACTTTACAAAATTCGAGAAAAAAATTTTTAGTGAAAAATTGAAAAAACTTATGATGCCGGCATCATTTAAAAGTTTAAAACTCAGATTTCTTTCGAAACCCGATTTCTCCGCAACCAAGCCTCGTAAATGGTTGCAGTTTTCAATTCCTAACTGACAATAAACAGACCTTTCCATCGATGACACCACTTTACAAAATTCGAGAAAAAATTTTTAGTGAAAAATTGAAAAAACTTATGATGCCGGCATCATTTAAAAGTTTAAAAATCAGATTTCTTTCGAAACCCGATTTCTTCGCAACCAAGCCTCGTAAATGGTTGCGGTGTTCAATTCCTAACTGACAATTAACAGACCTTCCCATCGATGTACACCACTTTACAAAATTCGAGAAAAAAATTTTTAGTGAAAAATTGAAAAAACTTATGATGCCGGCATCATTTAAAAGTTTAAAAATCAGATTTCTTTCGAAACCCGATTTCTCCGCAACCAAGCCTCGTAAATGGTTGCGGTTTTCAATTCCTAACTGACAATAAACAGACCTTTCCATCGATGTACACCACTTTACAAAATTCGAGAACAAAATTTTTAGTGAAAAATTGAAAAAACTTATGATGCCGGCATCATTTAAAAGTTTAAAAATCAGATTTCTTTCGAAACCCGATTTCTCCGCAACCAAGCCTCGTAAATGGTTGCGGTTTTCAATTCCTAACTGACAATTAACAGACCTTTGCTTCGATGTACACCACTTTACAAAATTCGAGAAAAAAATTTTTAGTGAAAAATTGAAAAAACTTATGATGCCGGCATCATTTAAAAGTTTAAAAATCAGATTTCTTTCGAAACCCGATTTCTCCGCAACCAAGCCTCGTAAATGGTTGCGGTTTTCAATTCCTAACTGACAATTAACAGACCTTCCCATCGATGTACACCACTTTACAAAATTCGAGAAAAAAATTTTTAGTGAAAAATTGAAAAAACTTATGATGCCGGCATCATTTAAAAGTTTAAAAATCAGATTTCTTTCGAAACCCGATTTCTCCGCAACCAAGCCTCGTAAATGGTTGCGGTTTTCAATTCCTAACTGACAATTAACAGACCTTTGCTTCGATGTACACCACTTTACAAAATTCGAGAAAAAAATTTTTAGTGAAAAATTGAAAAAACTTATGATGCCGGCATCATTTAAAAGTTTAAAAATCAGATTTCTTTCGAAACCCGATTTCTCCGCAACCAAGCCTCGTAAATGGTTGCAGTTTTCAATTCCTAACTGACAATAAACAGACCTTTCCATCGATGACACCACTTTACAAAATTCGAGAAAAAAATTTTTAGTGAAAAATTGAAAAAACTTATGATCCGGCATCATTTAAAAGTTTAAAAATCAGATTTCTTTCGAAACCCGATTTCTCCGCAACCAAGCCTCGTAAATGGTTGCGGTTTTCAATTCCTAACTGACAATAAACAGACATTTCCATCGATGTACACCACTTTACAAAATTCGAGAACAAAATTTTTAGTGAAAAATTGAAAAAACTTATGATGCCGGCATCATTTAAAAGTTTAAAAATCAGATTTCTTTCGAAACCCGATTTCTCCGCAACCAAGCCTCGTAAATGGTTGCGGTTTTTAACTCCTAACTGACAATAAACAGACCTATCCATCGATGTACACCACTTTACAAAATTCGAGAAAAAAATTTTTAGTGAAAAATTGAAAAAACTTATGATCCGGCATCATTTAAAAGTTTAAAAGTCAGATTTCTTTCGAAACCCGATTTCTCCGCAACCAAGCCTCGTAAATGGTTGCGGTTTTTAACTCCTAACTGACAATAAACAGACCTATCCATCGATGTACACCACTTTACAAAATTCGAGAAAAAAATTTTTAGTGAAAAATTGAAAAAACTTATGATGCCGGCATTATTTAAAAGTTTAAAAATCAGATTTCTTTCGAAACCCGATTTCTCCGCAACCAAGCCTCGTAAATGGTTGCGGTTTTCAATTCCTAACTCACAATAAACACACCTTTCCATCGATGTACACCACTTTACAAAATTCGAGAAAAAAATTTTTAGTGAAAAATTGAAAAAACTTATGATGCCGGCATTATTTAAAAGTTTAAAAATCAGATTTCTTTCGAAACCCGATTTCTCCGCAACCAAGCCTCGTAAATGGTTGCGGTTTTCAATTCCTAACTCACAATTAACAGACCTTCCCATCGATGTACACCACTTTACAAAGTTCGAGAACCGGCATCATTTAAAAGTTTAAAATTCAGATTTCTTTCGAAACCCGATTTCTCCGCAACCAAGCCTCGTAAATGGTTGCGGTTTTCAATTCCTAACTCACAATAAACACACCTTTCCATCGATGTACACCACTTTACAAAATTCGAGAAAAAAATTTTTAGTGAAAAATTGAAAAAACTTATGATGCCGGCATTATTTAAAAGTTTAAAAATCAGATTTCTTTCGAAACCCGATTTCTCCGCAACCAAGCCTCGTAAATGGTTGCGGTTTTCAATTCCTAACTCACAATTAACAGACCTTCCCATCGATGTACACCACTTTACAAAGTTCGAGAACCGGCATCATTTAAAAGTTTAAAAATCAGATTTCTTTCGAAACCCGATTTCTTCGCAACCAAGCCTCGTAAATGGTTGCGGTTTTCAATTCCTAACTCACAATTAACAGACCTTCCCATCGATGTACACCACTTTACAAAGTTCGAGAACCGGCATCATTTAAAAGTTTAAAAATCAGATTTCTTTCGAAACCCGATTTCTCCGCAACCAAGCCTCGTAAATGGTTGCGGTTTTCAATTCCTAACTCACAATAAACACACCTTTCCATCGATGTACACCACTTTACAAAATTCGAGAAAAAAATTTTTAGTGAAAAATTGAAAAAACTTATGATGCCGGCATTATTTAAAAGTTTAAAAATCAGATTTCTTTCGAAACCCGATTTCTCCGCAACCAAGCCTCGTCAATGGTTGCGGTTTTCAATTCCTAACTGACAATAAACAGACCTTTCCATCGATGTACACCACTTTACAAAATTCGAGAAAAAAATTTTTAGTGAAAAATTGAAAAAACTTATGATGCCGGCATCATTTAAAAGTTTAAAAATCAGATTTCTTTCGAAACCCGATTTCTCCGCAACCAAGCCTTGTAAATGGTTGCGGTTTTCAATTCCTAACTGACAATAAACAGACCTTTCCATCGATGTACACCACTTTACAAAATTCGAGAAAAAAAATTTTAGTGAAAAATTGAAAAAACTTATGATGCCGGCATCATTTAAAAGTTTAAAATTCAGATTTCTTTCGAAACCCGATTTCTCCGCAACCAAGTCTCGTAAATGGTTGCGGTTTTCAATTCCTAACTCACAATAAACACACCTTTCCATCGATGTACACCACTTTACAAAATTCGAGAAAAAATTTTTTAGTGAAAAATTGAAAAAAACTTATGAAGCCGGCATCATTTAAAAGTTTAAAAATCAGATTTCTTTCGAAACCCGATTTCTCCGCAACCAAGCCTCGTAGGTTAGGTTAGGTTAGGTTAGGAGGGGCGTGCCCAGCCCTGAGGCTGTGCGTACACGGGGGCCTGTTGGTCCATTGTGATCCCCTATAACAGAGATAACAACTAAACTAATGGTTCACATAGACTGGGTCATTTACGAACCAGCCCGTACTATCAATATATTTCCTCATGTTTGCCATTGAGACCTGCGCTAGATCGTCCAGTTCTCCAACAAATCTGCTCCCAAGGTAACGGAGGCGATTTGTTTGGAGGTTGGGGCAGTCACAGAGCAGGTGCTTAATGGTTTCTATTTCCTCAACATCCTGACAGCTCCTACAGAAATCGGGTGCGTATACACCAAATCTAGTGGCCATTGTGCCAATGGCACAGTGTCCCGTTAGTACACCTATCAGGGTTCTAATATTCTTTTTACTCAGCGATAGAATATACTGAGTTTCTTTTTCGTTGATTAGAGGCCATAAACTTCTAGAGATGTCACAATCGTTCCTGGATATCCAGGAGTTGTTGATTTTCTCTTTCGTTATTAGGTCTATCTTCCTTTTGATCACGCCAATCGGAACATCCGGTCTCGTGTCTGATTGGCTACGACTGTCTCTATTTGACATTGACCCTTCCCTTGCCAGTGCATCTGCTTTGTCGTTCCCTTCTATATTGCTATGTCCAGGGACCCAGCAGAGTTTGACTTGGTTGGAGTAACAAATATTGTTCAGTGTATTTCGACATTTTGCAACTGCCTTGGATCTTATAGTCTCACTGGCTATCGCTTTGATAGCAGCTTGGCTGTCCACGAAGAATGTGATCTCTGAAGAGCTCAGTTTCTTCCTGTGAACTATTTCGGCTGCCTTTTCAATAGCATAAATCTCAGCCTGAAAGACACTACATTCATCTGGTAGTTTATATGATTCTCTAATATTAAGAGCTTCACTAAACACTCCAGCTCCTGTTCCTTCTTCCATTTTTGACCCATCAGTGTAGAGAGGTATACCCTGTTCACCGAGTAGTGAGTTGGGTTCCCAACCATGCCTTTCGGGTATTAAAGTGGAGAAGTTTTTCCTAAAATCTATAACGGGTGGTACGTAGTCAGTAGTCACATCAAGATCGTCATATCTTTTCAAGATAGACCCATGACCATAAGTGCTGTGCTTCCAAGAGTCCATTTCTTTAAGTCGAAATGCACTTTTGGCTGCTGTCCCCTTAATGTATTCGTCCAGGACTGGAAGGTTGAGAATGATCTCCAGTCCTGCTTGTGGTGTAGACTTCCGTGCCCCTGTTATTCCTATACAGGCTAATCTCTGTACCTTGTTAAGGTTATTGAGATAGCTAATCTTTTCTACGGCCTTCCACCATACAATCGAACCATAGGTGAGGATGGGTCGAACGATCGCCGTGTACATCCAATGGATGACTTGCGGTCGCATTCCCCACCGTGTACCGAATGTTTTTTTGCATGTATAGAAAGCACAAATTGCCTTCTTCATTCTTTCCTCTGTATTCCGTTTCCAGGTTAGCTTCGAATCAAGGATTACGCCAAGATATTTAGCTTCCTTGGAAAGTTTCAGAGGAATTCCGTTAAGTTTGGGAGGAGTGAAGTCCTCTAATTTCCTTTTCTTCGTGAACAGAACTAGCTCGGTCTTTGCAGGGTTAACCCCGAGACCGTGTTGTGCTGCCCAAAAGGATAGTTCCTTAAGCGCAGATTCCATAATATCTTTGATGGTGGTAAGATATTTACCTGATATCAAGATTACTATGTCGTCTGCATAGGCCACAGTTTTAATGCCCTTATTCCTAAATTTTGTAAGAATTTTGTTAACAACGAGGACCCAGAGCAGAGGTGAGATTACTCCTCCCTGTGGTGTGCCTCTTGCAACTGTTTTCTCGACAATAGTGTTCCCAAGTTGCGAGTTTAAGATTCTACCATTGAGCATGGAATAAATCCAGTCCACGATGGCAGATTCAACTCCAACCTCTTCCAGAGCAGATTTAATGGACTCCGTTTTAACGTTATTAAACGCCCCTTCGATGTCCAAAAATGCTGCCAGGGTGTATTCTTTGTGCTCGAGACTTTTCTCAATTTGTGAAACAACCTCGTGCAACGCGGTCTCCACTGACTTACCTTTAAGGTAAGCGTGTTGGGAGTTGCACAAGTTGTTTGGATTGAGGAGGTCCCTTACATGCAGATCAATGATCCTCTCCAGTGTCTTGAGGAGGAACGAAGAGAGACTAATCGGTCTGTAGTCTAGTCTTTTGCAGTCGAGTGTGTCGGTTTGCCGGCTTTCGGAATAAAGACTACTCTGACTTTTCTCCAGCTGATAGGGACGTATCTTAGTTTAATACAACTTTTGAAGATAACCCTAAGCCATGGGGTGATTATCTGTAGAGCATGTTGAAGAAATGCCGGAATAATCTCGTCTGGTCCAGCTGATTTAAAGGGTTTGAACGAGTTTATTGCCCACATAATCTTCTGATCTGTGATAACCTGTTCCAAGTCTGGTACTGGTTGATCAGCGTATAGAGAGTCTGGTTGTGTATGCCCTGAGTCATCAGGACTTATACATCCAGGGAAATGTGTTTCCATGAAGAGTTCAAGTGTTTCTTGGCTCGAGTTCGACCACGATCCATCGGGATGTTTAATGTATCCCGGAGTCGTGGGGTTGGATGCGAGGATCCTTCGAAGTCTAGCCGCTTCACTTGTGTTCTCAATGGATTCACAATGCCTAGCCCATGAATCTCTCTTGGCCTTTCTTAATTCTTTGGTATATGAATTAAGTTCGGCTCTATATAGATTCCAGTCTATTTCTAATTTGCTCAGTCTGGCTTTATTGAAGAGTTTTCTGACCCCTGTTCTTCGTTTCTTAAGCTCACTGCTCCACCATGGTGGGTTAGTGGGTTTAATATTACGAGATATAGGGCAGTGTTTTTCAAAGGCCGTTTTCATTTTACTAGTAAGGATGTGGACAGCTGTGTCAATGGTTGAAGTTGTCGAGATCGAGTCCTCCTTTGGTGGATCGATACATTCGTTCAACCATTTTGTATATTCTGTCCACTTTGTTCTAGTTGGGTTTCTAAAAATTTTCTCCTCATTTGTGTTTCTGTCTAAAGTAAAGAGTATCCTAAAGTGATCCGAAAAGGATTCCTGAGGTGAGACTCTCCAATTTCCTACAGAGATTTTATCAGTATAACTCGTAAGAGTGAGATCTAGAATTTCTTCCCTATTCTTATTGCGAAATGTTGGATGATCGCCCTCATTACGTAAAATAAGGTTAGAACAGAGAATGTATTCAAAAAGTAACTCACCCCTTTTATTGATGTCCTTACTCCCCCATTGAGTGTGATGGGCGTTGGCGTCACATCCCATCACAAAAGGTGTCCGTCGTGTCGTGGTGTAATCCACAAGGTCGCGGACTATCTTTGCTGGAGGGTTTTCTTCATCGTACGGCATGTACGTTGATGCCAAGACGAAGTTTCCTTCCTTGGATTCAACGCTGATTGCCACATTATCCTCGTTGCTGTACCTAGATAAAAAGAAAGCATTAATTGACTTTTTCACTAGAATACAACTTCTTATAATACCATCTGACGTGGAGCAGAAAAGGTTGTAGTTCTTTGACCTCAATCCCCGGACCTGACTCTTTCGGAGCCATGGTTCTTGGACTAAGGCCACATCCACGTTTTCTTGAGACATGTAGAGCATTAGGTCGTGCGTTGCTGCTTTGGCGTGATGCAAATTAATTTGCACCACCAGCAGCTTTTGACTCCCCTTTGCCCCCATGCCTCCTAACCCTTACGGTTCCAAGACCGTACCTCAACACGTCTTTTTTGCTTTTTAGAAGAAGGTCAGATTTCTTGTCAATAATGAACAAGAGGTCCTTTCCTTCCCCACTAGGACTCTTCCTAGAAGACTGGAGCTTCCAGTCTAGCACGGAGAGCTCTTTGTTCTGGTTAGCCAGCAGTTTAATTATGGATGTGTCCTCATGCGTAGCAGGAGGAGGAATCCATATATTAATTTGCTGGCGAAGGGGTAGTTCCGTGACGGGAAGAATCTCTAGAGAAGCTCCCTCCCACAGTTCACCAATGTTGGTGATGATGTGAGTGAGGAACTCCAGAGATTTCCGGTCCCCACAGCAAACCACTTTCACACCTTTTCGCCATCCAGCTCCATCGAAAGTATAGTCATCAAAACTATCGTTTTCAGATGTAGCCATCATGGCTTTGAGGATTTCGTTCTCAACAAGTAGCCAGTTATTTGCCGTGATTTTCCCATCCGGGTTGTCTCGACTAATGATAGCTATCTGCAGATCAATCGGGGTGGTGTCAAAACTGTTGGTCTTGCGTTTTTTAGCACCTTCAGTCTTGGCTGCCTCCTCCGATCTAGCTCTTTTAGACGTACTTGGCTTCGTCCCATAAGAGTTGCCGACTTGTGCTGCCTCGTTCCCTTTCGGGTTCGATTTAGTTTTTGTCTGCTGCCTCTTATTAGGCGTCGCCTGTGTCGTTTTCGAGCCGGGACGAGCAGCAGAGTTGATTACAGCCTGTTCTTGGTTTATCTTTTTAGGGATAGAACCAGGTGTGGATGCAATTGCTCTGTCGCTGTCCAGCTTTTTGGTGATCGATTGTTGTGAAGGGACAATGGATTCAGGGGCAGCTGCTGCCGACTGACGCTCAAAGTTCCTCACCAACTTCTTATGTTTTTTCAAGAGAGCCTTGTCTCTTGAACTGAGGGTGGTCGGGTCTTTTCCGTTCATAGCACTCACGAATCTTTTAGAGGATCTGTAGTTACTGCGTTTCCTCGAAGCTTTGAGATCTTTGAGGGGTGCAGTAGGCTTCAGCGTGGTCTCTTCGGGATTCGAGCCTTCTAGCAGCTCGTCCTCGGTTTGACTTCCTATAGAGGGAGGTCCGTCCGAGGTCTCCATACCGTCGATAGCCATGCTATCTAGAGCAGGGAGAAGAGCAGCTGTGAGGTCCAGCGCTTTTGTTTGTCTTGTTAAGTTATGTCGTTTTTGTTCGTTTGCGTTAGTGTTTGTCAGTTTTTGTTCGTCGTTTGCGTTAAAGTTTGTCACTGGCGACTTAGACTCTCGCGAGTCCAAGCCCTCGCCGACAGCCGTGACCTCTGTCGACACTTGAGCGTATATCCCCACTCTGATTTGTTCGTTCGTTTGTATATTGTCCATATTTGTCTTAGATGTACATCTCTGTTTTTTGTTGGTTTTGCTTAGTGGTGAGACCCTGCAGCTGGGTTGCTGGAGGATCCCACGTAAGCCCCCTCGCCACCGTCAAGGCGAAAACCGTGAGGGGGCAAAACCAAAAGCCTCGTAAATGGTTGCGGTTTTCAATTCCTAACTGACAATAAACAGACCTATCCATCGATGTACACCACTTTACAAAATTCGAGAAAAAAATTTTTAGTGAAAAATTGAAAAAACTTATGATGCCGGCATCATTTAAAAGTTTAAAAATCAGATTTCTTTCGAAACCCGATTTCTCCGCAACCAAGCCTCGTAAATGGTTGCGGTTTCCAATTCCTAACTCACAATAAACAGACCTTTCCATCGATGTACACCACTTTACAAAATTCGAGAAAAAAATTTTTAGTGAAAAATTGAAAAAACTTATGATGCCGGCATCATTTAAAAGTTTAAAAATCAGATTTCTTTCGAAACCCGATTTCTCCGCAACCAAGCCTCGTAAATGGTTGCAGTTTCCAATTCCTAACTCACAATAAACAGACCTTTCCATCGATGTACACCACTTTACAAAATTCGAGAAAAAAATTTTTAGTGGAAAATTGAAAAAACTTATGATGCCGGCATCATTTAAAAGTTTAAAAATCAGATTTCTTTCGAAACCCGATTTCTCCGCAACCAAGCCTCGTCAATGGTTGCGGTTTTCAATTCCTAACTCACAATAAACAGACCTTTCCATCGATGTACACCACTTTACAAAATTCGAGAAAAAAATTTTTAGTGGAAAATTGAAAAAACTTATGATGCCGGCATCATTTAAAAGTTTAAAAATCAGATTTCTTTCGAAACCCGATTTCTCCGCAACCAAGCCTCGTAAATGGTTGCGGTTTCCAATTCCTAACTCACAATAAACAGACCTTTCCATCGATGTACACCACTTTACAAAATTCGAGAAAAAAATTTTTAGTGGAAAATTGAAAAAACTTATGATGCCGGCATCATTTAAAAGTTTAAAAATCAGATTTCTTTCGAAACCCGATTTCTCCGCAACCAAGCCTCGTAAATGGTTGCGGTTTTCAATTCCTAACTCACTATAAACAGACCTTTCCATCGATGTACACCACTTTACAAAATTCGAGAAAAAAAATTTTAGTGAAAAATTGAAAAAACTTATGATGCCGGCATCATTTAAAAGTTTAAAAATCAGATTTCGTTCGAAACCCGATTTCTCCGCAACCAAGCCTCGTAAATGGTTGCGGTTTTCAATTCCTAACTGACAATAAACAGACCTATCCATCGATGTACACCACTTTACAAAATTCGAGAAAAAAATTTTTAGTGAAAAATTGTAAAAACTTATGATGCCGGCATCATTTAAAAGTTTAAAAATCAGATTTCTTTCGAAACCCGATTTCTCCGCAACCAAGTCTCGTAAATGGTTGCGGTTTTCAATTCCTAACTCACAATAAACACACCTTTCCATCGATGTACACCACTTTACAAAATTCGAGAAAAAAATTTTTAGTGAAAAATTGAAAAAACTTATGGTGCCGGCATCATTTAAAAGTTTAAAAATCAGATTTCTTTCGAAACCCGATTTCTCCGCAACCAAGCCTCGTAAATGGTTGCAGTTTTCAATTCCTAACTCACAATAAACAGTACTTTCCATCTATGTACACCACTTTACAAAATTCGAGAAAAAAAATTTTAGTGAAAAATTGAAAAAACTTATGATGCCGGGCATCATTTAAAAGTTTAAAAATCAGATTTCTTTCGAAACCCGATTTCTCCGCAACCAAGTCTCGTAAATGGTTGCGGTTTTCAATTCCTAACTCACAATAAACACACCTTTCCATCGATGTACACCACTTTACAAAATTCGAGAAAAAAATTTTTAGTGAAAAATTGAAAAAACTTATGATGCCGGCATCATTTAAAAGTTTAAAAATCAGATTTCTTTCGAAACCCGATTTCTCCGCAACCAAGCCTCGTAAAAGGTTGCGATTTTCAATTCCTAACTCACAATAAACAGACCTTTCCATCGATGTACAAAACTTTACAAAATTCGAGAACAAAATTTTTAGTGAAAAATTGAAAAAACTTATGATGCCGGCATCATTTAAAAGTTTAAAAATCAGATTTCTTTCGAAACCCGATTTCTCAGCAACCAAGCCTCGTAAATGGTTGCGGTTTTCAATTCCTAACTGACAATAAACACACCTTTCCATCGATGTACACCACTTTACAAAATTTGAGAAAAAAATTTTTAGTGAAAAATTGAAAAAACTTATGATGCCGGCATCATTTAAAAGTTTAAAAATCAGATTTCTTTCGAAACCCGATTTCTCCGCAACCAAGCCTCGTAAATGGTTGCGGTTTTCAATTCCTAACTGACAATAAACAGACCTTTCCATCGATGTACACCACTTTACAAAATTCGAGAAAAAAATTTTTAGTGAAAAATTGAAAAAACTTATGATTATCGGCATCATTTAAAAGTTTAAAAATTAGATTTCTTTCGAAACCCGATTTCTCCGCAACCAAGCCTCGTAAAAGGTTGCGATTTTCAATTCCTAACTCGCAATAAACAGACCTTTCCATCGATGTACACCACTTTACAAAATTCGAGAAACAAATTTTTAGTGAAAAATTGAAAAAACTTATGATGCCGGCATCATTTAAAAGTTTAAAAATCAGATTTCTTTCGAAACCCGATTTCTCCGCAACCAAGCCTCGTAAATGGTTGCGGTTTTCAATTCCTAACTGACAATTAACAGACCTTTCCATCGATGACACCACTTTACAAAATTCGAGAAAAAAATTTTTAGTGAAAAATTGAAAAAACTTATGATGCCGGCATCATTTAAAAGTTTAAAAATCAGATTTCTTTCGAAACCCGATTTCTCCGCAACCAAGCCTCGTAAATGGTTGCGGTTTTCAATTCCTAACTGACAATTAACAGACCTTTGCATCGATGTACACCACTTTACAAAATTCGAGAAAAAAATTTTTAGTGAAAAATTGAAAAAACTTATGATGCCGGCATCATTTAAAAGTTTAAAAATCAGATTTCTTTCGAAACCCGATTTCTCCGCAACCAAGCCTCGTAAATGGTTGCGGTTTTCAATTCCTAACTGACAATTAACAGACCTTCCCATCGATGTACACCACTTTACAAAATTCGAGAAAAAAATTTTTAGTGAAAAATTGAAAAAACTTATGATGCCGGCATCATTTAAAAGTTTAAAAATCAGATTTCTTTCGAAACCCGATTTCTCCGCAACCAAGCCTCGTAAATGGTTGCGGTTTTCAATTCCTAACTGACAATTAACAGACCTTCCCATCGATGTACACCACTTTACAAAATTCGAGAACAAAATTTTTAGTGAAAAATTGAAAAAACTTATGATGCCGGCATCATTTAAAAGTTTAAAAATCAGATTTCTTTCGAAACCCGATTTCTCCGCAACCAAGCCTCGTAAATGGTTGCGGTTTTCAATTCCTAACTCACAATAAACAGACCTATCCATCGATGTACACCACTTTACAAAATTCGAGAAAAAAATTTTTAGTGAAAAATTGAAAAAACTTATGATGCCGGCTCATTTAAAAGTTTAAAAATCAGATTTCTTTCGAAACCCGATTTCTCCGCAACCAAGCCTCGTAAAAGGTTGCAGTTTTCAATTCCTAACTCACAATAAACAGTACTTTCCATCTATGTACACCACTTTACAAAATTCGAGAAAAAAATTTTTAGTGAAAAATTGAAAAAACTTATGATGCCGGCATCATTTAAAAGTTTAAAAATCAGATTTCTTTCGAAACCCGATTTCTCCGCAACCAAGCCTCGTAAATGGTTGCGGTTTTCAATTCCTAACTGACAATTAACAGACCTTTGCATCGATGTACACCACTTTACAAAATTCGAGAAAAAAATTTTTAGTGAAAAATTGAAAAAACTTATGATGCCGGCATCATTTAAAAGTTTAAAAATCAGATTTCTTTCGAAACCCGATTTCTCCGCAACCAAGCCTCGTAAATGGTTGCGGTTTTCAATTCCTAACTGACAATTAACAGACCTTCCCATCGATGTACACCACTTTACAAAATTCGAGAAAAAAATTTTTAGTGAAAAATTGAAAAAACTTATGATGCCGGCATCATTTAAAAGTTTAAAAATCAGATTTCTTTCGAAACCCGATTTCTCCGCAACCAAGCCTCGTAAATGGTTGCGGTTTTCAATTCCTAACGGACAATTAACAGACCTTCCCATCGATGTACACCACTTTACAAAATTCGAGAACAAAATTTTTAGTGAAAAATTGAAAAAACTTATGATGCCGGCATCATTTAAAAGTTTAAAAATCAGATTTCTTTCGAAACCCGATTTCTCCGCAACCAAGCCTCGTAAATGGTTGCGGTTTTCAATTCCTAACTGACAATTAACAGACCTTTGCATCGATGTACACCACTTTACAAAATTCGAGAAAAAAATTTTTAGTGAAAAATTGAAAAAACTTATGATGCCGGCATCATTTAAAAGTTTAAAAATCAGATTTCTTTCGAAACCCGATTTCTCCGCAACCAAGCCTCGTAAATGGTTGCGGTTTTCAATTCCTAACTGACAATTAACAGACCTTTGCATCGATGTACACCACTTTACAAAATTCGAGAAAAAAAATTTTTAGTGAAAAATTGAAAAAACTTATGATGCCGGCATCATTTAAAAGTTTAAAAATCAGATTTCTTTCGAAACCCGATTTCTCCGCAACCAAGCCTCGTAAATGGTTGCGGTTTTCAATTCCTAACTGACAATAAACAGACCTTTCCATCGATGTACACCACTTTACAAAATTCGAGAAAAAAATTTTTAGTGAAAAATTGAAAAAACTTATGATGCCGGCATCATTTAAAAGTTTAAAAATCAGATTTCTTTCGAAACCCGATTTCTCCGCAACCAAGCCTCGTAAATGGTTGCGGTTTTCAATTCCTAACTGACAATTAACAGACCTTCCCATCGATGTACACCACTTTACAAAATTCGAGAAAAAAATTTTTAGTGAAAAATTGAAAAAACTTATGATGCCGGCATCATTTAAAAGTTTAAAAATCAGATTTCTTTCGAAACCCGATTTCTCCGCAACCAAGCCTCGTAAATGGTTGCGGTTTTCAATTCCTAACTGACAATTAACAGACCTTCCCATCGATGTACACCACTTTACAAAATTCGAGAACAAAATTTTTAGTGAAAAATTGAAAAAACTTATGATGCCGGCATCATTTAAAAGTTTAAAAATCAGATTTCTTTCGAAACCCGATTTCTCCGCAACCAAGCCTCGTAAATGGTTGCGGTTTTCAATTCCTAACTCACAATAAACAGACCTATCCATCGATGTACACCACTTTACAAAATTCGAGAAAAAAATTTTTAGTGAAAAATTGAAAAAACTTATGATGCCGGCTCATTTAAAAGTTTAAAAATCAGATTTCTTTCGAAACCCGATTTCTCCGCAACCAAGCCTCGTAAAAGGTTGCAGTTTTCAATTCCTAACTCACAATAAACAGTACTTTCCATCTATGTACACCACTTTACAAAATTCGAGAAAAAAATTTTTAGTGAAAAATTGAAAAAACTTATGATGCCGGCATCATTTAAAAGTTTAAAAATCAGATTTCTTTCGAAACCCGATTTCTCCGCAACCAAGCCTCGTAAATGGTTGCGGTTTTCAATTCCTAACTGACAATTATCAGACCTTTGCATCGATGTACACCACTTTACAAAATTCGAGAAAAAAATTTTTAGTGAAAAATTGAAAAAACTTATGATGCCGGCATCATTTAAAAGTTTAAAAATCAGATTTCTTTCGAAACCCGATTTCTCCGCAACCAAGCCTCGTAAATGGTTGCGGTTTTCAATTCCTAACTGACAATTAACAGACCTTCCCATCGATGTACACCACTTTACAAAATTCGAGAAAAAAATTTTTAGTGAAAAATTGAAAAAACTTATGATGCCGGCATCATTTAAAAGTTTAAAAATCAGATTTCTTTCGAAACCCGATTTCTCCGCAACCAAGCCTCGTAAATGGTTGCGGTTTTCAATTCCTAACGGACAATTAACAGACCTTCCCATCGATGTACACCACTTTACAAAATTCGAGAACAAAATTTTTAGTGAAAAATTGAAAAAACTTATGATGCCGGCATCATTTAAAAGTTTAAAAATCAGATTTCTTTCGAAACCCGATTTCTCCGCAACCAAGCCTCGTAAATGGTTGCGGTTTTCAATTCCTAACTGACAATTAACAGACCTTTGCATCGATGTACACCACTTTACAAAATTCGAGAAAAAAATTTTTAGTGAAAAATTGAAAAAACTTATGATGCCGGCATCATTTAAAAGTTTAAAAATCAGATTTCTTTCGAAACCCGATTTCTCCGCAACCAAGCCTCGTAAATGGTTGCGGTTTTCAATTCCTAACTGACAATTAACAGACCTTTGCATCGATGTACACCACTTTACAAAATTCGAGAAAAAAAATTTTTAGTGAAAAATTGAAAAAACTTATGATGCCGGCATCATTTAAAAGTTTAAAAATCAGATTTCTTTCGAAACCCGATTTCTCCGCAACCAAGCCTCGTAAATGGTTGCGGTTTTCAATTCCTAACTGACAATAAACAGACCTTTCCATCGATGTACACCACTTTACAAAATTCGAGAAAAAAATTTTTAGTGAAAAATTGAAAAAACTTATGATTATCGGCATCATTTAAAAGTTTAAAAATTAGATTTCTTTCGAAACCCGATTTCTCCGCAACCAAGCCTCGTAAAAGGTTGCGATTTTCAATTCCTAACTCGCAATAAACAGACCTTTCCATCGATGTACACCACTTTACAAAATTCGAGAAACAAATTTTTAGTGAAAAATTGAAAAAACTTATGATGCCGGCATCATTTAAAAGTTTAAAAATCAGATTTCTTTCGAAACCCGATTTCTCCGCAACCAAGCCTCGTAAATGGTTGCGGTTTTCAATTCCTAACTGACAATTAACAGACCTTTCCATCGATGACACCACTTTACAAAATTCGAGAAAAAAATTTTTAGTGAAAAATTGAAAAAACTTATGATGCCGGCATCATTTAAAAGTTTAAAAATCAGATTTCTTTCGAAACCCGATTTCTCCGCAACCAAGCCTCGTAAATGGTTGCGGTTTTCAATTCCTAACTCACAATAAACAGACCTATCCATCGATGTACACCACTTTACAAAATTCGAGAAAAAAATTTTTAGTGAAAAATTGAAAAAACTTATGATGCCGGCTCATTTAAAAGTTTAAAAATCAGATTTCTTTCGAAACCCGATTTCTCCGCAACCAAGCCTCGTAAATGGTTGCAGTTTTCAATTCCTAACTCACAATAAACAGTACTTTCCATCTATGTACACCACTTTACAAAATTCGAGAAAAAAATTTTTAGTGAAAAATTGAAAAAACTTATGATGCCGGGCATCATTTAAAAGTTTAAAAATCAGATTTCTTTCGAAACCCGATTTCTCCGCAACCAAGCCTCGTAAAAGGTTGCGATTTTCAATTCCTAACTCACAATAAACAGACCTTTGCATCGATGTACAAAACTTTACAAAATTCGAGAAAAAAATTTTTAGTGAAAAATTGAAAAAACTTATGATGCCGGCATCATTTAAAAGTTTAAAAATCAGATTTCTTTCGAAACCCGATTTCTCAGCAACCAAGCCTCGTAAATGGTTGCGGTTTTCAATTCCTAACTGACAATTAACAGACCTTCCCATCGATGTACACCACTTTACAAAATTCGAGAACAAAATTTTTAGTGAAAAATTGAAAAAACTTATGATGCCGGCATCATTTAAAAGTTTAAAAATCAGATTTCTTTCGAAACCCGATTTCTCCGCAACCAAGCCTCGTAAATGGTTGCGGTTTTCAATTCCTAACTCACAATAAACAGACCTATCCATCGATGTACACCACTTTACAAAATTCGAGAAAAAAATTTTTAGTGAAAAATTGAAAAAACTTATGATGCCGGCTCATTTAAAAGTTTAAAAATCAGATTTCTTTCGAAACCCGATTTCTCCGCAACCAAGCCTCGTAAAAGGTTGCAGTTTTCAATTCCTAACTCACAATAAACAGTACTTTCCATCTATGTACACCACTTTACAAAATTCGAGAAAAAAATTTTTAGTGAAAAATTGAAAAAACTTATGATGCCGGCATCATTTAAAAGTTTAAAAATCAGATTTCTTTCGAAACCCGATTTCTCCGCAACCAAGCCTCGTAAATGGTTGCGGTTTTCAATTCCTAACTGACAATAAACAGACCTTTCCATCGATGTACACCACTTTACAAAATTCGAGAAAAAAATCTTTAGTGAAAAATTGAAAAAACTTATGATTATCGGCATCATTTAAAAGTTTAAAAATTAGATTTCTTTCGAAACCCGATTTCTCCGCAACCAAGCCTCGTAAAAGGTTGCGATTTTCAATTCCTAACTCGCAATAAACAGACCTTTCCATCGATGTACACCACTTTACAAAATTCGAGAAACAAATTTTTAGTGAAAAATTGAAAAAACTTATGATGCCGGCATCATTTAAAAGTTTAAAAATCAGATTTCTTTCGAAACCCGATTTCTCCGCAACCAAGCCTCGTAAATGGTTGCGGTTTTCAATTCCTAACTGACAATTAACAGACCTTTCCATCGATGTACACCACTTTACAAAATTCGAGAAAAAAATTTTTAGTGAAAAATTGAAAAAACTTATGATGCCGGCATCATTTAAAAGTTTAAAAATCAGATTTCTTTCGAAACCCGATTTCTCCGCAACCAAGCCTCGTAAATGGTTGCGGTTTTCAATTCCTAACTGACAATTAACAGACCTTCCCATCGATGTACACCACTTTACAAAATTCGAGAAAAAAATTTTTAGTGAAAAATTGAAAAAACTTATGATGCCGGCATCATTTAAAAGTTTAAAAATCAGATTTCTTTCGAAACCCGATTTCTCCGCAACCAAGCCTCGTAAATGGTTGCGGTTTTCAATTCCTAACGGACAATTAACAGACCTTCCCATCGATGTACACCACTTTACAAAATTCGAGAACAAAATTTTTAGTGAAAAATTGAAAAAACTTATGATGCCGGCATCATTTAAAAGTTTAAAAATCAGATTTCTTTCGAAACCCGATTTCTCCGCAACCAAGCCTCGTAAATGGTTGCGGTTTTCAATTCCTAACTGACAATTAACAGACCTTTGCATCGATGTACACCACTTTACAAAATTCGAGAAAAAAATTTTTAGTGAAAAATTGAAAAAACTTATGATGCCGGCATCATTTAAAAGTTTAAAAATCAGATTTCTTTCGAAACCCGATTTCTCCGCAACCAAGCCTCGTAAATGGTTGCGGTTTTCAATTCCTAACTGACAATTAACAGACCTTTGCATCGATGTACACCACTTTACAAAATTCGAGAAAAAAAATTTTTAGTGAAAAATTGAAAAAACTTATGATGCCGGCATCATTTAAAAGTTTAAAAATCAGATTTCTTTCGAAACCCGATTTCTCCGCAACCAAGCCTCGTAAATGGTTGCGGTTTTCAATTCCTAACTGACAATAAACAGACCTTTCCATCGATGTACACCACTTTACAAAATTCGAGAAAAAAATTTTTAGTGAAAAATTGAAAAAACTTATGATTATCGGCATCATTTAAAAGTTTAAAAATTAGATTTCTTTCGAAACCCGATTTCTCCGCAACCAAGCCTCGTAAAAGGTTGCGATTTTCAATTCCTAACTCGCAATAAACAGACCTTTCCATCGATGTACACCACTTTACAAAATTCGAGAAACAAATTTTTAGTGAAAAATTGAAAAAACTTATGATGCCGGCATCATTTAAAAGTTTAAAAATCAGATTTCTTTCGAAACCCGATTTCTCCGCAACCAAGCCTCGTAAATGGTTGCGGTTTTCAATTCCTAACTGACAATTAACAGACCTTTGCATCGATGTACACCACTTTACAAAATTCGAGAACAAAATTTTTAGTGAAAAATTGAAAAAACTTATGATGCCGGCATCATTTAAAAGTTTAAAAATCAGATTTCTTTCGAAACCCGATTTCTCCGCAACCAAGCCTCGTAAATGGTTGCGGTTTTCAATTCCTAACTGACAATTAACAGACCTTTCCATCGATGACACCACTTTACAAAATTCGAGAAAAAAATTTTTAGTGAAAAATTGAAAAAACTTATGATGCCGGCATCATTTAAAAGTTTAAAAATCAGATTTCTTTCGAAACCCGATTTCTCCGCAACCAAGCCTCGTAAATGGTTGCGGTTTTCAATTCCTAACTCACAATAAACAGACCTATCCATCGATGTACACCACTTTACAAAATTCGAGAAAAAAATTTTTAGTGAAAAATTGAAAAAACTTATGATGCCGGCTCATTTAAAAGTTTAAAAATCAGATTTCTTTCGAAACCCGATTTCTCCGCAACCAAGCCTCGTAAATGGTTGCAGTTTTCAATTCCTAACTCACAATAAACAGTACTTTCCATCTATGTACACCACTTTACAAAATTCGAGAAAAAAATTTTTAGTGAAAAATTGAAAAAACTTATGATGCCGGGCATCATTTAAAAGTTTAAAAATCAGATTTCTTTCGAAACCCGATTTCTCAGCAACCAAGCCTCGTAAATGGTTGCGGTTTTCAATTCCTAACTGACAATAAACACACCTTTCCATCGATGTACACCACTTTACAAAATTTGAGAAAAAAATTTTTAGTGAAAAATTGAAAAAACTTATGATGCCGGCATCATTTAAAAGTTTAAAAATCAGATTTCTTTCGAAACCCGATTTCTCCGCAACCAAGCCTCGTAAATGGTTGCGGTTTTCAATTCCTAACTGACAATTAACAGACCTTCCCATCGATGTACACCACTTTACAAAATTCGAGAACAAAATTTTTAGTGAAAAATTGAAAAAACTTATGATGCCGGCATCATTTAAAAGTTTAAAAATCAGATTTCTTTCGAAACCCGATTTCTCCGCAACCAAGCCTCGTAAATGGTTGCGGTTTTCAATTCCTAACTCACAATAAACAGACCTATCCATCGATGTACACCACTTTACAAAATTCGAGAAAAAAATTTTTAGTGAAAAATTGAAAAAACTTATGATGCCGGCTCATTTAAAAGTTTAAAAATCAGATTTCTTTCGAAACCCGATTTCTCCGCAACCAAGCCTCGTAAAAGGTTGCAGTTTTCAATTCCTAACTCACAATAAACAGTACTTTCCATCTATGTACACCACTTTACAAAATTCGAGAAAAAAATTTTTAGTGAAAAATTGAAAAAACTTATGATGCCGGCATCATTTAAAAGTTTAAAAATCAGATTTCTTTCGAAACCCGATTTCTCCGCAACCAAGCCTCGTAAATGGTTGCGGTTTTCAATTCCTAACTGACAATAAACAGACCTTTCCATCGATGTACACCACTTTACAAAATTCGAGAAACAAATTTTTAGTGAAAAATTGAAAAAACTTATGATGCCGGCATCATTTAAAAGTTTAAAAATCAGATTTCTTTCGAAACCCGATTTCTCCGCAACCAAGCCTCGTAAATGGTTGCGGTTTTCAATTCCTAACTGACAATTAACAGACCTTTGCATCGATGTACACCACTTTACAAAATTCGAGAAAAAAATTTTTAGTGAAAAATTGAAAAAACTTATGATGCCGGCATCATTTAAAAGTTTAAAAATCAGATTTCTTTCGAAACCCGATTTCTCCGCAACCAAGCCTCGTAAATGGTTGCGGTTTTCAATTCCTAACTGACAATTAACAGACCTTCCCATCGATGTACACCACTTTACAAAATTCGAGAAAAAAATTTTTAGTGAAAAATTGAAAAAACTTATGATGCCGGCATCATTTAAAAGTTTAAAAATCAGATTTCTTTCGAAACCCGATTTCTCCGCAACCAAGCCTCGTAAATGGTTGCGGTTTTCAATTCCTAACGTACAATTAACAGACCTTCCCATCGATGTACACCACTTTACAAAATTCGAGAACAAAATTTTTAGTGAAAAATTGAAAAAACTTATGATGCCGGCATCATTTAAAAGTTTAAAAATCAGATTTCTTTCGAAACCCGATTTCTCCGCAACCAAGCCTCGTAAATGGTTGCGGTTTTCAATTCCTAACTGACAATTAACAGACCTTTGCATCGATGTACACCACTTTACAAAATTCGAGAAAAAAATTTTTAGTGAAAAATTGAAAAAACTTATGATGCCGGCATCATTTAAAAGTTTAAAAATCAGATTTCTTTCGAAACCCGATTTCTCCGCAACCAAGCCTCGTAAATGGTTGCGGTTTTCAATTCCTAACTGACAATTAACAGACCTTTGCATCGATGTACACCACTTTACAAAATTCGAGAAAAAAAATTTTTAGTGAAAAATTGAAAAAACTTATGATGCCGGCATCATTTAAAAGTTTAAAAATCAGATTTCTTTCGAAACCCGATTTCTCCGCAACCAAGCCTCGTAAATGGTTGCGGTTTTCAATTCCTAACTGACAATAAACAGACCTTTCCATCGATGTACACCACTTTACAAAATTCGAGAAAAAAATTTTTAGTGAAAAATTGAAAAAACTTATGATTATCGGCATCATTTAAAAGTTTAAAAATTAGATTTCTTTCGAAACCCGATTTCTCCGCAACCAAGCCTCGTAAAAGGTTGCGATTTTCAATTCCTAACTCGCAATAAACAGACCTTTCCATCGATGTACACCACTTTACAAAATTCGAGAAACAAATTTTTAGTGAAAAATTGAAAAAACTTATGATGCCGGCATCATTTAAAAGTTTAAAAATCAGATTTCTTTCGAAACCCGATTTCTCCGCAACCAAGCCTCGTAAATGGTTGCGGTTTTCAATTCCTAACTGACAATTAACAGACCTTTGCATCGATGTACACCACTTTACAAAATTCGAGAAAAAAATTTTTAGTGAAAAATTGAAAAAACTTATGATGCCGGCATCATTTAAAAGTTTAAAAATCAGATTTCTTTCGAAACCCGATTTCTCCGCAACCAAGCCTCGTAAATGGTTGCGGTTTTCAATTCCTAACTGACAATTAACAGACCTTCCCATCGATGTACACCACTTTACAAAATTCGAGAACAAAATTTTTAGTGAAAAATTGAAAAAACTTATGATGCCGGCATCATTTAAAAGTTTAAAAATCAGATTTCTTTCGAAACCCGATTTCTCCGCAACCAAGCCTCGTAAATGGTTGCGGTTTTCAATTCCTAACTCACAATAAACAGACCTATCCATCGATGTACACCACTTTACAAAATTCGAGAAAAAAATTTTTAGTGAAAAATTGAAAAAACTTATGATGCCGGCTCATTTAAAAGTTTAAAAATCAGATTTCTTTCGAAACCCGATTTCTCCGCAACCAAGCCTCGTAAATGGTTGCAGTTTTCAATTCCTAACTCACAATAAACAGTACTTTCCATCTATGTACACCACTTTACAAAATTCGAGAAAAAAATTTTTAGTGAAAAATTGAAAAAACTTATGATGCCGGGCATCATTTAAAAGTTTAAAAATCAGATTTCTTTCGAAACCCGATTTCTCCGCAACCAAGCCTCGTAAAAGGTTGCGATTTTCAATTCCTAACTCACAATAAACAGACCTTTTCATCGATGTACAAAACTTTACAAAATTCGAGAAAAAAATTTTTAGTGAAAAATTGAAAAAACTTATGATGCCGGCATCATTTAAAAGTTTAAAAATCAGATTTCTTTCGAAACCCGATTTCTCAGCAACCAAGCCTCGTAAATGGTTGCGGTTTTCAATTCCTAACTGACAATTAACAGACCTTTCCATCGATGACACCACTTTACAAAATTCGAGAAAAAAATTTTTAGTGAAAAATTGAAAAAACTTATGATGCCGGCATCATTTAAAAGTTTAAAAATCAGATTTCTTTCGAAACCCGATTTCTCCGCAACCAAGCCTCGTAAATGGTTGCGGTTTTCAATTCCTAACTCACAATAAACAGACCTATCCATCGATGTACACCACTTTACAAAATTCGAGAAAAAAATTTTTAGTGAAAAATTGAAAAAACTTATGATGCCGGCTCATTTAAAAGTTTAAAAATCAGATTTCTTTCGAAACCCGATTTCTCCGCAACCAAGCCTCGTAAATGGTTGCAGTTTTCAATTCCTAACTCACAATAAACAGTACTTTCCATCTATGTACACCACTTTACAAAATTCGAGAAAAAAATTTTTAGTGAAAAATTGAAAAAACTTATGATGCCGGGCATCATTTAAAAGTTTAAAAATCAGATTTCTTTCGAAACCCGATTTCTCCGCAACCAAGCCTCGTAAAAGGTTGCGATTTTCAATTCCTAACTCACAATAAACAGACCTTTGCATCGATGTACAAAACTTTACAAAATTCGAGAAAAAAATTTTTAGTGAAAAATTGAAAAAACTTATGATGCCGGCATCATTTAAAAGTTTAAAAATCAGATTTCTTTCGAAACCCGATTTCTCAGCAACCAAGCCTCGTAAATGGTTGCGGTTTTCAATTCCTAACTGACAATAAACACACCTTTCCATCGATGTACACCACTTTACAAAATTTGAGAAAAAAATTTTTAGTGAAAAATTGAAAAAACTTATGATGCCGGCATCATTTAAAAGTTTAAAAATCAGATTTCTTTCGAAACCCGATTTCTCCGCAACCAAGCCTCGTAAATGGTTGCGGTTTTCAATTCCTAACTGACAATTAACAGACCTTCCCATCGATGTACACCACTTTACAAAATTCGAGAACAAAATTTTTAGTGAAAAATTGAAAAAACTTATGATGCCGGCATCATTTAAAAGTTTAAAAATCAGATTTCTTTCGAAACCCGATTTCTCCGCAACCAAGCCTCGTAAATGGTTGCGGTTTTCAATTCCTAACTCACAATAAACAGACCTATCCATCGATGTACACCACTTTACAAAATTCGAGAAAAAAATTTTTAGTGAAAAATTGAAAAAACTTATGATGCCGGCTCATTTAAAAGTTTAAAAATCAGATTTCTTTCGAAACCCGATTTCTCCGCAACCAAGCCTCGTAAAAGGTTGCAGTTTTCAATTCCTAACTCACAATAAACAGTACTTTCCATCTATGTACACCACTTTACAAAATTCGAGAAAAAAATTTTTAGTGAAAAATTGAAAAAACTTATGATGCCGGCATCATTTAAAAGTTTAAAAATCAGATTTCTTTCGAAACCCGATTTCTCCGCAACCAAGCCTCGTAAATGGTTGCGGTTTTCAATTCCTAACTGACAATAAACAGACCTTTCCATCGATGTACACCACTTTACAAAATTCGAGAAAAAAATCTTTAGTGAAAAATTGAAAAAACTTATGATTATCGGCATCATTTAAAAGTTTAAAAATTAGATTTCTTTCGAAACCCGATTTCTCCGCAACCAAGCCTCGTAAAAGGTTGCGATTTTCAATTCCTAACTCGCAATAAACAGACCTTTCCATCGATGTACACCACTTTACAAAATTCGAGAAACAAATTTTTAGTGAAAAATTGAAAAAACTTATGATGCCGGCATCATTTAAAAGTTTAAAAATCAGATTTCTTTCGAAACCCGATTTCTCCGCAACCAAGCCTCGTAAATGGTTGCGGTTTTCAATTCCTAACTGACAATAAACAGACCTTTCCATCGATGTACACCACTTTACAAAATTCGAGAAAAAAATCTTTAGTGAAAAATTGAAAAAACTTATGATTATCGGCATCATTTAAAAGTTTAAAAATTAGATTTCTTTCGAAACCCGATTTCTCCGCAACCAAGCCTCGTAAAAGGTTGCGATTTTCAATTCCTAACTCGCAATAAACAGACCTTTCCATCGATGTACACCACTTTACAAAATTCGTGAAACAAATTTTTAGTGAAAAATTGAAAAAACTTATGATGCCGGCATCATTTAAAAGTTTAAAAATCAGATTTCTTTCGAAACCCGATTTCTCCGCAACCAAGCCTCGTAAATGGTTGCGGTTTTCAATTCCTAACTGACAATTAACAGACCTTCCCATCGATGTACACCACTTTACAAAATTCGAGAAAAAAATTTTTAGTGAAAAATTGAAAAAACTTATGATGCCGGCATCATTTAAAAGTTTAAAAATCAGATTTCTTTCGAAACCCGATTTCTCCGCAACCAAGCCTCGTAAATGGTTGCGGTTTTCAATTCCTAACGGACAATTAACAGACCTTCCCATCGATGTACACCACTTTACAAAATTCGAGAACAAAATTTTTAGTGAAAAATTGAAAAAACTTATGATGCCGGCATCATTTAAAAGTTTAAAAATCAGATTTCTTTCGAAACCCGATTTCTCCGCAACCAAGCCTCGTAAATGGTTGCGGTTTTCAATTCCTAACTGACAATTAACAGACCTTTGCATCGATGTACACCACTTTACAAAATTCGAGAAAAAAATTTTTAGTGAAAAATTGAAAAAACTTATGATGCCGGCATCATTTAAAAGTTTAAAAATCAGATTTCTTTCGAAACCCGATTTCTCCGCAACCAAGCCTCGTAAATGGTTGCGGTTTTCAATTCCTAACTGACAATTAACAGACCTTTGCATCGATGTACACCACTTTACAAAATTCGAGAAAAAAAATTTTTAGTGAAAAATTGAAAAAACTTATGATGCCGGCATCATTTAAAAGTTTAAAAATCAGATTTCTTTCGAAACCCGATTTCTCCGCAACCAAGCCTCGTAAATGGTTGCGGTTTTCAATTCCTAACTGACAATAAACAGAACTTTCCATCGATGTACACCACTTTACAAAATTCGAGAAAAAAATTTTTAGTGAAAAATTGAAAAAACTTATGATTATCGGCATCATTTAAAAGTTTAAAAATTAGATTTCTTTCGAAACCCGATTTCTCCGCAACCAAGCCTCGTAAAAGGTTGCGATTTTCAATTCCTAACTCGCAATAAACAGACCTTTCCATCGATGTACACCACTTTACAAAATTCGAGAAACAAATTTTTAGTGAAAAATTGAAAAAACTTATGATGCCGGCATCATTTAAAAGTTTAAAAATCAGATTTCTTTCGAAACCCGATTTCTCCGCAACCAAGCCTCGTAAATGGTTGCGGTTTTCAATTCCTAACTGACAATTAACAGACCTTTGCATCGATGTACACCACTTTACAAAATTCGAGAAAAAAATTTTTAGTGAAAAATTGAAAAAACTTATGATGCCGGCATCATTTAAAAGTTTAAAAATCAGATTTCTTTCGAAACCCGATTTCTCCGCAACCAAGCCTCGTAAATGGTTGCGGTTTTCAATTCCTAACTGACAATTAACAGACCTTCCCATCGATGTACACCACTTTACAAAATTCGAGAACAAAATTTTTAGTGAAAAATTGAAAAAACTTATGATGCCGGCATCATTTAAAAGTTTAAAAATCAGATTTCTTTCGAAACCCGATTTCTCCGCAACCAAGCCTCGTAAATGGTTGCGGTTTTCAATTCCTAACTCACAATAAACAGACCTATCCATCGATGTACACCACTTTACAAAATTCGAGAAAAAAATTTTTAGTGAAAAATTGAAAAAACTTATGATGCCGGCTCATTTAAAAGTTTAAAAATCAGATTTCTTTCGAAACCCGATTTCTCCGCAACCAAGCCTCGTAAATGGTTGCAGTTTTCAATTCCTAACTCACAATAAACAGTACTTTCCATCTATGTACACCACTTTACAAAATTCGAGAAAAAAATTTTTAGTGAAAAATTGAAAAAACTTATGATGCCGGGCATCATTTAAAAGTTTAAAAATCAGATTTCTTTCGAAACCCGATTTCTCCGCAACCAAGCCTCGTAAAAGGTTGCGATTTTCAATTCCTAACTCACAATAAACAGACCTTTTCATCGATGTACAAAACTTTACAAAATTCGAGAAAAAAATTTTTAGTGAAAAATTGAAAAAACTTATGATGCCGGCATCATTTAAAAGTTTAAAAATCAGATTTCTTTCGAAACCCGATTTCTCAGCAACCAAGCCTCGTAAATGGTTGCGGTTTTCAATTCCTAACTGACAATAAACACACCTTTCCATCGATGTACACCACTTTACAAAATTTGAGAAAAAAATTTTTAGTGAAAAATTGAAAAAACTTATGATGCCGGCATCATTTAAAAGTTTAAAAATCAGATTTCTTTCGAAACCCGATTTCTCCGCAACCAAGCCTCGTAAATGGTTGCGGTTTTCAATTCCTAACTCACAATAAACAGACCTTTCCATCGATGTACACCACTTTACAAAATTCGAGAAAAAAATTTTTAGTGAAAAATTGAAAAAACTTATGATTATCGGCATCATTTAAAAGTTTAAAAATTAGATTTCTTTCGAAACCCGATTTCTCCGCAACCAAGCCTCGTAAAAGGTTGCGATTTTCAATTCCTAACTCGCAATAAACAGACCTTTCCATCGATGTACACCACTTTACAAAATTCGAGAAACAAATTTTTAGTGAAAAATTGAAAAAACTTATGATGCCGGCATCATTTAAAAGTTTAAAAATCAGATTTCTTTCGAAACCCGATTTCTCCGCAACCAAGCCTCGTAAATGGTTGCGGTTTTCAATTCCTAACGGACAATTAACAGACCTTCCCATCGATGTACACCACTTTACAAAATTCGAGAACAAAATTTTTAGTGAAAAATTGAAAAAACTTATGATGCCGGCATCATTTAAAAGTTTAAAAATCAGATTTCTTTCGAAACCCGATTTCTCCGCAACCAAGCCTCGTAAATGGTTGCGGTTTTCAATTCCTAACTGACAATTAACAGACCTTTGCATCGATGTACACCACTTTACAAAATTCGAGAAACAAATTTTTAGTGAAAAATTGAAAAAACTTATGATGCCGGCATCATTTAAAAGTTTAAAAATCAGATTTCTTTCGAAACCCGATTTCTCCGCAACCAAGCCCCGTAAATGGTTGCGGTTTTCAATTCCTAACTCACAATAAACAGACCTTTCCATCGATGTACACCACTTTAAAAAATTCGAGAAAAACATTTTTAGTGAAAAATTGAAAAAACTTATGATGCCGGCATCATTTAAAAGTTTAAAAATCAGATTTCTTTCGAAACCCGATTTCTCCGCAACCAAGCCTCGTAAATGGTTGCGGTTTTCAATTCCTAACTGACAATAAACAGACCTTTCCATCGATGTACACCACTTTACAAAATTCGAGAAACAAATTTTTAGTGAAAAATTGAAAAAACTTATGATGCCGGCATCATTTAAAAGCTTAAAAATCAGATTTCTTTCGAAACCCGATTTCTCCGCAACCAAGCCTCGTAAAAGGTTGCGATTTTCAATTCCTAACTCGCAATAAACAGACCTTTCCATCGATGTACACCACTTTACAAAATTCGAGAAACAAATTTTTAGTGAAAAATTGAAAAAACTTATGATGCCGGCATCATTTAAAAGTTTAAAAATCAGATTTCTTTCGAAACCCGATTTCTCCGCAACCAAGCCTCGTAAATGGTTGCGGTTTTCAATTCCTAACGGACAATTAACAGACCTTCCCATCGATGTACACCACTTTACAAAATTCGAGAACAAAATTTTTAGTGAAAAATTGAAAAAACTTATGATGCCGGCATCATTTAAAAGTTTAAAAATCAGATTTCTTTCGAAACCCGATTTCTCCGCAACCAAGCCTCGTAAATGGTTGCGGTTTTCAATTCCTAACTGACAATTAACAGACCTTTGCATCGATGTACACCACTTTACAAAATTCGAGAAAAAAATTTTTAGTGCAAAATTGAAAAAACTTATGATGCCGGCATCATTTAAAAGTTTAAAAATCAGATTTCTTTCGAAACCCGATTTCTCCGCAACCAAGCCTCGTAAATGGTTGCGGTTTTCAATTCCTAACTGACAATTAACAGACCTTTGCATCGATGTACACCACTTTACAAAATTCGAGAATCAGGCATCATTTAAAAGTTTAAAAATCAGATTTCTTTCGAAACCCGATTTCTCCGCAACCAAGCCTCGTAAATGGTTGCGGTTTTCAATTCCTAACTGACAATTAACAGACCTTTGCATCGATGTACACCACTTTACAAAATTCGAGAAAAAAAATTTTTAGTGAAAAATTGAAAAAACTTATGATGCCGGCATCATTTAAAAGTTTAAAAATCAGATTTCTTTCGAAACCCGATTTCTCCGCAACCAAGGCTCGTAAATGGTTGCGGTTTTCAATTCCTAACTCACAATAAACAGACCTATCCATCGATGTACACCACTTTACAAAATTCGAGAAAAAAATTTTTAGTGAAAAATTGAAAAAACTTATGATGCCGGCTCATTTAAAAGTTTAAAAATCAGATTTCTTTCGAAACCCGATTTCTCCGCAACCAAGCCTCGTAAATGGTTGCAGTTTTCAATTCCTAACTCACAATAAACAGTACTTTCCATCTATGTACACCACTTTACAAAATTCGAGAAAAAAATTTTTAGTGAAAAATTGAAAAAACTTATGATGCCGGGCATCATTTAAAAGTTTAAAAATCAGATTTCTTTCGAAACCCGATTTCTCCGCAACCAAGCCTCGTAAAAGGTTGCGATTTTCAATTCCTAACTCACAATAAACAGACCTTTCCATAGATGTACAAAACCTTACAAAATTCGAGAAAAAAATTTTTAGTGAAAAATTGAAAAAACTTATGATGCCGGCATCATTTAAAAGTTTAAAAATCAGATTTCTTTCGAAACCCGATTTCTCAGCAACCAAGCCTCGTAAATGGTTGCGGTTTTCAATTCCTAACTGACAATAAACAGACCTTTCCATCGATGTACACCACTTTACAAAATTCGAGAAAAAAATTTTTAGTGAAAAATTGAAAAAACTTATGATTATCGGCATCATTTAAAAGTTTAAAAATTAGATTTCTTTCGAAACCCGATTTCTCCGCAACCAAGCCTCGTAAAAGGTTGCGATTTTCAATTCCTAACTCGCAATAAACAGACCTTTCCATCGATGTACACCACTTTACAAAATTCGAGAAACAAATTTTTAGTGAAAAATTGAAAAAACTTATGATGCCGGCATCATTTAAAAGTTTAAAAATCAGATTTCTTTCGAAACCCGATTTCTCCGCAACCAAGCCTCGTAAATGGTTGCGGTTTTCAATTCCTAACGGACAATTAACAGACCTTCCCATCGATGTACACCACTTTACAAAATTCGAGAACAAAATTTTTAGTGAAAAATTGAAAAAACTTATGATGCCGGCATCATTTAAAAGTTTAAAAATCAGATTTCTTTCGAAACCCGATTTCTCCGCAACCAAGCCTCGTAAATGGTTGCGGTTTTCAATTCCTAACTCACAATAAACAGACCTATCCATCGATGTACACCACTTTACAAAATTCGAGAAAAAAATTTTTAGTGAAAAATTGAAAAAACTTATGATGCCGGCTCATTTAAAAGTTTAAAAATCAGATTTCTTTCGAAACCCGATTTCTCCGCAACCAAGCCTCGTAAATGGTTGCGGTTTTCAATTCCTAACTCACAATAAACAGTACTTTCCATCTATGTACACCACTTTACAAAATTCGAGAAAAAAATTTTTAGTGAAAAATTGAAAAAACTTATGATGCCGGGCATCATTTAAAAGTTTAAAAATCAGATTTCTTTCGAAACCCGATTTCTCCGCAACCAAGCCTCGTAAAAGGTTGCGATTTTCAATTCCTAACTCACAATAAACAGACCTTTCCATCGATGTACAAAACCTTACAAAATTCGAGAAAAAAATTTTTAGTGAAAAATTGAAAAAACTTATGATGCCGGCATCATTTAAAAGTTTAAAAATCAGATTTCTTTCGAAACCCGATTTCTCAGCAACCAAGCCTCGTAAATGGTTGCGGTTTTCAATTCCTAACTGACAATAAACACACCTTTCCATCGATGTACACCACTTTACAAAATTTGAGAAAAAAATTTTTAGTGAAAAATTGAAAAAACTTATGATGCCGGCATCATTTAAAAGTTTAAAAATCAGATTTCTTTCGAAACCCGATTTCTCCGCAACCAAGCCTCGTAAATGGTTGCGGTTTTCAATTCCTAACTGACAATAAACAGACCTTTCCATCGATGTACACCACTTTACAAAATTCGAGAAAAAAATTTTTAGTGAAAAATTGAAAAAACTTATGATTATCGGCATCATTTAAAAGTTTAAAAATTAGATTTCTTTCGAAACCCGATTTCTCCGCAACCAAGCCTCGTAAAAGGTTGCGATTTTCAATTCCTAACTCGCAATAAACAGACCTTTCCATCGATGTACACCACTTACAAAATTCGAGAAACAAATTTTTAGTGAAAAATTGAAAAAACTTATGATGCCGGCATCATTTAAAAGTTTAAAAATCAGATTTCTTTCGAAACCCGATTTCTCCGCAACCAAGCCTCGTAAATGGTTGCGGTTTTCAATTCCTAACTGACAATTAACAGACCTTTGCATCGATGTACACCACTTTACAAAATTCGAGAAAAAAATTTTTAGTGAAAAATTGAAAAAACTTATGATGCCGGCATCATTTAAAAGTTTAAAAATCAGATTTCTTTCGAAACCCGATTTCTCCGCAACCAAGCCTCGTAAATGGTTGCGGTTTTCAATTCCTAACTCACAATTAACAGACCTTCCCATCGATGTACACCACTTTACAAAATTCGAGAAAAAAATTTTTAGTGAAAAATTGAAAAAACTTATGATGCCGGCATCATTTAAAAGTTTAAAAATCAGATTTCTTTCGAAACCCGATTTCTCCGCAACCAAGCCTCGTAAATGGTTGCGGTTTTCAATTCCTAACTGACAATAAACAGACCTTTCCATCGATGTACACCACTTTACAAAGATCGAGAAAAAAATTTTTAGTGAAAAATTGAAAAAACTTATGATGCCGGCATCATTTAAAAGTTTAAAAATCAGATTTCTTTCGAAACCCGATTTCTCCGCAACCAAGCCTCGTAAATGGTTGCGGTTTTCAATTCCTAACTGACAATTAACGGACCTTTGCATCGATGTACACCACTTTACAAAATTCGAGAAAAAAATTTTTAGTGAAAAATTGAAAAAACTTATGATGCCGGCATCATTTAAAAGTTTAAAAATCAGATTTCTTTCGAAACCCGATTTCTCCGCAACCAAGCCTCGTAAATGGTTGCAGTTTTCAATTCCTAACTGACAATAAACAGACCTTTCCATCGATGACACCACTTTACAAAATTCGAGAAAAAAATTTTTAGTGAAAAATTGAAAAAACTTATGATGCCGGCATCATTTAAAAGTTTAAAAATCAGATTTCTTTCGAAACCCGATTTCTCCGCAACCAAGCCTCGTAAATGGTTGCGGTTTTCAATTCCTAACTGACAATTAACAGACCTTCCCATCGATGTACACCACTTTACAAAATTCGAGAACAAAATTTTTAGTGAAAAATTGAAAAAACTTATGATGCCGGCATCATTTAAAAGTTTAAAAATCAGATTTCTTTCGAAACCCGATTTCTCCGCAACCAAGCCTCGTAAATGGTTGCAGTTTTCAATTCCTAACTGACAATAAACAGACCTTTCCATCGATGACACCACTTTACAAAATTCGAGAAAAAAATTTTTAGTGAAAAATTGAAAAAACTTATGATGCCGGCATCATTTAAAAGTTTAAAAATCAGATTTCTTTCGAAACCCGATTTCTCCGCAACCAAGCCTCGTAAATGGTTGCGGTTTTCAATTCCTAACTGACAATTAACAGACCTTCCCATCGATGTACACCACTTTACAAAATTCGAGAAACAAATTTTTAGTGAAAAATTGAAAAAACTTATGATGCCGGCATCATTTAAAAGTTTAAAAATCAGATTTCTTTCGAAACCCGATTTCTCCGCAACCAAGCCTCGTAAATGGTTGCGGTTTTCAATTCCTAACTGACAATTAACAGACCTTCCCATCGATGTACACCACTTTACAAAATTCGAGAAAAAAATTTTTAGTGAAAAATTGAAAAAACTTATGATGCCGGCATCATTTAAAAGTTTAAAAATCAGATTTCTTTCGAAACCCGATTTCTCCGCAACCAAGCCTCGTAAATGGTTGCAGTTTTCAATTCCTAACTGACAATAAACAGACCTTTCCATCGATGACACCACTTTACAAAATTCGAGAAAAAAATTTTTAGTGAAAAATTGAAAAAACTTATGATGCCGGCATCATTTAAAAGTTTAAAAATCAGATTTCTTTCGAAACCCGATTTCTCCGCAACCAAGCCTCGTAAATGGTTGCGGTTTTCAATTCCTAACTCACAATAAACAGACCTTTCCATCGATGTACACCACTTTACAAAATTCGAGAAAAAAATTTTTAGTGAAAAATTGAAAAAACTTATGATGCCGGCATCATTTAAAAGTTTAAAAATCAGATTTCTTTCGAAACCCGATTTCTCCGCAACCAAGCCTCGTAAATGGTTGCGGTTTTCAATTCCTAACTGACAATTAACAGACCTTTGCATCGATGTACACCACTTTACAAAATTCGAGAAAAAAATGTGTAGTGAAAAATTGAAAAAACTTATGATGCCGGCATCATTTAAAAGTTTAAAAATCAGATTTCTTTCGAAACCCGATTTCTCCGCAACCAAGCCTCGTAAATGGTTGCGGTTTTCAATTCCTAACTGACAATAAACAGACCTTTCCATCGATGTACACCACTTTACAAAATTCGAGAAAAAAATTTTAAGTGAAAAATTGAAAAAAACTTATGATGCCGGCATCATTTAAAAGTTTAAAAATCAGATTTCTTTCGAAACCCGATTTCTCCGCAACCAAGCCTCGTAAATGGTTGCGGTTTTCAATTCCTAACTCACAATAAACAGACCTTTGCATCGATGTACACCATCGATGTACACCACTTTACAAAATTCGAGAAAAAAATTTTAAGTGAAAAATTGAAAAAAACTTATGATGCCGGCATCATTTAAAAGTTTAAAAATCAGATTTCTTTCGAAACCCGATTTCTCCGCAACCAAGCCTCGTAAATGGTTGCGGTTTTCAATTCCTAACTGACAATTAACAGACCTTTGCATCGATGTACACCACTTTACAAAATTCGAGAAAAAAATGTGTAGTGAAAAATTGAAAAAACTTATGATGCCGGCATCATTTAAAAGTTTAAAAATCAGATTTCTTTCGAAACCCGATTTCTCCGCAACCAAGCCTCGTAAATGGTTGCGGTTTTCAATTCCTAACTGACAATAAACAGACCTTTCCATCGATGTACACCACTTTACAAAATTCGAGAAAAAAATTTTAAGTGAAAAATTGAAATAAACTTATGATGCCGGCATCATTTAAAAGTTTAAAAATCAGATTTCTTTCGAAACCCGATTTCTCCGCAACCAAGCCTCGTAAATGGTTGCGGTTTTCAATTCCTAACTCACAATAAACAGACCTTTCCATCGATGTACACCACTTTACAAAATTCGAGAAAAAAAATTTTTACTGAAAAATTGAAAAAACTTATGATGCCGGCATCATTTAAAAGTTTAAAAATCAGATTTCTTTCGAAACCCGATTTCTCCGCAACCAAGCCTCGTAAATGGTTGCGGTTTTCAATTCCTAACTGACAATAAACAGACCTTTCCATCGATGTACACCACTTTAAAAAGATCGATAAAAAAATTTTTAGTGAAAAATTGAAAAAACTTATGATGCCGGCATCATTTAAAAGTTTAAAAATCAGATTTCTTTCGAAACCCGATTTCTCCGCAACCAAGCCTCGTAAATGGTTGCGGTTTTCAATTCCTAACTGACAATAAACAGACCTTTCCATCGATGTACACCACTTTACAAAGATCGAGAAAAAAATTTTTAGTGAAAAATTGAAAAAACTTATGATGCCGGCATCATTTAAAAGTTTAAAAATCAGATTTCTTTCGAAACCCGATTTCTCCGCAACCAAGCCTCGTAAATGGTTGCGGTTTTCAATTCCTAACTGACAATTAACAGACCTTCCCATCGATGTACACCACTTTACAAAATTCGAGAAAAAAATTTTTAGTGAAAAATTGAAAAAACTTATGATGCCGGCATCATTTAAAAGTTTAAAAATCAGATTTCTTTCGAAACCCGATTTCTCCGCAACCAAGCCTCGTAAATGGTTGCGGTTTTCAATTCCTAACTGACAATTAACAGACCTTTGCATCGATGTACACCACTTTACAAAATTCGAGAAAAAAATTTTTAGTGAAAAATTGAAAAAACTTATGATGCCGGCATCATTTAAAAGTTTAAAAATCAGATTTCTTTCGAAACCCGATTTCTCCGCAACCAAGCCTCGTAAATGGTTGCGGTTTTCAATTCGTAACTGACAATAAACAGACCTTTCCATCGATGTACACCACTTTACAAAATTCGAGAAAAAAATTTTAAGTGAAAAATTGAAAAAAACTTATGATGCCGGCATCATTTAAAAGTTTAAAAATCAGATTTCTTTCGAAACCCGATTTCTCCGCAGCCAAGCCTCGTAAATGGTTGCGGTTTTCAATTCATAACTCACAATAAACAGACCTTTGCATCGATGTACACCACTTTACAAAATTCGAGAAAAAAAATTTTTAGTGAAAAATTGAAAAAACTTATGATGCCGGCATCATTTAAATGTTTAAAAATCAGATTTCTTTCGAAACCCGATTTCTCCGCAACCAAGCCTCGTAAATGGTTGCGGTTTTCAATTCCTAACTGACAATTAACAGACCTTTGCATCGATGTACACCACTTTACAAAATTCGAGAAAAAAATGTGTAGTGAAAAATTGAAAAAACTTATGATGCCGGCATCATTTAAAAGTTTAAAAATCAGATTTCTTTCGAAACCCGATTTCTCCGCAACCAAGCCTCGTAAATGGTTGCGGTTTTCAATTCCTAACTGACAATTAACAGACCTTTGCATCGATGTACACCACTTTACAAAATTCGAGAAAAAAAATTTTTAGTGAAAAATTGAAAAAACTTATGATGCCGGCATCATTTAAAAGTTTAAAAATCAGATTTCTTTCGAAACCCGATTTCTCCGCAACCAAGCCTCGTAAATGGTTGCGGTTTTCAATTCCTAACTGACAATAAACAGACCTTTCCATAGATGTACACCACTTTACAAAATTCGAGAAAAAAATTTTTAGTGAAAAATTGAAAAAACTTATGATTATCGGCATCATTTAAAAGTTTAAAAATTAGATTTCTTTCGAAACCCGATTTCTCCGCAACCAAGCCTCGTAAAAGGTTGCGATTTTCAATTCCTAACTCGCAATAAACAGACCTTTCCATCGATGTACACCACTTTACAAAATTCGAGAAACAAATTTTTAGTGAAAAATTGAAAAAACTTATGATGCCGGCATCATTTAAAAGTTTAAAAATCAGATTTCTTTCGAAACCCGATTTCTCCGCAACCAAGCCTCGTAAATGGTTGCGGTTTTCAATTCCTAACTGACAATTAACAGACCTTTGCATCGATGTACACCACTTTACAAAATTCGAGAAAAAAATTTTTAGTGAAAAATTGAAAAAACTTATGATGCCGGCATCATTTAAAAGTTTAAAAATCAGATTTCTTTCGAAACCCGATTTCTCCGCAACCAAGCCTCGTAAATGGTTGCGGTTTTCAATTCCTAACTGACAATTAACAGACCTTCCCATCGATGTACACCACTTTACAAAATTCGAGAAAAAAATTTTTAGTGAAAAATTGAAAAAACTTATGATGCCGGCATCATTTAAAAGTTTAAAAATCAGATTTCTTTCGAAACCCGATTTCTCCGCAACCAAGCCTCGTAAATGGTTGCGGTTTTCAATTCCTAACTGACAATTAACAGACCTTTCCATCGATGACACCACTTTACAAAATTCGAGAAAAAAATTTTTAGTGAAAAATTGAAAAAACTTATGATGCCGGCATCATTTAAAAGTTTAAAAATCAGATTTCTTTCGAAACCCGATTTCTCCGCAACCAAGCCTCGTAAATGGTTGCGGTTTTCAATTCCTAACTCACAATAAACAGACCTATCCATCGATGTACACCACTTTACAAAATTCGAGAAAAAAATTTTTAGTGAAAAATTGAAAAAACTTATGATGCCGGCTCATTTAAAAGTTTAAAAATCAGATTTCTTTCGAAACCCGATTTCTCCGCAACCAAGCCTCGTAAATGGTTGCAGTTTTCAATTCCTAACTCACAATAAACAGTACTTTCCATCTATGTACACCACTTTACAAAATTCGAGAAAAAAATTTTTAGTGAAAAATTGAAAAAACTTATGATGCCGGGCATCATTTAAAAGTTTAAAAATCAGATTTCTTTCGAAACCCGATTTCTCCGCAACCAAGCCTCGTAAATGGTTGCGGTTTTCAATTCCTAACTGACAATAAACAGACCTTTCCATCGATGTACACCACTTTACAAAATTCGAGAAAAAAATTTTTAGTGAAAAATTGAAAAAACTTATGATTATCGGCATCATTTAAAAGTTTAAAAATCAGATTTCTTTCGAAACCCGATTTCTCCGCAACCAAGCCTCGTAAAAGGTTGCGATTTTCAATTCCTAACTCGCAATAAACAGACCTTTCCATCGATGTACACCACTTTACAAAATTCGAGAAACAAATTTTTAGTGAAAAATTGAAAAAACTTATGATGCCGGCATCATTTAAAAGTTTAAAAATCAGATTTCTTTCGAAACCCGATTTCTCCGCAACCAAGCCTCGTAAATGGTTGCGGTTTTCAATTCCTAACGGACAATTAACAGACCTTCCCATCGATGTACACCACTTTACAAAATTCGAGAACAAAATTTTTAGTGAAAAATTGAAAAAACTTATGATGCCGGCATCATTTAAAAGTTTAAAAATCAGATTTCTTTCGAAACCCGATTTCTCCGCAACCAAGCCTCGTAAATGGTTGCGGTTTTCAATTCCTAACTGACAATTAACAGACCTTTGCATCGATGTACACCACTTTACAAAATTCGAGAAAAAAATTTTTAGTGAAAAATTGAAAAAACTTATGATGCCGGCATCATTTAAAAGTTTAAAAATCAGATTTCTTTCGAAACCCGATTTCTCCGCAACCAAGCCCCGTAAATGGTTGCGGTTTTCAATTCCTAACTCACAATAAACAGACCTTTCCATCGATGTACACCACTTTAAAAAATTCGAGAAAAACATTTTTAGTGAAAAATTGAAAAAACTTATGATGCCGGCATCATTTAAAAGTTTAAAAATCAGATTTCTTTCGAAACCCGATTTCTCCGCAACCAAGCCTCGTAAATGGTTGCGGTTTTCAATTCCTAACTGACAATAAACAGACCTTTCCATCGATGTACACCACTTTACAAAATTCGAGAAACAAATTTTTAGTGAAAAATTGAAAAAACTTATGATGCCGGCATCATTTAAAAGCTTAAAAATCAGATTTCTTTCGAAACCCGATTTCTCCGCAACCAAGCCTCGTAAAAGGTTGCGATTTTCAATTCCTAACTCGCAATAAACAGACCTTTCCATCGATGTACACCACTTTACAAAATTCGAGAAACAAATTTTTAGTGAAAAATTGAAAAAACTTATGATGCCGGCATCATTTAAAAGTTTAAAAATCAGATTTCTTTCGAAACCCGATTTCTCCGCAACCAAGCCTCGTAAATGGTTGCGGTTTTCAATTCCTAACGGACAATTAACAGACCTTCACATCGATGTACACCACTTTACAAAATTCGAGAACAAAATTTTTAGTGAAAAATTGAAAAAACTTATGATGCCGGCATCATTTAAAAGTTTAAAAATCAGATTTCTTTCGAAACCCGATTTCTCCGCAACCAAGCCTCGTAAATGGTTGCGGTTTTCAATTCCTAACTGACAATTAACAGACCTTTGCATCGATGTACACCACTTTACAAAATTCGAGAAAAAAATTTTTAGTGCAAAATTGAAAAAACTTATGATGCCGGCATCATTTAAAAGTTTAAAAATCAGATTTCTTTCGAAACCCGATTTCTCCGCAACCAAGCCTCGTAAATGGTTGCGGTTTTCAATTCCTAACTGACAATTAACAGACCTTTGCATCGATGTACACCACTTTACAAAATTCGAGAAAAAAAATTTTTAGTGAAAAATTGAAAAAACTTATGATGCCGGCATCATTTAAAAGTTTAAAAATCAGATTTCTTTCGAAACCCGATTTCTCCGCAACCAAGCCTCGTAAATGGTTGCGGTTTTCAATTCCTAACTGACAATTAACAGACCTTTGCATCGATGTACACCACTTTACCAAAATTCGAGAAAAAAATTTTTAGTGAAAAATTGAAAAAACTTATGATGCCGGCATCATTTAAAAGTTTAAAAATCAGATTTCTTTCGAAACCCGATTTCTCCGCAACCAAGCCTCGTAAATGGTTGCGGTTTTCAATTCCTAACTCACAATAAACAGACCTATCCATCGATGTACACCACTTTACAAAATTCGAGAAAAAAATTTTTAGTGAAAAATTGAAAAAACTTATGATGCCGGCTCATTTAAAAGTTTAAAAATCAGATTTCTTTCGAAACCCGATTTCTCCGCAACCAAGCCTCGTAAATGGTTGCAGTTTTCAATTCCTAACTCACAATAAACAGTACTTTCCATCTATGTACACCACTTTACAAAATTCGAGAAAAAAATTTTTAGTGAAAAATTGAAAAAACTTATGATGCCGGGCATCATTTAAAAGTTTAAAAATCAGATTTCTTTCGAAACCCGATTTCTCCGCAACCAAGCCTCGTAAAAGGTTGCGATTTTCAATTCCTAACTCACAATAAACAGACCTTTCCATCGATGTACAAAACCTTACAAAATTCGAGAAAAAAATTTTTAGTGAAAAATTGAAAAAACTTATGATGCCGGCATCATTTAAAAGTTTAAAAATCAGATTTCTTTCGAAACCCGATTTCTCAGCAACCAAGCCTCGTAAATGGTTGCGGTTTTCAATTCCTAACTGACAATAAACACACCTTTCCATCGATGTACACCACTTTACAAAATTTGAGAAAAAAATTTTTAGTGAAAAATTGAAAAAACTTATGATGCCGGCATCATTTAAAAGTTTAAAAATCAGATTTCTTTCGAAACCCGATTTCTCCGCAACCAAGCCTCGTAAATGGTTGCGGTTTTCAATTCCTAACTGACAATAAACAGACCTTTCCATCGATGTACACCACTTTACAAAATTCGAGAAAAAAATTTTTAGTGAAAAATTGAAAAAACTTATGATTATCGGCATCATTTAAAAGTTTAAAAATTAGATTTCTTTCGAAACCCGATTTCTCCGCAACCAAGCCTCGTAAAAGGTTGCGATTTTCAATTCCTAACTCGCAATAAACAGACCTTTCCATCGATGTACACCACTTTACAAAATTCGAGAAACAAATTTTTAGTGAAAAATTGAAAAAACTTATGATGCCGGCATCATTTAAAAGTTTAAAAATCAGATTTCTTTCGAAACCCGATTTCTCCGCAACCAAGCCTCGTAAATGGTTGCGGTTTTCAATTCCTAACGGACAATTAACAGACCTTCCCATCGATGTACACCACTTTACAAAATTCGAGAACAAAATTGTTAGTGAAAAATTGAAAAAACTTATGATGCCGGCATCATTTAAAAGTTTAAAAATCAGATTTCTTTCGAAACCCGATTTCTCCGCAACCAAGCCTCGTAAATGGTTGCGGTTTTCAATTCCTAACTCACAATTAACAGACCTTCCCATCGATGTACACCACTTTACAAAATTCGAGAAAAAAATTTTTAGTGAAAAATTGAAAAAACTTATGATGCCGGCATCATTTAAAAGTTTAAAAATCAGATTTCTTTCGAAACCCGATTTCTCCGCAACCAAGCCTCGTAAATGGTTGCGGTTTTCAATTCCTAACTGACAATAAACAGACCTTTCCATCGATGTACACCACTTTACAAAGATCGAGAAAAAAATTTTTAGTGAAAAATTGAAAAAACTTATGATGCCGGCATCATTTAAAAGTTTAAAAATCAGATTTCTTTCGAAACCCGATTTCTCCGCAACCAAGCCTCGTAAATGGTTGCGGTTTTCAATTCCTAACTGACAATTAACAGACCTTTGCATCGATGTACACCACTTTACAAAATTCGAGAAAAAAATTTTTAGTGAAAAATTGAAAAAACTTATGATGCCGGCATCATTTAAAAGTTTAAAAATCAGATTTCTTTCGAAACCCGATTTCTCCGCAACCAAGCCTCGTAAATGGTTGCAGTTTTCAATTCCTAACTGACAATAAACAGACCTTTCCATCGATGACACCACTTTACAAAATTCGAGAAAAAAATTTTTAGTGAAAAATTGAAAAAACTTATGATGCCGGCATCATTTAAAAGTTTAAAAATCAGATTTCTTTCGAAACCCGATTTCTCCGCAACCAAGCCTCGTAAATGGTTGCGGTTTTCAATTCCTAACTGACAATTAACAGACCTTCCCATCGATGTACACCACTTTACAAAATTCGAGAACAAAATTTTTAGTGAAAAATTGAAAAAACTTATGATGCCGGCATCATTTAAAAGTTTAAAAATCAGATTTCTTTCGAAACCCGATTTCTCCGCAACCAAGCCTCGTAAATGGTTGCGGTTTTCAATTCCTAACTGACAATTAACAGACCTTCCCATCGATGTACACCACTTTACAAAATTCGAGAAAAAAATTTTTAGTGAAAAATTGAAAAAACTTATGATGCCGGCATCATTTAAAAGTTTAAAAATCAGATTTCTTTCGAAACCCGATTTCTCCGCAACCAAGCCTCGTAAATGGTTGCAGTTTTCAATTCCTAACTGACAATAAACAGACCTTTCCATCGATGACACCACTTTACAAAATTCGAGAAAAAAATTTTTAGTGAAAAATTGAAAAAACTTATGATGCCGGCATCATTTAAATTTTTAAAAATCAGATTTCTTTCGAAACCCGATTTCTCCGCAACCAAGCCTCGTAAATGGTTGCGGTTTTCAATTCCTAACTGACAATTAACAGACCTTCCCATCGATGTACACCACTTTACAAAATTCGAGAACAAAATTTTTAGTGAAAAATTGAAAAAACTTATGATGCCGGCATCATTTAAAAGTTTAAAAATCAGATTTCTTTCGAAACCCGATTTCTCCGCAACCAAGCCTCGTAAATGGTTGCGGTTTTCAATTCCTAACTGACAATTAACAGACCTTCCCATCGATGTACACCACTTTACAAAATTCGAGAAAAAAATTTTTAGTGAAAAATTGAAAAAACTTATGATGCCGGCATCATTTAAAAGTTTAAAAATCAGATTTCTTTCGAAACCCGATTTCTCCGCAACCAAGCCTCGTAAATGGTTGCAGTTTTCAATTCCTAACTGACAATAAACAGACCTTTCCATCGATGACACCACTTTACAAAATTCGAGAAAAAAATTTTTAGTGAAAAATTGAAAAAACTTATGATGCCGGCATCATTTAAAAGTTTAAAAATCAGATTTCTTTCGAAACCCGATTTCTCCGCAACCAAGCCTCGTAAATGGTTGCGGTTTTCAATTCCTAACTCACAATAAACAGACCTTTGCATCGATGTACACCATCGATGTACACCACTTTACAAAATTCGAGAAAAAAAATTTTTAGTGAAAAATTGAAAAAACTTATGATGCCGGCATCATTTAAATGTTTAAAAATCAGATTTCTTTCGAAACCCGATTTCTCCGCAACCAAGCCTCGTAAATGGTTGCGGTTTTCAATTCCTAACTCACAATAAACAGACCTTTCCATCGATGTACACCACTTTACAAAATTCGAGAAAAAAAATTTTTACTGAAAAATTGAAAAAACTTATGATGCCGGCATCATTTAAAAGTTTAAAAATCAGATTTCTTTCGAAACCCGATTTCTCCGCAACCAAGCCTCGTAAAAGGTTGCGATTTTCAATTCCTAACTCACAATAAACAGATCTTTCCATCGATGTACAAAACTTTACAAAATTCGAGAAAAAAATTTTTAGTGAAAAATTGAAAAAACTTATGATGCCGGCATCATTTAAAAGTTTAAAAATCAGATTTCTTTCGAAACCCGATTTCTCAGCAACCAAGCCTCGTAAATGGTTGCGGTTTTCAATTCCTAACTGACAATTAACAGACCTTCCCATCGATGTACACCACTTTACAAAATTCGAGAAAAAAATTTTTAGTGAAAAATTGAAAAAACTTATGATGCCGGCATCATTTAAAAGTTTAAAAATCAGATTTCTTTCGAAACCCGATTTCTCCGCAACCAAGCCTCGTAAATGGTTGCGGTTTTCAATTCCTAACTGACAATTAACAGACCTTTGCATCGATGTACACCACTTTACAAAATTCGAGAAAAAAATTTTTAGTGAAAAATTGAAAAAAACTTATGATGCCGGCATCATTTAAAAGTTTAAAAATCAGATTTCTTTCGAAACCCGATTTCTCCGCAACCAAGCCTCGTAAATGGTTGCGGTTTTCAATTCCTAACTGACAATAAACAGACCTTCCCATCGATGTACACCACTTTACAAAATTCGAGAAAAAAATTTTTAGTGAAAAATTGAAAAAACTTATGATGCCGGCATCATTTAAAAGTTTAAAAATCAGATTTCTTTCGAAACCCGATTTCTCCGCAACCAAGCCTCGTAAATGGTTGCGGTTTTCAATTCCTAACTGACAATTAACAGACCTTCCCATCGATGTACACCACTTTACAAAATTCGAGAAAAAAATTTTTAGTGAAAAAATGAAAAAACTTATGATGCCGGCATCATTTAAAAGTTTAAAAATCAGATTTCTTTCGAAACCCGATTTCTCCGCAACCAAGCCTCGTAAATGGTTGCGGTTTTCAATTCCTAACTGACAATAAACAGACCTTTCCATCGATGTACACCACTTTACAAAGATCGAGAAAAAAATTTTTAGTGAAAAATTGAAAAAACTTATGATGCCGGCATCATTTAAAAGTTTAAAAATCAGATTTCTTTCGAAACCCGATTTCTCCGCAACCAAGCCTCGTAAATGGTTGCGGTTTTCAATTCCTAACTGACAATTAACAGACCTTTGCATCGATGTACACCACTTTACAAAATTCGAGAAAAAAATTTTTAGTGAAAAATTGAAAAAACTTATGATGCCGGCATCATTTAAAAGTTTAAAAATCAGATTTCTTTCGAAACCCGATTTCTCCGCAACCAAGCCTCGTAAATGGTTGCGGTTTTCAATTCCTAACTGACAATAAACAGACCTTTCCATCGATGTACACCACTTTACAAAATTCGAGAAAAAAATTTTAAGTGAAAAATTGAAAAAAACTTATGATGCCGGCATCATTTAAAAGTTTAAAAATCAGATTTCTTTCGAAACCCGATTTCTCCGCAGCCAAGCCTCGTAAATGGTTGCGGTTTTCAATTCCTAACTCACAATAAACAGACCTTTGCATCGATGTACACCACTTTACAAAATTCGAGAAAAAAAAATTTTAGTGAAAAATTGAAAAAACTTATGATGCCGGCATCATTTAAATGTTTAAAAATCAGATTTCTTTCGAAACCCGATTTCTCCGCAACCAAGCCTCGTAAATGGTTGCGGTTTTCAATTCCTAACTGACAATTAACAGACCTTTGCATCGATGTACACCACTTTACAAAATTCGAGAAAAAAATGTGTAGTGAAAAATTGAAAAAACTTATGATGCCGGCATCATTTAAAAGTTTAAAAATCAGATTTCTTTCGAAACCCGATTTCTCCGCAACCAAGCCTCGTAAATGGTTGCGGTTTTCAATTCCTAACTGACAATTAACAGACCTTTGCATCGATGTACACCACTTTACAAAATTCGAGAAAAAAATGTGTAGTGAAAAATTGAAAAAACTTATGATGCCGGCATCATTTAAAAGTTTAAAAATCAGATTTCTTTCGAAACCCGATTTCTCCGCAACCAAGCCTCGTAAATGGTTGCGGTTTTCAATTCCTAACTGACAATAAACAGACCTTTCCATCGATGTACACCACTTTACAAAATTCGAGAAAAAAATTTTAAGTGAAAAATTGAAAAAAACTTATGATGCCGGCATCATTTAAAAGTTTAAAAATCAGATTTCTTTCGAAACCCGATTTCTCCGCAGCCAAGCCTCGTAAATGGTTGCGGTTTTCAATTCCTAACTCACAATAAACAGACCTTTGCATCGATGTACACCACTTTACAAAATTCGAGAAAAAAAATTTTTAGTGAAAAATTGAAAAAACTTATGATGCCGGCATCATTTAAATGTTTAAAAATCAGATTTCTTTCGAAACCCGATTTCTCCGCAACCAAGCCTCGTAAATGGTTGCGGTTTTCAATTCCTAACTCACAATAAACAGACCTTTCCATCGATGTACACCACTTTACAAAATTCGAGAAAAAAAATTTTTACTGAAAAATTGAAAAAACTTATGATGCCGGCATCATTTAAAAGTTTAAAAATCAGATTTCTTTCGAAACCCGATTTCTCCGCAACCAAGCCTCGTAAATGGTTGCGGTTTTCAATTCCTAACTCACAATAAACAGACCTTTGCATCGATGTACACCACTTTACAAAATTCGAGAAAAAAAAATTTTTAGTGAAAAATTGAAAAAACTTATGATGCCGGCATCATTTAAAAGTTTAAAAATCAGATTTCTTTCGAAACCCGATTTCTCCGCAACCAAGCCTCGTAAATGGTATCGGTTTTCAATTCCTAACTCACAATAAACACACCTTTCCATCCATGTACACCACTTTACAAAATTCGAGAAAAAAAATTTTTAGTGAAAAATTGAAAAAACTTATGAAGCCGGCATCATTTAAAAGTTTAAAAATCAGATTTCTTTCGAAACCCGATTTCTCCGCAACCAAGCCTCGTAAATGGTTGCGGTTTTCAATTCCTAACTGACAATAAACAGACCTTTCCATCGATGTACACCACTTTACAAAATTCGAGAAAAAAATTTTAGTGAAAAATTGAAAAAGCTTATAATGCCGGCATCATTTAAAAGTTTAAAAATCAGATTTCTTTCGAAACCCGATTTCTCCGCAACCAAGCCTCGTAAATGGTTGCGGTTTTCAATTCCTAACTCACAATAAACAGACCTTTCCATCGATGTACACCACTTTACAAAATTCGAGAAAAAAATTTTTAGTGAAAAATTGAAAAAACTTATGATGCCGGCATCATTTAAAAGTTTAAAAATCAGATTTCTTTCGAAACCCGGTTTCTCCGCAACCAAGTCTCGTAAATGGTTGCGGTTTTCAATTCCTAACTCACAATAAACAGACCTTTCCATCGATGTACACCACTTTACAAAATTCGAGAAAAAAATTTTTAGTGAAAAATTGAAAAAACTTATGATGCCGGCATCATTTAAAAGTTTAAAAATCAGATTTCTTTCGAAACCCGGTTTCTCCGCAACCAAGTCTCGTAAATGGTTGCGGTTTTCAATTCCTAACTCACAATAAACAGACCTTTCCATCGATGTACACCACTTTACAAAATTCGAGAAAAAAATTTTTAGTGAAAAATTGAAAAAACTTATGATGCCGGCATCATTTAAAAGTTTAAAAATCAGATTTCTTTCGAAACCCGATTTCTCCGCAACCAAGCCTCGTAAATGGTTGCGGTTTTCAATTCCTAACTGACAATAAACAGACCTTTCCATCGATGTACACCACTTTACAAAATTCGAGAACAAAATTTTTAGTGAAAAATTGAAAAAACTTATGATGCCGGCATCATTTAAAAGTTTAAAAATCAGATTTCTTTCGAAACCCGATTTCTCCGCAACCAAGCCTCGTAAATGGTATCGGTTTTCAATTCCTAACTCACAATAAACACACCTTTCCATCCATGTACACCACTTTACAAAATTCGAGAAAAAAATTTTTAGTGAAAAATTGAAAAAACTTATGATGCCTGCATCATTTAAAAGTTTAAAAATCAGATTTCTTTCGAAACCCGATTTCTCCGCAACCAAGTCTCGTAAATGGTTGCGGTTTTCAATTCCTAACTCACAATAAACAGACCTTTCCATCGATGTACACCACTTTACAAAATTCGAGAAAAAAATTTTTAGTGAAAAATTGAAAAAACTTATGATGCCGGCATCATTTAAAAGTTTAAAAATCAGATTTCTTTCGAAACCCGATTTCTCCGCAACCAAGCCTCGTAAATGGTTGCGGTTTTCAATTCCTAACTGACAATAAACAGACCTATCCATCGATGTACACCACTTTACAAAATTAGAGAACAAAATTTTTAGTGAAAAATTGAAAAAACTTATGATGCCGGCATCATTTAAAAGTTTAAAAATCAGATTTCTTTCGAAACCCGATTTCTCCGCAACCAAGCCTCGTAAATGGTTGCGGTTTTCAATTCCTAACTGACAATAAACAGACCTTTCCATCGATGTACACCACTTTACAAAATTCGAGAAAAAAATTTTAAGTGAAAAATTGAAAAAAACTTATGATGCAGGCATCATTTAAAAGTTTAAAAATCAGATTTCTTTCGAAACCCGATTTCTCCGCAACCAAGCCTCGTAAATGGTTGCGGTTTTCAATTCCTAACTGCCAATAAACAGACCTTTCCATCGATGTACACCACTTTACAAAATTCGAGAACAAAATTTTTAGTGAAAAATTGAAAAAACTTATGATGCCGGCATCATTTAAAAGTTTAAAAATCAGATTTCTTTCGAAACCCGATTTCTCCGCAACCAAGCCTCGTAAATGGTATCGGTTTTCAATTCCTAACTCACAATAAACACACCTTTCCATCCATGTACACCACTTTACAAAATTCGAGAAAAAAAATTTTTAGTGAAAAATTGAAAAAACTTATGATGCCGGCATCATTTAAAAGTTTAAAAATCAGATTTCGTTCGAAACCCGATTTCTCCGCAACCAAGCTTCGTAAATGGTTGCGGTTTTCAATCCCTAACTGACAATAAACAGACCTTTCCATCGATGTACACCACTTTACAAAATTCGAGAAAAAAATTTTTAGTGAAAAATTGAAAAGACTTATGATGCCGGCATCATTTAAAAGTTTAAAAATCAGATTTCGTTCGAAACCCGATTTCTCCGTAACCAAGCCTCATAAATGGTTGCGGTTTTCAATTCCTAACTGACAATAAACAAACCTTTCCATCGATGTACACCACTTTACAAAATTCGACAAAAAAATTTTTAGTGAAAAATTGAAAAAGCTTATGATGCCGGCATCATTTAAAAGTTTAAAAATCAGATTTCGTTCGAAACCCGATTTCTCCGCAACCAAGCCTCGTAAATGGTTGCGGTTTTCAATTCCTAACTGACAATAAACAGACCTTTCCATCGATGTACACCACTTTACAAAATTCGACAAAAAAATTTTTAGTGAAAAATTGAAAAAGCTTATGATGCCGGCATCATTTAAAAGTTTAAAAATCAGATTTCTTTCGAAACCCGATTTCTCCGCAACCAAGCCTCGTAAATGGTTGCGGTTTTCAATTCCTAACTCACAATAAACAGACCTTTCCATCGATGTACACCACTTTACAAAATTCGAGAAAAAAATTTGTAGTGAAAAATTGAAAAAACTTATGATGCCGGCATCATTTAAAAGTTTAAAAATCAGATTTCTTTCGAAACCCGATTTCTCCGCAACCAAGCCTCGTAAATGGTTGCGGTTTTCAATTCCTAACTGCCAATAAACAGACCTTTCCATCGATGTACACCACTTTACAAAATTCGAGAACAAAATTTTTAGTGAAAAATTGAAAAAACTTATGATGCCGGCATCATTTAAAAGTTTAAAAATCAGATTTCTTTCGAAACCCGATTTCTCCGCAACCAAGCCTCGTAAATGGTATCGGTTTTCAATTCCTAACTCACAATAAACACACCTTTCCATCCATGTACACCACTTTACAAAATTCGAGAAAAAAAATTTTTAGTGAAAAATTGAAAAAACTTATGATGCCGGCATCATTTAAAAGTTTAAAAATCAGATTTCTTTCGAAACCCGGTTTCTCCGCAACCAAGCCTCGTAAATGGTTGCGGTTTTCAATTCCTAACTGCCAATAAACAGACCTTTCCATCGATGTACACCACTTTACAAAATTCGAGAACAAAATTTTTAGTGAAAAATTGAAAAAACTTATGATGCCGGCATCATTTAAAAGTTTAAAAATCAGATTTCTTTCGAAACCCGATTTCTCCGCAACCAAGCCTCGTAAATGGTATCGGTTTTCAATTCCTAACTCACAATAAACAGACCTTTCCATCGATGTACACCACTTTACAAAATTCGAGAAAAAAATTTTTAGTGAAAAATTGAAAAAACTTATGATGCCGGCATCATTTAAAAGTTTAAAAATCAGATTTCTTTCGAAACCCGGTTTCTCCGCAACCAAGTCTCGTAAATGGTTGCGGTTTTCAATTCCTAACTCACAATAAACAGACCTTTCCATCGATGTACACCACTTTACAAAATTCGAGAAAAAAATTTTTAGTGAAAAATTGAAAAAACTTATGATGCCGGCATCATTTAAAAGTTTAAAAATCAGATTTCTTTCGAAACCCGATTTCTCCGCAACCAAGCCTCGTAAATGGTTGCGGTTTTCAATTCCTAACTGACAATAAACAGACCTTTCCATCGATGTACACCACTTTACAAAATTCGAGAAAAAAATTTTTAGTGAAAAATTGAAAAAACTTATGATGCCGGCATCATTTAAAAGTTTAAAAATCAGATTTCTTTCGAAACCCGATTTCTCCGCAACCAAGCCTCGTAAATGGTATCGGTTTTCAATTCCTAACTCACAATAAACACACCTTTCCATCCATGTACACCACTTTACAAAATTCGAGAAAAAAATTTTTAGTGAAAAATTGAAAAAACTTATGATGCCTGCATCATTTAAAAGTTTAAAAATCAGATTTCTTTCGAAACCCGATTTCTCCGCAACCAAGTCTCGTAAATGGTTGCGGTTTTCAATTCCTAACTCACAATAAACAGACCTTTCCATCGATGTACACCACTTTACAAAATTCGAGAAAAAAATTTTTAGTGAAAAATTGAAAAAACTTATGATGCCGGCATCATTTAAAAGTTTAAAAATCAGATTTCTTTCGAAACCCGATTTCTCCGCAACCAAGCCTCGTAAATGGTTGCGGTTTTCAATTCCTAACTCACAATAAACAGACCTATCCATCGATGTACACCACTTTACAAAATTAGAGAACAAAATTTTTAGTGAAAAATTGAAAAAACTTATGATGCCGGCATCATTTAAAAGTTTAAAAATCAGATTTCTTTCGAAACCCGATTTCTCCGCAACCAAGCCTCGTAAATGGTTGCGGTTTTCAATTCCTAACTGACAATAAACAGACCTTTCCATCGATGTACACCACTTTACAAAATTCGAGAAAAAAATTTTAAGTGAAAAATTGAAAAAAACTTATGATGCAGGCATCATTTAAAAGTTTAAAAATCAGATTTCTTTCGAAACCCGATTTCTCCGCAACCAAGCCTCGTAAATGGTTGCGGTTTTCAATTCCTAACTGACAATAAACAGACCTTTCCATCGATGTACACCACTTTACAAAATTCGAGAAAAAAATTTTTAGTGAAAAATTGAAAAAACTTATGAAGCCGGCATCATTTAAAAGTTTAAAAATCAGATTTCTTTCGAAACCCGATTTCTCCGCAACCAAGCCTCGTAAATGGTTGCGGTTTTCAATTCCTAACTGACAATAAACAGACCTTTCCATCGATGTACACCACTTTACAAAATTCGAGAAAAAAATTTTAGTTAAAAATTTAAAAAAACTTATGATGCCGGCATCATTTAAAAGTTTAAAAATCAGATTTCTTTCGAAACCCGATTTCTCCGCAACCAAGCCTCGTAAATGGTTGCGGTTTTCAATTCCTAACTCACAATAAACAGACCTATCCATCGATGTACACCACTTTACAAAATTCGAGAAAAAAATTTTTAGTGAAAAATGGAAAAATTAAAAGTTTAAAAATCAGATTTCTTTCGAAATCCGATTTCTCCGCAACCAAGCATCGAAAATGGTTGCGGTTTTCAATTCCTAACTCACAATAAACAGACCTTTCCATCGATGTACACCACTTTACAAAATTCGAGAAAAAAATTTTTAGTGAACAATTGAAAAAACTTATGATGCCGGCATCATTTAAAAGTTTAAAAATCAGATTTCTTTCGAAACCCGATTTCTCCGCAACCAAGCCTCGTAAATGGTTGCGGTTTTCAATTCCTAACTCACAATAAACAGACCTATCCATCGATGTACACCACTTTACAAAATTCGACAAAAAAATTTTTAGTGAAAAATGGAAAAATTAAAAGTTTAAAAATCAGATTTCTTTCGAAACCCGATTTCTCCGCAACCAAGCCTCGTAAATGGTTGCGGTTTTCAATTCCTAACTGACAATAAACAGACCTTTCCATCGATGTACACCACTTTACAAAATTCGAGAAAAAAATTTTTAGTGAAAAATTGAAAAAACTTATGATGCCGGCATCATTTAAAAGTTTAAAAATCAGATTTCTTTCGAAACCCGATTTCTCCGCAACCAAGCCTCGTAAATGGTTGCGGTTTTCAATTCCTAACTGACAATAAACAGACCTTTCCATCGATGTACACCACTTTACAAAATTCGAGAAAAAAATTTTTAGTGAAAAATTGAAAAAACTTATGATGCCGACATCATTTAAAAGTTTAAAAATCAGATTTCTTTCGAAACCCGATTTCTCCGCAACCAAGCCTCGTAAATGGTTGCGGTTTTCAATTCCTAACTGACAATAAACAGACCTTTCCATCGATGTACACCACTTTACAAAATTCGAGAAAAAAATTTTTAGTGAAAAATTGAAAAAACTTATGATGCCGGCATCATTTAAAAGTTTAAAAATCAGATTTCTTTCGAAACCCGATTTCTCCGCAACCAAGCCTCGTAAATGGTATCGGTTTTCAATTCCTAACTCACAATAAACACACCTTTCCATCCATGTACACCACTTTACAAAATTCGAGAAAAAAAATTTTTAGTGAAAAATTGAAAAAACTTATGATGCCGGCATCATTTAAAAGTTTAAAAATCAGATTTCTTTCGAAACCCGATTTCTCCGCAACCAAGCCTCGTAAATGGTTGCGGTTTTCAATTCCTAACTGACAATAAACAGACCTTTCCATCGATGTACACCACTTTACAAAATTCGAGAAAAAAATTTTAGTGAAAAATTGAAAAAGCTTATAATGCCGGCATCATTTAAAAGTTTAAAAATCAGATTTCTTTCGAAACCCGATTTCTCCGCAACCAAGCCTCGTAAATGGTTGCGGTTTTCAATTCCTAACTCACAATAAACAGACCTTTCCATCGATGTACACCACTTTACAAAATTCGAGAAAAAAATTTTTAGTGAAAAATTGAAAAAACTTATGATGCCGGCATCATTTAAAAGTTTAAAAATCAGATTTCTTTCGAAACCCGGTTTCTCCGCAACCAAGTCTCGTAAATGGTTGCGGTTTTCAATTCCTAACTCACAATAAACAGACCTTTCCATCGATGTACACCACTTTACAAAATTCGAGAAAAAAATTTTTAGTGAAAAATTGAAAAAACTTATGATGCCGGCATCATTTAAAAGTTTAAAAATCAGATTTCTTTCGAAACCCGGTTTCTCCGCAACCAAGTCTCGTAAATGGTTGCGGTTTTCAATTCCTAACTCACAATAAACAGACCTTTCCATCGATGTACACCACTTTACAAAATTCGAGAAAAAATTTTTTAGTGAAAAATTGAAAAAACTTATGATGCCGGCATCATTTAAAAGTTTAAAAATCAGATTTCTTTCGAAACCCGATTTCTCCGCAACCAAGCCTCGTAAATGGTTGCGGTTTTCAATTCCTAACTGACAATAAACAGACCTTTCCATCGATGTACACCACTTTACAAAATTCGAGAACAAAATTTTTAGTGAAAAATTGAAAAAACTTATGATGCCGGCATCATTTAAAAGTTTAAAAATCAGATTTCTTTCGAAACCCGATTTCTCCGCAACCAAGCCCCTCGTAAATGGTATCGGTTTTCAATTCCTAACTCACAATAAACACACCTTTCCATCCATGTACACCACTTTACAAAATTCGAGAAAAAAATTTTTAGTGAAAAATTGAAAAAACTTATGATGCCTGCATCATTTAAAAGTTTAAAAATCAGATTTCTTTCGAAACCCGATTTCTCCGCAACCAAGTCTCGTAAATGGTTGCGGTTTTCAATTCCTAACTCACAATAAACAGACCTTTCCATCGATGTACACCACTTTACAAAATTCGAGAAAAAAATTTTTAGTGAAAAATTGAAAAAACTTATGATGCCGGCATCATTTAAAAGTTTAAAAATCAGATTTCTTTCGAAACCCGATTTCTCCGCAACCAAGCCTCGTAAATGGTTGCGGTTTTCAATTCCTAACTCACAATAAACAGACCTATCCATCGATGTACACCACTTTACAAAATTAGAGAACAAAATTTTTAGTGAAAAATTGAAAAAACTTATGATGCCGGCATCATTTAAAAGTTTAAAAATCAGATTTCTTTCGAAACCCGATTTCTCCGCAACCAAGCCTCGTAAATGGTTGCGGTTTTCAATTCCTAACTGACAATAAACAGACCTTTCCATCGATGTACACCACTTTACAAAATTCGAGAAAAAAATTTTAAGTGAAAAATTGAAAAAAACTTATGATGCAGGCATCATTTAAAAGTTTAAAAATCAGATTTCTTTCGAAACCCGATTTCTCCGCAACCAAGCCTCGTAAATGGTTGCGGTTTTCAATTCCTCACTGACAATAAACAGACCTTTCCATCGATGTACACCACTTTACAAAATTCGAGAAAAAAATTTTTAGTGAAAAATTGAAAAAACTTATGAAGCCGGCATCATTTAAAAGTTTAAAAATCAGATTTCTTTCGAAACCCGATTTCTCCGCAACCAAGCCTCGTAAATGGTTGCGGTTTTCAATTCCTAACTGACAATAAACAGACCTTTCCATCGATGTACACCACTTTACAAAATTCGAGAAAAAAATTTTAGTTAAAAATTTAAAAAAACTTATGATGCCGGCATCATTTAAAAGTTTAAAAATCAGATTTCTTTCGAAACCCGATTTCTCCGCAACCAAGCCTCGTAAATGGTTGCGGTTTTCAATTCCTAACTCACAATAAACAGACCTATCCATCGATGTACACCACTTTACAAAATTCGAGAAAAAAATTTTTAGTGAAAAATGGAAAAATTAAAAGTTTAAAAATCAGATTTCTTTCGAAATCCGATTTCTCCGCAACCAAGCATCGAAAATGGTTGCGGTTTTCAATTCCTAACTCACAATAAACAGACCTTTCCATCGATGTACACCACTTTACAAAATTCGAGAAAAAAATTTTTAGTGAACAATTGAAAAAACTTATGATGCCGGCATCATTTAAAAGTTTAAAAATCAGATTTCTTTCGAAACCCGATTTCTCCGCAACCAAGCCTCGTAAATGGTTGCGGTTTTCAATTCCTAACTCACAATAAACAGACCTATCCATCGATGTACACCACTTTACAAAATTCGACAAAAAAATTTTTAGTGAAAAATGGAAAAATTAAAAGTTTAAAAATCAGATTTCTTTCGAAACCCGATTTCTCCGCAACCAAGCCTCGTAAATGGTTGCGGTTTTCAATTCCTAACTGACAATAAACAGACCTTTCCATCGATGTACACCACTTTACAAAATTCGAGAAAAAAATTTTTAGTGAAAAATTGAAAAAACTTATGATGCCGGCATCATTTAAAAGTTTAAAAATCAGATTTCTTTCGAAACCCGATTTCTCCGCAACCAAGCCTCGTAAATGGTTGCGGTTTTCAATTCCTAACTGACAATAAACAGACCTTTCCATCGATGTACACCACTTTACAAAATTCGAGAAAAAAATTTTTAGTGAAAAATTGAAAAAACTTATGATGCCGACATCATTTAAAAGTTTAAAAATCAGATTTCTTTCGAAACCCGATTTCTCCGCAACCAAGCCTCGTAAATGGTTGCGGTTTTCAATTCCTAACTGACAATAAACAGACCTTTCCATCGATGTACACCACTTTACAAAATTCGAGAAAAAAATTTTTAGTGAAAAATTGAAAAAACTTATGATGCCGGCATCATTTAAAAGTTTAAAAATCAGATTTCTTTCGAAACCCGATTTCTCCGCAACCAAGCCTCGTAAATGGTTGCGGTTTTCAATTCCTAACTGACAATAAACAGACCTTTCCATCGATGTACACCACTTTACAAAATTCGAGAAAAAAATTTTTAGTGAAAAATTGAAAAAACTTATGATGCCGGCATCATTTAAAAGTTTAAAAATCAGATTTCTTTCGAAACCCGATTTCTCCGCAACCAAGCCTCGTAAATGGTTGCGGTTTTCAATTCCTAACTGACAATTAACAGACCTTTGCATCGATGTACACCACTTTACAAAATTCGAGAAAAAAATTTTTAGTGCAAAATTGAAAAAACTTATGATGCCGGCATCATTTAAAAGTTTAAAAATCAGATTTCTTTCGAAACCCGATTTCTCCGCAACCAAGCCTCGTAAATGGTTGCGGTTTTCAATTCCTAACTGACAATTAACAGACCTTTGCATCGATGTACACCACTTTACAAAATTCGAGAAAAAAAATTTTTAGTGAAAAATTGAAAAAACTTATGATGCCGGCATCATTTAAAAGTTTAAAAATCAGATTTCTTTCGAAACCCGATTTCTCCGCAACCAAGCCTCGTAAATGGTTGCGGTTTTCAATTCCTAACTGACAATTAACAGACCTTTGCATCGATGTACACCACTTTACCAAAATTCGAGAAAAAAATTTTTAGTGAAAAATTGAAAAAACTTATGATGCCGGCATCATTTAAAAGTTTAAAAATCAGATTTCTTTCGAAACCCGATTTCTCCGCAACCAAGCCTCGTAAATGGTTGCGGTTTTCAATTCCTAACTCACAATAAACAGACCTATCCATCGATGTACACCACTTTACAAAATTCGAGAAAAAAATTTTTAGTGAAAAATTGAAAAAACTTATGATGCCGGCTCATTTAAAAGTTTAAAAATCAGATTTCTTTCGAAACCCGATTTCTCCGCAACCAAGCCTCGTAAATGGTTGCAGTTTTCAATTCCTAACTCACAATAAACAGTACTTTCCATCTATGTACACCACTTTACAAAATTCGAGAAAAAAATTTTTAGTGAAAAATTGAAAAAACTTATGATGCCGGGCATCATTTAAAAGTTTAAAAATCAGATTTCTTTCGAAACCCGATTTCTCCGCAACCAAGCCTCGTAAAAGGTTGCGATTTTCAATTCCTAACTCACAATAAACAGACCTTTCCATCGATGTACAAAACCTTACAAAATTCGAGAAAAAAATTTTTAGTGAAAAATTGAAAAAACTTATGATGCCGGCATCATTTAAAAGTTTAAAAATCAGATTTCTTTCGAAACCCGATTTCTCAGCAACCAAGCCTCGTAAATGGTTGCGGTTTTCAATTCCTAACTGACAATAAACACACCTTTCCATCGATGTACACCACTTTACAAAATTTGAGAAAAAAATTTTTAGTGAAAAATTGAAAAAACTTATGATGCCGGCATCATTTAAAAGTTTAAAAATCAGATTTCTTTCGAAACCCGATTTCTCCGCAACCAAGCCTCGTAAATGGTTGCGGTTTTCAATTCCTAACTGACAATAAACAGACCTTTCCATCGATGTACACCACTTTACAAAATTCGAGAAAAAAATTTTTAGTGAAAAATTGAAAAAACTTATGATTATCGGCATCATTTAAAAGTTTAAAAATTAGATTTCTTTCGAAACCCGATTTCTCCGCAACCAAGCCTCGTAAAAGGTTGCGATTTTCAATTCCTAACTCGCAATAAACAGACCTTTCCATCGATGTACACCACTTTACAAAATTCGAGAAACAAATTTTTAGTGAAAAATTGAAAAAACTTATGATGCCGGCATCATTTAAAAGTTTAAAAATCAGATTTCTTTCGAAACCCGATTTCTCCGCAACCAAGCCTCGTAAATGGTTGCGGTTTTCAATTCCTAACGGACAATTAACAGACCTTCCCATCGATGTACACCACTTTACAAAATTCGAGAACAAAATTGTTAGTGAAAAATTGAAAAAACTTATGATGCCGGCATCATTTAAAAGTTTAAAAATCAGATTTCTTTCGAAACCCGATTTCTCCGCAACCAAGCCTCGTAAATGGTTGCGGTTTTCAATTCCTAACTCACAATTAACAGACCTTCCCATCGATGTACACCACTTTACAAAATTCGAGAAAAAAATTTTTAGTGAAAAATTGAAAAAACTTATGATGCCGGCATCATTTAAAAGTTTAAAAATCAGATTTCTTTCGAAACCCGATTTCTCCGCAACCAAGCCTCGTAAATGGTTGCGGTTTTCAATTCCTAACTGACAATAAACAGACCTTTCCATCGATGTACACCACTTTACAAAGATCGAGAAAAAAATTTTTAGTGAAAAATTGAAAAAACTTATGATGCCGGCATCATTTAAAAGTTTAAAAATCAGATTTCTTTCGAAACCCGATTTCTCCGCAACCAAGCCTCGTAAATGGTTGCGGTTTTCAATTCCTAACTGACAATTAACAGACCTTTGCATCGATGTACACCACTTTACAAAATTCGAGAAAAAAATTTTTAGTGAAAAATTGAAAAAACTTATGATGCCGGCATCATTTAAAAGTTTAAAAATCAGATTTCTTTCGAAACCCGATTTCTCCGCAACCAAGCCTCGTAAATGGTTGCAGTTTTCAATTCCTAACTGACAATAAACAGACCTTTCCATCGATGACACCACTTTACAAAATTCGAGAAAAAAATTTTTAGTGAAAAATTGAAAAAACTTATGATGCCGGCATCATTTAAAAGTTTAAAAATCAGATTTCTTTCGAAACCCGATTTCTCCGCAACCAAGCCTCGTAAATGGTTGCGGTTTTCAATTCCTAACTGACAATTAACAGACCTTCCCATCGATGTACACCACTTTACAAAATTCGAGAACAAAATTTTTAGTGAAAAATTGAAAAAACTTATGATGCCGGCATCATTTAAAAGTTTAAAAATCAGATTTCTTTCGAAACCCGATTTCTCCGCAACCAAGCCTCGTAAATGGTTGCGGTTTTCAATTCCTAACTGACAATTAACAGACCTTCCCATCGATGTACACCACTTTACAAAATTCGAGAAAAAAATTTTTAGTGAAAAATTGAAAAAACTTATGATGCCGGCATCATTTAAAAGTTTAAAAATCAGATTTCTTTCGAAACCCGATTTCTCCGCAACCAAGCCTCGTAAATGGTTGCAGTTTTCAATTCCTAACTGACAATAAACAGACCTTTCCATCGATGACACCACTTTACAAAATTCGAGAAAAAAATTTTTAGTGAAAAATTGAAAAAACTTATGATGCCGGCATCATTTAAAAGTTTAAAAATCAGATTTCTTTCGAAACCCGATTTCTCCGCAACCAAGCCTCGTAAATGGTTGCGGTTTTCAATTCCTAACTGACAATTAACAGACCTTCCCATCGATGTACACCACTTTACAAAATTCGAGGACAAAATTTTTAGTGAAAAATTGAAAAAACTTATGATGCCGGCATCATTTAAAAGTTTAAAAATCAGATTTCTTTCGAAACCCGATTTCTCCGCAACCAAGCCTCGTAAATGGTTGCGGTTTTCAATTCCTAACTGACAATTAACAGACCTTCCCATCGATGTACACCACTTTACAAAATTCGAGAAAAAAATTTTTAGTGAAAAATTGAAAAAACTTATGATGCCGGCATCATTTAAAAGTTTAAAAATCAGATTTCTTTCGAAACCCGATTTCTCCGCAACCAAGCCTCGTAAATGGTTGCAGTTTTCAATTCCTAACTGACAATAAACAGACCTTTCCATCGATGACACCACTTTACAAAATTCGAGAAAAAAATTTTTAGTGAAAAATTGAAAAAACTTATGATGCCGGCATCATTTAAAAGTTTAAAAATCAGATTTCTTTCGAAACCCGATTTCTCCGCAACCAAGCCTCGTAAATGGTTGCGGTTTTCAATTCCTAACTCACAATAAACAGACCTTTGCATCGATGTACACCATCGATGTACACCACTTTACAAAATTCGAGAAAAAAAATTTTTAGTGAAAAATTGAAAAAACTTATGATGCCGGCATCATTTAAATGTTTAAAAATCAGATTTCTTTCGAAACCCGATTTCTCCGCAACCAAGCCTCGTAAATGGTTGCGGTTTTCAATTCCTAACTCACAATAAACAGACCTTTCCATCGATGTACACCACTTTACAAAATTCGAGAAAAAAAATTTTTACTGAAAAATTGAAAAAACTTATGATGCCGGCATCATTTAAAAGTTTAAAAATCAGATTTCTTTCGAAACCCGATTTCTCCGCAACCAAGCCTCGTAAAAGGTTGCGATTTTCAATTCCTAACTCACAATAAACAGATCTTTCCATCGATGTACAAAACTTTACAAAATTCGAGAAAAAAATTTTTAGTGAAAAATTGAAAAAACTTATGATGCCGGCATCATTTAAAAGTTTAAAAATCAGATTTCTTTCGAAACCCGATTTCTCAGCAACCAAGCCTCGTAAATGGTTGCGGTTTTCAATTCCTAACTGACAATTAACAGACCTTCCCATCGATGTACACCACTTTACAAAATTCGAGAAAAAAATTTTTAGTGAAAAATTGAAAAAACTTATGATGCCGGCATCATTTAAAAGTTTAAAAATCAGATTTCTTTCGAAACCCGATTTCTCCGCAACCAAGCCTCGTAAATGGTTGCGGTTTTCAATTCCTAACTGACAATTAACAGACCTTTGCATCGATGTACACCACTTTACAAAATTCGAGAAAAAAATTTTTAGTGAAAAATTGAAAAAAACTTATGATGCCGGCATCATTTAAAAGTTTAAAAATCAGATTTCTTTCGAAACCCGATTTCTCCGCAACCAAGCCTCGTAAATGGTTGCGGTTTTCAATTCCTAACTGACAATAAACAGACCTTCCCATCGATGTACACCACTTTACAAAATTCGAGAAAAAAATTTTTAGTGAAAAATTGAAAAAACTTATGATGCCGGCATCATTTAAAAGTTTAAAAATCAGATTTCTTTCGAAACCCGATTTCTCCGCAACCAAGCCTCGTAAATGGTTGCGGTTTTCAATTCCTAACTGACAATTAACAGACCTTCCCATCGATGTACACCACTTTACAAAATTCGAGAAAAAAATTTTTAGTGAAAAATTGAAAAAACTTATGATGCCGGCATCATTTAAAAGTTTAAAAATCAGATTTCTTTCGAAACCCGATTTCTCCGCAACCAAGCCTCGTAAATGGTTGCGGTTTTCAATTCCTAACTGACAATAAACAGACCTTTCCATCGATGTACACCACTTTACAAAGATCGAGAAAAAAATTTTTAGTGAAAAATTGAAAAAACTTATGATGCCGGCATCATTTAAAAGTTTAAAAATCAGATTTCTTTCGAAACCCGATTTCTCCGCAACCAAGCCTCGTAAATGGTTGCGGTTTTCAATTCCTAACTGACAATTAACAGACCTTTGCATCGATGTACACCACTTTACAAAATTCGAGAAAAAAATTTTTAGTGAAAAATTGAAAAAACTTATGATGCCGGCATCATTTAAAAGTTTAAAAATCAGATTTCTTTCGAAACCCGATTTCTCCGCAACCAAGCCTCGTAAATGGTTGCGGTTTTCAATTCCTAACTGACAATAAACAGACCTTTCCATCGATGTACACCACTTTACAAAATTCGAGAAAAAAATTTTAAGTGAAAAATTGAAAAAAACTTATGATGCCGGCATCATTTAAAAGTTTAAAAATCAGATTTCTTTCGAAACCCGATTTCTCCGCAGCCAAGCCTCGTAAATGGTTGCGGTTTTCAATTCCTAACTCACAATAAACAGACCTTTGCATCGATGTACACCACTTTACAAAATTCGAGAAAAAAAAATTTTAGTGAAAAATTGAAAAAACTTATGATGCCGGCATCATTTAAATGTTTAAAAATCAGATTTCTTTCGAAACCCGATTTCTCCGCAACCAAGCCTCGTAAATGGTTGCGGTTTTCAATTCCTAACTGACAATTAACAGACCTTTGCATCGATGTACACCACTTTACAAAATTCGAGAAAAAAATGTGTAGTGAAAAATTGAAAAAACTTATGATGCCGGCATCATTTAAAAGTTTAAAAATCAGATTTCTTTCGAAACCCGATTTCTCCGCAACCAAGCCTCGTAAATGGTTGCGGTTTTCAATTCCTAACTGACAATTAACAGACCTTTGCATCGATGTACACCACTTTACAAAATTCGAGAAAAAAATGTGTAGTGAAAAATTGAAAAAACTTATGATGCCGGCATCATTTAAAAGTTTAAAAATCAGATTTCTTTCGAAACCCGATTTCTCCGCAACCAAGCCTCGTAAATGGTTGCGGTTTTCAATTCCTAACTGACAATAAACAGACCTTTCCATCGATGTACACCACTTTACAAAATTCGAGAAAAAAATTTTAAGTGAAAAATTGAAAAAAACTTATGATGCCGGCATCATTTAAAAGTTTAAAAATCAGATTTCTTTCGAAACCCGATTTCTCCGCAGCCAAGCCTCGTAAATGGTTGCGGTTTTCAATTCCTAACTCACAATAAACAGACCTTTGCATCGATGTACACCACTTTACAAAATTCGAGAAAAAAAATTTTTAGTGAAAAATTGAAAAAACTTATGATGCCGGCATCATTTAAATGTTTAAAAATCAGATTTCTTTCGAAACCCGATTTCTCCGCAACCAAGCCTCGTAAATGGTTGCGGTTTTCAATTCCTAACTCACAATAAACAGACCTTTCCATCGATGTACACCACTTTACAAAATTCGAGAAAAAAAATTTTTACTGAAAAATTGAAAAAACTTATGATGCCGGCATCATTTAAAAGTTTAAAAATCAGATTTCTTTCGAAACCCGATTTCTCCGCAACCAAGCCTCGTAAATGGTTGCGGTTTTCAATTCCTAACTCACAATAAACAGACCTTTGCATCGATGTACACCACTTTACAAAATTCGAGAAAAAAAAATTTTTAGTGAAAAATTGAAAAAACTTATGATGCCGGCATCATTTAAAAGTTTAAAAATCAGATTTCTTTCGAAACCCGATTTCTCCGCAACCAAGCCTCGTAAATGGTTGCGGTTTTCAATTCCTAACTGCCAATAAACAGACCTTTCCATCGATGTACACCACTTTACAAAATTCGAGAAAAAAATTGTTAGTGAAAAATTGAAAAAACTTATGATGCCGGCATCATTTAAAAGTTTAAAAATCAAATTTCTTTCGAAACCCGATTTCTCCGCAACCAAGCCTCGTAAATGGTTGCGGTTTTCAATTCCTAACTCACAATAAACAGACCTATCCATCGATGTACACCACTTTACAAAATTCGAGAAAAAAATTTTTAGTGAAAAATTGAAAAAACTTATGATGCCCGGCATCATTTAAAAGTTTAAAAATCAGATTTCTTTCGAAACCCGATTTCTCCGCAACCAAGCCTCGTAAATGGTTGCGGTTTTCAATTCCTAACTCACAATAAACAGACCTTTGCATCGATGTACACCACTTTACAAAATTCGAGAAAAAAAAATTTTTAGTGAAAAATTGAAAAAACTTATGATGCCGGCATCATTTAAAAGTTTAAAAATCAGATTTCTTTCGAAACCCGATTTCTCCGCAACCAAGCCTCGTAAATGGTTGCGGTTTTCAATTCCTAACTCACAATAAACAGACCTATCCATCGATGTACACCACTTTACAAAATTCGAGAAAAAAATTTTTAGTGAAAAATTGAAAAAACTTATGATGCCGGCATCATTTAAAAGTTTAAAAATCAGATTTCTTTCGAAACCCGATTTCTCCGCAACCAAGCTTCGTAAATGGTTGCGGTTTTCAATCCCTAACTGACAATAAACAGACCTTTCCATCGATGTACACCACTTTACAAAATTCGAGAAAAAAATTTTTAGTGAAAAATTGAAAAAACTTATGATGCCGGCATCATTTAAAAGTTTAAAAATCAGATTTCGTTCGAAACCCGATTTCTCCGCAACCAAGCCTCGTAAATGGTTGCGGTTTTCAATTCCTAACTGACAATAAACAAACCTTTCCATCGATGTACACCACTTTACAAAATTCGACAAAAAAATTTTTAGTGAAAAATTGAAAAAGCTTATGATGCCGGCATCATTTAAAAGTTTAAAAATCAGATTTCGTTCGAAACCCGATTTCTCCGCAACCAAGCCTCGTAAATGGTTGCGGTTTTCAATTCCTAACTGACAATAAACAGACCTTTCCATCGATGTACACCACTTTACAAAATTCGACAAAAAAATTTTTAGTGAAAAATTGAAAAAGCTTATGATGCCGGCATCATTTAAAAGTTTAAAAATCAGATTTCTTTCGAAACCCGATTTCTCCGCAACCAAGCCTCGTAAATGGTTGCGGTTTTCAATTCCTAACTCACAATAAACAGACCTTTCCATCGATGTACACCACTTTACAAAATTCGAGAACAAAATTTGTAGTGAAAAATTGAAAAAACTTATGATGCCGGCATCATTTAAAAGTTTAAAAATCAGATTTCTTTCGAAACCCGATTTCTCCGCAACCAAGCCTCGTAAATGGTTGCGGTTTTCAATTCCTAACTGCCAATAAACAGACCTTTCCATCGATGTACACCACTTTACAAAATTCGAGAACAAAATTTTTAGTGAAAAATTGAAAAAACTTATGATGCCGGCATCATTTAAAAGTTTAAAAATCAGATTTCTTTCGAAACCCGATTTCTCCGCAACCAAGCCTCGTAAATGGTATCGGTTTTCAATTCCTAACTCACAATAAACACACCTTTCCATCCATGTACACCACTTTACAAAATTCGAGAAAAAAAATTTTTAGTGAAAAATTGAAAAAACTTATGAAGCCGGCATCATTTAAAAGTTTAAAAATCAGATTTCTTTCGAAACCCGATTTCTCCGCAACCAAGCCTCGTAAATGGTTGCGGTTTTCAATTCCTAACTGACAATAAACAGACCTTTCCATCGATGTACACCACTTTACAAAATTCGAGAAAAAAATTTTAGTGAAAAATTGAAAAAGCTTATAATGCCGGCATCATTTAAAAGTTTAAAAATCAGATTTCTTTCGAAACCCGATTTCTCCGCAACCAAGCCTCGTAAATGGTTGCGGTTTTCAATTCCTAACTCACAATAAACAGACCTTTCCATCGATGTACACCACTTTACAAAATTCGAGAAAAAAATTTTTAGTGAAAAATTGAAAAAACTTATGATGCCGGCATCATTTAAAAGTTTAAAAATCAGATTTCTTTCGAAACCCGGTTTCTCCGCAACCAAGTCTCGTAAATGGTTGCGGTTTTCAATTCCTAACTCACAATAAACAGACCTTTCCATCGATGTACACCACTTTACAAAATTCGAGAAAAAAATTTTTAGTGAAAAATTGAAAAAACTTATGATGCCGGCATCATTTAAAAGTTTAAAAATCAGATTTCTTTCGAAACCCGGTTTCTCCGCAACCAAGTCTCGTAAATGGTTGCGGTTTTCAATTCCTAACTCACAATAAACAGACCTTTCCATCGATGTACACCACTTTACAAAATTCGAGAAAAAAATTTTTAGTGAAAAATTGAAAAAACTTATGATGCCGGCATCATTTAAAAGTTTAAAAATCAGATTTCTTTCGAAACCCGATTTCTCCGCAACCAAGCCTCGTAAATGGTTGCGGTTTTCAATTCCTAACTGACAATAAACAGACCTTTCCATCGATGTACACCACTTTACAAAATTCGAGAACAAAATTTTTAGTGAAAAATTGAAAAAACTTATGATGCCGGCATCATTTAAAAGTTTAAAAATCAGATTTCTTTCGAAACCCGATTTCTCCGCAACCAAGCCTCGTAAATGGTATCGGTTTTCAATTCCTAACTCACAATAAACACACCTTTCCATCCATGTACACCACTTTACAAAATTCGAGAAAAAAATTTTTAGTGAAAAATTGAAAAAACTTATGATGCCTGCATCATTTAAAAGTTTAAAAATCAGATTTCTTTCGAAACCCGATTTCTCCGCAACCAAGTCTCGTAAATGGTTGCGGTTTTCAATTCCTAACTCACAATAAACAGACCTTTCCATCGATGTACACCACTTTACAAAATTCGAGAAAAAAATTTTTAGTGAAAAATTGAAAAAACTTATGATGCCGGCATCATTTAAAAGTTTAAAAATCAGATTTCTTTCGAAACCCGATTTCTCCGCAACCAAGCCTCGTAAATGGTTGCGGTTTTCAATTCCTAACTCACAATAAACAGACCTATCCATCGATGTACACCACTTTACAAAATTAGAGAACAAAATTTTTAGTGAAAAATTGAAAAAACTTATGATGCCGTCATCATTTAAAAGTTTAAAAATCAGATTTCTTTCGAAACCCGATTTCTCCGCAACCAAGCCTCGTAAATGGTTGCGGTTTTCAATTCCTAACTGACAATAAACAGACCTTTCCATCGATGTACACCACTTTACAAAATTCGAGAAAAAAATTTTAAGTGAAAAATTGAAAAAAACTTATGATGCAGGCATCATTTAAAAGTTTAAAAATCAGATTTCTTTCGAAACCCGATTTCTCCGCAACCAAGCCTCGTAAATGGTTGCGGTTTTCAATTCCTAACTGCCAATAAACAGACCTTTCCATCGATGTACACCACTTTACAAAATTCGAGAACAAAATTTTTAGTGAAAAATTGAAAAAACTTATGATGCCGGCATCATTTAAAAGTTTAAAAATCAGATTTCTTTCGAAACCCGATTTCTCCGCAACCAAGCCTCGTAAATGGTATCGGTTTTCAATTCCTAACTCACAATAAACACACCTTTCCATCCATGTACACCACTTTACAAAATTCGAGAAAAAAAATTTTTAGTGAAAAATTGAAAAAACTTATGATGCCGGCATCATTTAAAAGTTTAAAAATCAGATTTCGTTCGAAACCCGATTTCTCCGCAACCAAGCTTCGTAAATGGTTGCGGTTTTCAATCCCTAACTGACAATAAACAGACCTTTCCATCGATGTACACCACTTTACAAAATTCGAGAAAAAAATTTTTAGTGAAAAATTGAAAAGACTTATGATGCCGGCATCATTTAAAAGTTTAAAAATCAGATTTCGTTCGAAACCCGATTTCTCCGTAACCAAGCCTCATAAATGGTTGCGGTTTTCAATTCCTAACTGACAATAAACAAACCTTTCCATCGATGTACACCACATTACAAAATTCGACAAAAAAATTTTTAGTGAAAAATTGAAAAAGCTTATGATGCCGGCATCATTTAAAAGTTTAAAAATCAGATTTCGTTCGAAACCCGATTTCTCCGCAACCAAGCCTCGTAAATGGTTGCGGTTTTCAATTCCTAACTGACAATAAACAGACCTTTCCATCGATGTACACCACTTTACAAAATTCGACAAAAAAATTTTTAGTGAAAAATTGAAAAAGCTTATGATGCCGGCATCATTTAAAAGTTTAAAAATCAGATTTCTTTCGAAACCCGATTTCTCCGCAACCAAGCCTCGTAAATGGTTGCGGTTTTCAATTCCTAACTCACAATAAACAGACCTTTCCATCGATGTACACCACTTTACAAAATTCGAGAAAAAAATTTGTAGTGAAAAATTGAAAAAACTTATGATGCCGGCATCATTTAAAAGTTTAAAAATCAGATTTCTTTCGAAACCCGATTTCTCCGCAACCAAGCCTCGTAAATGGTTGCGGTTTTCAATTCCTAACTGCCAATAAACAGACCTTTCCATCGATGTACACCACTTTACAAAATTCGAGAACAAAATTTTTAGTGAAAAATTGAAAAAACTTATGATGCCGGCATCATTTAAAAGTTTAAAAATCAGATTTCTTTCGAAACCCGATTTCTCCGCAACCAAGCCTCGTAAATGGTATCGGTTTTCAATTCCTAACTCACAATAAACACACCTTTCCATCCATGTACACCACTTTACAAAATTCGAGAAAAAAAATTTTTAGTGAAAAATTGAAAAAACTTATGATGCCGGCATCATTTAAAAGTTTAAAAATCAGATTTCTTTCGAAACCCGGTTTCTCCGCAACCAAGCCTCGTAAATGGTTGCGGTTTTCAATTCCTAACTGCCAATAAACAGACCTTTCCATCGATGTACACCACTTTACAAAATTCGAGAACAAAATTTTTAGTGAAAAATTGAAAAAACTTATGATGCCGGCATCATTTAAAAGTTTAAAAATCAGATTTCTTTCGAAACCCGATTTCTCCGCAACCAAGCCTCGTAAATGGTATCGGTTTTCAATTCCTAACTCACAATAAACAGACCTTTCCATCGATGTACACCACTTTACAAAATTCGAGAAAAAAATTTTTAGTGAAAAATTGAAAAAACTTATGATGCCGGCATCATTTAAAAGTTTAAAAATCAGATTTCTTTCGAAACCCGGTTTCTCCGCAACCAAGTCTCGTAAATGGTTGCGGTTTTCAATTCCTAACTCACAATAAACAGACCTTTCCATCGATGTACACCACTTTACAAAATTCGAGAAAAAAATTTTTAGTGAAAAATTGAAAAAACTTATGATGCCGGCATCATTTAAAAGTTTAAAAATCAGATTTCTTTCGAAACCCGATTTCTCCGCAACCAAGCCTCGTAAATGGTTGCGGTTTTCAATTCCTAACTGACAATAAACAGACCTTTCCATCGATGTACACCACTTTACAAAATTCGAGAACAAAATTTTTAGTGAAAAATTGAAAAAACTTATGATGCCGGCATCATTTAAAAGTTTAAAAATCAGATTTCTTTCGAAACCCGATTTCTCCGCAACCAAGCCTCGTAAATGGTATCGGTTTTCAATTCCTAACTCACAATAAACACACCTTTCCATCCATGTACACCACTTTACAAAATTCGAGAAAAAAATTTTTAGTGAAAAATTGAAAAAACTTATGATGCCTGCATCATTTAAAAGTTTAAAAATCAGATTTCTTTCGAAACCCGATTTCTCCGCAACCAAGTCTCGTAAATGGTTGCGGTTTTCAATTCCTAACTCACAATAAACAGACCTTTCCATCGATGTACACCACTTTACAAAATTCGAGAAAAAAATTTTTAGTGAAAAATTGAAAAAACTTATGATGCCGGCATCATTTAAAAGTTTAAAAATCAGATTTCTTTCGAAACCCGATTTCTCCGCAACCAAGCCTCGTAAATGGTTGCGGTTTTCAATTCCTAACTCACAATAAACAGACCTATCCATCGATGTACACCACTTTACAAAATTAGAGAACAAAATTTTTAGTGAAAAATTGAAAAAACTTATGATGCCGGCATCATTTAAAAGTTTAAAAATCAGATTTCTTTCGAAACCCGATTTCTCCGCAACCAAGCCTCGTAAATGGTTGCGGTTTTCAATTCCTAACTGACAATAAACAGACCTTTCCATCGATGTACACCACTTTACAAAATTCGAGAAAAAAATTTTAAGTGAAAAATTGAAAAAAACTTATGATGCAGGCATCATTTAAAAGTTTAAAAATCAGATTTCTTTCGAAACCCGATTTCTCCGCAACCAAGCCTCGTAAATGGTTGCGGTTTTCAATTCCTAACTGACAATAAACAGACCTTTCCATCGATGTACACCACTTTACAAAATTCGAGAAAAAAATTTTTAGTGAAAAATTGAAAAAACTTATGAAGCCGGCATCATTTAAAAGTTTAAAAATCAGATTTCTTTCGAAACCCGATTTCACCGCAACCAAGCCTCGTAAATGGTTGCGGTTTTCAATTCCTAACTGACAATAAACAGACCTTTCCATCGATGTACACCACTTTACAAAATTCGAGAAAAAAATTTTAGTTAAAAATTTAAAAAAACTTATGATGCCGGCATCATTTAAAAGTTTAAAAATCAGATTTCTTTCGAAACCCGATTTCTCCGCAACCAAGCCTCGTAAATGGTTGCGGTTTTCAATTCCTAACTCACAATAAACAGACCTATCCATCGATGTACACCACTTTACAAAATTCGAGAAAAAAATTTTTAGTGAAAAATGGAAAAATTAAAAGTTTAAAAATCAGATTTCTTTCGAAATCCGATTTCTCCGCAACCAAGCATCGAAAATGGTTGCGGTTTTCAATTCCTAACTCACAATAAACAGACCTTTCCATCGATGTACACCACTTTACAAAATTCGAGAAAAAAATTTTTAGTGAACAATTGAAAAAACTTATGATGCCGGCATCATTTAAAAGTTTAAAAATCAGATTTCTTTCGAAACCCGATTTCTCCGCAACCAAGCCTCGTAAATGGTTGCGGTTTTCAATTCCTAACTCACAATAAACAGACCTATCCATCGATGTACACCACTTTACAAAATTCGACAAAAAAATTTTTAGTGAAAAATGGAAAAATTAAAAGTTTAAAAATCAGATTTCTTTCGAAACCCGATTTCTCCGCAACCAAGCCTCGTAAATGGTTGCGGTTTTCAATTCCTAACTGACAATAAACAGACCTTTCCATCGATGTACACCACTTTACAAAATTCGAGAAAAAAATTTTTAGTGAAAAATTGAAAAAACTTATGATGCCGGCATCATTTAAAAGTTTAAAAATCAGATTTCTTTCGAAACCCGATTTCTCCGCAACCAAGCCTCGTAAATGGTTGCGGTTTTCAATTCCTAACTGACAATAAACAGACCTTTCCATCGATGTACACCACTTTACAAAATTCGAGAAAAAAATTTTTAGTGAAAAATTGAAAAAACTTATGATGCCGACATCATTTAAAAGTTTAAAAATCAGATTTCTTTCGAAACCCGATTTCTCCGCAACCAAGCCTCGTAAATGGTTGCGGTTTTCAATTCCTAACTGACAATAAACAGACCTTTCCATCGATGTACACCACTTTACAAAATTCGAGAAAAAAATTTTTAGTGAAAAATTGAAAAAACTTATGATGCCGGCATCATTTAAAAGTTTAAAAATCAGATTTCTTTCGAAACCCGATTTCTCCGCAACCAAGCCTCGTAAATGGTATCGGTTTTCAATTCCTAACTCACAATAAACACACCTTTCCATCCATGTACACCACTTTACAAAATTCGAGAAAAAAAATTTTTAGTGAAAAATTGAAAAAACTTATGATGCCGGCATCATTTAAAAGTTTAAAAATCAGATTTCTTTCGAAACCCGATTTCTCCGCAACCAAGCCTCGTAAATGGTTGCGGTTTTCAATTCCTAACTGACAATAAACAGACCTTTCCATCGATGTACACCACTTTACAAAATTCGAGAAAAAAATTTTAGTGAAAAATTGAAAAAGCTTATAATGCCGGCATCATTTAAAAGTTTAAAAATCAGATTTCTTTCGAAACCCGATTTCTCCGCAACCAAGCCTCGTAAATGGTTGCGGTTTTCAATTCCTAACTCACAATAAACAGACCTTTCCATCGATGTACACCACTTTACAAAATTCGAGAAAAAAATTTTTAGTGAAAAATTGAAAAAACTTATGATGCCGGCATCATTTAAAAGTTTAAAAATCAGATTTCTTTCGAAACCCGGTTTCTCCGCAACCAAGTCTCGTAAATGGTTGCGGTTTTCAATTCCTAACTCACAATAAACAGACCTTTCCATCGATGTACACCACTTTACAAAATTCGAGAAAAAAATTTTTAGTGAAAAATTGAAAAAACTTATGATGCCGGCATCATTTAAAAGTTTAAAAATCAGATTTCTTTCGAAACCCGGTTTCTCCGCAACCAAGTCTCGTAAATGGTTGCGGTTTTCAATTCCTAACTCACAATAAACAGACCTTTCCATCGATGTACACCACTTTACAAAATTCGAGAAAAAATTTTTTAGTGAAAAATTGAAAAAACTTATGATGCCGGCATCATTTAAAAGTTTAAAAATCAGATTTCTTTCGAAACCCGATTTCTCCGCAACCAAGCCTCGTAAATGGTTGCGGTTTTCAATTCCTAACTGACAATAAACAGACCTTTCCATCGATGTACACCACTTTACAAAATTCGAGAACAAAATTTTTAGTGAAAAATTGAAAAAACTTATGATGCCGGCATCATTTAAAAGTTTAAAAATCAGATTTCTTTCGAAACCCGATTTCTCCGCAACCAAGCCCCTCGTAAATGGTATCGGTTTTCAATTCCTAACTCACAATAAACACACCTTTCCATCCATGTACACCACTTTACAAAATTAGAGAAAAAATTTTTTAGTGAAAAATTGAAAAAACTTATGATGCCGGCATCATTTAAAAGTTTAAAAATCAGATTTCTTTCGAAACCCGATTTCTCCGCAACCAAGCCCCTCGTAAATGGTATCGGTTTTCAATTCCTAACTCACAATAAACAGACCTTTCCATCGATGTACACCACTTTACAAAATTCGAGAAAAAATTTTTTAGTGAAAAATTGAAAAAACTTATGATGCCGGCATCATTTAAAAGTTTAAAAATCAGATTTCTTTCGAAACCCGATTTCTCCGCAACCAAGCCTCGTAAATGGTTGCGGTTTTCAATTCCTAACTGACAATAAACAGACCTTTCCATCGATGTACACCACTTTACAAAATTCGAGAAAAAAATTTTAAGTGAAAAATTGAAAAAAACTTATGATGCAGGCATCATTTAAAAGTTTAAAAATCAGATTTCTTTCGAAACCCGATTTCTCCGCAACCAAGCCTCGTAAATGGTTGCGGTTTTCAATTCCTAACTGACAATAAACAGACCTTTCCATCGATGTACACCACTTTACAAAATTCGAGAAAAAAATTTTTAGTGAAAAATTGAAAAAACTTATGAAGCCGGCATCATTTAAAAGTTTAAAAATCAGATTTCTTTCGAAACCCGATTTCTCCGCAACCAAGCCTCGTAAATGGTTGCGGTTTTCAATTCCTAACTGACAATAAACAGACCTTTCCATCGATGTACACCACTTTACAAAATTCGAGAAAAAAATTTTAGTTAAAAATTTAAAAAAACTTATGATGCCGGCATCATTTAAAAGTTTAAAAATCAGATTTCTTTCGAAACCCGATTTCTCCGCAACCAAGCCTCGTAAATGGTTGCGGTTTTCAATTCCTAACTCACAATAAACAGACCTATCCATCGATGTACACCACTTTACAAAATTCGAGAAAAAAATTTTTAGTGAAAAATGGAAAAATTAAAAGTTTAAAAATCAGATTTCTTTCGAAATCCGATTTCTCCGCAACCAAGCATCGAAAATGGTTGCGGTTTTCAATTCCTAACTCACAATAAACAGACCTTTCCATCGATGTACACCACTTTACAAAATTCGAGAAAAAAATTTTTAGTGAACAATTGAAAAAACTTATGATGCCGGCATCATTTAAAAGTTTAAAAATCAGATTTCTTTCGAAACCCGATTTCTCCGCAACCAAGCCTCGTAAATGGTTGCGGTTTTCAATTCCTAACTCACAATAAACAGACCTATCCATCGATGTACACCACTTTACAAAATTCGACAAAAAAATTTTTAGTGAAAAATGGAAAAATTAAAAGTTTAAAAATCAGATTTCTTTCGAAACCCGATTTCTCCGCAACCAAGCCTCGTAAATGGTTGCGGTTTTCAATTCCTAACTGACAATAAACAGACCTTTCCATCGATGTACACCACTTTACAAAATTCGAGAAAAAAATTTTTAGTGAAAAATTGAAAAAACTTATGATGCCGGCATCATTTAAAAGTTTAAAAATCAGATTTCTTTCGAAACCCGATTTCTCCGCAACCAAGCCTCGTAAATGGTTGCGGTTTTCAATTCCTAACTGACAATAAACAGACCTTTCCATCGATGTACACCACTTTACAAAATTCGAGAAAAAAATTTTTAGTGAAAAATTGAAAAAACTTATGATGCCGACATCATTTAAAAGTTTAAAAATCAGATTTCTTTCGAAACCCGATTTCTCCGCAACCAAGCCTCGTAAATGGTTGCGGTTTTCAATTCCTAACTGACAATAAACAGACCTTTCCATCGATGTACACCACTTTACAAAATTCGAGAAAAAAATTTTTAGTGAAAAATTGAAAAAACTTATGATGCCGGCATCATTTAAAAGTTTAAAAATCAGATTTCTTTCGAAACCCGATTTCTCCGCAACCAAGCCTCGTAAATGGTTGCGGTTTTCAATTCCTAACTGACAATAAACAGACCTTTCCATCGATGTACACCACTTTACAAAATTCAAGAAAAAAATTTTTAGTGAAAAATTGAAAAAACTTATGATGCCGGCATCATTTAAAAGTTTAAAAATCAGATTTCTTTCGAAACCCGATTTCTCCGCAACCAAGCCTCGTAAATGGTTGCGGTTTTCAATTCCTAACTGACAATAAACAGACCTTTCCATCGATGTACACCACTTTACAAAATTCGAGAAAAAAATTTTTAGTGAAAAATTGAAAAAACTTATGATGCTGGCATCATTTAAAAGTTTAAAAATCAGATTTCTTTCGAAACCCGATTTCTCCGCAACCAAGCCTCGTAAATGGTTGTGGTTTTCAATTCCTAACTGACAATAAACAGACCTATCCATCGATGTACACCACTTTACAAAATTTGAGAAAAAAATTTTTAGTGAAAAATTGAAAAAACTTATGATGCCGGCATCATTTAAAAGTTTAAAAATCAGATTTCTTTCGAAACCCGATTTCTCCGCAACCAAGCCTCGTAAATGGTTGCGGTTTTCAATTCCTAACTGACAATAAACAGACCTTTCCATCGATGTACACCACTTTACAAAATTCGAGAAAAAATTTTTTAGTGAAAAATTGAAAAAAACTTATGATGCCGGCATCATTTAAAAGTTTAAAAATCAGATTTCTTTCGAAACCCGATTTCTCCGCAACCAAGCCTCGTAAATGGTTGCGGTTTTCAATTCCTAACTCACAATAAACAGACCTATCCATCGATGTACACCACTTTACAAAATTAGAGAAAAAAATTTTTAGTGAAAAATTGAAAAAACTTATGATGCCGGCATCATTTAAAAGTTAAAAAATCAGATTTATTTCGAAACCCGATTTCTCCGCAACCAAGTCTCGTAAATGGTTGCGGTTTTCAATTCCTAACTGACAATAAACAGACCTATCCATCGATGTACACCACTTTACAAAATTCGAGAAAAAAATTTTTAGTGAAAAATGGAAAAATTAAAAGTTTAAAAATAGGATTTCTTTCGAAACCCGATTTCTCCGCAACCAAGCATCGTAAATGGTTGCGGTTTTCAATTCCTAACTCACAATAAACAGACCTTTCCATCGATGTAAACCACTTTACAAAATTCAAGAAAAAAATTTTTAGTGAAAAATTGAAAAAACTTATGATGCCGGCATCATTTAAAAGTTTAAAAATCAGATTTCTTTCGAAACCCGATTTCTCCGCAACCAAGCCTCGTAAATGGTTGCGGTTTTCAATTCCTAACTGACAATAAACAGACCTTTCCATCGATGTACACCACTTTACAAAATTCGAGAAAAAAATTTTTAGTGAAAAATTGAAAAAAACTTATGATGCCGGCATCATTTAAAAGTTTAAAAATCAGATTTCTTTCGAAACCCGATTTCTCCGCAACCAAGCCTCGTAAATGGTTGCGGTTTTCAATTCCTAACTCACAATAAACAGACCTATCCATCGATGTACACCACTTTACAAAATTAGAGAAAAAAATTTTTAGTGAAAAATTGAAAAAACTTATGATGCCGGCATCATTTAAAAGTTTAAAAATCAGATTTCTTTCGAAACCCGATTTCTCCGCAACCAAGCCTCGTAAATGGTTGCGGTTTTCAGTTCCTAACTGACAATAAACACACCTTTCCATCGATGTACACCACTTTACAAAATTCGAGAAAAAAATTTTTAGTGAAAAATTGAAAAAACTTATGATGCCGGCATCATTTAAAAGTTTAAAAATCAGATTTCTTTCGAAACCCGATTTCTCCGCAACCAAGTCTCGTAAATGGTTGCGGTTTTATAATTCCTAACTCACAATAAACAGACCTTTCCATCGATGTACACCACTTTACAAAATTCGAGAAAAAATTTTTTAGTGAAAAATTGAAAAAACTTATGATGCCGGCATCATTTAAAAGTTTAAAAATCAGATTTCTTTCGAAACCCGATTTCTCCGCAACCAAGCCTCGTAAATGGTTGCGGTTTTCAATTCCTAACTGATAATAAACAGACCTTTCCATCGATGTACACCACTTTACAAAATTCGAGAAAAAAATTTTTAGTGAAAAATTGAAAAAACTTATGATGCCGGCATCATTTAAAAGTTTAAAAATCAGATTTCTTTCGAAACCCGATTTCTCCGCAACCAAGCCTCGTAAATGGTTGCGGTTTTCAATTCCTAACTCACAATAAACAGACCTATCCATCGATGTACACCACTTTACAAAATAAGAGAAAAAATTTTTTAGTGAAAAATTGAAAAAACTTATGATGCCGGCATCATTTAAAAGTTTAAAAATCAGATTTATTTCGAAACCCGATTTCTCCGCAACCAAGCCTCGTAAATGGTTGCGGTTTTCAATTCCTAACTCACAATAAACAGACCTATCCATCGATGTACACCACTTTACAAAATTAGAGAAAAAAATTTTTAATGAAAAATTGAAAAAACTTATGATGCCGGCATCATTTAAAAGTTTAAAAATCAGATTTCTTTCGAAACCCGATTTCTCGGCAACCAAGCCTCGTAAATGGTTGCGGTTTTCAATTCCTAACTCACAATAAACAGACTTTTCCATCGATGTACACCACTTTACAAAATTCAAGAAAGAAATTTTTAGTGAAAAATTGAAAAAACTTATGATGCCGGCATCATTTAAAAGTTTAAAAATCAGATTTCTTTCGAAACCCGATTTCTCCGCAACCAAGCCTTGTAAATGGTTGCGGTTTTCAATTCCTAACTGACAATAAACAGACCTTTCCATCGATGTATACCACTTTACAAAATTCGAGAAAAAAATTTTTAGTGAAAAATTGAAAAAACTTATGATGCCGGCATCATTTAAAAGTTTAAAAATCAGATTTCTTTCGAAACCCGATTTCTCGGCAACCAAGCCTCGTAAATGGTTGCGGTTTTCAATTCCTAACTGACAATAAACAGACCTTTCCATCGATGTATACCACTTTACAAAATTCGAGAAAAAAATTTTTAGTGAAAAATTGAAAAAACTTATGATGCCGGCATCATTTAAAAGTTTAAAAATCAGATTTCTTTCGAAACCCGATTTCTCCGCAACCAAGTCTCGTAAATGGTTGCGGTTTTCAATTCCTAACTCACAATAAACAGACTTTTCCATCGATGTACACCACTTTACAAAATTCAAGAAAGAAATTTTTAGTGAAAAATTGAAAAAACTTATGATGCCGGCATCATTTAAAAGTTTAAAAATCAGATTTCTTTCGAAACCCGATTTCTCCGCAACCAAGCCTTGTAAATGGTTGCGGTTTTCAATTCCTAACTGACAATAAACAGACCTTTCCATCGATGTATACCACTTTACAAAATTCAAGAAAGAAATTTTTAGTGAAAAATTGAAAAAACTTATGATGCCGGCATCATTTAAAAGTTTAAAAATCAGATTTCTTTCGAAACCCGATTTCTCCGCAACCAAGTCTCGTAAATGGTTGCGGTTTTCAATTCCTAACTCACAATAAACAGACTTTTCCATCGATGTACACCACTTTACAAAATTCAAGAAAGAAATTTTTAGTGAAAAATTGAAAAAACTTATGATGCCGGCATCATTTAAAAGTTTAAAAATCAGATTTCTTTCGAAACCCGATTTCTCCGCAACCAAGCCTTGTAAATGGTTGCGGTTTTCAATTCCTAACTGACAATAAACAGACCTTTCCATCGATGTATACCACTTTACAAAATTCGAGAAAAAAATTTTTAGTGAAAAATTGAAAAAACTTATGATGCCGGCATCATTTAAAAGTTTAAAAATCAGATTTCTTTCGAAACCCGATTTCTCCGCAACCAAGTCTCGTAAATGGTTGCGGTTTTCAATTGCTAACTCACAATAAACAGACCTTTCCATCGATGTACACCACTTTACAAAATTCGAGAAAAAAATTTTTAGTGAAAAATTGAAAAAACTTATGATGCCGGCATCATTTAAAAGTTTAAAAATCAGATTTCTTTCGAAACCCGATTTCTCCGCAACCAAGCCTTGTAAATGGTTGCGGTTTTCAATTCCTAACTGACAATAAACAGACCTTTCCATCGATGTATACCACTTTACAAAATTCAAGAAAGAAATTTTTAGTGAAAAATTGAAAAAACTTATGATGCCGGCATCATTTAAAAGTTTAAAAATCAGATTTCTTTCGAAACCCGATTTCTCCGCAACCAAGTCTCGTAAATGGTTGCGGTTTTCAATTCCTAACTGACAATAAACAGACCTTTCCATCGATGTATACCACTTTACAAAATTCAAGAAAGAAATTTTTAGTGAAAAATTGAAAAAACTTATGATGCCGGCATCATTTAAAAGTTTAAAAATCAGATTTCTTTCGAAACCCGATTTCTCCGCAACCAAGCCTTGTAAATGGTTGCGGTTTTCAATTCCTAACTGACAATAAACAGACCTTTCCATCGATGTATACCACTTTACAAAATTCGAGAAAAAAATTTTTAGTGAAAAATTGAAAAAACTTATGATGCCGGCATCATTTAAAAGTTTAAAAATCAGATTTCTTTCGAAACCCGATTTCTCGGCAACCAAGCCTCGTAAATGGTTGCGGTTTTCAATTCCTAACTGACAATAAACAGACCTTTCCATCGATGTATACCACTTTACAAAATTCGAGAAAAAAATTTTTAGTGAAAAATTGAAAAAACTTATGATGCCGCCATCATTTAAAAGTTTAAAAATCAGATTTCTTTCGAAACCCGATTTCTCCGCAACCAAGTCTCGTAAATGGTTGCGGTTTTCAATTCCTAACTCACAATAAACAGACTTTTCCATCGATGTACACCACTTTACAAAATTCAAGAAAGAAATTTTTAGTGAAAAATTGAAAAAACTTATGATGCCGGCATCATTTAAAAGTTTAAAAATCAGATTTCTTTCGAAACCCGATTTCTCCGCAACCAAGCCTTGTAAATGGTTGCGGTTTTCAATTCCTAACTGACAATAAACAGACCTTTCCATCGATGTATACCACTTTACAAAATTCGAGAAAAAAATTTTTAGTGAAAAATTGAAAAAACTTATGATGCCGGCATCATTTAAAAGTTTAAAAATCAGATTTCTTTCGAAACCCGATTTCTCCGCAACCAAGTCTCGTAAATGGTTGCGGTTTTCAATTGCTAACTCACAATAAACAGACCTTTCCATCGATGTACACCACTTTACAAAATTCGAGAAAAAAATTTTTAGTGAAAAATTGAAAAAACTTATGATGCCGGCATCATTTAAAAGTTTAAAAATCAGATTTCTTTCGAAACCCGATTTCTCCGCAACAAAGCCTCGTAAATGGTTGCGGTTTTCAATTCCTAACTCACAATAAACAGACCTATCCATCGATGTACACCACTTTACAAAATTAGAGAACAAAATTTTTAGTGAAAAATTGAAAAAACTTATGATGCCGGCATCATTTAAAAGTTTAAAAATCAGATTTCTTTCGAAACCCGATTTCTCCGCAACCAAGTCTCGTAAATGGTTGCGGTTTTCAATTCCTAACTGACAATAAACAGACCTTTCCATCGATGTACACCACTTTACAAAATTCGAGAGAAAACATTTTTAGTGAAAAATTGAAAAAACTTATGATGCCGGCATCATTTAAAAGTTTAAAAATCGGATTTCTTTCGAAACCCGATTTCTCCGCAACCAAGCCTCGTAAATGGTTGCGGTTTTCAATTCCTAACTGACAATAAACAGACCTTTCCATCGATGTACACCACTTTACAAAATTCGAGAAAAAAATTTTTAGTGAAAAATTGAAAAAACTTATGATGCCGGCATCATTTAAAAGTTTAAAAATCAGATTTCTTTCGAAACCCGATTTCTCCGCAACCAAGCCTCGTAAATGGTTGCGGTTTTCAATTCCTAACTGACAATAAACAGACCTTTCCATCGATGTATACCACTTTACAAAATTCGAGAAAAAAATTTTTAGTGAAAAATTGAAAAAACTTATGATCCGGCATCATTTAAAAGTTTAAAAATCAGATTTCCTTCGAAACCCGATTTCTCCGCAACCAAGCCTTGTAAATGGTTGCGGTTTTCAATTCCTAACTGACAATAAACAGACCTTTCCATCGATGTACACCACTTTACAAAATTCGAGAAAAAAATTTTTAGTGAAAAATTGAAAAAACTTATGATGCCGGCATCATTTAAAAGTTTAAAAATCAGATTTCTTTCGAAACCCAATTTCTCCGCAACCAAGCCTCGTAAATGGTTGCGGTTTTCAATTCCTATTTCAATTCCTAACTGACAATAAACAGACCTTTCCATCGATGTACACCACTTTACAAAATTCAATAAAGAAATTTTTAGTGAAAAATTGAAAAAACTTATGATGCCGGCATCATTTAAAAGTTTAAAAATCAGATTTCTTTCGAAACCCGATTTCTCCGCAACCAAGTCTCGTAAATGGTTGCGGTTTTCAATTCCTAACTCACAATAAACAGACCTTTCCATCGATGTACACCACTTTACAAAATTCGAGAAAAAAATTTTTAGTGAAAAATTGAAAAAACTTATGATGCCGGCATCATTAAAAAGTTTAAAAATCAGATTTCTTTCGAAACCCGATTTCTCCGCAACCAAGCCTCGTAAATGGTTGCGGTTTTCAATTCCTAACTCACAATAAACAGACCTATCCATCGATGTATACCACTTTACAAAATTAGAGAACAAAATTTTTAGTGAAAAATTGAAAAAACTTATGATGCCGGCATCATTTAAAAGTTTAAAAATCAGATTTCTTTCGAAACCCGATTTCTCCGCAACCAAGCCTCGTAAATGGTTGCGGTTTTCAATTCCTAACTGACAATAAACAGACCTTTCCATCGATGTACACCACTTTACAAAATTCGAGAAAAAAATTTTAAGTGAAAAATTGAAAAAAACTTATGATGCAGGCATCATTTAAAAGTTTAAAAATCAGATTTCTTTCGAAACCCGATTTCTCCGCAACCAAGCCTCGTAAATGGTTGCGGTTTTCAATTCCTAACTGACAATAAACAGACCTTTCCATCGATGTACACCACTTTACAAAATTCGAGAAAAAAATTTTTAGTGAAAAATTGAAAAAAACTTACATATGATGCCGGCATCATTTAAAAGTTTAAAAATCAGATTTCTTTCGAAACCCGATTTCTCCGCAACCAAGCCTCGTAAATGGTTGCGGTTTTCAATTCCTAACTGACAATAAACAGACCTTTCCATCGATGTACACCACTTTACAAAATTCGAGAAAAAAATTTTTAGTGAAAAATTGAAAAAAACTTACATATGATGCCGGCATCATTTAAAAGTTTAAAAATCAGATTTCTTTCGAAACCCGATTTCTCCGCAACCAAGCCTCGTAAATGGTTGCGGTTTTCAATTCCTAACTGACAATAAACAGACCTTTCCATCGATGTACACCACTTTACAAAATTCGAGAAAAAAAATTTTAGTTAAAAATTTAAAAAAACTTATGATGCCGGCATCATTTAAAAGTTTAAAAATCAGATTTCTTTCGAAACCCGATTTCTCCGCAACCAAGCCTCGTAAATGGTTGCGGTTTTCAATTCCTAACTGACAATAAACAGACCTATCCATCGATGTACACCACTTTACAAAATTTTAGAAAAAAATTTTTAGTGAAAAATTGAAAAAATCAGATTTATTTCGAAACCCGATTTCTCCGCAACCAAGTCTCGTAAATGGTTGCGGTTTTCAATTCCTAACTGACAATAAACAGACCTATCCATCGATGTACACCACTTTACAAAATTCGAGAAAAAAATTTTTAGTGAAAAATGGAAAAATTAAAAGTTTAAAAATCAGATTTCTTTCGAAACCCGATTTCTCCGCAACCAAGCATCGTAAATGGTTGCGGTTTTCAATTCCTAACTCACAATAAACAGACCTTTCCATCGATGTACACCACTTTACAAAATTCGAGAAAAAAAATTTTTACTGAAAAATTGAAAAAACTTATGATGCCGGCATCATTTAAAAGTTTAAAAATCAGATTTCTTTCGAAACCCGATTTCTCCGCAACCAAGCCTCGTAAATGGTTGCGGTTTTCAATTCCTAACTGACAATAAACAGACCTTTCCATCGATGTACACCACTTTACAAAATTCGAGAAAAAAATTTTTAGTGAAAAATTGAAAAAACTTATGATCAGATTTCTTTCGAAACCCGATTTCTCCGCAACCAAGCCTCGTAAATGGTTGCGGTTTTCAATTCCTAACTGACAATAAACAGACCTTTCCATCGATGTACACCACTTTACAAAATTCGAGAAAAAAATTTTTAGTGAAAAATTGAAAAAAACTTACATATGATGCCGGCATCATTTAAAAGTTTAAAAATCAGATTTCTTTCGAAACCCGATTTCTCCGCAACCAAGCCTCGTAAATGGTTGCGGTTTTCAATTCCTAACTGACAATAAACAGACCTTTCCATCGATGTACACCACTTTACAAAATTCGAGAAAAAAAATTTTAGTTAAAAATTTAAAAAAACTTATGAGCCGGCATCATTTAAAAGTTTAAAAATCAGATTTCTTTCGAAACCCGATTTCTCCGCAACCAAGCCTCGTAAATGGTTGCGGTTTTCAATTCCTAACTGACAATAAACAGACCTATCCATCGATGTACACCACTTTACAAAATTCGAGAAAAAAATTTTTAGTGAAAAATGGAAAAATTAAAAGTTTAAAAATCAGATTTCTTTCGAAACCCGATTTCTCCGCAACCAAGCATCGTAAATGGTTGCGGTTTTCAATTCCTAACTCACAATAAACAGACCTTTCCATCGATGTACACCACTTTACAAAATTCGAGAAAAAAAATTTTAGTGAAAAATTGAAAAAACTTATGATGCCGGCATCATTTAAAAGTTTAAAAATCAGATTTCTTTCGAAACCCGATTTCTCCGCAACCAAGCCTCGTAAATGGTTGCGGTTTTCAATTCCTAACTGACAATAAACAGACCTTTCCATCGATGTACACCACTTTACAAAATTCGAGAAAAAAATTTTTAGTGAAAAATTGAAAAAACTTATGATGCCGGCATCATTTAAAAGTTTAAAAATCAGATTTCTTTCGAAACCCGATTTCTCCGCAACCAAGCCTCGTAAATGGTTGCGGTTTTCAATTCCTAACTGACAATAAACAGACCTTTCCATCGATGTACACCACTTTACAAAATTCGAGAAAAAAATTTTTAGTGAAAAATTGAAAAAACTTATGATGCCGGCATCATTTAAAAGTTTAAAAATCAGATTTCTTTCGAAACCCGATTTCTCCGCAACCAAGCCTCGTAAATGGTTGCGGTTTTCAATTCCTAACTGACAATAAACAGACCTTTCCATCGATGTACACCACTTTACAAAATTCGAGAAAAAAATTTTTAGTGAAAAATTGAAAAAACTTATGATGCCGGCATCATTTAAAAGTTTAAAAATCAGATTTATTTCGAAACCCGATTTCTCCGCAACCAAGTCTCGTAAATGGTTGCGGTTTTCAATTCCTAACTGACAATAAACAGACCTATCCATCGATGTACACCACTTTACAAAATTCGAGAAAAAAATTTTTAGTGAAAAATGGAAAAATTAAAAGTTTAAAAATAGGATTTCTTTCGAAACCCGATTTCTCCGCAACCAAGCCTCGTAAATGGTTGCGGTTTTCAATTCCTAACTGACAATAAACAGACCTATCCATCGATGTACACCACTTTACAAAATTCGAGAAAAAATTTTTAGTGAAAAATTGAAAAAACTTATGATGCCGGCATCATTTAAAAGTTTAAAAATCAGATTTCTTTCGAAACCCGATTTCTCCGCAACCAAGCCTCGTAAATGGTTGCGGTTTTCAATTCCTAACTGAAAATAAACAGAACTATCCATCGATATACACCACTTTACAAAATTCGAGAAAAAAATGTTTAGTGAAAAATTGAAAAAACTTATGATGCCGGCATCATTTAAAAGTTTAAAAATCAGATTTCTTTCGAAACCCGATTTCTCGGCAACCAAGCCTCGTAAATGGTTGCGGTTTTCAGTTCCTAACTGACAATAAACACACCTTTCTATCGATGTACACCACTTTACAAAATTCGAGAAAAAAATTTTTAGTGAAAAATTGAAAAAACTTATGATGCCGGCATCATTCAAAAGTTTAAAAATCAGATTTCTTTCGAAACCCGATTTCTCCGCAACCAAGCCTCGTAAATGGTTGCGGTTTTCAACTCCTAACTGACAATAAACAGACCTATCCATCGATGTACACCACTTTACAAAATTCGAGAAAAAAATGTTTAGTGAAAAATTGAAAAAACTTATGATGCCGGCATCATTTAAAAGTTTAAAAATCAGATTTCTTTCGAAACCCGATTTCTCGGCAACCAAGCCTCGTAAATGGTTGCGGTTTTCAATTCCTAACTCACAATAAACAGACTTTTCCATCGATGTACACCACTTTACAAAATTCAAGAAAGAAATTTTTAGTGAAAAATTGAAAAAACTTATGATGCCGGCATCATTTAAAAGTTTAAAAATCAGATTTCTTTCGAAACCCGATTTCTCGGCAACCAAGCCTCGTAAATGGTTGCGGTTTTCAATTCCTAACTCACAATAAACAGACTTTTCCATCGATGTACACCACTTTACAAAATTCAAGAAAGAAATTTTTAGTGAAAAATTGAAAAAACTTATGATGCCGGCATCATTTAAAAGTTTAAAAATCAGATTTCTTTCGAAACCCGATTTCTCCGCAACCAAGCCTTGTAAATGGTTGCGGTTTTCAATTCCTAACTGACAATAAACAGACCTTTCCATCGATGTATACCACTTTACAAAATTCGAGAAAAAAATTTTTAGTGAAAAATTGAAAAAACTTATGATGCCGGCATCATTTAAAAGTTTAAAAATCAGATTTCTTTCGAAACCCGATTTCTCGGCAACCAAGCCTCGTAAATGGTTGCGGTTTTCAATTCCTAACTGACAATAAACAGACCTTTCCATCGATGTACACCACTTTACAAAATTCGAGAAAAAAATTTTTTAGTGAAAAATTGAAGAAACTTATGATGCCGGCATCATTTAAAAGTTTAAAAATCAGATTTCTTTCGAAACCCGATTTCTCCGCAACCAAGTCTCGTAAATGGTTGCGGTTATCAATTCCTAACTCACAATAAACAGACTTTTCCATCGATGTACACCACTTTACAAAATTCAAGAAAGAAATTTTTAGTGAAAAATTGAAAAAACTTATGATGCCGGCATCATTCAAAAGTTTAAAAATCAGATTTCTTTCGAAACCCGATTTCTCCGCAACCAAGCCTCGTAAATGGTTGCGGTTTTCAACTCCTAACTGACAATAAACAGACCTATCCATCGATGTACACCACTTTACAAAATTCGAGAAAAAAATGTTTAGTGAAAAATTGAAAAAACTTATGATGCCGGCATCATTTAAAAGTTTAAAAATCAGATTTCTTTCGAAACCCGATTTCTCGGCAACCAAGCCTCGTAAATGGTTGCGGTTTTCAATTCCTAACTCACAATAAACAGACTTTTCCATCGATGTACACCACTTTACAAAATTCAAGAAAGAAATTTTTAGTGAAAAATTGAAAAAACTTATGATGCCGGCATCATTTAAAAGTTTAAAAATCAGATTTCTTTCGAAACCCGATTTCTCGGCAACCAAGCCTCGTAAATGGTTGCGGTTTTCAATTCCTAACTGACAATAAACAGACCTTTCCATCGATGTATACCACATCATTTAAAAGTTTAAAAATCAGATTTCTTTCGAAACCCGATTTCTCCGCAACCAAGCCTCGTAAATGGTTGCGGTTTTCAATTCCTAACTGACAATAAACAGACCTTTCCATCGATGTACACCACTTTACAAAATTCGAGAAAAAAATTTTTAGTGAAAAATTGAAAAAAATTATGATGCCGGCATCATTTAAAAGTTTAAAAATCAGATTTCTTTCGAAACCCGATTTCTCCGCAACCAAGCCTCGTAAATGGTTGCGGTTTTCAATTCCTAACTGACAGTAAACAGACCTTTCCATCGATGTACACCACTTTACAAAATTCGAGAAAAAAAATTTTAGTGAAAAATTGAAAAAACTTATGATGCCGGCATCATTTAAAAGTTTAAAAATCAGATTTCTTTCGAAACCCGATTTCTCCGCAACCAAGCCTCGTAAATGGTTGCGGTTTTCAATTCCTAACTCACAATAAACAGACCTTTCCATCGATGTACACCACTTTACAAAATTCGAGAAAAAAATTTTTAGTGAAAAATTGAAAAAACTTATGATGCCGGCATCATTTAAAAGTTTAAAAATCAGATTTCTTTCGAAACCCGATTTCTCCGCAACCAAGCCTCGTAAATGGTTGCGGTTTTCAATTCCTAACTGACAATAAACAGACCTTTCCATCGATGTACACCACTTTACAAAATTCGAGAAAAAAATTTTTAGTGAAAAATTGAAAAAACTTATGATGCCGGCATCATTTAAAAGTTTAAAAATCAGATTTCTTTCGAAACCCGATTTCTCCGCAACCAAGCCTCGTAAATGGTTGCGGTTTTCAATTCCTAACTGACAATAAACAGACCTTTCCATCGATGTACACCATTTTACAAAATTCGAGAAAAAAATTTTTAGTGAAAAATTGAAAAAACTTATGATGCCGGCATCATTTAAAAGTTTAAAAATCAGATTTCTATCGAAACCCGATTTCTCCGCAACCAAGCCTCGTAAATGGTTGCGGTTTTCAATTCCTAACTGACAATAAACAGACCTTTCCATCGATGTATACCACTTTACAAAATTCGAGAAAAAAATTTTTAGTGAAAAATTGAAAAAACTTATGATGCCGGCATCATTTAAAAGTTTAAAAATCAGATTTCTTTCGAAACCCGATTTCTCCGCAACCAAGCCTCGTAAATGGTTGCGGTTTTCAATTCCTAACTCACAATAAACAGACCTTTCCATCGATGTACACCACTTTACAAAATTCGAGAAAAACATTTTTAGTGAAAAATTGAAAAAACTTATGATGCCGGCATCATTTAAAAGTTTAAAAATCAGATTTATTTCGAAACCCGATTTCTCCGCAACCAAGCCTTGTAAATGGTTGCGGTTTTCAATTCCTAACTCACAATAAACAGACCTTTCCATCGATGTACACCACTTTACAAAATTCGAGAAAAAATTTTTTAGTGAAAAATTGAAAAAACTTATGATGCCGGCATCATTTAAAAGTTTAAAAATCAGATTTCTTTCGAAACCCGATTTCTCCGCAACCAAGCCTCGTAAATGGTTGCGGTTTTCAATTCCTAACTGACAATAAACAGACCTTTCCATCGATGTACACCATTTTACAAAATTCGAGAAAAAAATTTTTAGTGAAAAATTGAAAAAACTTATGATGCCGGCATCATTTAAAAGTTTAAAAATCAGATTTCTTTCGAAACCCGATTTCTCCGCAACCAAGCCTCGTAAATGGTTGCGGTTTTCAATTCCTAACTGAAAATAAACAGAACTATCCATCGATGTACACCACTTTACAAAATTCGAGAAAAAAATGTTTAGTGAAAAATTGAAAAAACTTATGATGCCGGCATCATTTAAAAGTTTAAAAATCAGATTTCTTTCGAAACCCGATTTCTCCGCAACCAAGCCTCGTAAATGGTTGCGGTTTTCAGTTCCTAACTGACAATAAACACACCTTTCCATCGATGTACACCACTTTACAAAATTAGAGAAAAAAATTTTTAGTGAAAAATTGAAAAAACTTATGATGCCGGCATCATTTAAAAGTTTAAAAATCAGATTTCTTTCGAAACCCGATTTCTCCGCAACCAAGCCTCGTAAATGGTTGCGGTTTTCAATTCCTAACTGACAATAAACAGACCTTTCCATCGATGTATACCACTTTACAAAATTTGAGAAAAAAATTTTTAGTGAAAAATTGAAAAAACTTATGATGCCGGCATCATTTAAAAGTTTAAAAATCAGATTTCTTTCGAAACCCGATTTCTCCGCAACCAAGTCTCGTAAATGGTTGCGGTTTTATAATTCCTAACTCACAATAAACAGACCTATCCATCGATGTACACCACTTTACAAAATTAGAGAAAAAAATTTTTAGTGAAAAATTGAAAAAACTTATGATGCCGGCATCATTTAAAAGTTTAAAAATCAGATTTCTTTCGAAACCCGATTTCTCCGCAACCAAGCCTCGTAAATGGTTGCGGTTTTCAATTCCTAACTGACAATAAACAGACCTTTCCATCGATGTATACCACTTTACAAAATTTGAGAAAAAAATTTTTAGTGAAAAATTGAAAAAACTTATGATGCCGGCATCATTTAAAAGTTTAAAAATCAGATTTCTTTCGAAACCCGATTTCTCCGCAACCAAGTCTCGTAAATGGTTGCGGTTTTATAATTCCTAACTCACAATAAACAGACCTATCCATCGATGTACACCACTTTACAAAATTAGAGAAAAAAATTTTTAGTGAAAAATTGAAAAAACTTATGATGCCGGCATCATTTAAAAGTTTAAAAATCAGATTTCTTTCGAAACCCGATTTCTCCGCAACCAAGTCTCGTAAATGGTTGCGGTTTTATAATTCCTAACTCACAATAAACAGACCTATCCATCGATGTACACCACTTTACAAAATTAGAGAAAAAAATTTTTAGTGAAAAATTGAAAAAACTTATGATGCCGGCATCATTTAAAAGTTTAAAAATCAGATTTCTTTCGAAACCCGATTTCTCCGCAACCAAGCCTCGTAAATGGTTGCGGTTTTCAATTCCTAACTGACAATAAACAGACCTTTCCATCGATGTATACCACTTTACAAAATTTGAGAAAAAAATTTTTAGTGAAAAATTGAAAAAACTTATGATGCCGGATCATTTAAAAGTTTAAAAATCAGATTTATTTCGAAACCCGATTTCTCCGCAACCAAGTCTCGTAAATGGTTGCGGTTTTCAATTCCTAACTCACAATAAACAGACTTTTCCATCGATGTACACCACTTTACAAAATTCAAGAAAGAAATTTTTAGTGAAAAATTGAAAAAACTTATGATGCCGGCATCATTTAAAAGTTTAAAAATCAGATTTCTTTCGAAACCCGATTTCTCGGCAACCAAGCCTCGTAAATGGTTGCGGTTTTCAATTCCTAACTCACAATAAACAGACTTTTCCATCGATGTACACCACTTTACAAAATTCAAGAAAGAAATTTTTAGTGAAAAATTGAAAAAACTTATGATGCCGGCATCATTTAAAAGTTTAAAAATCAGATTTCTTTCGAAACCCGATTTCTCCGCAACCAAGCCTTGTAAATGGTTGCGGTTTTCAATTCCTAACTGACAATAAACAGACCTTTCCATCGATGTATATCACTTTACAAAATTCGAGAAAAAAATTTTTAGTGAAAAATTGAAAAAACTTATGATGCCGGCATCATTTAAAAGTTTAAAAATCAGATTTCTTTCGAAACCCGATTTCTCGGCAACCAAGCCTCGTAAATGGTTGCGGTTTTCAATTCCTAACTGACAATAAACAGACCTTTCCATCGATGTACACCACTTTACAAAATTCGAGAAAAAAATTTTTTAGTGAAAAATTGAAGAAACTTATGATGCCGGCATCATTTAAAAGTTTAAAAATCAGATTTCTTTCGAAACCCGATTTCTCGGCAACCAAGCCTCGTAAATGGTTGCGGTTTTCAATTCCTAACTCACAATAAACAGACTTTTCCATCGATGTACACCACTTTACAAAATTCAAGAAAGAAATTTTTAGTGAAAAATTGAAGAAACTTATGATGCCGGCATCATTTAAAAGTTTAAAAATCAGATTTCTTTCGAAACCCGATTTCTCCGCAACCAAGCCTTGTAAATGGTTGCGGTTTTCAATTCCTAACTGACAATAAACAGACCTTTCCATCGATGTATACCACTTTACAAAATTCGAGAAAAAAATTTTTAGTGAAAAATTGAAAAAACTTATGATGCCGGCATCATTTAAAAGTTTAAAAATCAGATTTCTTTCGAAACCCGATTTCTCCGCAACCAAGCCTCGTAAATGGTTGCGGTTTTCAATTCCTAACTGACAATAAACAGACCTTTCCATCGATGTACACCACTTTACAAAATTCAAGAAAGAAATTTTTAGTGAAAAATTGAAAAAACTTATGATGCCGGCATCATTTAAAAGTTTAAAAATCAGATTTCTTTCGAAACCCGATTTCTCGGCAACCAAGCCTCGTAAATGGTTGCGGTTTTCAATTCCTAACTCACAATAAACAGACTTTTCCATCGATGTACACCACTTTACAAAATTCAAGAAAGAAATTTTTAGTGAAAAATTGAAAAAACTTATGATGCCGGCATCATTTAAAAGTTTAAAAATCAGATTTCTTTCGAAACCCGATTTCTCCGCAACCAAGCCTTGTAAATGGTTGCGGTTTTCAATTCCTAACTGACAATAAACAGACCTTTCCATCGATGTATACCACTTTACAAAATTCGAGAAAAAAATTTTTAGTGAAAAATTGAAAAAACTTATGATGCCGGCATCATTTAAAAGTTTAAAAATCAGATTTCTTTCGAAACCCGATTTCTCCGCAACCAAGTCTCGTAAATGGTTGCGGTTTTCAATTGCTAACTCACAATAAACAGACCTTTCCATCGATGTACACCACTTTACAAAATTCGAGAAAAAAATTTTTAGTGAAAATTTGAAGAAACTTATGATGCCGGCATCATTTAAAAGTTTAAAAATCAGATTTCTTTCGAAACCCGATTTCTCCGCAACCAAGCCTCGTAAATGGTTGCGGTTTTCAATTCCTAACTCACAATAAACAGACCTTTCCATCGATGTACACCACTTTACAAAATTAGAGAGAAAACATTTTTAGTGAAAAATTGAAAAAACTTATGATGCCGGCATCATTTAAAAGTTTAAAAATCGGATTTCTTTCGAAACCCGATTTCTCCGCAACCAAGCCTCGTAAATGGTTGCGGTTTTCAATTCCTAACTGACAATAAACAGACCTTTCCATCGATGTACACCACTTTACAAAATTCGAGAAAAAAATTTTTAGTGAAAAATTGAAAAAACTTATGATGCCGGCATCATTTAAAAGTTTAAAAATCAGATTTCTTTCGAAACCCGATTTCTCCGCAACCAAGCCTCGTAAATGGTTGCGGTTTTCAATTCCTAACTGACAATAAACAGACCTTTCCATCGATGTACACCACTTTACAAAATTCGAGAAAAAAATTTTTAGTGAAAAATTGAAAAAACTTATGATGCCGGCATCATTTAAAAGTTTAAAAATCAGATTTCTTTCGAAACCCGATTTCTCCGCAACCAAGCCTCGTAAATGGTTGCGGTTTTCAATTCCTAACTGACAATAAACAGACCTTTCCATCGATGTATACCACATCATTTAAAAGTTTAAAAATCAGATTTCTTTCGAAACCCGATTTCTCCGCAACCAAGCCTCGTAAATGGTTGCGGTTTTCAATTCCTAACTCACAATAAACAGACCTTTCCATCGATGTACACCACTTTAAAAAATTCGAGAAAAACATTTTTAGTGAAAAATTGAAAAAACTTATGATGCCGGCATCATTTAAAAGTTTAAAAATCAGATTTATTTCGAAACCCGATTTCTCCGCAACCAAGCCTTGTAAATGGTTGCGGTTTTCAATTCCTAACTCACAATAAACAGACCTTTCCATCGATGTACACCACTTTACAAAATTCGAGAAAAAATTTTTTAGTGAAAAATTGAAAAAACTTATGATGCCGGCATCATTTAAAAGTTTAAAAATCAGATTTCTTTCGAAACCCGATTTCTCCGCAACCAAGCCTCGTAAATGGTTGCGGTTTTCAATTCCTAACTGAAAATAAACAGAACTATCCATCGATGTACACCACTTTACAAAATTCGAGAAAAAAATGTTTAGTGAAAAATTGAAAAAACTTATGATGCCGGCATCATTTAAAAGTTTAAAAATCAGATTTCTTTCGAAACCCGATTTCTCCGCAACCAAGCCTCGTAAATGGTTGCGGTTTTCAGTTCCTAACTGACAATAAACACACCTTTCCATCGATGTACACCACTTTACCAAATTAGAGAAAAAAATTTTTAGTGAAAAATTGAAAAAACTTATGATGCCGGCATCATTTAAAAGTTTAAAAATCAGATTTCTTTCGAAACCCGATTTCTCCGCAACCAAGTCTCGTAAATGGTTGCGGTTTTATTATTCCTAACTCACAATAAACAGACCTATCCATCGATGTACACCACTTTACAAAATTAGAGAAAAAAATTTTTAGTGAAAAATTGAAAAAACTTATGATGCCGGCATCATTTAAAAGTTTAAAAATCAGATTTCTTTCGAAACCCGATTTCTCCGCAACCAAGCCTCGTAAATGGTTGCGGTTTTCAATTCCTAACTGACAATAAACAGACCTTTCCATCGATGTATACCACTTTACAAAATTTGAGAAAAAAATTTTTAGTGAAAAATTGAAAAAACTTATGATGCCGGCATCATTTAAAAGTTTAAAAATCAGATTTCTTTCGAAACCCGATTTCTCCGCAACCAAGCCTCGTAAATGGTTGCGGTTTTCAATTCCTAACTGACAATAAACAGACCTTTCCATCGATGTATACCACTTTACAAAATTTGAGAAAAAAATTTTTAGTGAAAAATTGAAAAAACTTATGATGCCGGCATCATTTAAAAGTTTAAAAATCAGATTTCTTTCGAAACCCGATTTCTCCGCAACCAAGCCTCGTAAATGGTTGCGGTTTTCAATTCCTAACTGACAATAAACAGACCTTTCCATCGATGTATACCACATCATTTAAAAGTTTAAAAATCAGATTTCTTTCGAAACCCGATTTCTCCGCAACCAAGCCTCGTAAATGGTTGCGGTTTTCAATTCCTAACTCACAATAAACAGACCTTTCCATCGATGTACACCACTTTAAAAAATTCGAGAAAAACATTTTTAGTGAAAAATTGAAAAAACTTATGATGCCGGCATCATTTAAAAGTTTAAAAATCAGATTTATTTCGAAACCCGATTTCTCCGCAACCAAGCCTTGTAAATGGTTGCGGTTTTCAATTCCTAACTCACAATAAACAGACCTTTCCATCGATGTACACCACTTTAAAAAATTCGAGAAAAACATTTTTAGTGAAAAATTGAAAAAACTTATGATGCCGGCATCATTTAAAAGTTTAAAAATCAGATTTCTTTCGAAACCCGATTTCTCCGCAACCAAGTCTCGTAAATGGTTGCGGTTTTCAATTTCTAACTCACAATAAACAGACCTTTCCATCGATGTACACCACTTTACAAAATTCAAGAAAGAAATTTTTAGTGAAAAATTGAAAAAACTTATGATGCCGGCATCATTTAAAAGTTTAAAAATCAGATTTCTTTCGAAACCCGATTTCTCCGCAACCAAGCCTCGTAAATGGTTGCGGTTTTCAATTCCTAACTGAAAATAAACAGAACTATCCATCGATGTACACCACTTTACAAAATTCGAGAAAAAAATGTTTAGTGAAAAATTGAAAAAACTTATGATGCCGGCATCATTTAAAAGTTTAAAAATCAGATTTCTTTCGAAACCCGATTTCTCCGCAACCAAGCCTCGTAAATGGTTGCGGTTTTCAGTTCCTAACTGACAATAAACACACCTTTCCATCGATGTACACCACTTTACCAAATTAGAGAAAAAAATTTTTAGTGAAAAATTGAAAAAACTTATGATGCCGGCATCATTTAAAAGTTTAAAAATCAGATTTCTTTCGAAACCCGATTTCTCCGCAACCAAGTCTCGTAAATGGTTGCGGTTTTATTATTCCTAACTCACAATAAACAGACCTATCCATCGATGTACACCACTTTACAAAATTAGAGAAAAAAATTTTTAGTGAAAAATTGAAAAAACTTATGATGCCGGCATCATTTAAAAGTTTAAAAATCAGATTTCTTTCGAAACCCGATTTCTCCGCAACCAAGCCTCGTAAATGGTTGCGGTTTTCAATTCCTAACTGACAATAAACAGACCTTTCCATCGATGTATACCACTTTACAAAATTTGAGAAAAAAATTTTTAGTGAAAAATTGAAAAAACTTATGATGCCGGCATCATTTAAAAGTTTAAAAATCAGATTTCTTTCGAAACCCGATTTCTCCGCAACCAAGCCTCGTAAATGGTTGCGGTTTTCAATTCCTAACTGACAATAAACAGACCTTTCCATCGATGTATACCACTTTACAAAATTTGAGAAAAAAATTTTTAGTGAAAAATTGAAAAAACTTATGATGCCGGCATCATTTAAAAGTTTAAAAATCAGATTTCTTTCGAAACCCGATTTCTCCGCAACCAAGTCTCGTAAATGGTTGCGGTTTTATAATTCCTAACTCACAATAAACAGACCTATCCATCGATGTACACCACTTTACAAAATTAGAGAAAAAAATTTTTAGTGAAAAATTGAAAAAACTTATGATGCCGGCATCATTTAAAAGTTTAAAAATCAGATTTCTTTCGAAACCCGATTTCTCCGCAACCAAGCCTCGTAAATGGTTGCGGTTTTCAATTCCTAACTGACAATAAACAGACCTTTCCATCGATGTATACCACTTTACAAAATTTGAGAAAAAAATTTTTAGTGAAAAATTGAAAAAACTTATGATGCCGGCATCATTTAAAAGTTTAAAAATCAGATTTCTTTCGAAACCCGATTTCTCCGCAACCAACCCTCGTAAATGGTTGCGGTTTTCAATTCCTAACTCACAATAAACAGACCTTTCCATCGATGTACACCACTTTACAAAATTAGAGAAAAAAATGTTTAGTGAAAAATTGAAAAAACTTATGATGCCGGCATCATTTAAAAGTTTAAAAATCAGATTTCTTTCGAAACCCGATTTCTCCGCAACCAAGCCTCGTAAATGGTTGCGGTTTTCAATTCCTAACTGACAATAAACAGACCTTTCCATCGATGTATACCACATCATTTAAAAGTTTAAAAATCAGATTTCTTTCGAAACCCGATTTCTCCGCAACCAAGCCTCGTAAATGGTTGCGGTTTTCAATTCCTAACTCACAATAAACAGACCTTTCCATCGATGTACACCACTTTACAAAATTCGAGAAAAAATTTTTTAGTGAAAAATTGAAAAAACTTATGATGCCGGCATCATTTAAAAGTTTAAAAATCAGATTTCTTTCGAAACCCGATTTCTCCGCAACCAAGCCTCGTAAATGGTTGCGGTTTTCAATTCCTAACTGAAAATAAACAGAACTATCCATCGATGTACACCACTTTACAAAATTCGAGAAAAAAATGTTTAGTGAAAAATTGAAAAAACTTATGATGCCGGCATCATTTAAAAGTTTAAAAATCAGATTTCTTTCGAAACCCGATTTCTCCGCAACCAAGCCTCGTAAATGGTTGCGGTTTTCAGTTCCTAACTGACAATAAACACACCTTTCCATCGATGTACACCACTTTACCAAATAAGAGAAAAAAATTTTTAGTGAAAAATTGAAAAAACTTATGATGCCGGCATCATTTAAAAGTTTAAAAATCAGATTTCTTTCGAAACCCGATTTCTCCGCAACCAAGTCTCGTAAATGGTTGCGGTTTTATTATTCCTAACTCACAATAAACAGACCTATCCATCGATGTACACCACTTTACAAAATTAGAGAAAAAAATTTTTAGTGAAAAATTGAAAAAACTTATGATGCCGGCATCATTTAAAAGTTTAAAAATCAGATTTCTTTCGAAACCCGATTTCTCCGCAACCAAGCCTCGTAAATGGTTGCGGTTTTCAATTCCTAACTGACAATAAACAGACCTTTCCATCGATGTATACCACTTTACAAAATTTGAGAAAAAAATTTTTAGTGAAAAATTGAAAAAACTTATGATGCCGGCATCATTTAAAAGTTTAAAAATCAGATTTCTTTCGAAACCCGATTTCTCCGCAACCAAGCCTCGTAAATGGTTGCGGTTTTCAATTCCTAACTGACAATAAACAGACCTTTCCATCGATGTATACCACTTTACAAAATTTGAGAAAAAAATTTTTAGTGAAAAATTGAAAAAACTTATGATGCCGGCATCATTTAAAAGTTTAAAAATCAGATTTCTTTCGAAACCCGATTTCTCCGCAACCAAGTCTCGTAAATGGTTGCGGTTTTATAATTCCTAACTCACAATAAACAGACCTATCCATCGATGTACACCACTTTACAAAATTAGAGAAAAAAATTTTTAGTGAAAAATTGAAAAAACTTATGATGCCGGCATCATTTAAAAGTTTAAAAATCAGATTTCTTTCGAAACCCGATTTCTCCGCAACCAAGCCTCGTAAATGGTTGCGGTTTTCAATTCCTAACTCACAATAAACAGACCTTTCCATCGATGTACACCACTTTACAAAATTCGAGAAAAAAATTTTTAGTGAAAAATTGAAAAAACTTATGATGCCGGCATCATTTAAAAGTTTAAAAATCAGATTTCTTTCGAAACCCGATTTCTCCGCAACCAAGCCTCGTAAATGGTTGCGGTTTTCAATTCCTAACTGACAATAAACAGACCTTTCCATCGATGTATACCACTTTACCAAATTCGAGAAAAAAATTTTTAGTGAAAAATTGAAAAAACTTATGATGCCGGCATCATTTAAAAGTTTAAAAATCAGATTTCTTTCGAAACCCGATTTCTCCGCAACCAAGCCTCGTAAATGGTTGCGGTTTTCAATTCCTAACTGACAATAAACAAACCTTTCCATCGATGTATACCACTTTACAAAATTTGAGAAAAAAATTTTTAGTGAAAAATTGAAAAAACTTATGATGCCGGCATCATTTAAAAGTTTAAAAATCAGATTTCTTTCGAAACCCGATTTCTCCGCAACCAAGCCTCGTAAATGGTTGCGGTTTTCAATTCCTAACTCACAATAAACAGACCTTTCCATCGATGTACACCACTTTACAAAATTCGAGAAAAAAATTTTTAGTGAAAAATTGAAAAAACTTATGATGCCGGCATCATTTAAAAGTTTAAAAATCAGATTTCTTTCGAAACCCGATTTCTCCGCAACCAAGCCTCGTAAATGGTTGCGGTTTTCAATTCCTAACTGACAATAAACAGACCTTTCCATCGATGTATACCACTTTACAAAATTCGAGAAAAAAATTTTTAGTGAAAAATTGAAAAAAACTTATGATGCCGGCATCATTTAAAAGTTTAAAAATCAGATTTCTTTCGAAACCCGATTTCTCCGCAACCAAGTCTCGTTAATGGTTGCGGTTTTCAATTGCTAACTCACAATAAACAGACCTATCCATCGATGTACACCACTTTACAAAATTAGAGAAAAAAATTTTTAGTGAAAAATTGAAAAAAACTTATGATGCCGGCATCATTTAAAAGTTTAAAAATCAGATTTCTTTCGAAACCCGATTTCTCCGCAACCAAGTCTCGTAAATGGTTGCGGTTTTCAATTTCTAACTCACAATAAACAGACCTTTCCATCGATGTACACCACTTTACAAAATTCAAGAAAGAAATTTTTAGTGAAAAATTGAAAAAACTTATGATGCCGGCATCATTTAAAAGTTTAAAAATCAGATTTCTTTCGAAACCCGATTTCTCCGCAACCAAGCCTCGTAAATGGTTGCGGTTTTCAATTCCTAACTCACAATAAACAGACCTTTCCATCGATGTATACCACTTTACAAAATTCGAGAAAAAAATTTTTTAGTGAAAAATTGAAAAAAACTTATGATGCCGGCATCATTTAAAAGTTTAAAAATCAGATTTCTTTCGAAACCCGATTTCTCCGCAACCAAGTCTCGTTAATGGTTGCGGTTTTCAATTGCTAACTCACAATAAACAGACCTATCCATCGATGTACACCACTTTACAAAATTAGAGAAAAAAATTTTTAGTGAAAAATTGAAAAAAACTTATGATGCCGGCATCATTTAAAAGTTTAAAAATCAGATTTCTTTCGAAACCCGATTTCTCCGCAACCAAGCCTCGTAAATGGTTGCGGTTTTCAATTCCTAACTCACAATAAACAGACCTTTCCATCGATGTACACCACTTTACAAAATTCGAGAAAAAAATTTTTAGTGAAAAATTGAAAAAACTTATGATGCCGGCATCATTTAAAAGTTTAAAAATCAGATTTCTTTCGAAACCCGATTTCTCCGCAACCAAGCCTCGTAAATGGTTGCGGTTTTCAATTCCTAACTCACAATAAACAGACCTTTCCATTGATGTACACCACTTTACAAAATTCGAGAAAAAAATTTTTTAGTGAAAAATTGAAAAAACTTATGATGCCGGCATCATTTAAAAGTTTAAAAATCAGATTTCTTTCGAAACCCGATTTCTCCGCAACCAAGCCTCGTAAATGGTTGCGGTTTTCAATTCCTAACTCACAATAAACAGACCTATCCATCGATGTACACCACTTTACAAAATTCGAGAAAAAAATTTTTAGTGAAAAATTGAAAAAACTTATGATGCCGGCATCATTTAAAAGTTTAAAAATCAGATTTCTTTCGAAACCCGATTTCTCCGCAACCAAGCCTCGTAAATGGTTGCGGTTTTCAATTCCTAACTGACAATAAACAGACCTTTCCATCGATGTATACCACTTTACAAAATTCGAGAAAAAAATTTTTAGTGAAAAATTGAAAAAACTTATGATGCCGGCATCATTTAAAAGTTTAAAAATCAGATTTCTTTCGAAACCCGATTTCTCCGCAACCAAGCCTCGTAAATGGTTGCGGTTTTCAATTCCTAACTGACAATAAACAGACCTTTCCATCGATGTACACCATTTTACAAAATTCGAGAAAAAAATTTTTAGTGAAAAATTGAAAAAACTTATGATCCGGCATCATTTAAAAGTTTAAAAATCAGATTTCTTTCGAAACCCGATTTCTCCGCAACCAAGCCTCGTAAATGGTTGCGGTTTTCAATTCCTAACTGACAATAAACAGACCTTTCCATCGATGTACACCATTTTACAAAATTCGAGAAAAAAATTTTTAGTGAAAAATTGAAAAAACTTATGATGCCGGCATCATTTAAAAGTTTAAAAATCAGATTTCTTTCGAAACCCGATTTCTCCGCAACCAAGCCTCGTAAATGGTTGCGGTTTTCAATTCCTAACTGACAATAAACAGACCTTTCCATCGATGTATACCACTTTACAAAATTCGAGAAAAAAATTTTTAGTGAAAAATTGAAAAAACTTATGATGCCGGCATCATTTAAAAGTTTAAAAATCAGATTTCTTTCGAAACCCGATTTCTCCGCAACCAAGCCTCGTAAATGGTTGCGGTTTTCAATTCCTAACTGACAATAAACAGACCTTTCCATCGATGTATACCACTTTACAAAATTTGAGAAAAAAATTTTTAGTGAAAAATTGAAAAAACTTATGATGCCGGCATCATTTAAAAGTTTAAAAATCAGATTTCTTTCGAAACCCGATTTCTCCGCAACCAAGCCTCGTAAATGGTTGCGGTTTTCAATTCCTAACTGACAATAAACAGACCTTTCCATCGATGTACACCACTTTACAAAATTCGAGAAAAAAATTTTTAGTGAAAAATTGAAAAAACTTATGATGCCGGCATCATTTAAAAGTTTAAAAATCAGATTTCTTTCGAAACCCGATTTCTCCGCAACCAAGCCTCGTAAATGGTTGCGGTTTTCAATTCCTAACTGACAATAAACAGACCTTTCCATCGATGTACACCACTTTACAAAATTCGAGAAAAAAATTTTTAGTGAAAAATTGAAAAAACTTATGATGCCGGCATCATTTAAAAGTTTAAAAATCAGATTTCTTTCGAAACCCGATTTCTCCGCAACCAAGCCTCGTAAATGGTTGCGGTTTTCAATTCCTAACTCACAATAAACAGACCTATTCTCCGCAACCAAGTCTCGTTAATGGTTGCGGTTTTCAATTGCTAACTCACAATAAACAGACCGATGTACACCACTTTACAAAATTAGAGAAACAAATTTTTAGTGAAAAATTGAAAAAAACTTATGATGCCGGCATCATTTAAAAGTTTAAAAATCAGATTTCTTTCGAAACCCGATTTCTCCGCAACCAAGCCTCGTAAATGGTTGCGGCATCATTTAAAAGTTTAAAAATCAGATTTATTTCGAAACCCGATTTCTCCGCAACCAAGCCTCGTAAATGGTTGCGGTTTTCAATTCCTAACTGACAATAAACAGACCTTTCCATCGATGTATACCACTTTACAAAATTCGAGAAAAAAATTTTTAGTGAAAAATTGAAAAAACTTATGATGCCGGATCATTTAAAAGTTTAAAAATCAGATTTCTTTCGAAACCCGATTTCTCCGCAACCAAGTCTCGTAAATGGTTGCGGTTTTATAATTCCTAACTCACAATAAACAGACCTTTCCATCGATGTACACCACTTTACAAAATTCGAGAAAAAATTTTTAGTGAAAAATTGAAAAAACTTATGATGCCCGGCATCATTTAAAAGTTTAAAAATCAGATTTCTTTCGAAACCCGATTTCTCCGCAACCAAACCTCGTAAATGGTTGCGGTTTTCAATTCCTAACTGACAATAAACAGACCTATCCATCGATGTACACCACTTTACAAAATTCAAGAAAGAAATTTTTAGTGAAAAATTGAAAAAACTTATGATGCCGGCATCATTTAAAAGTTTAAAAATCAGATTTCTTTCGAAACCCGATTTCTCCGCAACCAAGCCTCGTAAATGGTTGCGGTTTTCAATTCCTAACTCACAACAAACAGACCTTTCTATCGATGTACACCACTTTACAAAATTTGAGAAAAAAATTTTTAGTGAAAAATTGAAAAAACTTATGATGCCGGCATCATTTAAAAGTTTAAAAATCAGATTTCTTTCGAAACCCGATTTCTCCGCAACCAAGCCTCGTAAATGGTTGCGGTTTTCAATTCCTAACTGACAATAAACAGACCTTTCCATCGATGTATACCACTTTACAAAATTTGAGAAAAAAATTTTTAGTGAAAAATTGAAAAAACTTATGATGCCGTTAGGTTAGGTTAGGTTAAAGTGGCTGTTGGTTGGGAAGTCCAACACACTTAGACCAAAAATATGGTCCGTTGTGATACCACATGGATCAGTTGATCAGCTTAACTCGTTGAACCAATTGGAGCTTCGCATGAAGCGTAGGAGACAAATAATGTCAGAATTTTTTAGATCGCTGGTATCGTTGAAGTAGTAGTCTCCAAGGTGGATTCTACGTCTTTGTGATAAGGCAGGGCATGTGCATAGAAGATGAGAGATTGTCTCTTCTTCCTCTTCGTCCATGCAACTCCTACAAAAATCATTTGCAGGGGCTCCAAGTCGAGTAGCATGCCTTCCTATTAAGCAGTGCCCAGTCAGGACACCTATAACGTAGCTAATGTGCAATCTACTCAGAGAGATTAATTGTTTTGAGCGCCTGGCGCTAAGATTAGGCCAAATTAATTTTGTCGCTAAACAGGTGGTGGTGTTATTCCACCTGAAGTTTGTTTTCTCTATGGTATCTTGCTTTAGCATGAGTTTACATGTAGCTAAGGGGATACCTATGCTAGCATTGTGAGCCAGCAGAGGTAAAGTTGTTCCGCTTTTTGCAAGTTCGTCAGCTTTGCAATTTCCTGGAATGTCTCTATGGCCCGGCACCCAAAAAAGGTGAATGTTGAACTGTGTAGCCATCTCCGTAAGAGATAATCGACAATTAAGGGCTGTTAGTGAGTTAGTAGAGACAGAGTCTAGGGACTTTAACGCAGCTTGGCTATCCGAGAAGATGCGTATATCATTAGTTGATATAACGTTTTCTCTAAGCCAGGAAAGGACTTCTTTTATAGCCAGGATTTCAGCTTGGAACACGCTACAATGATCTGGTAGACGAAAGGAGAGACTTAAGTTTAGTCTATCTGAGTATACGCCTCCACCAACCCCATCCTCCGTTTTTGATCCGTCTGTATAAAAGTTTATAGGATCATCGTTCAAAAATGATGTATTCTCCCAAGAAGACCTGGGAGGTATAGTCACTTTGAAGCTATAGTTATTAAACTGAGGATGGGGTATGGTGTAGTCAATATTACTGTTTATAGTTCTGAACGAGTTCAAAATAGTGGTGTGGCCAATTCCATTATTGATCCACAGAGAGGAGGCTTGAAGCCGTATGGCTGTATTAGCGGCCGTTTGCTTGCTGAAAATGTCCAGCGGTATTAGATGGAACAGAACATCAAGTGAGGCGGAGGGGGTAGAGCGAAGTGCTCCTCCCATACACAGGCAGGCTGTTCGTTGGACTTTGCTGAGTTTATCGCGATTTGTCGCTGTATCTAGTGCCGTCCACCATACCGCTACTCCATAAGTAAGGATCGGCCTTATGACCGAGATATATAGCCAGTGTGTAATGCGGGGTTGAAGGCCCCATTTATTACCAATGGCCTTTTTACAGGAGAATAAGGCTACTGTGGCCTTGTTTATTCTCTCTTGAATATTAGGTTTCCAACTTAATTTCTTATCCAAAATGAGACCCAAGTATTTTGCTTGATCAGAGAATTTAAGTGGTACACCGTTTATGAGGGGAGGGTCAATGATTGGGATTTTGTATTTCCTTGTGAAGAGGACAAGGTCGGTTTTTTGTGGGTTAACGCCTAGACCACACCGATTTGCCCATCTGGTGAGCTTATTTAAAGCGCTCTGTAAGAGTTCTTTTAGTATATTGGGATGTTTACCAGTTACTGCAATAGCAACATCGTCCGCATAAGCAAACACTCTGTATCCTTCTCTTTCTAGAGTAATTAGTAAATCATTTATTACTAAGTTCCATAGGAGAGGGGATAGGACACCACCTTGTGGCGTACCTCTGCTGACACCCCTTTGTGCAGTAAAATCGCCCAGTTTTGAATTAATAATCCTGCTTATCAGCATTTGATTAATCAATTCGCTGATCGACTTATCTACCTTCAGGGATGTCAATACACGTGCAATTGCGGATGTGTCGACATTGTTAAATGCACCTTCTATATCTAAGAAGGCAACTAAGGTGTACTCTTTATGATGGAGGGAATATTCGATTGTACGTACTATACTATGTAGAGCCGTTTCAACTGATTTCCCTTTGTTGTAGGCGTGTTGAGCTTTTGAAAGGAGGGACTTATCAATACTTGCCCTTAAGTGAATATCGATCAAACGTTCAAAAGTTTTGAGAAGGAATGATGATAAGCTGATAGGTCTTAGGTCTTTAGGGTTAACGTGGCTGGATTTTCCAGCTTTTGGAATAAAAACTACTTTAACTTGCCTCCAAGACATCGGGATGTATGCCAATTTAAGGCATCCCTTGAAGATGTTTTCTAGAATGGGTATTAGAAAACTTGCATTTTCTTGCAGTTCAGCTGGAATTATACCATCCGGACCTGCAGATTTATATGGCTTAAAGCTGTTAATAGCCCATTTGAGTTTTTCCCTAGTGACTAGACCTTGAGGGGGATATAATGTATTGTCACAACTATTTGGTACAATGTTATTAATAATATTAGAGCTACCAGGAAAGTGAACGTCTAGTAGCAAGTTGAGCGATTCTTCGCTTGAATTGGTCCAGAGGCCAGAGGCGTTTTTCAGGCAGCTAGGCATGATTGGATTTTTGGAGAGGATTTTGCGCAACCTGGATGCTTCAGAGCAATCTTCCACGTTGCTACAGAAGTTTCTCCAGGACGATCGTTTGGTTTTCCTCAGTTCTTTTTTATATATCTTCAGTGATTCTTTATATGAATCCCAGTCAGACATGTCTCTAGAAGCTTTCGCTCTGTTAAAGAGTTTTCTGCATTCTTTTCGAAGTGGATCTAGCCCTGAGTTCCACCAGTGTGGTTTCTTTTTACCTCTTACTTGTATAAGAGGACATGCAGTATCTAAAGCTTTGTTTAGGGCTACTGTTAGATTATTGACTTTGTCGTCAAGATCTTCAGTGTTGGAGGGAGTATTAAAGAGTTCAGGTTTTACTAAACTATTTAACGTTCTCTTGTATTTTGGCCAATTTGTTCTTTTTAAATTTCGAAAGATCGGTTGGCAAGGTGGTTCATTTATAAAGTTAAATTGGATGTATCTATGATCAGAAAAGGAGTGATCTTTAGATACCTTCCAGTTCAAAATATTATTATTAATGAAGTCGGAGACAAGAGTTATATCTAAAACTTCCTGTCGATTTTTAGTAATAAAGGTTGGCTCTTTACCAACGTTACTTATGAGTAGGTTAGTGTTTAGAATATAGTCGAAAAGAGACTCACCCCTGTCGTTTATATCCGTGCTACCCCACACTGTATGGTGGGCGTTAGCATCACTTCCGATGATGAGGCCAATGTTGAGCCCTTGCGCTTCAGCTATTAATCTCTCCAGGGTGTCACCCGGGAGAGGGCCAAGGTGGTCGTGGCCGAGATACGCCGACGCCAGCCAGAATGTTCCACTGGCTGTTTCCAGACTTGCGGCGGTGATATCTCGATCGCTGAAATTAGGGAGTAAGTATACATTTAGGCTACGTTTTACTAATATGCAAGATCTGGGTTCAACCTCACCTGATGCATAAAGCACGTAGTATTTAGGAGTCCTGATTCCTCGAACAATGGATTTAACGATCCAGGGTTCTTGAATCAGGACAATATCTTCATCGCTGCTGGATAGGCGAAGAAGAAGGGAGGCCGAAGCCTTTATGGAGTGTTGGAGGTTAATCTGGAGTAACCGCAGCATTTTCGCTACCGTACTCCCGATCAGCCTCCAACACAGTGATGTCGGAGTCATCTATATCAGAGGACGATTCTAAAAGAATGTCCTCATCTCCGCTGTCGTAGACCTCGGCCTCCATTGCGGAAAAACCTTGGTCGATGGTAGCTTCCACTGCTACAGGGGATGCCTGGGATGCATCGTCTTCCAATGAAGGAAATGTGACAGATGCACCAGGCTCCCCAGCAACCGTTTCCGCTTGTATGGGTGGGGAAGGGGGAAGGGTTTGTGCCTCGGCCCCATCTTTTTTGTAGACCCTCAGCGGTATTTCATCAAACCCGAACCTAATCATTCCTTTCGATTGCGCCAGAGGAGAAAGGGACTCTGCATTGATGATAACAATAGCACCCTTGTAGGGTCCCTTTGGATCCTCTAGTTTCGCAATCTTCCAGTTGTGAGTAGGAAGGGTTGGATTGGAGAGCCTGATTATTTTAAGGACGTGGTCAGCTTCCTTGAATATGGCCGGAACCGTGATGCGAGCTCTTGGTCTGCAAGGAATGTCTTCCTTTGCGACAACCTCCAGCTTAGCACCAGGCCAGACCTCTCCAAGTCGGCTAACCGCCAGCGTCAGTAGATCGCACGACCTCCGATCATCACAGACCATCAGCTTGATGTGTCCCTGATGCCAACCGCCATCTTTTGTGATGGGCGGTGGTCCCGGATTGTCAGACATGATCTCTAGGAAACTGAAGGCCAGCTGTCCTTTGACCAATATCCAGTTCTCGGCAGAGATCGTGCCATCTACGTCGCTACTGTCGATAATCGCGACTACCATTTTGTCCTTCAGAACGTCACTGAAGGACATTTTTGCCTTACGAGGGTCAAGAGAAGTGCTGGTGTTTAGCACTTTGGGGCGTTTGGGTAGTGAAACACTACCCTCCATAGACCTTTGTCGCTTCGACGTTGAGTCTTGTCTGGTCTTGTCTTGCCTAGCCAAGAAACTCTTGGCCCATTCTATTTTGGCGTCGTGCTGAGAGTTTCCTCCAGCGCCTAGTTGTTCACCAAACGTCTGGAGAATCCTCTTAGCATTACGCATGTCCCTGTGGTAGGCCCTGGAGGGTCTGAGCTTTCGCCCAACTCCCCCAGGACCTTCCTTAGGATTCTTGGCTTTGGTGGTAGAAGGACCTGGCACCGCAGCCCTTCTACCACCGACTCGCGGTGTAGACGAGTTGAGAGGTTTACTCTCTGTGGTAGTAGAGGAGCCGTTCTTCACAACTGCCTCACTACAAGAAGGAGGTAATTCTACCACATTATCCGATATTCCACTGGCGGCAACAGGGCTGTGAGTGTCCACAGCCTTGTCAACACCAGTGGAATAGGGATGAGCAACAGACAACTTTGCCGTCGTACTGCTGGCCGGTACGGTCTTTAAATTTTGTTTTGTTTGTTTTGTTTGTTTTGTTTTATAGTTGTTCATTTTGAATCCCACGAGTAGCGGATAAGGGGTGGTCCATCTGTACAGAGATCCGTGTATACAGATAAGGCTGGTTAATCCGGAGGTCGCCAGGTATCCGGATACTCCGTTAGCGACTGAGCTAGTTTTTTAATTGGGCCCTCAGCCAGGCTGATCATCGGCACGGGTCGTGTAACACCTTAGATCCAGCCCAATTGGGAGGTAGATTGAGGGAAGGAGAGAAAGGGTAGGGAGTCAGGCAGTTTAGCACTGATGGAAGGATTGATTATAAGGATGGTTAAGAGAGGAATCGAAGGAGGGATTCGTTGGATGGTTTTTTCACCAGCAACCTGGGGTGGGTAGGAGATGAGAAGGTAACAATAGTCGGCTATTTCGCTTCCTATGTGGGAGAGGAAGTGATCGAGGGAGGGGTAAGGATATGTGAGCGACCTTTGGTTTCAGGACTCATCTGGAGATAAATTCTCGAGAATCACTGACCCTACTCAGCCTCTACAACTCGACAAGTTCGACGCTCGGGTAGAGGCGAGAAATGATGCCGGCATCATTTAAAAGTTTAAAAATCAGATTTCTTTCGAAACCCGATTTCTCCGCAACCAAGTCTCGTAAATGGTTGCGGTTTTATAATTCCTAACTCACAATAAACAGACCTATCCATCGATGTACACCACTTTACAAAATTAGAGAAAAAAATTTTTAGTGAAAAATTGAAAAAACTTATGATGCCGGCATCATTTAAAAGTTTAAAAATCAGATTTCTTTCGAAACCCGATTTCTCCGCAACCAAGACTCGTAAATGGTTGCGGTTTTCAATTCCTAACTGACAATAAACAGACCTATCCATCGATGTACACCACTTTACAAAATTCAAGAAAGAAATTTTTAGTGAAAAATTGAAAAAACTTATGATGCCGGCATCATTTAAAAGTTTAAAAATCAGATTTCTTTCGAAACCCGATTTCTCCGCAACCAAGCCTCGTAAATGGTTGCGGTTTTCAATTCCTAACTCACAACAAACAGACCTTTCTATCGATGTACACCACTTTACAAAATTTGAGAAAAAAATTTTTAGTGAAAAATTGAAAAAACTTATGATGCCGGCATCATTTAAAAGTTTAAAAATCAGATTTCTTTCGAAACCCGATTTCTCCGCAACCAAGCCTCGTAAATGGTTGCGGTTTTCAATTCCTAACTGACAATAAACAGACCTTTCCATCGATGTATACCACTTTACAAAATTTGAGAAAAAAATTTTTAGTGAAAAATTGAAAAAACTTATGATGCCGGCATCATTTAAAAGTTTAAAAATCAGATTTCTTTCGAAACCCGATTTCTCCGCAACCAAGTCTCGTAAATGGTTGCGGTTTTATAATTCCTAACTCACAATAAACAGACCTATCCATCGATGTACACCACTTTACAAAATTAGAGAAAAAAATTTTTAGTGAAAAATTGAAAAAACTTATGATGCCGGCATCATTTAAAAGTTTAAAAATCAGATTTCTTTCGAAACCCGATTTCTCCGCAACCAAGACTCGTAAATGGTTGCGGTTTTCAATTCCTAACTCACAATAAACAGACCTTTCCATCGATGTAGACCACTTTACAAAATTCGAGAAAAAATTTTTAGTGAAAAATTGAAAAAACTTATGATGCCCGGCATCATTTAAAAGTTTAAAAATCAGATTTCTTTCGAAACCCGATTTCTCCGCAACCAAACCTCGTAAATGGTTGCGGTTTTCAATTCCTAACTGACAATAAACAGACCTATCCATCGATGTACACCACTTTACAAAATTCAAGAAAGAAATTTTTAGTGAAAAATTGAAAAAACTTATGATGCCGGCATCATTTAAAAGTTTAAAAATCAGATTTCTTTCGAAACCCGATTTCTCCGCAACCAAGCCTCGTAAATGGTTGCGGTTTTCAATTCCTAACTGACAATAAACAGACCTTTCCATCGATGTATACCACTTTACAAAATTTGAGAAAAAAATTTTTAGTGAAAAATTGAAAAAACTTATGATGCCGGCATCATTTAAAAGTTTAAAAATCAGATTTCTTTCGAAACCCGATTTCTCCGCAACCAAGTCTCGTAAATGGTTGCGGTTTTATAATTCCTAACTCACAATAAACAGACCTTTCCATCGATGTACACCACTTTACAAAATTAGAGAAAAAAATTTTTAGTGAAAAATTGAAAAAACTTATGATGCCGGCATCATTTAAAAGTTTAAAAATCAGATTTCTTTCGAAACCCGATTTCTCCGCAACCAAGACTCGTAAATGGTTGCGGTTTTCAATTCCTAACTGACAATAAACAGACCTTTCCATCGATGTATACCACTTTACAAAATTTGAGAAAAAAATTTTTAGTGAAAAATTGAAAAAACTTATGATGCCGGCATCATTTAAAAGTTTAAAAATCAGATTTCTTTCGAAACCCGATTTCTCCGCAACCAAGCCTCGTAAATGGTTGCGGTTTTCAATTCCTAACTCACAATAAACAGACCTTTCCATCGATGTACACCACTTTACAAAATTCGAGAAAAAAATTTTTAGTGAAAAATTGAAAAAACTTATGATGCCGGCATCATTTAAAAGTTTAAAAATCAGATTTCTTTCGAAACCCGATTTCTCCGCAACCAAGACTCGTAAATGGTTGCGGTTTTCAATTCCTAACTCACAATAAACAGACCTTTCCATCGATGTACACCACTTTACAAAATTCGAGAAAAAAATTTTTAGTGAAAAATTGAAAAAACTTATGATGCCGGCATCATTTAAAAGTTTAAAAATCAGATTTCTTTCGAAACCCGATTTCTCCGCAACCAAACCTCGTAAATGGTTGCGGTTTTCAATTCCTAACTGACAATAAACAGACCTATCCATCGATGTACACCACTTTACAAAATTCAAGAAAGAAATTTTTAGTGAAAAATTGAAAAAACTTATGATGCCGGCATCATTTAAAAGTTTAAAAATCAGATTTCTTTCGAAACCCGATTTCTCGGCAACCAAGCCTCGTAAATGGTTGCGGTTTTCAATTCCTAACTCACAATAAACAGACCTTTCCATCGATGTACACCACTTTACAAAATTCGAGAAAAAAATTTTTAGTGAAAAATTGAAAAAACTTATGATGCCGGCATCATTTAAAAGTTTAAAAATCAGATTTCTTTCGAAACCCGATTTCTCCGCAACCAAACCTCGTAAATGGTTGCGGTTTTCAATTCCTAACTGACAATAAACAGACCTATCCATCGATGTACACCACTTTACAAAATTCAAGAAAGAAATTTTTAGTGAAAAATTGAAAAAACTTATGATGCCGGCATCATTTAAAAGTTTAAAAATCAGATTTCTTTCGAAACCCGATTTCTCCGCAACCAAGTCTCGTAAATGGTTGCGGTTTTCAATTCCTAACTGACAATAAACAGACCTTTCCATCGATGTATACCACTTTACAAAATTCGAGAAAAAAATTTTTAGTGAAAAATTGAAAAAACTTATGATGCCGGCATCATTTAAAAGTTTAAAAATCAGATTTCTTTCGAAACCCGATTTCTCCGCAACCAAGTCTCGTTAATGGTTGCGGTTTTCAATTGCTAACTCACAATAAACAGACCTATCCATCGATGTACACCACTTTATAAAATTAGAGAAAAAAATTTTTAGTGAAAAATTGAAAAAAACTTATGATGCCGGCATCATTTAAAAGTTTAAAAATCAGATTTCTTTCGAAACCCGATTTCTCCGCAACCAAGTCTCGTTAATGGTTGCGGTTTTCAATTGCTAACTCACAATAAACAGACCTATCCATCGATGTACACCACTTTACAAAATTAGAGAAAAAAAATTTTAGTGAAAAATTGAAAAAAACTTATGATGCCGGCATCATTTAAAAGTTTAAAAATCAGATTTCTTTCGAAACCCGATTTCTCCGCAACCAAGTCTCGTTAATGGTTGCGGTTTTCAATTGCTAACTCACAATAAACAGACCTATCCATCGATGTACACCACTTTACAAAATTAGAGAAAAAAATTTTTAGTGAAAAATTGAAAAAAACTTATGATGCCGGCATCATTTAAAAGTTTAAAAATCAGATTTCTTTCGAAACCCGATTTCTCCGCAACCAAGTCTCGTTAATGGTTGCGGTTTTCAATTGCTAACTCACAATAAACAGACCTATCCATCGATGTACACCACTTTACAAAATTAGAGAAAAAAATTTTTAGTGAAAAATTGAAAAAAACTTATGATGCCGGCATCATTTAAAAGTTTAAAAATCAGATTTCTTTCGAAACCCGATTTCTCCGCAACCAAGTCTCGTAAATGGTTGCGGTTTTCAATTGCTAACTCACAATAAACAGACCTATCCATCGATGTACACCACTTTACAAAATTAGAGAAAAAAATTTTTAGTGAAAAATTGAAAAAAACTTATGATGCCGGCATCATTTAAAAGTTTAAAAATCAGATTTCTTTCGAAACCCGATTTCTCCGCAACCAAGCCTCGTAAATGGTTGCGGCATCATTTAAAAGTTTAAAAATCAGATTTATTTCGAAACCCGATTTCTCCGCAACCAAGCCTCGTAAATGGTTGCGGTTTTCAATTCCTAACTGACAATAAACAGACCTTTCCATCGATGTATACCACTTTACAAAATTCGAGAAAAAAATTTTTAGTGAAAAATTGAAAAAACTTATGATGCCGGCATCATTTAAAAGTTTAAAAATCAGATTTCTTTCGAAACCCGATTTCTCCGCAACCAAGACTCGTAAATGGTTGCGGTTTTCAATTCCTAACTCACAATAAACAGACCTTTCCATCGATGTACACCACTTTACAAAATTCGAGAAAAAAATTTTTAGTGAAAAATTGAAAAAACTTATGATGCCCGGCATCATTTAAAAGTTTAAAAATCAGATTTCTTTCGAAACCCGATTTCTCCGCAACCAAACCTCGTAAATGGTTGCGGTTTTCAATTCCTAACTGACAATAAACAGACCTATCCATCGATGTACACCACTTTACAAAATTCAAGAAAGAAATTTTTAGTGAAAAATTGAAAAAACTTATGATGCCGGCATCATTTAAAAGTTTAAAAATCAGATTTCTTTCGAAACCCGATTTCTCCGCAACCAAGCCTCGTAAATGGTTGCGGTTTCCAATTCCTAACTCACAACAAACAGACCTATCTATCGATGTACACCACTTTACAAAATTTGAGAAAAAAATTTTTAGTGAAAAATTGAAAAAACTTATGATGCCGGCATCATTTAAAAGTTTAAAAATCAGATTTCTTTCGAAACCCGATTTCTCCGCAACCAAGCCTCGTAAATGGTTGCGGTTTTCAATTCCTAACTCACAATAAACAGACCTTTCCATCGATGTATACCACTTTACAAAATTCGAGAAAAAAATTTTTAGTGAAAAATTGAAAAAACTTATGATGCCGGCATCATTTAAAAGTTTAAAAATCAGATTTCTTTCGAAACCCAATTTCTCCGCAACCAAGTCTCGTAAATGGTTGCGGTTTTATAATTCCTAACTCACAATAAACAGACCTATCCATCGATGTACACCACTTTACAAAATTAGAGAAAAAAATTTTTAGTGAAAAATTGAAAAAACTTATGATGCCGGCATCATTTAAAAGTTTAAAAATCAGATTTCTTTCGAAACCCGATTTCTCCGCAACCAAGTCTCGTAAATGGTTGCGGTTTTATAATTCCTAACTCACAATAAACAGACCTATCCATCGATGTACACCACTTTACAAAATTAGAGAAAAAAATTTTTAGTGAAAAATTGAAAAAACTTATGATGCCGGCATCATTTAAAAGTTTAAAAATCAGATTTCTTTCGAAAACCGATTTCTCCGCAACCAAGTCTCGTTAATGGTTGCGGTTTTCAATTCCTAACTGACAATAAACAGACCTTTCCATCGATGTATACCACTTTACAAAATTCGAGAAAAAAATTTTTAGTGAAAAATTGAAAAAACTTATGATGCCGGCATCATTTAAAAGTTTAAAAATCAGATTTCTTTCGAAACCCGATTTCTCCGCAACCAAGTCTCGTTAATGGTTGCGGTTTTCAATTGCTAACTCACAATAAACAGACCTATCCATCGATGTACACCACTTTACAAAATTAGAGAAAAAATTTTTTAGTGAAAAATTGAAAAAAACTTATGATGCCGGCATCATTTAAAAGTTTAAAAATCAGATTTCTTTCGAAACCCGATTTCTCCGCAACCAAGTCTCGTTAATGGTTGCGGTTTTCAATTGCTAACTCACAATAAACAGACCTATCCATCGATGTACACCACTTTACAAAATTAGAGAAAAAAATTTTTAGTGAAAAATTGAAAAAAACTTATGATGCCGGCATCATTTAAAAGTTTAAAAATCAGATTTCTTTCGAAACCCGATTTCTCCGCAACCAAGTCTCGTTAATGGTTGCGGTTTTCAATTGCTAACTCACAATAAACAGACCTATCCATCGATGTACACCACTTTACAAAATTAGAGAAAAAAATTTTTAGTGAAAAATTGAAAAAAACTTATGATGCCGGCATCATTTAAAAGTTTAAAAATCAGATTTCTTTCGAAACCCGATTTCTCCGCAACCAAGTCTCGTTAATGGTTGCGGTTTTCAATTGCTAACTCACAATAAACAGACCTATCCATCGATGTACACCACTTTACAAAATTAGAGAAAAAAATTTTTAGTGAAAAATTGAAAAAAACTTATGATGCCGGCATCATTTAAAAGTTTAAAAATCAGATTTCTTTCGAAACCCGATTTCTCCGCAACCAAGTCTCGTTAATGGTTGCGGTTTTCAATTGCTAACTCACAATAAACAGACCTATCCATCGATGTACACCACTTTACAAAATTAGAGAAAAAAATTTTTAGTGAAAAATTGAAAAAAACTTATGATGCCGGCATCATTTAAAAGTTTAAAAATCAGATTTCTTTCGAAACCCGATTTCTCCGCAACCAAGTCTCGTTAATGGTTGCGGTTTTCAATTGCTAACTCACAATAAACAGACCTATCCATCGATGTACACCACTTTACAAAATTAGAGAAAAAAATTTTTAGTGAAAAATTGAAAAAAACTTATGATGCCGGCATCATTTAAAAGTTTAAAAATCAGATTTCTTTCGAAACCCGATTTCTCCGCAACCAAGCCTCGTAAATGGTTGCGGTTTTCAATTCCTAACTGACAATAAACAGACCTTTCCATCGATGTATACCACTTTACAAAATTTGAGAAAAAAATTTTTAGTGAAAAATTGAAAAAACTTATGATGCCGGCATTATTTAAAAGTTTAAAAATCAGATTTCTTTCGAAACCCGATTTCTCCGCAACCAAGCCTCGTAAATGGTTGCGGTTTTCAATTCCTAACTCACAATAAACAGACCTTTCCATCGATGTACACCACTTTACAAAATTCGAGAAAAAAATTTTTAGTGAAAAATTGAAAAAACTTATGATGCCATCATTTAAAAGTTTAAAAAACAGATTTCTTTCGAAAACCGATTTCTCCGCAACCAAGTCTCGTAAATGGTTGCGGTTTTCAATTCCTAACTCACAATAAACAGACCTTTCCATCGATGTACACCACTTTACAAAATTCAAGAAAGAAATTTTTAGTGAAAAATTGAAAAAACTTATGATGCCGGCATCATTTAAAAGTTTAAAAATCAGATTTCTTTCGAAACCCGATTTCTCCGCAACCAAGTCTCGTAAATGGTTGCGGTTTTCAATTCCTAACTCACAATAAACAGACCTTTCCATCGATGTACACCACTTTACAAAATTCAAGAAAGAAATTTTTAGTGAAAAATTGAAAAAACTTATGATGCCGGCATCATTTAAAAGTTTAAAAATCAGATTTCTTTCGAAACCCGATTTCTCCGCAACCAAGCCTCGTAAATGGTTGCGGTTTTCAATTCCTAACTGACAATAAACAGACCTTTCCATCGATGTATACCACTTTACAAAATTCGAGAAAAAAATTTTTAGTGAAAAATTGAAAAAACTTATGATGCCGGCATCATTTAAAAGTTTAAAAATCAGATTTCTTTCGAAACCCGATTTCTCCGCAACCAAGTCTCGTAAATGGTTGCGGTTTTCAATTTCTAACTCACAATAAACAGACCTTTCCATCGATGTACACCACTTTAGAAAAATTCAAGAAAGAAATTTTTAGTGAAAAATTGAAAAAACTTATGATGCCGGCATCATTTAAAAGTTTAAAAATCAGATTTCTTTCGAAACCCGATTTCTCCACAACCAAGCCTCGTAAATGGTTGCGGTTTTCAATTCCTAACTCACAATAAACAGACCTTTCCATCGATGTACACCACTTTACAAAATTCGAGAAAAAAATTTTTAGTGAAAAATTGAAAAAACTTATGATGCCGGCATCATTTAAAAGTTTAAAAATCAGATTTCTTTCGAAAACCGATTTCTCCGCAACCAAGTCTCGTAAATGGTTGCGGTTTTCAATTCCTAACTCACAATAAACAGACCTTTCCATCGATGTACACCACTTTACAAAATTCAAGAAAGAAATTTTTAGTGAAAAATTGAAAAAACTTATGATGCCGGCATCATTTAAAAGTTTAAAAATCAGATTTCTTTCGAAACCCGATTTCTCCGCAACCAAGCCTCGTAAATGGTTGCGGTTTTCAATTCCTAACTGACAATAAACTGACCTTTCCATCGATGTATACCACTTTACAAAATTCGAGAAAAAAATTTTTAGTGAAAAATTGAAAAAACTTATGATGCCGGCATCATTTAAAAGTTTAAAAATCAGATTTCTTTCGAAACCCGATTTCTCCGCAACCAAGTCTCGTAAATGGTTGCGGTTTTCAATTTCTAACTCACAATAAACAGACCTTTCCATCGATGTACACCACTTTAGAAAAATTCAAGAAAGAAATTTTTAGTGAAAAATTGAAAAAACTTATGATGCCGGCATCATTTAAAAGTTTAAAAATCAGATTTCTTTCGAAACCCGATTTCTCCGCAACCAAGTCTCGTAAATGGTTGCGGTTTTCAATTGCTAACTCACAATAAACAGACCTATCCATCGATGTACACCACTTTACAAAATTCGAGAAAAAAATTTTTAGTGAAAAATTGAAAAAACTTATGATGCCGGCATCATTTAAAAGTTTAAAAATCAGATTTATTTCGAAACCCGATTTCTCCGCAACCAAGCCTCGTAAATGGTTGCGGTTTTCAATTCCTAACTCACAACAAACAGACCTATCCATCGATGTACCCCACTTTACAAAATTCGAGAAAAAAATTTTTAGTGAAAAATTGAAAAAACTTATGATGCCGGCATCATTTAAAAGTTTAAAAATCAGATTTCTTTCGAAACCCGATTTCTCCGCAACCAAGCCTCGTAAATGGTTGCGGTTTTCAATTCCTAACTCACAATAAACAGACCTTTCCATCGATGTACACCACTTTACAAAATTCGAGAAAAAAATTTTTAGTGAAAAATTGAAAAAACTTATGATGCCGGCATCATTTAAAAGTTTAAAAATCAGATTTCTTTCGAAACCCGATTTCTCCGCAACCAAGCCTCGTAAATGGTTGCGGTTTTCAATTCCTAACTCACAATAAACAGACCTTTCCATCGATGTACACCACTTTACAAAATTCGAGAAAAAAATTTTTAGTGAAAAATTGAAAAAACTTATGATGCCGGCATCATTTAAAAGTTTAAAAATCAGATTTCTTTCGAAACCCGATTTCTCCGCAACCAAGCCTCGTAAATGGTTGCGGTTTTCAATTCCTAACTCACAATAAACAGACCTTTCCATCGATGTACACCACTTTACAAAATTCGAGAAAAAAATTTTTAGTGAAAAATTGAAAAAACTTATGATGCCAGCATCATTTAAAAGTTTAAAAATCAGATTTCTTTCGAAACCCGATTTCTCCGCAACCAAGCCTCGTAAATGGTTGCGGTTTTCAATTCCTAACTCACAATAAACAGACCTTTCCATCGATGTACACCACTTTACAAAATTCGAGAAAAAAATTTTTAGTGAAAAATTGAAAAAACTTATGATGCCGGCATCATTTAAAAGTTTAAAAATCAGATTTCTTTCGAAACCCGATTTCTCCGCAACCAAGTCTCGTAAATGGTTGCGGTTTTCAATTTCTAACTCACAATAAACAGACCTTTCCATCGATGTTCACCACTTTACAAAATTCAAGAAAGAAATTTTTAGTGAAAAATTGAAAAAACTTATGATGCCGGCATCATTTAAAAGTTTAAAAATCAGATTTCTTTCGAAACCCGATTTCTCCGCAACCAAGCCTCGTAAATGGTTGCGGTTTTCAATTCCTAACTCACAATAAACAGACCTTTCCATCGATGTACACCACTTTACAAAATTCAAGAAAGAAATTTTTAGTGAAAAATTGAAAAAACATCATTTAAAAGTTTAAAAATCAGATTTCTTTCGAAAACCGATTTCTCCGCAACCAAGCCTCGTAAATGGTTGCGGTTTTCAATTCCTAACTCACAATAAACAGACCTTTCCATCGATGTACACCACTTTACAAAATTCAAGAAAGAAATTTTTAGTGAAAAATTGAAAAAACTTATGATGCCGGCATCATTTAAAAGTTTAAAAATCAGATTTCTTTCGAAACCCGATTTCTCCGCAACCAAGCCTCGTAAATGGTTGCGGTTTTCAATTCCTAACTCAAAATAAACAGACCTTTCCATCGATGTATACCACTTTACAAAATTCGAGAAAAAAATTTTTAGTGAAAAATTGAAAAAAACTTATGATGCCGGCATCATTTAAAAGTTTAAAAATCAGATTTCTTTCGAAACCCGATTTCTCCGCAACCAAGCCTCGTAAATGGTTGCGGTTTTCAATTCCTAACTGACAATAAACAGACCTTTCCATCGATGTACACCACTTTACAAAATTCAAGAAAGAAATTTTTAGTGAAAAATTGAAAAAACATCATTTAAAAGTTTAAAAATCAGATTTCTTTCGAAAACCGATTTCTCCGCAACCAAGCCTCGTAAATGGTTGCGGTTTTCAATTCCTAACTCACAATAAACAGACCTTTCCATCGATGTACACCACTTTACAAAATTCAAGAAAGAAATTTTTAGTGAAAAATTGAAAAAACTTATGATGCCGGCATCATTTAAAAGTTTAAAAATCAGATTTCTTTCGAAACCCGATTTCTCCGCAACCAAGCCTCGTAAATGGTTGCGGTTTTCAATTCCTAACTCAAAATAAACAGACCTTTCCATCGATGTATACCACTTTACAAAATTCGAGAAAAAAATTTTTAGTGAAAAATTGAAAAAAACTTATGATGCCGGCATCATTTAAAAGTTTAAAAATCAGATTTCTTTCGAAACCCGATTTCTCCGCAATCAAGTCTCGTAAATGGTTGCGGTTTTCAATTCCTAACTCACAATAAACAGACCTTTCCATCGATGTACACCACTTTACAAAATTCGAGAAAAAAATTTTTAGTCAAAAATTGAAAAAACTTATGATGCCGGCATCATTTAAAAGTTTAAAAATCAGATTTCTTTCGAAACCCGATTTCTCCGCAACCAAGCCTCGTAAATGGTTGCTGTTTTCAATTCCTAACTGACAATAAACAGACCTTTCCATCGATGTATACCACTTTACAAAATTTGAGAAAAACATTTTTAGTGAAAAATTGAAAAAACTTATGATGCCGGCATCATTTAAAAGTTTAAAAATCAGATTTCTTTCGAAACCCGATTTCTCCGCAACCAAGCCTCGTAAATGGTTGCGGTTTTCAATTCCTAACTGCCAATAAACAGACCTTTCCATCGATGTACACCACTTTACAAAATTGGAGAAAAAAATTTTTAGTGAAAAATTGAAAAAACTTATGATGCCGGCATCATTTAAAAGTTTAAAAATCAGATTTCTTTCGAAACCCGATTTCTCCGCAACCAAGCCTCGTAAATGGTTGCGGTTTTCAATTCCTAACTCACAATAAACAGACCTATCCATCGATGTACACCACTTTACAAAATTCGAGAAAAAAATTTTTAGTGAAAAATTGAAAAAACTTATGATGCCGGCATCATTTAAAAGTTTAAAAAACAGATTTCTTTCGAAACCCGATTTCTCCGCAACCAAGCCTCGTAAATGGTTGCGGTTTTCAATTCCTAACTCACAATAAACAGACCTATCCATCGATGTACACCACTTTACAAAATTCGAGAAAAAATTTTTAGTGAAAAATTAAAAACTTATGATGCCGGCATCATTTAAAAGTTTAAAAATCAGATTTCTTTCGAAACCCGATTTCTCCGCAACCAAGCCTCGTAAATGGTTGCGGTTTTCAATTCCTAACTGCCAATAAACAGACCTTTCCATCGATGTACACCACTTTACAAAATTGGAGAAAAAAATTTTTAGTGAAAAATTGAAAAAACTTATGATGCCGGCATCATTTAAAAGTTTAAAAATCAGATTTCTTTCGAAACCCGATTTCTCCGCAACCAAGCCTCGTAAATGGTTGCGGTTTTCAATTCCTTACTGACAATAAACAGACCTTTTCATCGATGTACACCACTTTACAAAATTCGAGAAAAAAATTTTTAGTGGAAAATTGAAAAAACTTATGATGCCGGGCATCATTTAAAAGTTTAAAAATCAGATTTCTTTCGAAACCCGATTTCTCCGCAACCAAGTCTCGTAAATGGTTGCGGTTTTCAATTCCTAACTCACAATAAACAGACCTTTCCATCGATGTACACCACTTTACAAAGTTCGAGAAAAAAAATGTTTAGTGAAAAATTGAAAAAACTTATGATGCCGGCATCATTTAAAAGTTTAAAAATCAGATTTCTTTCGAAACCCGATTTCTCCGCAACCAAGCCTCGTAAATGGTTGCGGTTTTCAATTCCTAACTCACAATAAACAGACCTTTCCATCGATGTACACCACTTTACAAAATTCGAGAAAAAAAATTTGTAGTGAAAAATTGAAAAAACTTGTGATGCCGGCATCATTTAAAAGTTTAAAAATCAGATTTCTTTCGAAACCCGATTTCTCCGCAACCACGCCTCGTAAATGGTTGCGGTTTTCAATTCCTAACTGACAATAAACACACCTTTCCATCGATGTACACCACTTTACAAAATTCGAGAAAAAAATTTTTAGTGAAAAATTGAAAAAACTTATGATGCCGGCATCATTTAAAAGTTTAAAAATCAGATTTCTTTCGAAACCCGATTTCTCCGCAACCAAGCCTCGTAAATGGTTGCGGTTTTCAATTCCTAACTCACAATAAACAGACCTTTCCATCGATGTACACCACTTTACAAAATTCGAGAAAAAAATTTTTAGTGGAAAATTGAAAAAACTTATGATGCCGGCATCATTTAAAAGTTTAAAAATCAGATTTCTTTCGAAACCCGATTTCTCCGCAACCAAGCCTCGTAAATGGTTGCGGTTTTCAATTCCTAACTCACAATAAACAGACCTTTCCATCGATGTACACCACTTTACAAAATTCGAGAAAAAAAATGTTTAGTGAAAAATTGAAAAAACTTATGATGCCGGCATCATTTAAAAGTTTAAAAATCAGATTTCTTTCGAAACCCGATTTCTCCGCAACCAAGTCTCGTAAATGGTTGCGGTTTTTAATTCCTAACTCACAATAAACAGACCTTTCCATCGATGTACACCACTTTACAAAATTCGAGAAAAAAATTTTTAGTGAAAAATTGAAAAAACTTATGATGCCGGCATCATTTAAAAGTTTAAAAATCAGATTTCTTTCGAAACCTGATTTCTCCGCAACCACGCCTCGTAAATGGTTGCGGTTTTCAATTCCTAACTCACAATAAACAGACCTTTCCATCGATGTACACCACTTTACAAAATTCGAGAAAAAAATTTTTAGTGAAAAATTGAAAAAACTTATGATGCCGGCATCATTTAAAAGTTTAAAAATCAGATTTCTTTCGAAACCCGATTTCTCCGCAACCAAGTCTCGTAAATGGTTGCGGTTTTCAATTCCTAACTCACAATAAACAGACCTTTCCATCGATGTACACCACTTTACAAAATTCGAGAAAAAAATTTTTAGTGAAAAATTGAAAAACTTATGATGCCGGCATCATTTAAAAGTTTAAAAATCAGATTTCTTTCGAAACCCGATTTCTCCGCAACCAAGCTACGTAAATGGTTGCGGTTTTCAATTCCTAACTCACAATAAACAGACCTTTCCATCGATGTACACCACTTTACAAAGTTCGAGAAAAAAAATTTTTAGTGAAAAATTGAAAAAACTTATGATGCCGGCATCATTTAAAAGTTTAAAAATCAGATTTCTTTCGAAACCCGATTTCTCCGCAACCAAGCCTCGTAAATGGTTGCGGTTTTCAATTCCTAACTCACAATAAACAGACCTTTCCATCGATGTACACCACTTTACAAAATTCGAGAAAAAAAATTTGTAGTGAAAAATTGAAAAAACTTGTGATGCCGGCATCATTTAAAAGTTTAAAAATCAGATTTCTTTCGAAACCCGATTTCTCCGCAACCAAGCCTCGTAAATGGTTGCGGTTTTCAATTCCTAACTCACAATAAACAGACCTTTCCATCGATGTACACCACTTTACAAAATTCGAGAAAAAAATTTTTAGTGAAAAATTGAAAAAACTTATGATGCCGGCATCATTTAAAAGTTTAAAAATCAGATTTCTTTCGAAACCCGATTTCTCCGCAACCAAGTCTCGTAAATGGTTGCGGTTTTTAATTCCTAACTCACAATAAACAGACCTTTCCATCGATGTACACCACTTTACAAAATTCGAGAAAAAAATTTTTAGTGAATAATTGAAAAAACTTATGATGCCGGCATCATTTAAAAGTTTAAAAATCAGATTTATTTCGAAACCCGATTTCTCCGCAACCAAGCCTCGTAAATGGTTGCGGTTTTCAATTCCTAACTCACAATAAACAGACCTTTCCATCGATGTACACCACTTTACAAAATTCGAGAAAAAAAAATTTAGTGAAAAATTGAAAAAACTTATGATGCAGGCATCATTTAAAAGTTTAAAAATCAGATTTCTTTCGAAACCCGATTTCTCCGCAACCAAGTCTCGTAAATGGTTGCGGTTTTCAATTCCTAACTCACAATAAACAGACCTTTCCATCGATGTACACCACTTTACAAAATTCGAGAAAAAAATTTTTAGTGAAAAATTGAAAAAACTTATGATGCCGGCATCATTTAAAAGTTTAAAAATCAGATTTCTTTCGAAACCCGATTTCTCCGCAACCAAGTCTCGTAAATGGTTGCGGTTTTCAATTCCTAACTCACAATAAACAGACCTTTCCATCGATGTACACCACTTTACAAAATTCGAGAAAAAAAATTTGTAGTGAATAATTGAAAAAACTTATGATGCCGGCATCATTTAAAAGTTTAAAAATCAGATTTCTTTCGAAACCCGATTTCTCCGCAACCAAGCCTCGTAAATGGTTGCGGTTTTCAATTCCTAACTCACAATAAACAGACCTTTCCATCGATGTACACCACTTTACAAAATTGGAGAAAAAAATTTTTAGTGAAAAATTGAAAAAACTTATGATGCCGGCATCATTTAAAAGTTTAAAAATCAGATTTCTTTCGAAACCCGATTTCTCCGCAACCAAGTCTCGTAAATGGTTGCGGTTTTCAATTCCTAACTCACAATAAACAGACCTTTCCATCGATGTACACCACTTTACAAAATTCGAGAAAAAAATTTTTAGTGAAAAATTGAAAAAACTTATGATGCCGGCATCATTTAAAAGTTTAAAAATCAGATTTCTTTCGAAACCCGATTTCTCCGCAACCAAGTCTCGTAAATGGTTGCGGTTTTCAATTCCTAACTCACAATAAACAGACCTTTCCATCGATGTACACCACTTTACAAAATTCGAGAAAAAAAATTTGTAGTGAATAATTGAAAAAACTTATGATGCCGGCATCATTTAAAAGTTTAAAAATCAGATTTCTTTCGAAACCCGATTTCTCCGCAACCAAGCCTCGTAAATGGTTGCGGTTTTCAATTCCTAACTCACAATAAACAGACCTTTCCATCGATGTACACCACTTTACAAAATTCGAGAAAAAAATTTTTAGTGAAAAATTGAAAAAACTTATGATGCCGGCATCATTTAAAAGTTTAAAAATCAGATTTCTTTCGAAACCCGATTTCTCCGCAACCAAGTCTCGAAATGGTTGCGGTTTTCAATTCCTAACTCACAATAAACAGACCTTTTCATCGATGTACACCACTTTACAAAATTCGAGAAAAAAATTTGTAGTGAAAAATTGAAAAAACTTGTGATGCCGGCATCATTTAAAAGTTTAAAAATCAGATTTCTTTCGAAACCCGATTTCTCCGCAACCAAGTCTCGTAAATGGTTGCGGTTTTCAATTCCTAACTCACAATAAACAGACCTTTCCATCGATGTACACCACTTTACAAAATTCGAGGAAAAAATTTTTACTGAAAAATTGAAAAAACTTATGATGCCGGCAACATTTAAAAGTTTAAAAATCAGATTTCTTTCGAAACCCGATTTCTCCGCAACCAAGCCTCGTAAATGGTTGCGGTTTTCAATTCCTAACTGACAATAAACACACCTTTCCATCGATGTACACCACTTTACAAAATTCGAGAAAAAAAAATTTTAGTGAAAAATTGAAAAAACTTATGATGCCGGCATCATTTAAAAGTTTAAAAATCAGATTTCTTTCGAAACCCGATTTCTCCGCAACCAAGCCTCGTAAATAGTTGCGGTTTTCAATTCCTAACTGACAATAAACAGACCTATCCATCGATGTACACCACTTTACAAAATTCGAGAAAAAAATGTTTAGTGAAAAATTGAAAAAACTTATGATGCCGGCATCATTTAAAAGTTTAAAAATCAGATTTCTTTCGAAACCCGATTTCTCCGCAACCAAGCCTCGTAAATGGTTGCGGTTTTCAATTCCTAACTCACAATAAACAGACCTTTCCATCGATGTACACCACTTTACAAAATTCGAGAAAAAAATTTTTAGTGAAAAATTGAAAAAACTTATGATGCCGGCATCATTTAAAAGTTTAAAAATCAGATTTCTTTCGAAACCCGATTTCTCCGCAACCAAGTCTCGTAAATGGTTGCGGTTTTCAATTCCTAACTCACAATAAACAGACCTTTCCATCGATGTACACCACTTTACAAAATTCGAGAAAAAAAATTTGTAGTGAATAATTGAAAAAACTTATGATGCCGGCATCATTTAAAAGTTTAAAAATCAGATTTCTTTCGAAACCCGATTTCTCCGCAACCAAGCCTCGTAAATGGTTGCGGTTTTCAATTCCTAACTGACAATAAACAGACCTATCCATCGATGTACACCACTTTACAAAATTCGAGAAAAAAATTTTTAGTGAAAAATTGAAAAAACTTATGATGCCGGCATCATTTAAAAGTTTAAAAATCAGATTTCTTTCGAAACCCGATTTCTCCGCAACCAAGCCTCGTAAATGGTTGCGGTTTTCAATTCCTAACTGACAATAAACAGACCTATCCATCGATGTACACCACTTTACAAAATTCGAGAAAAAAATTTTTAGTGAAAAATTGAAAAAACTTATGATGCCGGCATCATTTAAAAGTTTAAAAATCAGATTTCTTTCGAAACCCGATTTCTCCGCAACCAAGCCTCGTAAATAGTTGCGGTTTTCAATTCCTAACTGACAATAAACAGACCTATCCATCGATGTACACCACTTTACAAAATTCGAGAAAAAAAATTTTAGTGAAAAATTGAAAAAACTTATGATGCCGGCAACATTTAAAAGTTTAAAAATCAGATTTCTTTCGAAACCCGATTTCTCCGCAACCAAGCCTCGTAAATGGTTGCGGTTTTCAATTCCTAACTCACAATAAACAGACCTTTCCATCGATGTACACCACTTTACAAAATTCGAGAAAAAATTTTTAGTGAAAAATTGAAAAAACTTATGATGCCGGCATCATTTAAAAGTTTAAAAATCAGATTTCTTTCGAAACCCGATTTCTCCGCAACCAAGCCTCGTAAATGGTTGCGGTTTTCAATTCCTAACTCACAATAAACAGACCTTTCCATCGATGTACACCACTTTACAAAATTCGAGAAAAAAATTTGTAGTGAAAAATTGAAAAAACTTATGATGCCGGCATCATTTAAAAGTTTAAAAATCAGATTTCTTTCGAAACCCGATTTCTCCGCAACCAAGCCTCGTAAATAGTTGCGGTTTTCAATTCCTAACTCAGAATAAACAGACCTATCCATCGATGTACACCACTTTACAAAATTCGAGAAAAAAATTTTTAGTGAAAAATTGAAAAAACTTATGATGCCGGCAACATTTAAAAGTTTAAAAATCAGATTTCTTTCGAAACCCGATTTCTCCGCAACCAAGCCTCGTAAACGGCATCATTTAAAAGTTTAAAAATCAGATTTCTTTCGAAACCCGATTTCTCCGCAACCAAGCCTCGTAAATGGTTGCGGTTTTCAATTCCTAACTGACAATAAACAGACCTATCCATCGATGTACACCACTTTACAAAATTTGAGAAAAAAATTTTTAGTGAAAAATTGAAAAAACTTATGATGCCGGCATCATTTAAAAGTTTAAAAATCAGATTTATTTCGAAACCCGATTTCTCCGCAACCAAGTCTCGTAAATGGTTGTGGTTTTCAATTCCTAACTGAAAATAAACAGAACTATCCATCGATGTACACCACTTTACAAAATTCGAGAAAAAAATGTTTAGTGAAAAATTGAAAAAACTTATGATGCCGGCATCATTTAAAAGTTTAAAAATCAGATTTCTTTCGAAACCCGATTTCTCCGCAACCAAGTCTCGTAAATGGTTGCGGTTTTCAATTCCTAACTCACAATAAACACACCTTTCCATCGATGTACACCACTTTACAAAATTCGAGAAAAAAATTTGTTGTGAAAAATTGAAAAAACTTATGATGCCGGCATCATTTAAAAGTTTAAAAATCAGATTTCTTTCGAAACCCGATTTCTCCGCAACCAAGTCTCGTAAATGGTTGCGGTTTTCAATTCCTAACTGACAATAAACAGACCTTTCCATCGATGTACACCACTTTACAAAATTCGAGAAAAAAATTTTTAGTGAAAAATTGAAAAAACTTATGATGCCGACATCATTTAAAAGTTTAAAAATCAGATTTCTTTCGAAACCCGATTTCTCCGCAACCAAGCCTCGTAAATGGTTGCGGTTTTCAATTCCTAACTCACAATAAACAGACCTTTCCATCGATGTACACCACTTTACAAAATTCGAGAAAAAAATTTGTTGTGAAAAATTGAAAAAACTTATGATGCCGGCATCATTTAAAAGTTTAAAAATCAGATTTCTTTCGAAACCCGATTTCTCCGCAACCAAGTCTCGTAAATGGTTGCGGTTTTCAATTCCTAACTGACAATAAACAGACCTTTCCATCGATGTACACCACTTTACAAAATTCGAGAAAAAAATTTTTAGTGAAAAATTGAAAAAACTTATGATGCCGGCATCATTTAAAAGTTTAAAAATCAGATTTCTTTCGAAACCCGATTTCTCCGCAACCAAGCCTCGTAAATGGTTGCGGTTTTCAATTCCTAACTCACAATAAACAGACCTTTCCATCGATGTACACCACTTTACAAAATTCGAGAAAAAAATTTGTTGTGAAAAATTGAAAAAACTTATGATGCCGGCATCATTTAAAAGTTTAAAAATCAGATTTCTTTCGAAACCCGATTTCTCCGCAACCAAGTCTCGTAAATGGTTGCGGTTTTCAATTCCTAACTCACAATAAACACACCTTTCCATCGATGTACACCACTTTACAAAATTCGAGAAAAAAATTTGTTGTGAAAAATTGAAAAAACTTATGATGCCGGCATCATTTAAAAGTTTAAAAATCAGATTTCTTTCGAAACCCGATTTCTCCGCAACCAAGTCTCGTAAATGGTTGCGGTTTTCAATTCCTAACTGACAATAAACAGACCTATCCATCGATGTACACCACTTTACAAAATTCGAGAAAAAATTTTTAGTGAAAAATTGAAAAAACTTATGATGCCGGCATCATTTAAAAGTTTAAAAATCAGATTTCTTTCGAAACCCGATTTCTCCGCAACCAAGTCTCGTAAATGGTTGCGGTTTTCAATTCCTAACTGACAATAAACACACCTTTCCATCGATGTACACCACTTTACAAAATTCGAGAAAAAAATTTTTAGTGAAAAATTGAAAAAACTTATGATGCCGGCATCATTTAAAAGTTTAAAAATCAGATTTCTTTCGAAACCCGATTTCTCCGCAACCAAGCCTCGTAAATGGTTGCGGTTTTCAATTCCTAACTCACAATAAACAGACCTTTCCATCGATGTACACCACTTTACAAAATTCGAGAAAAAAATTTGTTGTGAAAAATTGAAAAAACTTATGATGCCGGCATCATTTAAAAGTTTAAAAATCAGATTTCTTTCGAAACCCGATTTCTCCGCAACCAAGTCTCGTAAATGGTTGCGGTTTTCAATTCATAACTGACAATAAACACACCTTTCCATCGATGTACACCACTTTACAAAATTCGAGAAAAAAAATTTGTTGTGAAAAATTGAAAAAACTTATGATGCCGGCATCATTTAAAAGTTTAAAAATCAGATTTCTTTCGAAACCCGATTTCTCCGCAACCAAGCCTCGTAAATAGTTGCGGTTTTCAATTCCTAACTCAGAATAAACAGACCTATCCATCGATGTACACCACTTTACAAAATTCGAGAAAAAAATTTTTAGTGAAAAATTGAAAAAACTTATGATGCCGGCAACATTTAAAAGTTTAAAAATCAGATTTCTTTCGAAACCCGATTTCTCCGCAACCAAGCCTCGTAAATGGTTGCGGTTTTCAATTCCTAACTCACAATAAACAGACCTTTCCATCGATGTACACCACTTTACAAAATTCGAGAAAAAAATTTGTTGTAAAAAATTGAAAAAACTTATGATGCCGGCATCATTTAAAAGTTTAAAAATCAGATTTCTTTCGAAACCCGATTTCTCCGCAACCAAGCCTCGTAAATAGTTGCGGTTTTCAATTCCTAACTCAGAATAAACAGACCTATCCATCGATGTACACCACTTTACAAAATTCGAGAAAAAAATTTTTAGTGAAAAATTGAAAAAACTTATGATGCCGGCAACATTTAAAAGTTTAAAAATCAGATTTCTTTCGAAACCCGATTTCTCCGCAACCAAGCCTCGTAAATGGTTGCGGTTTTCAATTCCTAACTCACAATAAACAGACCTTTCCATCGATGTACACCACTTTACAAAATTCGAGAAAAAAATTTGTTGTAAAAAATTGAAAAAACCTATGATGCCGGCATCATTTAAAAGTTTAAAAATCAGATTTCTTTCGAAACCCGATTTCTCCGCAACCAAGTCTCGTAAATGGTTGCGGTTTTCAATTCCTAACTGACAATAAACAGACCTTTCCATCGATGTACACCACTTTACAAAATTCGAGAAAAAAATTTTTAGTGAAAAATTGAAAAAACTTATGATGCCGGCATCATTTAAAAGTTTAAAAATCAGATTTCTTTCGAAACCCGATTTCTCCGCAACCAAGCCTTGTAAATGGTTGCGGTTTTCAATTCCTAACTCACAATAAACAGACCTTTCCATCGATGTACACCACTTTACAAAATTCGAGAAAAAAATTTTTAGTGAAAAATTGAAAAAACTTATGATGCAGGCATCATTTAAAAGTTTAAAAATCAGATTTCTTTCGAAACCCGATTTCTCCGCAACCAAGCCTTGTAAATGGTTGCGGTTTTCAATTCCTAACTCACAATAAACAGACCTTTCCATCGATGTACACCACTTTACAAAATTCGAGAAAAAAATTTTTAGTGAAAAATTGAAAAAACTTATGATGCAGGCATCATTTAAACGTTTAAAAATCAGATTTCTTTCGAAACCCGATTTCTCCGCAACCAAGCCTCGTAAATGGTTGCGGTTTTCAATTCCTAACTCACAATAAACAGACCTTTCCATCGATGTACACCACTTTACAAAATTCGAGAAAAAAATTTGTTGTAAAAAATTGAAAAAACCTATGATGCCGGCATCATTTAAAAGTTTAAAAATCAGATTTCTTTCGAAACCCGATTTCTCCGCAACCAAGTCTCGTAAATGGTTGCGGTTTTCAATTCCTAACTGACAATAAACAGACCTTTCCATCGATGTACACCACTTTACAAAATTCGAGAAAAAAATTTTTAGTGAAAAATTGAAAAAACTTATGATGCCGGCATCATTTAAAAGTTTAAAAATCAGATTTCTTTCGAAACCCGATTTCTCCGCAACCAAGCCTTGTAAATGGTTGCGGTTTTCAATTCCTAACTCACAATAAACAGACCTTTCCATCGATGTACACCACTTTACAAAATTCGAGAAAAAAATTTTTAGTGAAAAATTGAAAAAACTTATGATGCAGGCATCATTTAAAAGTTTAAAAATCAGATTTCTTTCGAAACCCGATTTCTCCGCAACCAAGCCTCGTAAACGGCATCATTTAAAAGTTTAAAAATCAGATTTCTTTCGAAACCCGATTTCTCCGCAACCAAGCCTCGTAAATGGTTGCGGTTTTCAATTCCTAACTGACAATAAACAGACCTATCCATCGATGAACAACACTTTACAAAATTCGAGAAAAAAATTTTTAGTGAAAAATTGAAAAAACTTATGATGCCGGCATCATTTAAAAGTTTAAAAATCAGATTTCTTTCGAAACCCGATTTCTCCGCAACCAAGTCTCGTAAATGGTTGCGGTTTTCAATTCCTAACTGACAATAAACACACCTTTCCATCGATGTACACCACTTTACAAAATTCGAGAAAAAAATTTTTAGTGAAAAATTGAAAAAACTTATGATGCCGGCATCATTTAAAAGTTTAAAAATCAGATTTCTTTCGAAACCCGATTTCTCCGCAACCAAGTCTCGTAAATGGTTGCGGTTTTCAATTCCTAACTGACAACAAACACACCTTTCCATCGATGTACACCACTTTACAAAATTCGAGAAAAAAATTTTTAGTGAAAAATTGAAAAAACTTATGATGCCGGCATCATTTAAAAGTTTAAAAATCAGATTTCTTTCGAAACTCGATTTCTCCGCAACCAAGTCTCGTAAATGGTTGCGGTTTTCAAATCCTAACTCACAATAAACACACCTTTCCATCGATGTACACCACTTTACAAAATTCGAGAAAAAAATTTTTAGTGAAAAATTGAAAAAACTTATGATGCCGGCATCATTTAAAAGTTTAAAAATCAGATTTCTTTCGAAACCCGATTTCTCCGCAACCAAGTCTCGTAAATGGTTGCGGTTTTCAAATCCTAACTCACAATAAACACACCTTTCCATCGATGTACACCACTTTACAAAATTCGAGAAAAAAATTTTTAGTGAAAAATTGAAAAAACTTATGATGCCGGCATCATTTAAAAGTTTAAAAATCAGATTTCTTTCGAAACCCGATTTCTCCGCAACCAAGCCTCGTAAATGGTTGCGGTTTTCAATTCCTAACTGACAATAAACAGACCTATCCATCGATGAACAACACTTTACAAAATTCGAGAAAAAAATTTTTAGTGAAAAATTGAAAAAACTTATGATGCCGGCATCATTTAAAAGTTTAAAAATCAGATTTCTTTCGAAACCCGATTTCTCCGCAACCAAGTCTCGTAAATGGTTGCGGTTTTCAATTCCTAACTGACAATAAACACACCTTTCCATCGATGTACACCACTTTACAAAATTCGAGAAAAAAATTTTTAGTGAAAAATTGAAAAAACTTATGATGCCGGCATCATTTAAAAGTTTAAAAATCAGATTTCTTTCGAAACCCGATTTCTCCGCAACCAAGTCTCGTAAATGGTTGCGGTTTTCAATTCCTAACTGACAACAAACACACCTTTCCATCGATGTACACCACTTTACAAAATTCGAGAAAAAAATTTTTAGTGAAAAATTGAAAAAACTTATGATGCCGGCATCATTTAAAAGTTTAAAAATCAGATTTCTTTCGAAACTCGATTTCTCCGCAACCAAGTCTCGTAAATGGTTGCGGTTTTCAAATCCTAACTCACAATAAACACACCTTTCCATCGATGTACACCACTTTACAAAATTCGAGAAAAAAATTTTTAGTGAAAAATTGAAAAAACTTATGATGCCGGCATCATTTAAAAGTTTAAAAATCAGATTTCTTTCGAAACCCGATTTCTCCGCAACCAAGTCTCGTAAATGGTTGCGGTTTTCAATTCCTAACTGACAACAAACACACCTTTCCATCGATGTACACCACTTTACAAAATTCGAGAAAAAAATTTTTAGTGAAAAATTGAAAAAACTTATGATGCCGGCATCATTTAAAAGTTTAAAAATCAGATTTCTTTCGAAACCCGATTTCTCCGCAACCAAGTCTCGTAAATGGTTGCGGTTTTCAATTCCTAACTGACAATAAACACACCTTTCCATCGATGTACACCACTTTACAAAATTCGAGAAAAAAATTTTTAGTGAAAAATTGAAAAAACTTATGATGCCGGCATCATTTAAAAGTTTAAAAATCAGATTTCTTTCGAAACCCGATTTCTCCGCAACCAAGTCTCGTAAATGGTTGCGGTTTTCAATTCCTAACTGACAACAAACACACCTTTCCATCGATGTACACCACTTTACAAAATTCGAGAAAAAAATTTTTAGTGAAAAATTGAAAAAACTTATGATGCCGGCATCATTTAAAAGTTTAAAAATCAGATTTCTTTCGAAACTCGATTTCTCCGCAACCAAGTCTCGTAAATGGTTGCGGTTTTCAAATCCTAACTCACAATAAACACACCTTTCCATCGATGTACACCACTTTACAAAATTCGAGAAAAAAATTTTTAGTGAAAAATTGAAAAAACTTATGATGCCGGCATCATTTAAAAGTTTAAAAATCAGATTTCTTTCGAAACCCGATTTCTCCGCAACCAAGTCTCGTAAATGGTTGCGGTTTTCAATTCCTAACTGACAACAAACACACCTTTCCATCGATGTACACCACTTTACAAAATTCGAGAAAAAAATTTTTAGTGAAAAAATTGAAAAAACTTATGATGCCGGCATCATTTAAAAGTTTAAAAATCAGATTTCTTTCGAAACCCGATTTCTCCGCAACCAAGTCTCGTAAATGGTTGCGGTTTTCAATTCCTAACTGACAATAAACAGACCTTTCCATCGATGTACACCACTTTACAAAATTCGAGAAAAAAATTTTTAGTGAAAAATTGAAAAAACTTATGATGCCGGCATCATTTAAAAGTTTAAAAATCAGATTTCTTTCGAAACCCGATTTCTCCGCAACCAAGCCTCGTAAATGGTTGCGGTTTTCAATTCCTAACTCACAATAAACAGACCTTTCCATCGATGTACACCACTTTACAAAATTCGAGAAAAAAATTTGTAGTGAAAAATTGAAAAAACTTATGATGCCGGCATCATTTAAAAGTTTAAAAATCAGATTTCTTTCGAAACCCGATTTCTCCGCAACCAAGTCTCGTAAATGGTTGCGGTTTTCAATTCCTAACTCACAATAAACAGACCTTTCCATCGATGTAGGTACAAATTTAGGAGATAATTATATTGCCATCGGTCCTTGATAGAAAAGAAAATTTCTGGTGTTTTTTCCTTTTCTTGTTTTGAAAAAAGAGCCAGAAAACAAGTCTGGTTTTTTTTCATTCTTGATTAAGAATAAGAGCCAGAAAACTGTATTTTACTTAAATTGTTGTAAACAAACAACAGTTATGTCGGTATGTTATTCATTATGTTTGGTTGTAAAAAGTATAACTAAAGCGACGTCATTCAGTTGAATACGAACGTTTAGCAGAGAGTGTAAACATAAAGTAGTAAAAAACAGCTATAAAATGGAAAGTTTTACTTATGAAATTGTTTCTGGAAAACAAAAAACCAGTAAACTATTGTACGTAATTGAACAGAAACAATTATATAAAAAAAAAAAGTTTGAGTGCCGGGACTCACGGTTAAGATGTGTAAACATACGTAACGTGACGTGAATCACAATCACAGAATCACAATCACGATCACAAGATACGTTACGTTTTTTTCATCCTACCGCCAGTATAGATGTTTACACATCAAAAATTTACCCGATTTGCCATTCCAGCATAGTTGAGCTACATTAGAAATGAAAAAAGCATTTATGTATTTTAAAACTTTGAATAAATTCTTTTTTAAATTTGCTCTTCTTCACATACAAATCTGGATAGCCTAAAAACAGGGTTGGCCGAATTTACTACACTACATTTTCTACATCATTAACAACGCGTAGTTAATTTAATAAACTACACGTCTTATTTTCTACAAATTGTTACATTTTCATATATGTACATACAAAGTAAATTTAGAGAAATAATAAAATTTCAATACAAATTTGAACATTTTTACTCAAAATTCAAGCTTCAAAGTTACAATTGACAAATCATTTGATATTTTGAAACTTAGTTTGCCACAATTTGTTTCATTAACTACATTTAACTACGTTTAACTACATTTAACTACGTTTAACTACATTTAACTACGTTTAACTACATTTAACTACGTTTAACTACGTTCAACTACATTTAACTACGTTTAACTATATTTAACTACGTTTAACTACATAAACTACGTAGCAAATGTGAAAAATGTAGTGGCCATCCCTGCCTACCAACACTTCTCCTTCTTTTGGTGTCCGTTTTATCATCTTCTTCGTATTCTGTTTCCTCAGACCAGTAAGAACATAGCATGAACGCAATAATTTTGTCTATTCCCCTGACGTTTCGCCCTCTTTCTCTACTCGGCGTTACACTTTTTTGAAATTCTGTTGATTTTTTCACATTGTTAGTAGGTATGCCTCCGCTTAAACATTTCTAATGTTAAAATATTGTTATAACCAGGGCTCGGATTTTTATGTACTAAAAAACAGAAAATATGCGCATAAAATATGCACTTATGTAAAATTAGAAAATATTCGCTTAAAAAATGAAAATATGCTCTATAAAAGTGAATAAGAAGTAAAGAAAAAACATTGAAAATTTAAAAATTAATCAGTCTTTTATTCCACAGTAACAAAAATTAAAAATTATTTAAATAATATGTATCTAAACATAAACAAACATAAACTATGTACTCTTCTCTGAACTTAAAAAAAAAAATAAAAAAATGCATTCAAAATCTGATTTGAATTAGCAACTATAATTTTCCAAATTACTTGAATAAGTCTTGTTACTATATACTATAAATTTTTTTTTTAATTTTTTAAAAACAAAACTTTGTATATTAGTTCTGAAAAAACTCTTATACATACAAAATTACCGTTCAACTTCGACGGATGTATGTAAGTGGAGCGTTTTTGAAGGAGAGAATTTCACTAATTGAATAGTTCTTCATGATCTCTTCTTAGTGGCAGTTCTCCGTCAATATGTTTGTGATTTTTTTTTATTTGTAAGAACCCCTCATTTTTTTAGGACAAATAAAATTGTATTAAACGTTTACCGTTTCTCATTCGAATTTGCAATATGTTTTGATCAAATAGAGCGAAGAAAACGGGAATGACATTGGAAAAACTTGACAGCTGGAATTGATATTGGAATTAAAATTTTTAAGGTGTGTATGCACTTTCGGAATAGTATCTATACAAAATTGACTCTTAAGATTTTTCTGAAATTTCAAAAATATGCACGAAAAATATGCATTTATTACTTAAATATTCCCAAAAAAGCTGAATATGCCTTTATATGCATTTAATAGTAAAATATGCAAAAATATGCTGTAACGATTAAATGTCATTTTAAATGAAATTCCCTGATTCAAAAAACTATCTTATTCGTTTTCTTCTATGAAATAAATTTTTTTATTTGCATAAAAGAGAAGTGTGACCAAAAAAGCTTGATAAAACTAAAAAATTATTTAAAATCCAAAAAATTGGTCAATCAAAAAACTATTTAGTTTTCTTCTAAGTTTATCGGAAAAAAATATTTATTTACATAGAAATCCTAGCCCTGGTTATAACAATAGTGTGGTGTATATATGCTAGCTATAAAACAATGTGCTGCAAAAATGATACTTCATAGTGATGGGCTATGTACAAAAGTAAAAATATTTGTCGAGCATAACCATAGTGACCAAACTCTACAAAGAATTGAAGGTGTTGAACTCAATAAAAAAATGAATGCATGAATTCGGCAACTGTTCTTTTTTTATTGCAAAGTTCTAAGGCCAAACATCGGGCTGTTGCCATGCAAAGATATGAAGATATGTTCTGAATGCAACATGAAATTGCAGGCCCAAGCAGTTGCATTGTCACAACAAAATTATAAATGTCCATGCTGCAGGGAAATTGTAGTACACACGATTCAAGTATACATTTAGTAGCGTAATTTTATGTTATAGTTTTTGTTACATACATATATTCATATTGTTAATTTTTGTATGGTTAGATATATAATTAAAAAGATGAAGCTATAGAAAACATTTATAATTTTACATTTAAACTGTTGGAATCAAAGCGCGGGGGGGGGGGGTGCGTTGCGTCGCCCGGCCCCACGCGTGCCGTCTCGGTGTATGGGGTATAACAAGCGATTCTTCTCTTCAAGTTATAATTGTTAGCTGTTTCTTTACTTCACTTTTTAGGTTTCTTGTTTGAATACAGAAACAACACATTTTCTGGTCTTTTTTCTAAATGAATATTGGAAATTAGGCCAGAATTTATTTTTTTTTTTTTGGCTTTATTTCCATTTCTTTATATATTTTTATTTGTCTAAATTTAAGAAAATAACTGATCATCATTAAAGGTATTGTATATACGTCCAAAGATATAAGACCCATATAGTCATTATATTTTTAAAGTTTTGAAAATCAGGACGAAACCTATAGGTACATATATATTGAAGGTTAAAGTACAGGATCTCGTAAGTCGAACAATTCCAAAAAAAAAATATTATTAATGCAAACAAATCAGCAGAATCAGAGTCACTTTTTGACAATTTTAGCGTAACAATGTTGTTCTAATCATTTTACAGAAAAAGGTTGAATAAAAAACCTTTTATTATAGATCGCATGTTTTTTCTCTAGGGTATCACAATGGATCTACATTGATCTAAGTGTGACGGTCACAAGACCAACCGTCAGCCCACTAACCTAACCTAACCAATTATAGATCGCTTAAAAAATTTGGCAGGTTTTTTTTATTTCTGAAAAATATGCAAACACGAATAATGAGGTTCTGTACTTTAACCATCCATATGTGAAGCAGAATATTTTTCTTAAAATTTGGATGAGATTCAAAAATGCAAATAAAAGGTCCCGAACTAAATATTTTTTTTATCTCACATTGCACATATTCTTTAAAAGCGAGAAAAGTCTATTTCTACCATAGGTTAAGGGTATAGGTATATGTATGTAAATATTATGTTTATGCACTATGTATATATAGAGATACTTATAACTCACTCCATTTCTTTATAAAAGTTTGTATAAGTTCCGCCTTCATTTGTACCTAAATATATGTATATCCGTTTGCGCTCCCTTCATTCACTATTTATTCTCCCCTTGTTAAGAAAACGAGTGTATATATTATAAAAGGCAAAGGGATGAAAGTACAATCAGCCCGCCCTTCTATGTACCTATACTCTACATTTTCACGCTAAATGAAGGGTCACACTTGATAATATCCCTAATAGTATTTACATATAAATAATGTTGTAGGTATCATATTTGCAATTCATTATTTTTTTGATGATCGGAGATTTATTTATGTGTCTATACATATGTACATATAAGTATCAACTTAGAACAGAACTTGTTTGAGGACTACTTCAGCCATTATTATTTTTTTGAAAAAAAATCCTTTCAAAAATCCAAATATACAGGGGTTCATACATAAATGAAGGTTATGTATAGACTTTTTTGTAAGTGTGTATACCTATCTTGATTTAGAAAGTTATGACATAAATGTTTCTATCCAATTCCAATGATGCTATACCTATTTTATTTGTTTACCTATACCCTGTCAAAAAGTGGCACGACGGGGTCTTAGACGAATAAATCATTAATTCCATCAATGCACTTAAGAACAAATAATACGGAAACTCATCATTTTTTTTTTTAGAAAGGTATATTATATCGATAATCATTTATTGGATAGGTGTGTTCCAGATTGCTTTTGTTCGCACTCAAGAAATTATTAGGTACCTACTGTAGAAATATTTACAATATATCCCTAGCCTTTCAGCTATTTGTTTTCATTGAAAATTATTTTTGATATTGGGATAACAATAACTTCAATCGCTAAAATATTATTCAGCAAGTCCGGATTTGGATTGTTTATGAGATGGTGATCCCTTGTAAACAGTAAGGATTGTTGATAACTATAAATGACTTCATACTTCAATTGAATGTACATATCATATAATAATACCTATTCTTCATACGTATTTTATAATTTATCGTTTTACGTTAATTGATTAAATGGGAACTTACATCCTATAGATTGTTTAGAAAAAATTACCCCGGGATGTGTATAAAAAGGATTAAAAACAATGGCGCAAAATTTTAGACGATTTAGTACGATGTTATTTTTCATATGGTTATAGGATTCTCCAAATTTTAAACGAGTTTGTCCCCTATTACACGATGATTCTTTGCGTCTGACTCTTTTTTCGAATTTCTCTTTGAAAATCATCTTGTGAGTCACACGCTTTTACACGATGATTCTTTGCGTCTGACTCTTTCTTCGAATTTCTCTTTGAAAATCATCAAAATAAAGTTATATAAAAAGAAACGTCAAAAAGAGTCTCGGAAAACTTGGCCCACGACGCACTCACTGGTCTTCCGTCTCATCTTTTTTCTCTTTCGCACTTATTATGTTCGAAAAGAGTCAGACGCAAAAAATCATCGTGTAATAGCGGAATTAGCAACGTGCTATCATTTAACATTTTATTAAAGGTTAAATTACCAAATGACTATTTTAACAATTGACGTAATATATATGGACTGCTATAAATACCCAACTTCACGCGTGTTCCAGTTTACAGAAGAGCTTTTGGGACTCGGTTGTCATTCTATGAAAATCGCGTTTATACCTGGCAGCCTTTTTGATAAATATTAGGTGTGTTTTATTCATTGCTATACATAGCCAGCGCAGCAAAATTTTCCTTGGCAAACAAAAACAATTTGATTGCTGACGAAAAAGAAGTCTGTAAAAAAAAGATGGCTGTGCTGGCGATAGAACTTTGAATTATTGAAATGAACGTATAGAGTGAGTTATCGTTTTATTTATGACTTGTGCTGCGCTGGCTCTGCAGCAATGAATAAAACACACCCACCTATTTTACTTTAAATAATGCACTATATTGTTAAAAAAACCAAAAGAAAACATCAGTAAAAGTAAGGTCAGTCAAAATATACGAAAATGCTTCAACTAATGGGCCAATAAACCTAAAAACTAAAAAAAAATTACTTTTATTCAATTTAGATAAAAAACGAACTTTTTCCGTCCGTTCTTCTTAAATATTTAAATTTTAACGTTTTTTTTAGCGTTCGGGGTCTATTTAGTAATGAATTTGGCCGCTTAATCCCAAAAGCCCTGCGATTTCTGGGAACATTTTCCTGCGCAAGAATTGTATTGTATATCACGGAAAGAATTGAAAAATCACTAATTGCGAAATTTTAGGTTGTAATTAACGAAACTCTTTTTTTTAGTAAATCAAGACGCTTTTATTTAAAAATGATTGCAAAAATTGTAATTTAGCATTCAAATCTTCGTAAAATACAAAATTTTATAATTTGGTATTTATTATCAAAAGTCATAATTCCAGCTTGTTGACTTCAAAGCAATTACAACTTTTGAGTCGCAATCTACTACTTCTGGGGAATAATTTAATTTTACAAATTATTAATCTTGTTTTGCGAAATGTAAATGGTGATTTTCATTTTCTCAATGCTCAAACCAACAAAATGTAATCACGATATATAAAATTGAGCCCATACGATCGTAATTTATGAAATACCTATTTGCTGATTTAAGATCAAAACTAAACAGTAAATTACAACTTTTTAGTCGCAATCTAATATCTTCAGGGGAATAATTTGAACATTTATATGGTGATTTGCATGCTCTCGATGCTAAAACCAGACCACAGGCTACTATTTTTTTCTAAGTGTCTGAGTTTAATCAAATTCTCTTAGAAATATAGAATTCACAGTGCATTCATGCTGTGAGTTTTATAAGAATCGGTAAGCATCGACCATAATTCGCGTCTTAGTATGGAACAACAGCATCTGACTGATGAGCCCAACTGTCGTACCTGGCCAAAACACTGTCTTTGGAGTTAAGGTCACTCGAACTTATAAATTGAGGTATGTATTTTGCAATTTCACTACCTCATCAGACTTTGTAGCTAAGTCGGAAATTATTTTCACTTAATTTGCAGTTTTTCATTTGCAGCAATACCATAGGTCTAAGTTTTAAATAACTGACGAAGATTGTTATCTCAACGAAAAATGGTTCTTAAATCTCGACAGGATTAATCTTTAAAAGCTGCAAATTGCCGAATAACCAGTTTCAAATTACGACTCAAAAGTTGCAATTTAAAGATAAATAAGTATCAAAACTGGCAATGTTTTTTTTCCTCGATTGAATAATTGATACTCAAAAGTGGTGAAATATGATTTTTGAGGGTCAATATCTTCAATTCGCTCATTTTATGAAATTGCAAATAAAAAGTTGTAATTTACTAATTCGAAGCCAAGGTACAAAACTGGATTCATTTTTCGTGATTTGTAGCTTATTTTTCTTGTTCTGATCTAAGAATTTTTTCCTATCGTAGTATCATACTAAATCTAAATGTTAATTTGACAATTAAAAATGTGTAAAGAAAATAATGAAATTGCATACATTTAGGGCTGAGTGGTTGCGATTTCTGTAAAACTTTATCTGTATCGCACGATCAACGCCTGCAGATGAACTTAACGTATGCCTGTAACAATCATATTTATGGCGAAACGTACAGAATTAGTTACAAATTATTGACAACGAACATGCGAGTTGCGCTGCAGAACAATCCATCACCCGAAAATTTCACAGAAAAACTGTTGGCAATAGGAAATAAGACGAATTCCGGTTAATGGTACAAATGGCCTGATTTAACTATTCAAAATCAAATCGCAGCCACGATATAGTCGTTCAAATCGAACAAGCTATATCCAATTGAATTTTTGAATTCGTTGGATTTACCTATAATGTACCACCGCGCAATTTGCAACTCAAAAACGGCACTGTTATCATAACCCACCGAAACTTTGCAATGGAATCAAGTTGACGGTAAAGACACTGATGAACAACGTATCCAAGCCATCATTATAAAAGGCTAATTCAAAGGCGAAGAAGTTCTCATTCCAAGAATTCCGATGATACCGACCGACTTGCTATTCGATTTTAAGCGCATTCAGTTTCCCGTTCGACTACAGCATTGGCAATGACAATCAAGAAATCACATGGTCGATACAGGGCCGGATTAAGACATGTAGAGGCCCCAAGGCAATGCTAGCCTCCTATCTAAAAAAAATTTGATTTTTCAAAAATGAAAATTGATGAAAAAAAAAAAAACCAATGGAAATATTTACAAGTTTCAATCTTTTATTTTTTGTAATTTTTGTCCTCCTGTCATTTTTTTTCGAATCGAACACCTATATCAATGTTTCTTTTAATTTATTTATCTTCTTTATAGTCATTGACCTTATTTTCTTTTTATTCTTCCTTTCAAATTCTTTTCTTATTATTCTTACTTACATTACTTTGATACAATCAAAGTTTACAATCGTGTTAGAGTTCTAATTTTGTATGTACGAGAATTTGGTTTCCAAAATTTCGTATTCCAAAATTCTGCATTTCAAAATTCGGATACCTACCTATCCAGAGCTTAACAGCTGATGCAACAGCAGCTTTAAATTACCTATATATGACCATTTTTTGGATATCTTATAGCGAACTCATCAAATTTGGTGAATTAACTCCTAATAGGTATTTCTTTCAAAAATCTATGGAAACCTAGTTACCACACTGTGAAAGAAAGCAATTTTTTTAGTGGCACCATTTCGATTTTGATAGCGAAACCTCGATTTTGCCGCACTTCGATTTCGATAAATATTTGACAGCTGAAAGTTAAGCTCAATCCAACACTAAAAAACTGCTTTTCAGTTCCACAACACAAGGTGTTATGGAGTTTTATAAGGTTTTAAAATTTCAACACAAATGCTTTTAAAAGTTTTAAAAATGGATTCAAATCGGTTGTGTTCATAATTTCCAACCTAATCACGTGGTCATTGAAATGGAAATATGATTTTTTGTGGGATTGAGAGGCCCTGAAAATAATTTGAAATTTTGTAACTAAAGTACCTCATTTGGCTTTTGAAAACGTAGTATAAAATATAAATTATTAAATCATTCTTCAACAAATTCAATTTCACCCGATTCGAATTGTTTTACATTCATTTTATTTCATTAGATATATAAGACGCACCGGATAATTTTTGACACTATAGCTTTGCAAAATTTCCCATTTTAACTCGACGAAGGTATTCAAATAGGTGGAAGCGTAGTTCAAACACACTTCAACTCTGAATAGTAACGAGAAATTTCTCAGTTATTTGTGTTCTGTTAGTTTACAATAACCAAATTGAGTCACAATGATTGTCAAATTTAATTTATTATTAAAAAAAATTTAAGAAGCAATTTAAATACACCTATCAAAAAAATTGTCGTAAAAGCCGCGGGGCCCTTAAGCGGGGCTGGGCCCCTAGGCAGTTGCCTATTTTGCCTGAGGGTTAATCCGCCTCTGGGTCGATAGGTGCAATGGTGTGGCCTTAATCTCGAATTGTAAAGTTAAAATTTAATCAACAATTGTACGTGGCGTGCTCGAGAGTCGGAAAGTCATCTGCATTATTTGTTTATGCACCAGACGGACATAAACATAAACATAAACATTGTTTATCAAAGAGCGATGCAGTGACATGTAATGTGTGAAATTTATTTTCGGTGTAAATTTAACTGTATTGAATTTAATTCAAAAAAAAGTTTCATACATTCAATATATAGCCTCAACTCTCAAAAGAGAAATTAATAATTAAATCAATTTAAGGCGGCACAAAGTTCGCCGGGTCAGCTATTCATTTCTAAAAACTGTGAAAAGAAGCTGTCCAAGTTGACTGTTCTAAGGCACACCCGATAAACGTTGTCGTTACAATGGTGGAAGCTACCGACTGCTTAATATTATTTAATAAAAAAGCCAAATGCAGCCCTGAAGATTGAAGATGATCCCATCCAGAATCGAAACGTGCGTCGGCGAATATTCAATAAACATCGATTAAAAACAAAGAATGCATTTGGCTTTTTTATTTAAAAAAAAAATTGTCGATTCAATGTCTCGCAGGAAAAATTTTCAAAAATTAAAATTTTTGTAAACATTTGTTAGAAAACAATAAGTTCCGAATATTGTTCCGAATAAGTGTTACATGATCAACTAAGCCACTGTCGTCTGCTAGCGACGCGGCTTGCTGAAATAAAACACCTTTTTGGATTTGTCAATTACTCATAGTAATGTAAGTTTTGATTAGAATTTTTTATTTTTTTAACAAGAAACCAACACATACTTGCAATAGAACGATCAAAAATATACCAACATTTAATTGATAAATCGAAAAATATACCCATTTCAGTTTCAAAACATTACAGCATAACAGCATTTTTGAAAACAGCTCATGATTTTATTGATTAAATCTTCAAAATCCTATAACCATCACCACTTCTATACTATCTATATACATATAAAACCAAATACGTTATACACAATTCAGTCGTCCATTTTATTTAAGAATGCAAAACTTGCTCTTCTACTCAAGTGTCCATAAAGACACTTACCAAGCTAAATTGATTTGCAGAATCCCTATAAATCATTTTACTGACACAAAACCTTGGAAACAAGTTCATGTTCTTTAAATTATACCTATATTTTGAAGGTTTGAGGACATAAAACAAATTGGTTTTAAAACTTTTATTATTTTCTCAAAATATAGGTATAGGCAGGTTTATTTTTTGAGTTATAAAATTCTTTGGTTGAAAAATTGAAAAATATATTTTATTTTTCTTCGCACACTTATATAAACACTCAAACCTTTCTAATCGATTCTATGCTATAAGCTGTTAGCTATATTCTGTATATTATGTTCCTTCTTTCATCTTACCCGCGGTCTGTCTCACTGTTATAAAACACAAGGAGATCGACATTTATTGTTGTTTAATGTACTTTTAAATGAAGGTCGGAAAATGTTCAAAGCATGAAGAATGAGGCATGAAAGTGTTTTGTAACAAAGTTGTAAAACATGTATATTGAATGTGCAGTCACTATATAGTCTATTTATGATGTCGAAGGAAAGGACCCCAATAAAATAATGACCTGCATTTAGGGTAATGAAGTGATGTGTTGGACATTATGTTAAGAATTCTATTACACACAAAAAAAAATATTTTTTTCAATCCTCTAAGACATTTTGCCAAACAATTAATATTTAAAATCTGAAAATTCAATCAAAAACGGCATACTGAAAATAATTTCTTCATTTCATAATTTCAACAGCGACATCAACTTTAACTATGGTTTTTTTTAAGGATAAATATTCAATTTTTGTAAACAGAATGCGTTCTTCAAAATTGAATTGCACAAAAAAAAAGAAGAATTTGAACCTAACTATCCACCTTTCCATACCGCCATCATCATAACTACGCAGACATTTCGTGGAACATGATGAACGTTTGGTCCTCCTTATATTAGCTGGATATTCGAAAATGACCATTGGTCAAGGCGTATAGTAAATTCATACTCACCTATAATTTCTTCTTCTCAAATAATAAATACAAAAGTCAGTTAAACTGCTGAATGAATATATTGAATCGACAATATAGAACAAAAACCCTTTATAAGGTGTAACAGTTGCAGGAACGTCATCGCCCATCTCGACGTGGGGTTCAATTAACAGCTTGAAATGAATTTAATGTTTCTTTTATTGTAAATCCTTTTTTTTATAATTTTTGAAACATAAATACACAGCATGGGTTCTAAGGTCGTCGAAGTCGATTTTGAAATAACAAAGGGGCAACTATTATTGTCAATGCTTCGCACATTTAATTCGATTTTTGTTTGTAATTTTTAAAAAAAAGTAACTTCAACTTTATGATCAAAATATAACAGCGTGATACCATCAGGGTAACAATGTAGTCCCCTTTTTGGATATGAATTAAGGCAGTGGTCGTAGTTGCTAAATAAATTGCATCAGTCATTTTTCGACTAGCAAATAATGATGGATTTATATGACTTGTAAATTTGTTTTTTTTTAATAATTTAATTTTGTAAGAATTATTAAATCTTCCTTAATGGCCAAATAATTGTATAAAATAATTGTAGGCCTAGTTTCTCAGTGCTGAGTCAAATCTGAGTAAAAACAGTATAATCTGGTATTTTCTTACAAATAATTTGCCACAGTTTGCTTGGCGAAATTCATCAATTCTGTACTGACGTTTGCTGGTTTATAATTGTTTGTATGTATATTTGCTCTATATCTAAATTATCTATACGTAACGCAAACGAAAGCGTTTGAATGCAATCAAATTTATGATTTTGGAGATTTCCAATAAAATAATTTTCATCATCGATCTGTTCAAATATGTATTTTTAAAGAGGTGGATAAATTTCGAAAAATGACACTACAATAATGGAGAAGTCTGAAAAAGTGGGTTTCGTCATACTGTTGGTCGGTTTCTATATGTCTGTGCGTCCCCTGTAATTTGTATCTGATTGCCTAGAGCGGAAATTCGAATTTTTGTTTAAGTCCTTCTTAAACGGTAAGCTGCCATACAACGATTTTGGTTTCTTTTTAAATTTTCTCGCAAACAGCTCTTACGATTTTGATTAAACTTGATACTTGTAATGACTTAAGTGATTGTAAAAACAGCTTTTCAGCTATTCGCCAAAAAAATTCGAATTGCCGAAATAGGGTTTTGAGTTTTTTTTGTGTTATTTGCATATATGTATAGCTTAGTAATCGTTTTATAGATTGTTTTATAATTTTGTAATCTGGTGCTTCTTAGATGTTCAAAGTGCATTTTGAAAATAATTTGTTTAAACAAAAACAAAAATCAAAAGTAGTACTTTGGACTTTTTTCATATTTTTTTTCGTTACAATGACATTTAGTTGAGTGTAGTGAAATAATAAATCTGGTTTAATTTTTTTCTTATATTAATGTTAAGAGGTTGGCCAACAATACCATCAATTTTCCATACAAATCGTATGGGAACTTTTTTTGTTTTAGTTAATTTTGTCTAAACATTTAGAACCGCTAATGCAAGTTTTAGGTTATTAAGTTACCTGCTATATTTATTTTTAATATTCAATGCATTTATCAATTTTTAGTCAAATTCTTAAAACCAAATGCTTAAATTTTTTTTTATTTTTTGAGAAAATTGAAAAAATTTAAGTCTACTTAACTAGTTTCTTAGTGAAATATGATCTTTAAAGCAACTTAAACAACGGATTGAAGTCAATTTAAGGGAATCTTATTTGTGTTATTTCCAATTTTCTCAAAAACTAAGAGACACATTAGCATCTGGTGTTTAGTGTTGACTAAAAATTGATAAGAACATTAAAAAAATAGTGCTTATAACGTAAAACTTTGAACAAAATTTAAGAAAAAAATTTTCAAAATTTTGAGTTTTTAATTTATGTTTTCAAAAACTGTTTACTAAAACAATTTAATTTAAAAATAGAATTAATTAATAATTTTCGGGCTGTAAAAAGATATAGCATGGCATTGCAAGTGTTTCTGTTGATTTTTAATATTTTTTTTTTCTTCGTCAAGTCGATTTTTTAGAAAATTCCCCCTCCTGTTTAAACAGGAGGGGGAATGGACCCTCTTTCCTTTCGATTTTTGTCTTGTTTTTATCCAGTCTACATTGCTCTAGCTTTTTATCACACCTTATGCGGTGAATCACCCTGTATATATTTTTTGAAGAATTTTCCAAACAAAAGAGCTGGTACCCGAACCTGATTTTGATGTTGAATTTAAAAGTTTTCTTTATTTATTAATATCAAATTATATTTTGACATTTTAAAATTTTTACTAAGGCAATATAATATATATAAATAGGTATATCATTTATTATAAATGTCTGGCTTATACCCAAATTATCGATAATGTTCAAAAATATAAAGATGTTTGTTATGATCCTGTAATCATGTATGTTATATCACTTAATACTTCCGGATCTATATTTCAATTGCATAACCTTTTATATCTGTAATCAAAAAAGGCGAAACAAACACACGTTTTCGCTTCTACCTCTTCCTTAAAAAAAAGGTGTGTGTAATACATTTTCAAATATCAATTTCAGACTCCCACAAACAAAAAGAAAAATACATATAGGTAGCATAGGTAAAGGTACCTAATGAAAAACGTCCTTTTCAAATAAATTCAATTAACAATAATTCTGAATAGAGTGTGTACTTTTTACGGCACGTAAACATTTGATGAGTAGTTTCTCTTTAAGCGATCAATAGAATAATGTCACACATACACACAGCAAACTATAATCTCTATTGTAACATCTCCGACAGAAGTTAGCAAAATATTTTTATTGAACCCTGTAATAGGATCCGAACAACAAAACAATAAAAGGTGTCTCGATATATAGAATGTATATATTGAAGGACATTGTGTGAACTACAACTAGAACTTTGTATCTAGGTTCAGAATGGTAGTAACGTATAAATAAAGTCGTTAAAAAGAATCGGACTTTTTTTTTTTGTTCAAATTTTGCAGGCACTTTTTATGTAATGGAGTGCAATGATTCTTCGTTTGACAGTTTTTATTTTATTTTTTTTTTGCAAACTATTGAAGAAGCATACCTACATAACCTTTTGGGATATATTGAATGGGAAATCTAAGCGGATTCGATTGAATGTTTCTCTCTAATGTAGATGGCTTTGAGTAGGATGTCAACATCAATTTCTGTTGATTGATAGCTGTCATTTGTATATAAATGTATGGATGTGTACTATAGTTGGGGTATATATGGGTATATCAATTATTGGAAAATACCTTTTGTATGGTTCATTTTTTTGCAAACTATTTATATGTAGAAAGAAAAAAAAATAGCACGTAGCATTATGCTTTTAATTTCCATGAACAAGAAGTACGGACACTGAATAATTTGTTTAAAAAAGTAGAATAGATGATAGACAAATTTTATAAATTTTTTCAGCAACACTCCATAAACTTTACTGTTTCAAATTTCTAGAAAGAATCAACACAACGAGCGTATATGTACGTTGTCAGTTATATCATATGCGCCAATAATTATGGGTTGTTACTTTTCGTCCAGTTTGAACTAATTTTTGTTTTCATGATTTAATAAATCTTGTTGAATGAAAAAGGCTCCTGAAATAAACTGAAACCACATCTGCGAATATCGATATGATTGTCCTTTTTTTTGATATATTCAACTTAGCTAAAGTATGCAAAATGTCTGTACGATTCACAGTTTTGCCGGACGAATTCGAAGATTCTGCAATTGTGAATATTTGTCAAATTCAAAAAATGAATCTAACCCCAATATTCAATTCGGTAACTAGGGCAATTTTCTTCATCAAAATATTATGGGTGTCCAAAACTTTAACACCAGTAACATAAATTACTTTAATTTCAATTACTTTTTAAAAATAGCGAGTTTTTAAAATCGGATACCATTCTTTGTTTTTACCCCATTTCTCTCAGAAAATTTCAAAATTTGAAAGTAAAACTAAACAATTTTGCCGAGGTATCATGTTGTTCATAAAACTGAGATTTGCTGAGAGAGAAAATTAAAAATCGGGTGTTATATGTATGATTTTTTTAGTTTTTCGTCATTTCACTCTATAAATAGCTACATTTAAAATATATATCCTCAGTGCCCGTCGTCTAAATATTAACTTTAAAAAATAAAAGAAAAATTTTTTAAATCATACGATATTTTTTGTTTTACCCCATTTCACCCTATAATTGGCTAAATTTTAAAATTTTTCAAAAACAAAAAGAATTTTTAAAATCGAATGGAATTTTTAGTTTTCCCCCATTTTGCCTTATATAATAATATATAAATTTTGTGCAAGCGATCTAAAAATGTTATTTTTTCAGTATTTTGAGGAATCTTATTCTGAGATTGCTAAGTCCTCAGTATAGCTTGTTTAACTTTTGAAAAATAAAATGAATGTTTAAGATCTGAGGGATTTTTTTGCTTAAAAGCAACAAAAAGTATAATATATAAATATTAAATACAACTTCTAATGCAAATTTGTTGTCAAACCAATCGGAAAATAACTTTTTGAGATTTTAAATTTTGAACAAACAAATAGAACATTTACATTTCTATTTCAAAGGATATACATATAGTAACATCTTGATTTAAAGCATGAACTCAGTTTTATATATATTTTTTAAATGGAGCGACGTAGAGAAATACGTTTTTTAATCGATAGAAATATAAGACGGTTGTATAGATATAATTAGCCAGGTCAGGTTTCTTGAGATATCTGAGATCTCAGAGATCTCAGCAATCTCAGAAATCTGAACGTAATTCCTCAGTGAGATTCCTCACTTTTGCTGTCAAAAATCTGAGACTGACATTTTTTGGATTCGTTTGCTCAATTATTTTTTGTCGCAGTTGATCAATTTATAAAAACGAGATGGAGAGTGCTTTTGACTTCTAAAGGAGAGATTTTGTTCAGGTTTCTCCTTCTCCTCAGTGGAGCTGGCAGATGTTTGCTCAGTGAGATCTCAGAAACGTGAACTGGCTAAATAAAAAGTTCGGAAAAATTTAGAAACCGAGATATGAAAGTTTATAAGTCGAAAACGTGGAAGTGGACGTTTGAGACACCGCTAACAAGGATAATAGAGAAGAAGGAATTCGTCGCTGCCTATTCGGTAGCTTAACTGAAAATGGAAATATCTTCCTGTTTTTTGTTTTAATTCAACTATTACGAGTATGTATGTATGCAGTATATTCTTATGGCCTCTCAATGAACTTGGAAAATATTCGATTATTCTTTAAAAGAGGTTAGAAATTGGCTTCATATATAGCAAATATAAAAAATAATAACATGCGTCTTTACTTTATATGAGTTCTTTAAGCAATTTTTGTTTGTTTTTTCTTATTTCGTATAGTTTTGTTTTCAACCCTTCTAGTTTAAATAAATACTACACTTACAATTAATAAACTATAAATGTTGTCATACTCAGCTCAGCAAGTAAAAAACATTCAAGTGTTAATAACACTTTATAAGTAGGTATAAAAAAATACAAAATTGAAAAATTACAATCGAACTCCAGCTCATTGAACTGGAAATGTAATTTTGACACGGAGGGTAACATGACTTTAAAGTTTTTAATTTAGCACAATCATTAAGAAAGGCCTGGTGCGGAGCTGATATAAACACATTTTTGTGTTCTATGTAGGTAAAGGGTTGATTGTGTTGCTCATTTTTGTTTTTTTTTTCGATACAGACTCAATAAGAGGGGGCACTATTTTGGGCACTACTGCATTCAGAAATGCATCTTTCTTTAACGGGGTCTCAATGCCAAAGAATAAAAGTATTGTGCATGCCTATTTATTTAAAAAAAATTTAAAGAACAATTTGTCATACTCGGAATTTTTCATACTCCGAATACTTTAATGCCCGATTTCTTGACAAATTGCTCTCTCGTAGTTTTGAAGCGTAAGAACTCTGAATTAAAGAACTTAGTGTGAGAAAAAAATAATAGTGATACAGCTTGTGAAAAACCGGGGGCAAAATCTCAGCTCGCTAATTCTCAAGCAAATGCATATAAACGGAAATAGTACAGCGCTAGTTGAAGATTCTGTGGCAATAAGTCGAAAGCACTAAAAACTGATCCCACTTTCATGCATATTACCACTTAAAATAAGTATTGAAAACAACTTTCGAATGGATTCGAAAGTAGAAGCAAGTTACATAGTATAGGGCCCCAGGGCTTATTAACTTATATCCTTCGTATCATTGGTATGTACATGCTGTTATGTTGGTACAGGAATGGAGATGACTTACAATTTTCTTCAAAATCCTAACGGTAAAGAAGCATGTAAACATGACAACAGATACTCTCGGAATATTTGCCACTCACAAGAGGCCAGTAACCATGATAATATTCCAAATCAAAAATTTAGCGACTAGATCGCACCAACTTGTTTTTGTATTTCAAATGCTTTAACGTGGGTAAACATTGAAGATAAAAGGTGATGGTTAAAAATAATGTAAAAACATTATTAACGATAAAATAAAAAAAATGTGATTATTACTAAAAAAATGGATTTGTTTTAGACATATGTATATTAGGGTGGAACGTCAAATTTTTTTTCCGATTTAGCTATTCGAATAGCACTAAAAAGTTGCGTAAATACGTAAGCTACCCGTAAAAAATAAAAATTGTTTTTCTTAGCCCTCTACCACAGGTCAAAGTTTTGCAAAATTGGAAAAAAAGTCGTAATTTTTTTTTGCTTTATTCTGTATTTCCGAAACTATAAATCCTACAAAATAATATTTGTAGTAAAAAGAAAGATAATCAAATTTCCTATAAAAAATGTATAACAACTTATATTGTATGATTAACCGTTCTCGAGAAATCTTTTTATCTGGAGCGAGTCACAAGTTACATCAACCCCTTTGTTGGATAGAACTAGCGATCAGGATTTTGAAGAATTTCTAAAAAAAAATCTCTTATTGGCATGTCATTTTCGGACTTCCTTTGTCACACTCAAGCTGTTGAGCGCAGTATGAAGATGGTGACTAGAGCTTCAATAACAGTAGCTGGTGAAAAGGCCAGAGACGGGCTAATAAAAAATAAGATATATCTATTCTCCAAAAAAAAAAAATTACAACTTGAAAAATAAAAAGTTTAATTGGGTTAGTTTCTGAATGGCGTATTACGAACTTTTAAGTTTTTATTTTCAAGTTTGTGTTAATTTATTTGTCTAAGGATTTGTTTCATAATAGAGTAAAGTTCTTATTAGTTATCCGACATTTAATTTATCCTAAAATTAAATCCTCCCATTAAAAAACTTTGCGTTTCACAATGATCAATTAGCTATTCCTTCGTTATTCCAGTTTTCCAGACAAATTAAATTCGACTGATGTCAAATATTAAAGAAAAATTATTTATTAAATCAAAAAGTTAATTTAGCAGTGTCGGTCGTCTTATTGTACGTCTTAAAAGTGTAGAGAGGATTGATTCCAAGAGCTCTGGATAATAACAAATAAGTGCGTTGAAGCGAAGTGTGTTGAATCGAAGTGTGTGTGATCAGTGACAGATTTGAATGTTTTAATTGGCAGTTTAATTTGCTAATCGGCACTTCATCTGGCTAGTAAAATACTTAGAACTTTAATTGCCAATTAGTCGTTTTCAGACATTGTGAAACGTAAATGAGGTTGTGAATTGTTGAATAAGTTCCATGTAGCTTAATTGGAACTTTAATCAGACTTTGTGAAACAAACCCTAAATAAAGTTAATATATTATAATTTGTGTTTTCTTTTTTCATGAATGATATCATATAATTTATTTCGAAATTGTGAAATAATTTTAACGTTTCCGAAAAAAAATTTTTTTTTTCCAAAAAGTCGAAACTTTGAGCTAAGGTTAAGGCTAAAGACTTAATCCAAACTTTTTTTTTTTAATGTCTAATTATTCTACTCATCGAAACGCAAAAAAATGGAGGTATTCGAAATTGATACAACAACTTTTATTTTTCTCCATATATCGACGCTCCACCCTAATGTATATCGTCGGCTAAATACGTAAAGCTGCTAAGGCCACTTTTGGCCTATCGAAAATTGAGATTTTGATGCCATTTTCTTAAGAAATACATTCTGTACAAAATGCCTTAATCACTTCTGTCTACTGTATCTCAGTTGTTGCAGAATCCTAAAGAGAAAATCAGTTTTTATATGAAGCCTTATGTAAATTGTTTTTTCGCTCTCCTGTAAAATTTGCAAAAGTGGACTTAGCAGCTTTACATATTTAGCCGACGATATGTGAAAATTTTAAATGACTAATATAAAAGTTTCGTTTATAAAGGGACTGTTTATGTGGCCCCGCGGGACCAAGGACCCTCCGTCGCGTTGGTTTGCATAGGTATTAGGTACTATAGACTGGACACCTACAATTTTTGCGTGAAAAAGTTATTCATGTCGATTATGGAATACGCAATACTGGATCCGCAGTGATTGTCAGCACAATTCTCTCTTTTCTTTTCACGGCAAATGGGTAGAGAAGAAAGAGAGCACTGCACTGCGAATCACTGCGGATCCAGTATTGCGGATTCCATAATCGACATGATTATTTATCGCAAAAGTATTTAATCAGTTTAGCCACTTATGAGATACATATTAGGGAATAACTTAAAAATAAGAAAATCTTCTCAAAAACGACAAACCAGGAGTGGCTAAGGTGATATATAATTGTCACATCAACCATAGTCACATGTGATTGTCATTTAGTTTTCCGTCTGGGTATAAGGTGATTCAACTCAATTCAATTCAATTCAATTGAATACTATCCAATGGCATTTGCCAAAAACATGGTTGCGATAGTGAATGTTTCAAATGTTTGTAATGAGCTATCGAAAATATAGACCGAAAAAGAAGTCTTTGCAATATAATTCTTATGTTTTCTTCATCTTCCTGAGTGTATAGTTAACTTTTATGTTAACTTTTGTTAATTTTTGTTTATGTTAATTTTTGTTTGTATGAATGGTTAAAAAAAGAACTCTGAAAAAGTTGTACAATTTTTGTAGGCTGCTGGTAACTCTAGTTGTACTGCGGCAGATATGTTAAATTTCTTGAAAAAATGACAATCACATTTTTGATGTGATAGTTCTTTAGCTATCAAATGTGAAATCATCTTACACAGACTGCATTGGTTGATTGTGACTCTCACTTATCGCAAATCACGTCTTATACAATTCCACCCCAGTATTTCTGTTATGCGTTTTTTTTTTGGCAGAAACCTAAAATGCGGAATTATTCCAATTTGGGCTGGCCACGAGACGAGAATATTATCGATCTCGTTTCGGTTTCGTTTCGTTTCCCGAAGACTATACCTCCAAATGATTCGATATGTACAACAAAAAATTTGAAGTTTAAAAAAAAAGATGAAACTACATTCTGTTAACTGATATTTACGGAAAGTTTCGTTGGTTTAGGTGGTCTTGCAGGCAGAAAAAATTAAAAATAAATACTTTGCAATTTTGTATTATATAATATGTATAGATAAATTTTATTTTTTCTAGATTCAAACTTTAGTCCAACTTTTCTTCCACAAAACCATACAAAGTTGTGTTTAATTTATTGTTTTTGTTAATTTAAACAAATAAAAAGTGATTATTTTAGATTTTTTTAAATAAGATTGGACTTGTTTTTGGGTAACATTTGGGGCAATTTAAAGCAATTTTTGGATTAAAAAAATTTGGATTTGCAATTGAAGTGTTTCGAGACCTGACAACAATCAACCTGAAAACAATATAGAATTTTAAAATTTTTAGACACCAAAATGAATATTAAATATATCAGTTCAAAAATATACTCAGTGGAAAGAAAATAAACTTACATTAGATGTACAAAAAAAAAGCTCAGTGCTTTCGCGTTGACTGCATTTGTGCGTTCATATTCCTATACAGTACGGATGGGCGTATTTTGGTACAGAGAATATTTTTTTTGTAATCTCAATCTCTCAGTATTTCTTGAAAAATTTTAAGGGTTTTTAAAAACTTGTATCGTGTAGTTTTTGGAATATTTAAACTTTTTTTTTTAATTCATAAAATATTTGGTTTGGAAATGTTCATCCACAAAACTATTTAAGCTTTTTAAAACATTCTCCATAAAAAAATTGATTAAAATTTAAGTTAAGTTAAACCGTTTTTAAAAAATCGAAAATTAAAAAAATGGTTAATAATAATTAACCTTTTTTCGGAAGAAAAAAAATTCCACCAATTCTTTATAAATATGTGGAGCCATTTTTGAACAAAAGAAATACTTTTCAAAAATTTATATGGAAGGTACCGTTATTTGTCGGGGGCATGTGCAAAAAACGTTAGGTACCAAGTTTAAAGAAAATCAACCTGTACAAAATTTGTGAGATCTTAATGTCCATAATTTGTCAGAAATTATAAAAACATAGAGTTTTAACTTTAACTGTTTGTTGTTTTTTATTACGCCCACAGTTTTTTAGAAGAACTAATCAAACGTGTGTCCGTCGTCGTATATAATGGTTAAAGTAAATTATATAGCACTTGTAAGATCAATGAGTTCACTGTCGAAAAACATGTGCTCAATTTCACATCTTTTGCTAAACGGGGCTAGAAATCATAACAGAGAACCATATCAAATTGAGAAATTTAAATTAAATTTGAATAATCCTATAAATTACTGACAAAACTCATTACACACTAGAAAGAAACACAGGCGATAATAATACATGTATACTTTTCCATGGCATAATAAGGGTTGTGAATTGTTTCCTCAGACTCGGTATACGAACATTCAAAACAAAAGCCAACTTCCTTTGGTATTGAAATCTGAAAGTTTAAAATTGGACTAAACACTAAACATGTTTTGAATACCTTTCCTACATGATGTTGTATTTTTTTTTTTTTTTTTTTTTTCAAAATCAATTTTTCTCTCTTTTTCCATTTCCAAATAATAATTAATGATTCGAAGGAACATAGCAAACAAAGCAACCCCATGCGCGTGTTGCTACTTCGCTTCTAATTCAAACGTTCTGGCCCATTGCATGCCCTATTAAGTTGTCAGTCACTCAACACTATCACCCCTAAACGTGCATGTCCTTATAGTCTGGACTGGATATCTTTTCGGCTCTATCCAATATCCATCCATCCACCCTTCCTTTAAATGTAAAATTGTCATTACAAGCAGCAGTGATGCAAAACACGCAGCATTTTTTGTTCGTGTAAGTTGAATGTTTGCCTACCGTATTCGTATACCTTCAAGGATTTTCATTTGAATTATTTTTGCATCCCTGCGGATGTATTTTGGAATTTTTGATGGAATTTCTATGTAGGTACAATTTGAGCCTAAGAACTTTGTCAAATATTCATTACACAATCGTCGTCGACTGAAAAAGGAGAATTTAATCCAAATTAAATTCTTAACATGTGAAATTTTACACTTGTTTATGTTTGCTACTTCGGATGCAGTTTTTTGGTATGAAGTTAAATTTTTGCTTTTTACTTTGGAACTTCATGTCTGTATGTATAGGTGGTGATGAATAAATTGTTTAGATTTGGGATTAAAGTCAGCAATATGTTGATGTTAGATTAGATAATACAAGCTTATATCACTTATGTCAATGACAATTTTAAAACTTATTGTTAATTGTATTCAAAGTTCAATTGTTTTAGTCATTGAATTTTAGTAGTAATAGCTACAGTGATCTTAGGATGAAACCTAAGGAAAAAGCGTAAATGAATAATACAAAAAATCTGCCTTAATCATGCCTAGAATTTGTTTCGAAATTTTGTATCTTCCTGGTAAAAATAATTAAAATCATTCAAAGGAATTGTCTAATACAATAGGCAGGAATATGAGATATCGGAGATCTCAGCAATATCAGTTACATGAACAGGATTCCTCAGCAAAATAACTCAGCTTTGGTGTCAAAACTCTGAGGAACAAAAGTATTGGATTCGCTTGTTCACTTTTTGAGTGAAAAAAATCTCTGAGAACTCATTTTTGGGTTGGGTTCGATATCCCGCTTTTTAAAATCCCGGTTTTAAAATCCCGCTTTTTATAATCCTGTTTTTTATAATCCCCCTTTCTATAATCCTGTCTCTTATAATCCCGTAAATATTAATGTTATAATTTTTCGTTTAATACCCAAATGAAATGTAACAAACGGGATTTTAAAAAGCCGTATTTTAATTCATTGGGGTTATGAATAAGCGGGATTTTAGAAGACGGGTTTAAAAAAAAAACAGTATTTCAGTTGACGGGATTTTAAAACTTTATTTTCGGGATTTTCGAAAACCGGGATTCCGATACGCTCCCGGTTTTCAAAATCCTTTTTTCGAAAATCCCGAAAAAAAGTTTTAAAATCCCGTCTACTAAAATACCGTTTTTTTTTAAATCCCGCTTATCCAAAATCCCAATGTATTAAAATCCCGCTTTTTAAAATCCCGTCAAATACCGTCAATCCCGTTTTTTACTCATTAATTTGAGTAAGTAAAAAGGTAATACTTTGAGGAGGATAGAGAACAGCAATACTAGTGGAACGATCTTGAAAACCATCAATAATGAATTCCACCGTCTCCATTTCAGATATACTTGCACGAGCAGCTAATTCCGGCATCTTAAGAATGTAACCCATTACACTAGTCTTTACGAAAATAAACGTCATTCGAACAATTATTTCAGAAATAGTTGTGTTCAATATTTGCTTGATCGGAATTATTGGTATGTTTGGGAATTATCAATGCGTAAAAACATTTCACCTTCGGACTCAGGTCTCATTAATCGATGAATGCATTTTAAACGGAATATTTCATCGGAATCAACTGAATCACATACACGTTCAAAATAAACAATTCATTTGTTTGCATCGTATTCTTCGGAACTGGAAAATTGGTAATTACAGAATCCCTTATCTCGTTAAAATCGAATTTTGTGTGTGTGATTGTTATTTCTTCAGCCAATTTGTTTCGTAATTCAACCAATTCTTTATGTTTCTCCAACAAACGGAGCTCGGCGACAATCGCAGCTTCTTCCTCTTCAAAATTTAATACGGGTCTATTAGAACATGATTCACTTTCATTTCAAACATTTTCCGCAATTAATCCAACACCGCGCAAATGTTCCGCATATAAACTTCTTAATTGTTGAATTGTTGCAGTAAATGGAAATTTACGCCTAAAATTTTTAAGAGCTGTGGTAACTTCTTCCTTTATTCATTTTAAATGCGTCAGACATTTCAGGGTATCCCACTTCTGTTTCAATTATTATTATTTTATTTAAGGAAATAAATATTTACTATTCAGTATGAATACAAATATTTGAATGAAAATGATTTTACATTAATTTGACAAACTTGATTTTAGGATTTTTAAAAGATTACTTTTAAATAGAAATTATATAAAGTAAAGTTAGTTAAGGTATTAGTATTAACAAATGTGGAGTTACAAAATTAATTTAAAAAGGAAAAATCATATTCCATTTTTGAAATATCGAATTTTTATAGGTTATTATTATTTGTTGGTTATTTTTTTTATTTGCGTAAGATACTTTGAATTTTTTTTAAGTGTAAAATGTTTTGTTTTTTTTTTTTGTTGAAAATGTTGATATGGAATATTATTTAAACTTATTAGAAGCTCTTGTATAAATTTTTTATTTTTTTATTAAAATCGGTTTGACACTTAATAAGATACTCGAAAACCAAAAAAAAAATGGTTCTATGAGAGATACCTTAATTAAACGGTAGGTACAATTTTTTTCCAATAATATGCTAGATTAGATCGGACTGATATTACCTCACATACAAATTTTAATCAAAATCGTAAGAGTCGTTTCTGAGAAAAATATGATTTTCTTTACCGGTTTAAAACACTTGTTTGGAGGTACCGTTAGTATTGGTCATAAGAATAATTTTTATTTAAAATCAGCTAGATATTGTTGAAAAACTGCTGGGTGCCAAGTTTAAGAAGAGTAGAATAAATCGTTTACGAAATACTAAGTTCTCAAAAAAAATATTTACAATTTTTTTTTAAATCCAACAAAAACAAATTGAAAATTTTGGTATACAAAACTTATCAAAACATTCTCCATTAAAAAATTGATCAAAATCGGTTGAACCGTACCCATTTTGCAAAAAAAAATACTCAATCTTTTCTTTAGTTGTGGGCACGTTCTTTCGGAAAACAAGAGTTTTATTTTTTGCTAAAAAAAAATTTATGGCAGATATCGTGTCGGAGGAATGACCATAAAAATCGAAAGGGGACAAATGAAAAATTAAATATTACCCTTCTTTTTTGAAAATGGAAATTGCCATGCTCAGCTTTTTACAAGCAAACAATAACAAAAAAATTGTTTCTCGACAAAACAAAAATTGGTTTGTTATCGTTCAAGTACAAATTTGCTGAGTTAGCTATAGTCCAGTCATAAAAACATTTGACACCGGAAAAGAGCATTTTGATGTAATAGAATGGGGTGTTCTTAAGAAATTTCACGTTATTAAGTACTAATTTGAGTTATAATTTTCGAAACTCTTATTATTATTTCGAGTTTAATGCTAAAAATCAGGCTTTAAGTCTTTTACGGAAATTGAAAATTATAAAAATTCAGGACAGGATATTTTTGCTTTTATATTCCGGATTTTTCAGTGAGTGAAATTGAAAATTCTGTTGGTTAGCAATTTTCTATGGTTTAAAAGAACTTATTTAAAAGGATACTATTGGATTTGTTTTTGGACGGGATAGAGTTTTGGAAGCTTGAAAAACGAGATAATCATGAGAAAAAAGGAAAGATGACAGCATCATGTAGATGTTAAATATTTGCATCAGTTTTGGCTTCACAGCAGTCAAAACTGAAGGGCCATTCATTAAATGTATATGCGAAAAAGTTCAAGTGTATAATGTAAAGGTTTATAGTCAAAAGAAAAATGTTGCCAAACAATCATATTTTTGACGTTTTCGAATACATCATTTGCTTCAAAAATAAAATTTCAAGATATTCTTAAACGTAAACTACAAAAGTCAACTGTTCGAAAACCTTAAATGAAATTTTTGTCTGAAAACAATATTTTCGATAACGCGCAGTTTGCTAAAAACCTTATGTTTGATAACATCATTTGCGCCATAACTCTGTAGTAAAAAAAATCAAGTTTCGAACAGTTGACTATTGCCGGTTGAGTTTGAGAACATCTTGCAATTGTATTTTTGAAGCAAATGAAGTTTCCGAAAACGGCCTGATTTTGTAGGACGATTGCATATTTGACAATAGTAATATCTGTGTCAAAAAAATGATTGTTTGGCAACATTTTTCTGCAACAAATTCGCAAGATATTTCACGTTACCAGACCGTATAAGTTATAATAACGATCATTTGACGATCAAATTGACGTTGATTTGACGTTTTCGAAAAGGGCTTATTCAAAATTCACAATTTCTTTACGAAGATTTTGTTGTAAATGTATACGTAGTTATATGTGCTGTGCTAAAAGAAAGGATTGAACATTATATTAACGAAACAGAAAACATTAAATTTATTAACTTGACATTAACACTTTTTTCAAAAATTTAAAAACATAAGGGCTAACCGCTCTTTGTTTGACGCATTACAACGTCACCTATAAATAATATGAGATCCGTGTTAAAAAATCTCACCACCGCCACCGTTTTAAAAACGCACTCTGCTTGACAATAACGTTTTATTAATTTTAACGTGAAAGTTCATTTGCTATGCTGCATTACTGGCTGAACACAATGGATACGGAGCTGCAACTGGAAGCTGCAACTGAATAGCTGTCAAAATATTGAATACACACAAATTCAATGTTACGAACACAACGCAACGCAACAGAAGTCGGTGCTGCAGACGGTGCTGCAAAGGTTCACCAACTTTTAACTTTTTCACGTGCAGCACTTTTGACGTTTCAATTTATATGAAGAAAAAAAGAGCCGGAAAAAAATATTGAGGTTTTTAGTGCTCATTTGTGTTGCGAAAAAAAATATTAATTAAAAGAAAATTATTGGAAATAAAAAAAGTGAATAATAAACTCGTGGTTGTTTTTCTTCCTTTAAAATATATAGAAAGCTGTACAGTTCACTGTGGGCAGATAAAAAACGACGTACGACATTTTTTGAAAGCAGTTGCAGCTGCAGCTCTGATTCCAGTTTCAGCACGGCATTGTGTTCAACCAGTTATTTGTACAACTTATTTTACAAGATAATTTATATCGTGCAGTGCAGTTCTTCAATTACGGACTAACCTCAAATTTTGAAGTTAGCAACTTTGTTTCTTTTCTAACTTTTCCTGTATGTAATAGGTATGTATTGAGATTGAGACACAAAATGTTGATTAAAGTTTAGATCTTTGAAAACATCCCGATTATTTTGCAGGGTTTAGTTGCTTTTTCTAAAAAAAAATAACTAAACATCCTCATCATAAACAGCATGTTTAAGTGAACGACAACATGTGTTTTCTACAAGTGTTTACAAATGATGATATTGTTAAAGCCATTAAAACAATTTTTGTTTTATAACTATCTAAACTAAGACTTCATTTTTGTTTTCAAATTAAGCAAAAGCAATTCATCAAAAAAAAAAAAGAACGAAAGAGGTTCCCATCAAACGATACATATTATATGATGTATACCTCTAGCCTGTCCCGCCTGCCGTCGCGTCGCGTCGGTCGTTGTTATCTTCTAATCTGGGCGAACTTTGTTTACAATGAGATTCGATGCTTCCAAAGCGGATCATAATGTTTTGAAGAATAACAAATGATTTTTTTATGTGCGTCTCTATACACATTTTACCTACTTTATGCTCGTATTTCATTCATATTGAATGTCATAAAAAGAACTCAATAAACACACATAAACATTCTGAATGGAAACAACCCGTGTAAAGTATTGCATCGCTCTATTGCGCCCGGGGCATGTCTGTTTTATATAGGTACGACGAGTATATTTCTATGTATAAATAGGGTGCTTCATGAGAGGGCACGCTCCTTGGCGCTATTTTGACATATTATTTTCATGGAAGTTGATTGGTCTATTCTCGCAGTTATAGAAGGGGGATACTCGAATAGTTGAATATGTACTAAATAATATAACGTGCACATTTCAATTTGCTTGACTGATCAAGCAAGCACACGGGGCAACGCGGTGGCGCGCGGCTGCCAATGAGTTGGAAATAGTTACAAATTTCTTTGAAAGTGTTGCCGACGGAAAAGTGATATAAATGCCAGAAAACACTCGAAGCAGTGGAGGTATAAGAATTTCCATTTGAAAATCAATAGACAGATGTTCCTTCGTCGGATATACATACCTTTTCGTGAAATAAATATTGTTGACCCTCTTAGGAGAAGTCAGCTCGTTTAGACACTCAAATGAGTTTTTACTAATCCTGTTAATATCACCGGATTAGAGAGGATAAATGTCGTCGGGGATCATGTCAGATTTACCCAAGAGCAGCGAGAGAAAAATATTAATTATAAAAATGTTCACTTTTTGATTTTTTTTTTTAAATTGTTGTTGTAAAATTAGTTATTAGAATTGTGTGATCTAATGGGGGTGTAAATATAGGTATATCTGTTCCTTTAGTTTTGAATGTCTTGCTAGACAGCAAATTTATGGAGCCTTTATTTTGATTTTCTGCTATTTGACAGGCCGCATGGATATGAATGAAATCCATTACTGGATCGCACAATTTAAGCATTTCTATAGCTTAAAGCCGTGCAAAGCTCAGCGTATAGCTAGAAGTTAAAGAATGGTAATGGTTATGACGTAAAAAAAGACAAAAGTAGATACCTACGTCATACATACATACATATGTTAATATATGGAAAAAATATTTTTTTCTTTTTTCGTTCAAAATATAATTTGTAAAGTTCTTGCATGCTTTATAATTTGAACAAACTAAGAAGTACCGAACTGAAAAGTTTTAGTAAAATTAATGAAGTAAATAATGAGGAATATAATGGGTACACGAAAATAACCCAAGCATAAGGCGATATATGTTCTCAAAAATCTTCAAAAGTGATTCTCTGCCAACTGTGATTTTTTAAATCAAAATTTATTAAGATTATTTATTTTTTAAGGTGCGAAAACGTTAGTAAAATAAATTGGCTTTTGTTTAAACTAAATAAAAAGCTTCTCTTTCAACAGCCACCTCACAAGCGCCATCAAAGTAAAAAAAAAGAAGGTGGTTCAGCACGAAATCTTTTGAATTCACAAATAAAATAAAATCTGCAGATAAAATTTAAAAACAGAAAATATTTTGACTTGAAAAATTCTATAAAAACAAAATTTTTATCCATTGATGCATTTTAATAAAAAATAAGTAGACTTGATTGGAAAAACAAGGAACGGACATGCCACGGGACTATGGTGAGAGGTGACCAGATCTGTCCTCAATGAATAGAGAACATCCGAAAAAAATCTCAAACGAATAATAAAAATTATTGGATTAAAACGACTTCATAACAAAATAATAAATAAACAAAAAAATAATAAAAAAATATAAAATTTATTAAGTATAATTTAACAGAAAAAAAACTTTAAGTAATACATTTTTTTTTTCATATCACAAAAATTGTTTTTTTTTTGTCAAGCAAAGTTAACCCTCTAAAATATATCCTTACTGCATACGAAGCCAAATATGGCTTTCTGCATTTTTGTAAATTTTTCTCCTAACTTCAGAAAAAAAAATATCAAAAGACAACACGATCCTCTTCTGTATATTTCTGAGAACAAATAGCTCTTTGTTATTATCTTTCTAGTTTGAAAGCGTATAAAAGTGTACAAGCCATATTTGGCATCGTATGCAGTAAGGATATATTTTGTTGAGTTTTTTATCTAAACAAATTTTTTTTTTTTCGATTTTAATAAAAAGACGTCTTAAAACAACCCAAAGAAGTAATTTTCTCGGTTGAAAAAGTTTCGAAAAATATAAAATTTTAACAAACTACAAACTAAAAAGATAAAAATAAAAAAGTGAGTCAGTGACCGATTCAGTGTTGAAGTTACCCAAAATACGTAAACGTAACGTAAGGGTTATATGCACAGTCACAGCTGTCAGAGTCAGAAGAAATCGCCAATTTTTTTCACTCAACCGCCGGGATAGATGTTTACACATCAAAAAAGGTTCTAAAAATAAAAAAGACAGCTGATAGTTGAAGGTTTTTAAAAATGAAAAAAATAACAACGCGTTTTTATTATTAATTGATTTGAATTAATAATTAAGCTTTTCCGATGATTTGTTGCATAGAATCATTTTCAGCGATGCGGATCATTTTCATATTAATGGCTTAGTTTATCTTTAAAATTGTCGCATTGTTGAGAAACAAATGCATTCACAACGTTTCACTGTTTGCTGTGGATTTTGGAAATTAATCAATATATCAACTATAATTCAGTCACATTTATGCAGAACGGTCATGAAAAATTTCAACAAAAGAGTACATGTGCCAGCAAACAAGACAAGACCACTTACCCAGTATTCAATTCTATACATGACCCAAATAAAAGCTACAAATTTTAAGGTTAGTTAGCCAAAAAGCAAGATTGGGTCGCACAAACTTGCTCTTCTGTTCGATCACCACTGTGGTTTTAAAGTCTAAGGGATTGTTTCACAATCTCTGAGTAAGTTCTGACTAGTTACTCCACACATAAATATTGGAGTAGGGTCATAAATCCACAAACCAAAAAATAACATTTTTGTATTTATAACATATTTAAGTCGTCAAAAGACAATTGTAAGTTTTTCTACTGTGGACTTATTACCCTATGCCAGTATTTATGGGTCGAGTAACTAATCAGAACTTTACTTTCGTTTCTTAAAATTGATTTTTAGAATGCAAAATTTCATTAAAATGCATTTCATTAAATGCATGCATTTTCATGGATTTTAATGAAATTTTTCATACTAAAAATCAATTTTAAGAAACGAAAGTCTGGAACAATTTAGAATAGCCCTAGAACAACCTGGAACAAATTTTTGAATTTTGGATTTCAAGGAGGATAATAAGATATTTTCATTTAAAGTGTTTTTTGGGCTTAAAATCATCAGCTTTCAATATTTTTTGATGATTCTTTGGAACAATTGCATTTGAGCGATCCCGCACTTGGAACAAGTTTTAGATTTTGGATTTTGGAAAAAGGGGGGCAGGGGTGTTTTTGCAAAGTTAAAAACTGAAGTATGAATGTAAGGTCAGAACGTTTTTTCAATACATGCATTTATCATCAAGTTTGAAAAGTAAATGCATTAAAAAAAAAATATTAGAGAGCCGTTTTTTTGGATTTTTGAAATAAAGTTTGGAAGGTTTTATCTTTAAAAATACACGTCCTACAATTTTAGATTTTTGGAACAATGGTTAGAACACTTTTGAAACCCGAAAAAAAATTAGAATATTTTTCGAATTTTGCCCATAACTTTTGGAATTTTGAACATAGGGGTCCAAAACCTTGGAACAATGTTCAGAACAACTAGAACAATATGGAACAACTTTCAAAAATTAGATTTTCGAAAAAAAACGGTTTTTTGGCTCTAAAATCCCCATTTTTGAATATTTTTCAAAAAAAACTTGGAACAATGCGGAACAAATCGGGAAAAACCTTCAAAAATAACAAATTCCACAAAAAGGGGGCTAACTTCACGCACTCAATTAAAGAACGACCTCCTGGCTGTTACATCATAACATTGTAACTTTTTTTAATATTCATTTTCTGTTTTACGTATTTTTTACTTGCGATATATAAATATGTACATAAGTACTAACGTAGATGAAGATTATTAGAAAACTACTTACTTAGGGTTGTCAGGTTTCAAAAAGCGGAATCGCCAAATGTAAAGTCTAAATCGCCAAAAAATCGCCAAATTTCAATATCTTCCACCCAATAAATCACCAAATTTAAAAATGAAATAAAATTTCTCAACTTTTAGTTTTTACATAAAAAAACCGTTCTTTAAAAAAAAAAACAAAAGAAAAAATTTCAAAAACTTAAAAATTAAAGAAAACAATACGTTATTGTTTACCTAGTCTTCCTAAATAAATTCAATGTAGTTATGTATCAATTGTTGTCCATTGGATCTTTTTCATATAAAAAATGAAATCGCCAAAAACTAAAAATATCGCCTTTCTGGTAGTACATCGCCAAATCGATTTTCGTGTCGCCAAATGAAATTTCAAATCGCCTGTTTGGCGATAAATCGCATAATCTGACAAGTCATGCTTACTTCTGTTTAAGTGGAGCGATTGAATGTATTTTAATTAATAAGTTCAAGTGACCTCAACTCCAAAAATTGCGTTTCGCCCAGGTACGACAGTTGGGCTAGGGTTTCCAGAACATCTCTTTTATAGAGAACATGTTCTCTTTTTCCATTCCGATCTTTTTTACACTCTCTTTTTTCATAAAATTCTTTTTTTGTTATCTTTTTTTTGCACGTCCTCTTTTTAGTCTCCTTTTCGAAATACAAAATAGGTTTTCCACAAATGAACTTCAAAATTAATTGTATTTCAAATTTTATGTGATTCTCAACTTTGAAAACAATTCACCATTGGAACTTGGAAGTTTCAACAATTTTAGATTCTCTCAAAAAAAATGTATTCCACTCAGCCCTAAATCAATCCTTAACAATTTAAATAAAAGCGGGTTGAAAGTGAAGTACAATGCTTGAAATAAAATGTATTAATTGTTACAAAAAATATATTAAGTACATAGAAAAATGGACACTTCAATTTTCATTAAATGATTTGATGATGTTGCGAATATTTGATTTTGAAAAATGTTAGAGAATGTGGAACTAAAAAATGAAGACTTTCGGAAAACAGTGTCTGATAAAAAAGGTTTAATTTTTTTTGTTCTTCAAATAATTCTGAATTTCTTTCCGAATTTATTATTATTTTTAGGTCTGTTCCATTGGGTCCTGCAAAGTTTCTTCTTGGTATTTACTAGTAGATGATGAATGGAGTAATTTAATTTTGCCAACAAATCTAACCTCAATATAAATGTAATTTTTGTTGTTTGTATTTGTATATTATTTTTGATTAGAGAAACACCAACAACAGTAATTTACTATATATGTAATTTCTTTTTACTGATAGTGCTGCTTTTTTGCGTGGATACAATTCGTATCTACATTATTGAAATGCTTTAAACTTATTTGACTACGGAGCCAGAAGTACTTAACAGTAGATGATGCAGGCCAAAGGAACATACCTAATATAATTATGTATGAAGTTTTTAAAAAATTTTTGTTTTTTTTCTGTTTTCCTCGGAAATATTTGAACGTGGAGCATACTTTTTAGAAGAAAATAACAGTTTAAAAGTGGGAACTGGGAAGTGTTAAGTCAATTTTAATAGTGGCTTACAGTTTGAAGGATTAAAACTTTCAAAAGTTTTACAATATATTTTTAAATGAAAATAAATACCCATCACAAATAAGAAATTTTCAAAAATATGAAACTTCAGATTAAGTATCATAACATTCACCCTGTTCTGAATTCCCATCGGTCATAAAATCCTATCGTTTTCAAACTCTAGCAGTCGTACTTATTAGACTTGTGTCTACTTAGACACTGTCTAACTATTTTCAAATTGGTGGAAATATGCTTTATTTAATTAAAATAAATATCACATTATTCTCTGTTTGGACAATCTACTCTTGTGTCTAAGTTAGGCAGCTATACGACAACAATAAACAAGGTTTTTGAATACATTTTCCAAAGTTAGGCAGTTGTCTAATGTTAGACAACGTTTATAAATAAGAACATAGGTGTTTTGAAATAATTCTCGCTTTCAATACTTGCGGATTGAGTGTGCTTTGATTTTCGATCGGATTGAAAATTCTTGACGTTTGGAATTTTTATATCCGATTTGGAATCGGCAAAATTTTAAAAATGTTGTTTCAGCTAAAAAGGTGCGTTCCTTTAGTTTGAAACTCTGTGCATTTGTGTGAATTTCTACACATTATATTTTTTTATATATTCTGTTAACGGATTTGATTCGGAATGGAAATCAGAACAGCGTGACTATTGTTTTTGAATTAATAGACATGGTCAGGAAAATGAGTTCTCGGAGATCTCAGCAATCTCAGTTACCTGAACAGGATTCCTCAGCAAAATTTCTCAGCTTTGCTGTCAAAACTCTGAGGAAAAAAAATCTTGGATTCGCTTGCTCACTTTTTGAGTGAGAAAAATCTCTGAGATCTCATTTTTCTGAACACGGCAATTGATTAATGTTTTCGAAACTGTTTTAAATTCAAACTCTTCTGTCTTTTATACCTGAAACTTATTCTCTTAATAAATTAAAAAAATATTTTGTGAACAAGTCGTTATTTTAATCGTTTTTGGTTGATGTTTTTTTTTGGTTATGTTTGCATATTGGAAATGTTCTCTTTTTTTCATTTAAATTATGGACACCCTACAGTTGGGCTCATCAGTTAGATGCTGTCCTACCCTTTTAAGACGCGAATTATGGTCGATGCTTACCGACTCTTATAAAACTCACTGGATTCGTAAAAAAAATCGAACTCGGGATTTTGATCAAAGTTGACATTACGAAAAAAGTGGGTCTCGCAATTCTGTCCGCCTGTTTGTCCTGTCAACTGCAGCCTAAACGGGTCGGTCGATTTTCTTCAAGGTTAGTACCTACCGTTTTTTGGACATCCCCCCACCGGTTTTTTTATTTTTTTTAAGACCAAAAATAACGGTACCTGCCGTATAAATTTTTTAGCAAAAAATGAAAATCTTATTTTTCTCAAAAACGTGCCCACAACTTAAAAAAAACTAAATTAGTACTTTTTTTTGCTAAAAGGTAACCATTTTATAAAAAAATATTTCCGAAAAATGGTTAAAAATGGTACCTCCCATAGAACTTTTTTTTTGGTTTTTCGATTTTCTCAAAAATACTTCTACTGATATTGATCAATTTTTATATGGAGAATGTTGGAAAATTTTTAAAAAGTTTTGTATACCAAAATTTTCAAGAAAATTTGTTTTTGGGTTTTTAAAAAAAAGTTTCAAAATTTTTTTTTGAGAACTTAATAATTCGATAACTACTCGTTCAATTTTTATTAAACTTGGCACCCAGCAGTTTTTCAATATTGTCTAGCAGATTTTAAATGAAAATTATTCTTATAACCAAAAATAACGGTACCTCGCACACAAATGTTTAAAAACCGGTATTGAAAATCTCATTTTTTTTTTCAAAAACGGCTCCTATGATTTTGATTAAAATTTTTGTGTGAACTAATATCTGTACGATCTACCATATTATTGGAAAAAAAATTTTGTCGTTTAAAAAAAGTATCTCTCATAGAACCATTTTTTAGATTTTCGATTATCTGATTATCAGTTGAACTGATTTTAAGGATTTTTTTGCACAAAAGTTTCAAATAAGGTCTAATAATATTGCATGCCAAAATTTTCAAAAAAATAAATTATTGATTTAAAAAAAATTTCAAGATTATTTTTTGAAAATTCCATATTTCGAAAATGGGTAGATAATTTTTTTTTTAATTAATTTTTTAACTCCGCATTCAGAAAGGCTAAAAAATTGCATACCATTTTTTTTTGAATTTTTCAAAATTTTATATACATACAAATATACATATAAAAAATTATTTTTTTAAAAAAACCACTCCGACAATCTTCAATTTTTTTCTCATAAATTGAGATTTCCTTAAGAAATCGGATGATATACATCGCATTGTTGTCAAAACAATTTCAGAGGTTGTTTAATCAATTTACATATGTTTAATTACACATTTTTCTTTCACAATTTTTCAGTCTAAACTGTAAGTTCCATACATATTGGCAAAACGTTGCTATATTGTTCATAAATTAATGTACCTACTCGCATAATATTACCTTAAACCTGGAGCGGACTGGGAATCAAAGGGCCTCCCGGGATTTTAAAAAAAAGGACCAGAAAATAATAAAATGAGTAGAAGGAGTGAAAAAAGATTAGCTCCGAAAATGACGATAAAACAATTTAATTGAAGCCATAAACAATCTGTTCCGAAATTTCCATTATGTATTTGAGTTACCTCTAAAAGTTAATTGATTTTTGAAAAAATTTTGCAATAATTCACACTTTATAACTTCCTACTTAAAAATGCTCCCAAAAATTTAAATATCATTTTTTTTTTCTATTTTGTCCTGCAGCCCTGAAATTGTATGTGAAAGCTTTCTTTTTAATGAACTGAATGTACCTAAGTATGCATTTCAAAAACCTATAGAATATAAAGTTTACCAAGCGAGGGGCCTCTTAGGTTACCAATGGGGCCACAATATTAAATGTCGGAGCTCCAAACTATAGTTTCGTTTAAACTATGTGAAAGTAGGTACCTACTGTGGGGGCCCCAGACAGCTCAATAACAGTCATAAATACAGTTTAACGGGCCTCTAGTGATCGTTACAAAAGTTCTATTTTAAAAGTTAGGCTTCTCAGGAGTCCAATTTCAGAAGATAGTTTTCCTCTAAATGAATTGAAACTACTTATGCAATATAAAAAGCACTTATAGAGTTTCCCTTTCAATTATCTAGCAGTTCTGTGGGGCCTCCGTACAACTTCCTAAGGCGAAGAACAGCTCAATAATAAGTAGTAAGTTTTCTTTTAAAAGAACAGAAAGTACTGCAGGGACTTTTAATGAACTTTTTGCTCACCCAGGGGCCCACTGGGCAAAATCCCGGTTGCCCGGTGGCCCAGTCCGCCCCTGCCTTAAACTTAACTAAGTTTTAAGCATGTGGTATACAATATATAGGCTCTCATAACTAATTTATTTCTTTTATAAGATAAATATAGCTTTTGAATTATTAAAACTTTAAAAACACACTGTGATCCCACATAAGAGCAAGTTCGTGCGACCCAGTCGTGCACATATTTTTTAATTTGCTCATGCCACCTAAAGGTGTAGACATTATAAGGTGGCCCAATATCTTAAAGTCATGTTCACATAATGTACCAACAGTGACACAAAAAATTGATACTTTTATCATAAAATACACAACTTTTGAGCTAAGCCGTTCCAATATATGGAAAAATAAAACTTATAACTCTACCGATTGGTTTATTTCGAAAACGGTTATTTGTATGAAGAAATTTATTCACTTGTTTTTGTAGGAAATTTTCACAAGTCACAAATTATAGAATGTCTAAAAAAACCATTTTGTTAGTGGCGGCAGTTTTTTATAAGCCGGGCTGTTTTTATGTCTAATATGACTGGACTATAGTAAAAGAAACAACAAAAAACGAACCGAATAAAATTCAAATGTCATTTTTCCGCAAACATATTATGGATGCGTTCGGGCAATTAATTCAGTCCGAAAAAAAGAGAAGAGAAATAATCAGCTACAATTATCAATTTCGCTCATCGAACAGCTTATATAGCCAGGGCCGGCCTCAGCCAAACTTGCGCCCTGTGCAATATTTATGGAAAGCGCCCCTTCTTATTTTTGCACACATACATACATACATACACTGATACACATGTACAAGACTTTCTCACAATACCCCGAGCAAAAGAAGAGATCAAAACTGCCTTTTTCTTCACCTGACACGATAGAAATGAGGATTTCTGTGAAGAAAATTGATGTATCCTTTCATCAGTTAACGACTTTTATCATACATTCAGCTGAGCTGAGTTTGCGTCATAGAGACGCATTTTTGAGTGGGAACTCCCATCCACAGGTACGGTGTATAATACAAAACCTACACGTTCTAACACATATGATTCAGTATGAGTAAGTTTTTTTCTTTGTCATATTTTCCCATGTCAATTTTAGGACTCAGTGTGTATGAAATCAAACTTGCACAGATGAGGTGGCGTGGAACTTTTTTGTGTTGGGATTTTTTTTTCTTTTGTACAAACAGGGTGGAATACTTAGGTAGGTAAGATTGAACTTGCATAGGTCAAGTGGGATCTTTAATTTTACGGTATTTTGAGTTAAATTCTCCTTGAATGCAACAATAGCCGTGTTTTTTTGCAAGCCCGGGGGGAATTGGATGAAAAAAACGAAGTCAGTGCTTAACAATTAACATGTTAAATGCAACAACAACTAATCCCAGAGAATTCTTGGGGTTTAACTTAAGCGCACCGAAAAACTGTGTTACCAGCATGAATTGCATACATGTTATCGATAGTTTGTATGAAAACTCCATGTTTTTTACTGTCATGGCGTCGCTAATCCCCGCTGTCGTTTCTTTCAACCAATTCCCTCCGGGCTTGCAAAAAAACACGCCTAATGAAAGTGATATTAGTAAGTGTGCAGGAAACAACTTAGCACAGTTGTGATGGATGTTATTTTGGGATTTTTTGAACAAATTTTGTGCTTAAAATGCAAATGGCAGTACATATTTGTTTTTGCAAGATCATATTACAATTTCTTGCTCCTGGTAAAGAGCCCCCAGAATTTTGCGCCCTGTGCATTTGCACATCTTGCACATATGGTTGGTCCGGCCCTGTATATAGCTATACTCTAAATGAAATGCAAATTTTGTTGTGTCATTTTTGTATGTGTTTTTTTGTTTCGCATATCAACAGCGCCCTATAGGCTTGTTAGAACTGTTTAGCTATAGCTGCTTGCTTCTTCAAAAAAATAATTTACTTATTTTTTTATCAAAATACCCGATTATGCACGTAGCTATGTAACGGGTGATTTTTTAGCTGGTTTGGTTTTGGCAACACTGGTTTTGACAGCTGACGTGTGTTTAGTACCTTGTGTCACTGTCAAACAGCTTCAGTTTGGTTTGCAATTTAACCATGGATCGTCTTACAAATGAACAACGCTTGCAAATTATTGAATTTTACTATCAAAATTCGTGCTCGGTTCGAAATGTTCATCGCGCGCTGCTTCCATTTTATGGTCGGCATTCTCGACCTTCTGAGCAGTCTATTCGGAAGATTGTGACCAAATTTCGCACCAAATTTACTTTGTTGGACATTAAACCACCAACACGTTTACGTACTGTGCGTAGTGAAGAAAATATTGCGGCCGTATCAGCTAGTGTGACAGAAGACCGCGAAATGTCGATTCGGCGCCGTTCCCAGCAGTTAGGCCTTTGTTACAGCACTACGTGGAAAATTTTGCGGAAGGATTTGGGCGTAAAGCCTTTTAAGATACAGCTGGTGCAAGAACTAAAGCCAGCCGACCTACCACAACGCCGAATTTTTGGTGAATGGGCTCTTAGAAAGCTGGCCGAGGATCCGCTTTTTTATCGAAAAATTGTGTTCAGCGATGAGGCTCATTTTTGGTTGAATGGGTACGTAAATAAGCATTTGGAGTGAAGATCAGCCAGAAGCATTGCAACAGCTACCAATGCATCCCGAAAAAGCCACTGTTTGGTGCGGTTTATGGGCCGGCGGCATTATTGGGCCATATTTCTTCAAAGATGATGCGAATCGCAGCGTTACTGTCAATGGTGAACGCTACCGAGCGATGATAACAAACTTTTTTTTGCCCGAAATGGAAGTTCTTGACTTGCATGATATGTGGTTTCAACAAGACGGTGCCACATGCCACACAGCACGCGAAACAATGGCGCAATTGCGAGGCGAGTTTGGTGAACAGTTAATTTCACGTTTCGGGCCGGTCAATTGGCCGCCTAGATCGTGCGATTTGACACCATTAGACTATTTTTTGTGAGGGTATGTCAAGGCTAATGTCTATAGGGAAAAGCCCGCTTCGATTGACGCACTGGAAGCCAACATCCATGCATTCATTCGTGAGATACCGGCCGATATGTGTGAAAGAGTATGCCAAAATTGGACTCAGCGGATGGGCTATCTGAGACGCAGCCGCGGTCAACATTTGCATGAAATTATCTTTAAACATTAAATTGCAAGGTTCAAACTATCGATTCAAATAAATATTTCATTCATTTTTTCGAATTTTTTGTGTTTTTTTTTTTTTTAAAGTTCTAAACCTCTTAAAAAATCACCCGTTATAAGCAAAAATAAAAAAAAATACTACTTTTATATATCGCAATTCCAAGAATTTCCATCAAAGACAGAGGATGTTGTGGTGACTCAAAATTTGTACAGTGGAAGTAGTGTTTAATTTTTTTGTGTAGGTAGGTACCGGTACAAACATAAATTCTTAAAACAAATACAGTCGAACTTCGATAACTCCAACCATTACTTGCCAAAAAAATAATTCGAGTTATCAAGACTTCGAGTTATCAAGTTAAACACAAAATTAATATAAAGTACGTCATATTTATTTGCGAATAAAAAAGTACAGTTGTTGTAATTATTAAAAATATTCTGTTATACTTGACTGACAGTGGATTTTTTGTTTTGGTTTACAAAGAAAACTTCAATGGAGTTTAAACCGTTATACAAAGAATTGGTTGTTTTTTCATTTGTCTTTAAATATAATCGCAAAATACTTAACGAAATTGCAAGCAATTCGTTTGAAGGTTGTTGAATCAAATTCTCCAATCAATTACTCAATTACATCACTATCGCTGTCATCGTTATTTTTGAGATGTGCATCTAATGTATCGAGAATATCTTCATCTGTGGGAAACTACGAAGTAACAATATCCTCATCCACTTGCAGAAAATCAATATTACTATCGTAACACCTTGTATATTTCTGGCATTCGTCCAAGCTTAAAATTCCATCTGCAGTTGAATCTGCGTTCAGTTATGAAAATCAAAGGAAGTTTATCCCCTTCCTACCACTCGAAATATTCACCAAAACCAGCTTTTTAAAACAATTTGAAATGGTCTCGGATCTAACGCCGATATTCCAAAATTACTTTGATTTTTTTGTTTTCTTCAAATTTTGTTCAAATTCCTACGGCGCGCGGTGATGACATTTTACGTTTTGTCTGATGCCTTGATCAAGTGGTTGCAATTTTGCTGTCATATTCGGTGGAAAAAAAGCAAGTTTAATAAATTTTAATTTTTGTTGGATATCGATGTGATCGATATCATCCATATATATCGTACCCTTAGAATGAAAGTGACCTAACTCAAAATTTCTGTAACTTCTGATTTTTCAATAAACTGACCATAAAAAGTGAAATGAACTCTTAAACCGGGTTGTAAAAAAGATGCCGAATTTTTTAGTTAGGTCACTTTGATTCTAAGGGTGCGATATATGGATGAGCCGGGCAGTTATAAATGAAAAGAATAATTTTCCTATCCATTTTTTCGGGGAAAAAATTCCACTTATCGAAGGTGACGCCAAATAATATCTTTGAGTTATCGAGACATTCGAGTTATAGAAGTTCGAGTTATCAAACAAAAATTACATGTAAACTTCAGGCTTCGCGCTATTGCCAACCAATTTCATTCGAGTTATCAAATATTCGAGTTATCGAAGTTCGACTTATCGAAGTTCGACTGTACATATAACTATTTTATCAAAAAGTTAATTAATGGATTAATAGAATTTCATACACCTAATTGAAATTCAGTACTTCATTTAAAAATAAAAATATTCCTTGAAATCGACATATAAAACAGAATTTTAGGAATTTGGCAGTTTAACTTTTTAATTTTTTGATTTTCTGAGAAATTTGTCTACATCCGCCTTTTAAAAGTTACTCATAGAATTGGTTTAAATTAAGGTATATGTATGATTGTATGTATGTATATACTATTTTGCTTTAAAATAACCACTTGAAAAAAAAATAGGTTTCCAAGTCTTAAGTTGGAAATATCGCCCAAATATTTTTAATGCAAATTGGTTTTGTAAAATTTGGGCGTTATTTCTTCAATTTTGTATTTATTTTAAGTAGGTATGGAGAAGTTATGATGTAATACAAAATGTATTACATTTAAACACCAATTAAGATTTATTCGAGTTTAAAGGTTATTATATAATACAGGGCGACAAATCTAAAAATATTTCATAAGCGCACTGAAGACACACAAAATGCTAAAAAAAATACCAAATTATTCTTGAACATAACCTCCAATTGTGCCGTCCCGCCCGATCTTTTAAAATAAAATTCACCTTCAATTTCTTCGCCTTCCAGAACTTAAAAAAAAATAAGTCGCGTTGGCAAATAAAAGTTACAATTATTATAGAACTGAACTTTTAATATAAATACTGACATGTTAGAAGAATATTCTCATTGTTGTTGTTGTTCACATTTTTTTTACTTTTAACAAGACTCCAGTCATCCACAACAAACTCCATATAATATACAAGACGCACTCAAACTAACTGTCAATGGAAAACCAAGCGACAAAATAATATCTTTTCGGTTCGAAATTAATACCGAAGTACTAAAATTTAATACTCAGGGGTTAAAACGTAATTCTAGAGTATTTTAAAGCAATATACTGAAGGGGTAGAACTTAAGCTAAGTGTACAGACGATTGTAAGATCTTACAATATTGTCAGATCTGTCAGTGAAAAAAACGTGCCAAATGTCTTACAATCGTCTGAACACACAATTTTTTCTGACAATATTGTGAGAAACGTCATTGTCAGACGATAATCTGGCAAAAAATGGTCAGGTATCTTACAATCGTCTGATTTTATCATTGTCAGTCGATTAAGACATTGTCAGACTCATTGGTCATTGTCATTTCATTGAAAACATCTTACAATTGCTGAAAATTTCTTCATTGTCCGAAATGTCAATGAGTTGGTTAAAGAAAAATAAAAAAAAAGAGCTGCCAATCGAACTGTCAGACATTGGGAAGAAATCTACCAAACGTGTGAACGGACAATTTTTCATTGTAAGAAATATGTCAATTGTCAGCTAATTGTTAGCTATTGTCAGACCATTGACAGTTCTGAAAATATTGTAGGATCTGACAACCGTGTAACCGTGTATAAAAGAGAAGTCTTTTTTTAGTAAAAAACAAACTTTTTCGAATTATGTCGTTGATAAATTTTGGTGTTTCCTTTGAAGTTTATAGAGGACTCTTTTTTTTTCAGCTATAGGACTCCTATTTTAACTCCTTTTGAAAATATATAGAAATAAGAAGTTTAACTAAACTTGCTATAAACCTATTAATTTGATGTAATTTTAATTAATTCGCTGATGCCCAAGTACAAAACCTATTGACCTGGTCCGGTGCACACATGCGTTTTTTTGACGCCGCGGTACCGCAGCGGTGTCGATGCGGTGCCGCAATCGTTCAGTGGTCCGTTCTTTTTCTATAAAATGTTAACTATTGTTGTTGTGTCAAAAAAAAGTTAAAATGTCATTGTTAAAACTGTTACACTGTGTAACATTTCATTTAGGAACGATTAATGTTAAAAATACTGTTGATCTGTCAATCGGAAGGGGTTGAAAAAAATTAATACACATTTGGAATGAACAAATCAAAGAAATTTTTTGATTTTGAAATTTTATTAGACTATTATGATCACTTAAATCATTAAATGCATATCAACAATATTTAAAATAAATTCACATTAACTTTATTTTCGTACAAAAGCGAATAATTAACGAAATGCATAGATTTTTTTCCATTCATAATGGAAACAAATTCCTCAGTAAATAATCTACCGAATTGAAAGATTAAACATTAAAAAAAAAAACAAAATTCATCAGAAAATAACTGATAACAATTGCAAACTCAAAATCCAGAAATAAGTTAATTCTGTTGAAAAGAAATACAAAAATTAAAATAATTCCAAATCGAAAGACCGGAAAGCAAACAAAACAAATAAACACATTTCCAAATTCAGTTGCTTTTGACAGATCAACACTTTAATTCATATCAAGGTGAGTTGAAAATTGTTAGAAAGTGTAACACTCTGACACTTCAACACTGAATTTAGGAACGATTTAATGACGTTATAATGTTACACAGTGTTACATTTTTCCAGTTAGGAACGACCAAAGTTAACAATAGTTAACATGTTTAATAAAATTCAACAATTTAAGAAAAGTAGATAGGTATCATTTCAAATTTATTTAAGTATATACAAAACCAAATTTATAATTTATTAACACTTTCTTATTTGCCATTGAAACTTCGGATCGCTGACTAAATCTGCCGTAGGCCATGCAAAAACAAGTGAATCATTTTGCTCAGATTTTCTTAAATCCGATAAAAATAAAAGTTCATTGAATATTGCACTCTTAACATAACAATAATCGCCATTTAATATGACAGTCCACTCGCTCTGGTATTCTTTTGGGGTACGTCTAGGAGTATAATTAAACACAAAACGTAAATTACTGTCGGAATCGCGGTTAAAAGATAAATACATATGCTCATTCGCATAAAAGTGATTGGAAATGAAAAACGTGTCGTCGCCATCATCGTCGCTAGATTTTTTTACAAACCAATAACTTTTTTCTGAAAGATCAGATGAATACACAAAACGCGTTTTACTATCATATATGGAATTTTTGGCTCCAGCTGTTAGATATTTTTCTTTGCCTTTATTCCAGAAGCATACTCTTGGCAGGAAAAATAGATTTCTGGCACAAACAGGAAGTTTGGCGATTATTTTATCAATTTCATCTTGCTGTGTTTTATTGAGGTTTTCAAATTCACTATCTGAACGGAATTTGAACAGAGCAGAGGCAATTTTTATCGTCACGCCGGAATTTAAATTACCATCTTTTTCCAATTTCCAAAATAGTACACTTACACCGGTCGCTCTCTGCTGAATGTGTCTGTGACTTAAAATTGTTTTAAGGATCTGCTTCGAAGGCATTTGTCCGTAATTTGATTTTACAAACTCAACTATTATGTTCTCCCATTGCAACGGATCAAAGTGATAGATTTCTGTTGTCAGATTGTCCATTTCTCCATTTCTTTCGAACTCTCCTCTGGTCATAGTTGTATTTAAAGCCTCAAGCGTGAAAACACTGATTGAATCTTTGAGTTCATCGATAGTAAATTGAACAAATTGTTTCGTGGAACATTTCACGTTCGTTTGGCTTAGAATTCTTGTTTCTAAAATCTTAGCCAAACGTATCCATTTGAAGGGAGTTCTATAATCACTATCATCAAGAATATCGTCTCGCAATGCTCGGACGGTAAAATGTATAACATTAATGTCGCTTAGAGATTCGATTAAATTTGCTAAAATTTCAAAATCACGCTCGTCATTTGTTTCGCCACCGCCGGGTACATTAAAAATTGCCGTAGTTTCTACAAAGTTTAGCATTTGCTTTAGCTTTTGCTCTAATTCAGATAGATTCCGCTGACGAATCTTGATGCGAGCTGTTGTACCTGGTGATTGATGTTGGAGATGTTCTTTGGTGGTTAAGCATTTATCAGTTTTAGCAACAGCCATTTTTGAGGTGATATAGTTGATGTCTTCTTTAATTTTATTTAATTTATTTAAAACTAGAAAATTCTCTGCACTTGAAACATTTTTTGCAAAATTAATTAAAAAGCACAAAACACATAAAATATAAAACCGCATCCTTCAACAGTGTTAAGCTTTTGTTCTTGATCGCAATATGGAGAGAAGGCTAAATACAAACTGACTACGGAAGCAGAGAAGATTCTTCACATACTTATCACATTTTGCGCTTATCTTTCCATTCAGAACTTTAACCTTATTTAATGGTTATTATGATTAAATAGCTTATTTTTTGTACAGAAAATATTATCAACTGGAAAAAATCCCAAATGTACGAGTCAAAACTATAAGTTGCAACAACTTTTTTTTAAAGATTTAAATAAGCTTTTAATGGCATTTTAAGATCGCACAAACTTGCTCCTTTAGTTAAAAACCGTATTGATGAAGCTATATTTTAACAACAAAAAATTGATTTTATGTTTGATTTTTTTTTGTTAAGCCTAGTACGCAGATCGCGCTAAATTTTAGTTTCCATAAGAAATTCTCTCCAAAATTTAGCCAAGCTAAAATTAAGCAAAGCATTTTAGCTGAGAGGTACGCAGCTCCAGCTTAAAAAACTAAATGTTTATTTCTTACTGTACATCACTAATCTGTCAAAATTTAGCGCACGAAATAATTGTAAATTTTGACTGGTTCTGGTATTTTTTTTAATTTTGTGTGAACTTCGCTTTGTTTTTACAGCTAGATTGTTGCTGCCTTCATGCAAAATGGATTCCGATTTGGAAGAATTTTTACAAGAATTACCACAACCGAAAAAAAGAATGCGTGGTAAAAATAAAATTATTAATTATGTCTGTTTGATAACTTTTTGTTTCAACAAATATCCCAAAACTGATTTTTTTTTTTTTTTTCTATTGGTTTTGACAGCAAATTCTGAAACTTTGTGAATTGAATTCGCAAGAAATTTCACGTTACCAAACAGACCACTTATTTAAATCACATATTCTCCACAACTCTCCTTTGTCAAAATTTAGCTGGGGTTTAAGCTGATGTTTGGAGAGAATAGTGGCAGCTAAAATTAAGCGCGATCTGCGTACTAGGCTTTAAAAAAAAATTGTTTTCCAAAATTTTAATGCAATAAATTATATCTGTTTGGTTACTCCAAATTCTTGCTACAAGTTGATACTTGTCATTTTTTTTCTATGAAATTTGACAGAAAATTGTGCTACGTCGTACGACATCGCACAACGTTTCGAGTCTCCAAACAGACATATTGTTTAAGCTGTTGAGAATCTTCATATTGCAAATTTATAACAAAATTGGTCAATCCAATAAAAATCTAAAGGTTATAGTAACTGAAAATGACACATGTTTTCCGAGATACGATTTTTTTTGGCAAAAATGTGGAATCACTTTGGTCATTACATGTGCGAAGTTTAATCAAATCGTAAGACCCACAGATCTATATGGACGGTATATGACGAAAACCACATTTTTGGACTTCTTCATCATCGAAGTGTTAATATTGATCAAAATTCACCTGAGTTTTTTCCCGATCCAGCCAGAGCTTGGCTGGATCGGTGTCTCTCGCCCCCTTTGATGACAACCTCGAAAGTAAATATAACTCTTAATTGATTTATTTCTTTAAATTTAATACTTATCTTTCAATCAATTAATTAAACTTATGTTCAATAAAAAAAAACATAGGTGCCTCACTTATTTAAAGATTTTTCATTCGTTAACAAAAAGGAAAAATATGCTTTATGTGCTTTGGAAAAACATCACTATAAAGTTAATAGGTATGTATATACTTTTAAAACTTATATCAACTCTCAATCGAAGGTATACTTTCTGTGTTTCTCTAACAGTTACCTTAATTAATCCACTTTGGCATAGAAGATACAAAATCTTGGTATATTCATATAGGTATACCATAACAGATAGCTTTAAATAAAGGTATAAATTAGAGCTCCCTATTACACGGATATTTAAAGACACGGATACACGTGTTCTTATAATATCCGGATTTGAATCCGTGTATTTCGTGTATCCGTGCATCCGTGCGTCCGTGTGTCCGTGTATCCGTGTATCCGTGTATCCGAAGATGGCCGTGTATTTTAAATATTCCAATCATCACTGGAGAGGGCCAAATTTATGGGATTTTTTTTATAAAAATACGACAACGACTTGGTAGTCGAATCTGTAGTGGATTTAAATTTAGAATTATTTAATTTTTTCTTTAAAAATCGATTTTTTTTTGCAAAATTACCAAAATTAAAAATCTGTAATATCCATTACCCCTCAAAATTTTGAGCTTGTAACCCCACCCCTTGAAAAGATAAAAATCAAAAACCATTCCGTGTATTAAGAATCCGTGTAATAAAGATCCGTGTATGCTTAATATCCGGATACACGGATATTAAGCAAATAAATACACGTGTTTTAAGAGAACGGATTTTTAACTGCGTGTAATAATTACACGGAGTCCGTGTAACCGTGTTTTTCAAATACACGGACTGAATCGTAGGCTCTAGCATAAATCTAATGTTTCATCATTCACCCCACTCGCTTTATCCTTCTCAACCTTTCATGAAAATATCTCTAAAGCCTAGTACGCTGCTGATGCGAAACGAAATTTTTCTGTGATCTCCAAACAGACAACGAAACGCTTGCGAAAACACAACGGAAAATATCCTTGGAGAGTTTCACTAATTCCAAAAACAAAATCAAACATAAACGCAAAAAATCAGAGAAATCCATGATGTAAGAAAATGATAAACAAAAAAAAACACAAATAAAACCCAAATGTCATTTTTCCGCACACAATAAATAGTCTGTATAATTAATTCAGTGCGAAAAAGGAGCGGAGACTTCTCCAAATAATCTGCTACAATCATAAATTTCGCTCTTCGAACAGCGTACTGCAAAACGAAAAGCAGAACGAAATGTTCAGTTTATGATTTCGTTGTGTTATTTTTGTATGGGATTTTTCGTTTCGCATCACCAGCGTACTAGGCTTCGTCCGTGGCGAAGCTGGGTCATTTTCTCTGGCCGACCAGATTTATGCAAAAAAGTAAAATAATGCATATCTCACTTTAAATATTAATAACTTACTGGATGTCCAAAACCCATTTTACTTGATAAATATAGTAAAATGATTATAACTTTTGATCTAAGATTATTTATGGTAAGTTTCGTATACCTTTTCAGAAACTGCAAAAATGGGGAAAGTTTTTAGAAAACAAAACCAATATCCTGTAATGGAACTTTTTTCTACTTTTAACTCCACAAGTTGAAGTTAAAAACATAAGTTGACCAAAATTTCAGTTCACTTAGTCATTTCTACCAACTGGTAAGCATTTGGTACCTATGAACAAGTTATAAAATTCTGAAAGGTAATGGCTTGAACTTTCTTTAATATGAATCGTTCGTTATTTATATGAATACCTATTCATAAAACGCATGAATTTTTCATAAAATTTATGAAATTAGTTCATAAAACCTTTAATTATGTCTTAAGATTATATGAATGTGGTCATTAAATTTATGTACATCTTTCATGAAGAATAAGAATCGTTCATTATTTTTATGAATACCTTGTCATACAACGCATGAATTTTTCATAAAAAAAGTGATCTCCGCTCCAATGATTGTGTTTCGCTTAGTTGGACGCATCAGTCAGATGCTGTCGTACACTACGACGCAAATTATGGTCGATGCTTACCGATTCTTATAAAACTCACGGCATGAATACACTGTGAATTCCATATTTCTAAGAGAATGATTTTAAGGAAGAACTTTCTCTAAGACCGCTGATCCTAATTTTCATGAAAAGTTCATATGCTCTTGCCGATTTCATTTATTTTAAATTCATAGAACCTAGGAATAAATGCATTAAATTTATGAAATTGATGCATGAAGACTTTAAAAATTCAGGTTCACGATTCATAAATTATAGGAATATACATTAAACTCATGAATTGAAACATGCAACCTAAAAATCCAGGTTTATAAGAACCATAAATAAAACTATAAGCTCAGTATTCCTAATTTTTATATATTTTTCATAAAAAAGTGCAAATTTTTAAGCATGAACTCGTATGAATAAAATCATGAAAACTATGATCAGTGATTTTAAATGAAATTCTTCCATACAATTTTTGTAGGAATATGGAGATTCATAAAAACAACACCCGTTCATGAAATTTATGAACGTTTTTTCATGAATTTTCGGAGAAAATCTGCTCTATGATCGCCGTTTATAGATTTTATGTACAAATTTATTTTCAGTGACAAAGCACAGTGGAAAATATCCGTAGGGAGTTTAATCAATTGCAAAAAAAAAAAACAACAAACACGTAACAAAAACGCAATGAAAAAAACAACAAAAACACCGAATAAAACTAAAATGTTATTTTTCCGCGCGCAATAAGTGGTCCGGGCAATTAATTCATTGAGAAAAAAATGGAGTCCCCTTCAAATAATCTGCTACAATTAACGATTTCGCTCATCGAAAAAAATACTGCAGAATGGAATTTGTCGTTTATGACTTCGTCGCCAAAAATATATTTCTTTTTTCTTCTTCTGGGAGAATCAATAACATTGCAATGTTTTTCACAAAAAATGTCTTCCATGAATCAAAATGACGTTTACCATTTTTTCTCGTTTCTCACTTAATTTTTAAAACATTGAACGTTGAAAAAGTGTAAATTAAATAAATTAGGTACCTACTTATATTTAAATTTTCCGACGGATACCAAAATGGCGCCTGTGGCCTCCTTTTTTTGGGTGGAATTTTGAGGAGAAATTCTGCTGAATTATTTCTTTAAATGAGAGAGAAAAGTCTTTGAAAACTCCTTGTTTTCTCAATCATCCTATACCTACAAATTTAATTAAATTTTTTTTATTTTTAAGGTTAGTTTAACTTTTTGTATGTTACATGTGAGTGCAAGAGTGCACTTACTGTTACTTAAATTTACAAATTTACAGGGTGCTACCTAAAAGAATTGATTTTTATTATATTTTCCTGGCATTATTATGTAGGTACGTAGGTAGGTATACCTACATACCCAAAGCCAAACAGCCAAAAATTTGAAATGTGCTACATAATTTCAATTCTAAAAATAAATATAAACAAAAGTAGAACAAAACGCCATCCAATAAAATATCATGGATGTCTATTTACAGTTTTTATGCCCCGCCTCTGTTTATATATGTTTAAATGCAATAGCAATAGTGGTGTTTGAGTAGGTATCTTTATAATTCTCAAGAGCCATTACCTGCAGCGAAATCTTAGGGTGGAAACCGGATTTCAATAAATCATCAAAGTATATAAGGGAATTCCCGTACTTTTGCAAAGGAATACCTCACGTTCCCGTTTTCAATCCCTATGCCCTTTCATTCAAAGTCTTTCAAAGTATATAACAAGGCACCAAACAAAGGATACAGCAAAATGGGTGAATAACAAAAACAAGAAACGCTACTGAGCTGAGCAATGAGTGAGCAGTTGAGCACAGTTATTAATCGACCGTTGTCAAAGTCGGGTGTGCGTTAAACCTACATAAATATATCAGTTATCCGTCGTGTGTTATTTGAATAGTGTGTGAAAATTTTTAACTTTTGATAACAGGATATTCGAAAGGAAAGAAAAAAAAAAAAAAAGTTGATAAGATAACACAACGAAGTTAAAACGAATTGTTTAAATTTAAATTGAAAAAGAAAGCAACATTTAAAAAAAACACACCAACAAAACAAAACCCGTGGTTTTGTGATAAAAATAATATTTGTTGTTATTTTAAGTGATAAAATAAATTTACAAACATTTCCTACTTAAACATGAATGACGCAGCAGCTTTGGCTGGTATGATACCATACGATACAATCGGGCTCTATGAGCAGCCAAAGCCACGTTTCATATTTAAAATGCCTCGAGTTGTTCCCGATCAAAAGGCTAAATTCGAAAGTGATGAACTTTTTCGAAGATTAAGCCGAGATAGTGAGGTGAGTGTTGTCTTCCTAATGCAATTGATTTATTTAAATATAGACTTAAGATCAAGGATACGAATAAAACACATCCCGCTACTTGAAATTTACAGTTTATAAATGTTTTAATTTTGTAAGGTGTGATATTTTTGTATGTCGATAGGGAATACCTGTCATCTGTCAATAATTTAGTTTTTTTAAGGCTACGGTTACAGTGAATGCGTTATCTGACGAACAAAATTTCTTACCTACGTATTCTTCAGAATTGTTTGTTGACCCGGAGACGGGTGGTTACAATGAATGCTTTGGAAATCAAAAAAACTTCTTCAGCAGTAGATTTTTAATAAGTTTCCTTAAGCTGACAGTGTCTTAATCTATTTATTTTTTATAGTTCCTTTTTACTATACTTAAACCGAACGCCCTGCAATAAAAAATATACCATTTAAAAGCTAATAATAATTAGAAGTGCTATCAGAAGAGAGTATGTGACTACATGTGAGTAAAAATAGATGGTCGAATTTCAACAACAAGCGATACTAGTTTGTAGTTATAAATAGTGCGGGAAATAGGCTTTATTCAATAAAATAAAATGTTGCTTAAGGTTTAAATTACTAATTCCGTTGTCTGAACTCTTAAATTTATAACTTTGTGGATTTGGACGGCTATCATAAGTTAAAAAAAAAAAACTTCTATTCGTTTACTTCCCAAAACTGACAATTTCTACCCATTTAATCCTTCTTCTGTTCTGTCAAAGCACCTATTCAAAAAATGTAGTTAAACTAAAATTGGTAGTTTTGGGAAATAAACGAACAGACCTACGGTCGTATTTATAAACGTTGTTTAACTCTGGGCAGCCGTCCAAATTATAGATAAACATTTTTAGTTGATGTTTAAGAGTTATCTAACTTAAACAGCAGACTCGGTTGTTGAGACCTTGGCTATTGTTACATTTTATTTAATCATAATAAAGCGTATTTCCAACATTTTCGCACTACAAAGACACTGTCTAGCTAGTCAAAAATCTAATAAATACCTGCGCCTGCTAATGTTTAACAATAAATGAATTTTCTTAATGTTTGTATTAATTGTTTACCCTTAGTTTGAGTTTACCACAGTTTTTAACTTTAAAGTTCTTTACTAAAATGTTCTTAGTTTAAAACTATTTTTTCTAGTATCATAATATTATATATGAATACATAAACCTACTATATACCTAGGTACTTTACCTATTTTCTAAAAAAAAAATCCAGCTGGAACACATCTAATGTCGAATTCCTTCGAATCGAATTTTTTCTAAAAGAATCGATTTTTTTTCTTAACAATTCGAATTTTTTCTGCCAAAACAAATCTTGCTAATTTTGCAAGATTGAATAAAGATTTTACACCGTTTTGCACACACACTTGCAAGATTTGAAATTTCTAAAATGTCAAATTGAATGTCGCGGTGTTTGATAAAAATATTTTTTTTTATGAAAACAAATTGTGTTTTTGGTTGCAACGAATTTTCGGTGAATTTTATAGTAAATATTTGAGCGTTGTTTTCTAATAACTAATAACAAATAAATCACAGACAATAGCCGTCAGAATTGATCTATGTATATTCTAAATGGATCAGAAAATAACATACATAACAACATCAACACATGAACCTGCTCCTTATCGGGTTCACGTTTCATGATCCGAAAACAGGCTGCTGCATCTCGGCACTGTGAGGTTGTTTTATTTTCGCAGGATTATCCATATGGATCATAGGTCATAATAAAAAACATTTCGTTTCATTTAACAAATAAGGTAAATAATAAATTTATTTAGTGTATTTTTGAGCCGTTCTCGGTGAAGTGAAATTCAAAAATGCAATAAAAGATAGTGAAAATGATTTTCTGGAAATTCAATCAACGTGAGTGATTCTGCTGTTCATGGGCAAAGAATATTGTTTTGGAAGAGAACTTCATTTCATAAGAAGTCTCACGTCGCGATGTAGACAAATAGGTCAACTGATTTTGTCTCTTCAATAAATTAATGAAATTCCAACACATGCTCATAATTTCCAAATTTAATATTTTTTGACGTTTTACTTAAAAATTCGATTCTTTTTAGAAAAAAAAATCGATTCTTTTGTTGAAAGGAATTAGACATAAAACAGTGACAGTTTGTACAAAAAAAACTAAACAAACATACCCTTTTGATATTTAATAATGTCTTACGTTCATACTAAAAAAATAAAATAGGCATTTTGTGATTGTTACAAAGATAATATACGCGGATGTTTAACTCATTTAAAATTTCAAAAATCCTCCGTCTAAAATTTTGCGCCAATATTTTTAAAATGAATCAGTTTTAAGTATCTATGTATGCATATGTCTCTTGTCCTATGATCATCCGCAGAAAATTCTCCAAAGTTCAATCTAAATACGTACTCCAAGTAAATGTAAACAATGCCCCTATATTAATAAAAGCAATTCAAACATGAATTATCTTTAAGGATCCCCCACACCAACGCGAATTTGTCGTGGCGACGACGCAAGGAAACAATAATAACAACACGTGGTTGTCAAGGAAAACAACACGTTGTTATTATTGTTTTTTTCGTCGCTGCGACAGAATCGCGTTGGTGTGGGGGATCCCTTAATCGGTCAATAAAATAAAATTTAAATTATTTGATGGAAATTCTCTAAATCATCGAATTAGGTAAATTAACGAGTATAATTAAGTTACAAATAAAAGAAAACTATAACTTATAGCTGAGTGACACACAATATGCTATTCTACAAGTTCAAAATTCAAATTGCATACAATTAAGATTACTTGAGAAAGTGTGTGTTTAAAAGTTCAAATTTGTTCTTGTTCTTGTTGATTGTAGTAGACTTTTGTAAAGATTTGCTATTAAACTGGAACTAGCAATTAATTTTTTAGAAGTTTCAACAGTACGCTTCAAGTCTTCCCTAAAATCACCTAGCTCCCTCTCCTATCTAAAGTGCCTAACCCAACCGTTACGGCAAGGCCATGTGATACCGATATTTTGTAATAATATTTGTGAAATTTTCAAAATTTATATTAATACAAATCTTTTAATCTAATCTTCTAGTTAATCTTCATATAGGTTATAGTTCTGTGACGCAGACGAAACGTTGCAACACGTAATTAATACGATCATTCAAAGATCATCATGCTTATAGAAGTAAAGAGTTTGATGATACCTTGACTATAATTTGTATATTTTAATGATTCACCAAATATAATATTTATATGATAATGAATCATCATCACCATCACCTTCACCAGAAAGCCGGCCGGGTACCTACATACGTATATAATTTTTAAATTCTTCCGTGAATTAGGTATATTTATGTGACAACTGTGAACTGACAGATTTCTGTAAGTGTTAATTAAGTTTTAAAAAAAATGGTTTATCCAAAAAATTGATTTCTCAGAACTAGACTAATATGGAAATCCCCTTCTACCTACCTTAACTGTGAAGTTTTTTCAAGATTATGTCTCATTTAAATGCAATCAACGGCATCACCTTCGATATATAGATACATACATTTATTTACCTACAATACGTAGGTATACTTTACATTCGGGGATTTCTTTTAATTTATTGTTGAATTTCCAAGCCAACCATAAACATCATCACCATCGCCTGCAGGTAAAATCCGGTGTTTTACCCTCACACGACTATTGTATTGTCGTCATTGTTACCTGTTAGTTGTTAATATCTGTTATAGCTGCTGACGCAATTTGAGATTTATCTGATCAGTGGTCCTATAGTCATAATATACAGTACAGTCGAATTCGATTATGCCTATTCTATAGTTTTTCGAAAATAGGGTTTTTTTATTGATAAATTTATTAGGGAATGACTTATAAATCAATTTATTTAATTCGTTCGTGTTATATTATGTATAGGGGACAGGAATACATATTATTATGTACGTACGCAGGTAGGTAGGTTTGGTATCAAGTTCGTTTGTAACAAAAGCTGGTGTATACATACATATGTACCTACTTTCGTTTACAAATACTTTCTATCTACTCGCAGTCGCACCTAATGTAGAAATGCGTACATAGGTAATTTGAATATGGATCGAAAAATTAAAAACGAAAAAGATAACTACAATTAAATATAGGTACATATATGTATGTATGTATGTCGGTACCTATACTTAATTTATGTAAAGATAAACAAATAAAATTATCTTAACGGGGGAGCGAATAAAATCAAGTTTAATTATTGCTTGGTTAGATTAAAAAAATTAAAATAGATTAGTCTAATTTTTTTTAAAGATAACTTACGTTATCTGATCTTATATGTTCAGTTCAACTCATAAATAATGGAAAGAATTTTTTTTGTAACTTTGTTTAATAGACCATCAGGATAATATTTTGAGAGAGATGATGGAGGAAGAACATTAATCAAATTAAAATATTTCGATTTTTTATTTTCGATTATTTTCAGATTTTTGAAACTGAAATCCCTAATCAATAGATTTTAATTATTTTCAGAATTTCGAATCGTAATAAGTATTTTATTTTCTCTCGGGAATAATTGGTTGAAAAAAACGACAACTGGGATAAGCCATTGAAGCCATTTAGATACATTTACGCCATTACAAAAAAAAAATGGAGTTTTCATACAGAATATCGATTACGTATGCAATTAATGCCCGCCGCGCCGGTAATACAGTTTTTCGGCGTGCTTAAGGTGCCAGTTATAGCTTTCATTGAAACTCATCATTGAAAAATTTAATTTTCTAATTTGAGACACTTTGAAAGCAAAATCAGAGAGTATTTTGATGCCAATAAAAAGGTGATGACTCAATTATTAATTTTAGTCACAAAAAATTTTCATTTTGGCTAAACCTTACAAATCAAATGAATTTCTTTATTTCAATGATTGAACTACCTTATCATTGATCATTGAAATCTTAGAAATCGTTTTATGTGAAAGATTGGGCCAAAATGAAATATTTTTTTGACTGGAAATAATAATTGAGTCTAGAGCTTTTTATTGGCATCAAAATAATTACTGATTTTGCTTTTTAAGTGTCTCAAAATAAGAAAATAAAATTTTCAATGATGAGTTTCAATGAAAGCTATAACTGGCCCCTTGAGCCCGGAAAATTCTCTGGCTTTAGTAAAGTCCGCAAGGGATTAGTTGTTCATCAACTTCCGACCTGCAAATAGTCAAAATTTGGGAATTAGTTGTTGTTGCATTTTACATGTAAATTCTTTAGCACCAACGCGACGTGGTTTTTTTCATCCGATTCCCCCCGGGCTTGCAAAAAATCACGCCTATAGTCTCAAGAAATTCAGAAAATAAATGCTCTTAAATAGTGCTATAAATATATCTTCAGCTCCTTATTGGCTGATTTGTATGAGTTGAGCGGCATATGGCCACCTTTTAAAATTTTTAAATGTTTTAACTCATCCACCATTACCTATAATCTTCTAATTGCAGTTAATCGTGTTTGACGCATTTTAAACACTATTAGTAATATTTTTCTGTATAGTCATTCTTTCCAAGTATATACCTAATTATTGAGAAGACTCACGGTTTTTTTTGTTTGTTAAAATAGATGGTTTTTTTTCTTGAATTTGCCGTTAAGTCGTTCCATGTTTGCTGCTATAACCAGTGATGGTTTTTTTGTGGAATATTTTTTTTCTATTTCCAGTCAGATTTTGTCTTCGTTACTAATTATTGATTTTCGGCTGCAATATGGAGTGTGTTTTCATATAAAGCGCGTTGTAGAAATTGAATAAAAATCCCTCATTTAAATTTCTTAAATATAAATATAAATTAAATAATCAATTTTTAATAAATTCTTTATCTTTCTCATTATACAGGTTCGTTATACGGGTTACAGAGAACGAGCATTAGAAGAACGTCAAATACGCTTTCAAAATGGTTGCCGCGAGGGGCATACAGAAATTTCTTTTGTCGCATCCGGAACGAATCTGCAATTAGTTTTCAATGCCAATCAAAATCCTTATATTCAGGAAAAAGAATGTGATTTCGACAAAGAGCACGGAAAGGTGAGTTTGAATTGAGCATATTCGAGTTGTTGATATTGACAATGAAATGAGGTTTTATCTTATATATAACATAATTCGGTCACACTTACCAATATATAAATTATATTGCATATAATTGACCATCGGTTTCTGATGAAAATAATGACAATAGAATTTTAGGTTTTTTTTTTGGAAATTCGTTCTTGATCGATTGGCATTAAGATTGGATATGGGGTATGGAGTAGTGAATAAATTGATTTGTTACAGAGTGTTGAGACTCGTAATGTGCGTTAAATCTCATCATTATTTGTTAAGTTTTTTTTGTTAAAAAAGAAGTTAAATAGAAATGTTCTATATGTACATAAGCGATGATATTGAAATATTTTGTTCACAAGATATTGTTTTAAACAAAAAGAATAAGCAAGATAAGAATATAGTTACGAAATCTACTGTATCGACCGCAACGGTTAAAGTGTGGGACCTCGAGAAATTCTAAGAAAATATTAGTGCAATAAAATCAGCAGAATCAGAGCCACTTTTTGGCAATTTCAGCACAACAATGTTGTTCTGAACATTTTACAGCTGAAAAAGAATTCAAAACCTCCATACAAAATTTGTCAGGTTTTTTTGTATTTCTGAAAAACTTGCAACTACAAGGTTCCGCACTTTTCCTTCGGTATCCATTTATCACATTTAAAATCCCTAAAAGAAGTGAATAAATGCCATTGATACCGTTCGCGAAGCTAACCGAAAAGTTAGTGAAAAAATTAATTCGGTGTTTAAATTAGCGATTATTCGTAATTCGCATCTTACGTCAAAAGTAGTGACTGGCCGGGGAATAAAAAACCGAATTTATTTTTGTAAAACGAATTGGAAAATTTATTGCAATTAATTTTGGTATGTATTGTACAAAATATTTTATTAAACTTATGTTGAAAAGCGTTGAAAAATAAAAACAAAAATTCCGAACTTCCGCAACATTGAGAACTTTTCTTGAAGGAAGCGATGATGATTTTGAAAATAAATTTGGTAAACGTTGTTTTTGGCGAAGGTCAAAGTTGTGTAGAAATCAGAAATTTTAAATGTCTGTTCGAGTGCCCACAAGAACTACTCACCGCATCATTAGAAACAACAACAAAATATCGAAATTGGACAAGAGAATGGGCACTGGATCAACCATTTTCTCGACCACCACCATTTTTTCATAGATGCTCAGAACTGGACAAAAATGAAAACGTTAATGATATAACCTCTATTAGGGCTGTTTGCTTACTTTCCCGAAACTGCCAGATTTTACCAATTTAATTTTTTTTGTATGAACTTTGACAGTCTTTTGAAATGGGTAGGTTTGGAAAGTAGACGAATATAAGTTTAATATAGGGTGTCCATAATTTAAATGAAAAAAAGAGAACATTTCCAATATGCAAACATAACCAAAAAAAAACATCAACCAAAAACGATTAAAATAACGACTTGTTCACAAAATATTTTTTTAATTTATTAAGAGAATAAGTTTCAGGTATAAAAGACAGAAGAGTTTGAATTTAAAACAGTTTCGAAAACATTAATCAATTGCCGTGTTCAGAAAAATGAGATCTCAGAGATTTTTCTCACTCAAAAAGTGAGCAAGCGAATCCAAGATTTTTTTTCCTCAGAGTTTTGACAGCAAAGCTGAGAAATTTTGCTGAGGAATCCTGTTCAGGTAACTGAGATTGCTGAGATCTCCGAGAACTCATTTTCCTGACCATGTCTATTAATTCAAAAACAATAGTCACGCTGTTCTGATTTCCATTCCGAATCAAATCCGTTAACAGAATATATAAAAAAATATAATGTGTAGAAATTCACACCAATGCACAGAGTTTCAAACTAAAGGAACGCACCTTTTTAGCTGAAACAACATTTTTAAAATTTTGCCGATTCCAAATCGGATATAAAAATTCCAAACGTCAAGAATTTTCAATCCGATCGAAAATCAAAGCACACTCAATCCGCAAGTATTGAAAGCGAGAATTATTTCAAAACACCTATGTTCTTATTTATAAACGTTGTCTAACATTAGACAACTGCCTAACTTTGGAAAATGTATTCAAAAACCTTGTTTATTGTTGTCGTATAGCTGCCTAACTTAGACACAAGAGTAGATTGTCCAAACAGAGAATAATGTGATATTTATTTTAATTAAATAAAGCATATTTCCACCAATTTGAAAATAGTTAGACAGTGTCTAAGTAGACACAAGTCTAATAAGTACGACTGCTAGAGTTTGAAAACGATAGGATTTTATGACCGATGGGAATTCAGAACAGGGTGAATGTTATGATACTTAATCTGAAGTTTCATATTTTTGAAAATTTCTTATTTGTGATGGGTATTTATTTTCATTTAAAAATATATTGTAAAACTTTTGAAAGTTTTAATCCTTCAAACTGTAAGCCACTATTAAAATTGACTTAACACTTCCCAGTTCCCACTTTTAAACTGTTATTTTCTTCTAAAAAGTATGCTCCACGTTCAAATATTTCCGAGGAAAACAGAAAAAAAACAAAAATTTTTTAAAAACTTCATACATAATTATATTAGGTATGTTCCTTTGGCCTGCATCATCTACTGTTAAGTACTTCTGGCTCCGTAGTCAAATAAGTTTAAAGCATTTCAATAATGTAGATACGAATTGTATCCACGCAAAAAAGCAGCACTATCAGTAAAAAGAAATTACATATATAGTAAATTACTGTTGTTGGTGTTTCTCTAATCAAAAATAATATACAAATACAAACAACAAAAATTACATTTATATTGAGGTTAGATTTGTTGGCAAAATTAAATTACTCCATTCATCATCTACTAGTAAATACCAAGAAGAAACTTTGCAGGACCCAATGGAACAGACCTAAAAATAATAATAAATTCGGAAAGAAATTCAGAATTATTTGAAGAACAAAAAAAATTAAACCTTTTTTATCAGACACTGTTTTCCGAAAGTCTTCATTTTTTAGTTCCACATTCTCTAACATTTTTCAAAATCAAATATTCGCAACATCATCAAATCATTTAATGAAAATTGAAGTGTCCATTTTTCTATGTACTTAATATATTTTTTGTAACAATTAATACATTTTATTTCAAGCATTGTACTTCACTTTCAACCCGCTTTTATTTAAATTGTTAAGGATTGATTTAGGGCTGAGTGGAATACATTTTTTTTGAGAGAATCTAAAATTGTTGAAACTTCCAAGTTCCAATGGTGAATTGTTTTCAAAGTTGAGAATCACATAAAATTTGAAATACAATTAATTTTGAAGTTCATTTGTGGAAAACCTATTTTGTATTTCGAAAAAGAGACTAAAAAGAGGACGTGCAAAAAAAAGATAACAAAAAAAGAATTTTATGAAAAAAGAGAGTGTAAAAAAGATCGGAATGGAAAAAGAGAACATGTTCTCTATAAAAGAGATGTTCTGGAAACCCTAGTTTAATATGTGTACTGGTGAATTACGAGACACTAACTGAGCCTAACCTTGATTCTTTCACATTGCAACAAGAAAACAAAACTAAAGCATTAGTCCAACAAAATTGAAACAATGAACGTATATACGCGAGAATATTATATGTTATAGCTTATCTACCTACAAAATTAAGCGTTTTTACTTTGTTTAATTATTATTATAAATATTAAATCTGGTCACGCACTCGTTTCGTTTTCTCGTCGCATTGTGAATAAGTCGGAAATAATTTACAACAAAATGTTCCTTCAAGCAATGGTACACATAAGGCATCTTCAAGAAAAAGAGATTTTGAGGATCACAGCAATCTAAGCTACACGAACAGGATTCCTCAGCAAAATTTCTCAGCTTTGCTGTCAAAAATGCTGAGAAAAAAAAACTTGGATTTTCTTGTTCACTTTTTAAGTGAGAAATATCTCCGAGATCTCATTTTTCAGAACGACCAATTACTTCCGAAAATTGCTAATTTCTACCAATTTTAGCCCAAACTTTTGTCAAAGTTTCTATATAAAAATATGATCCTTTAAAAACGTGGCCGCAATAATAGCGAAATATATTTCGAGTTTCCCTCTATAGAAATACCCTTTACTTACTTACATAATTCTATGTGATTAAATATAGATGGACACCTTTTTTCTGATATCATTTCTACGCATGTAAAACCTGATAAAAGTCTCTCAGTAAAATGATCTTGTGCTCCCTTCGCACTAATAAAATATCTTCAAAATCTACTATGAAACTGATCAAAGTTTAAAAAAATTGCGTTTGTTTCCATAAAAAGCAAAACGAAAATAAATATACCTAATATTAGTTTCTCAAGTATGCTTAAACTTCTTATATTCAATGTGCCATATCGTGTTCGAAATTTGATATATAGGACCAATATTCAAAAAAAAAAAAACAAACAAACACACATTGCATTCACAAATTGTAAGACAGCCTTAATTGCTCTTCAAAGATCAATAGCAGCTCAAGGACCTGCTGCCTTGGCCTTTCTCAAGTTGCATGATCGGTGGAATGGCACGCGAGCAACAGTTGTTGGAAATGTGTCAGAAAAACAGCTCAAGACTTCAAGAGTTATAAATACAAGTTGAGGGGATTATAAGTGAAAATGGAAACAATATCCTTCTTACATTACGAAGGAAGTTTTTTTTTTGCATCAATTATATACCTATAGGAAACATATACATAAATGTACATGCGAAGTTTTCGTAATTTTAGTTTTCTGATATTTCTTGTTATGTTTCTTATTTCTTCCTGAAGGAATAGTGTCAAAAGAAAAGGATTTTGCACACAATTCTCATAGACATATAAGACAACAGACTTTTACTTGACGTAATTACCTTAAGGGGATGTCCAATTAAAGAAATGACGTCCAAGAGGGTCTAAAGAATTACAATTTCAATCAACCATTTGATAGCCGAAAGGAAAGAGAAACAAAAAAACTAAAACAATTTTATTTAATTGGTCTTGTTGTTGTTAGGTATACCTAGGTGTCGCAAAGAATATAGCAAGTGAAAACGTTTTATGAGTATATCTAAGTATTCCCTAAAGGGCATGTTAAACATATGTCGAAAATTTGTTACCGGCTTCAAGCTGTGTGAGTCTGGAACGAAGGACAAAGAAGTTCTTCTTCGGACCACCGACTTTTTGGGCATAGAATGTAGGTATGTATGTGTAGGTATAGGTACTTAACAAATGACCGTGCAGTTGTGTCATGTTTCAGGGGTTCAGAATCCGTATATATACATTTATTATTCTTTGTTGTAGGTATTTCCTTCCCTATTTTTTTGTTGTTTGTGTCGGAGTCTTTTCAATAAAATTGAAACATAATTCTAGTAAAATACTATAAAAATGTCTGCAATTAACCGTCCTAATTGTTTATTTGCGACTTCCGGGGTCATTGTTAGTTAGTGGGGGGTCTGTTTTTCACACATTCATGTTAAAATTGTAGGGTTTATGTCATATATTTACCATGTACCTTACCTACTTATACCAACATTCTTTTAACTTTGTGAAATATTTCTTTGAATGTATCAATGTTTTATTTTTGATATTAAATAGAATCAGAATTAAGAATGTAGCAGCAGGTTGCGCAAAAAAAATCGGGAAGGAAATCAAGTCAAGTCACCCTTTTCAAAAATCCATAAAGAGATAGTATTAAAATACGGTTAGGTATACATAAATGAAATTGTTTCAAAATGGCTGCTTTTATATAATATACATACATATGTATCTTAGTTTGTTCTCTGTATTAGGAGAGAAGCAAGTGTCGTTCGTTATAATCTCCGCATGCGCCATTTTTTACAGAGTAAAACATTTTAAACGCAAAAGATGGAATTTGGTATACTTATGTATCTATGTATCAATTCTAAATAGATAAAATATAGGTACAAATATAAAAAAAAAAGTCTTAAGGGGAGCATATAGACTGTTCAATCGATATTTCTATGGCAACAAAAAGGCAGACATTTTACTTTTCTACATCCCTTTAAATTGTGTAGGTATAGGTAGGTACTTATACTCGAATGTATCTATACATGTTAAGTTAATATAAGATTTTGTAGTAAAAAGCTTTAAATATTTAATCAAAATTGTTTAAAGAATTTAAAGCTGGCCTTTTCGATTGCAAATCCAGAAAAAACAACTTGATATAGGTATAGGTACGTGCGATTTCTGTGAACACTTCCGGAACGATTCTGAAAACAAATCAACAAGCAAATTTATCTTCTACTCAGAAGAAGAACTGTCATTCCGACACAAATTAAAAAGAGGAATTACCGTTTTAAATATCAAATTTAAGCGACCAATTTGAATGCAGTTATTCCATTGGCATTTGCAAAATACTTTGCAGACTGAATTACTTCCAGGACGGTGTTCACATTGTACTTCTCCCTCAATTTTTTTTTTTGACGTCTCTGTACCTACTTCAAGAAAGAGATGCCTTTCTTGGTCACCTTTTTCTCGCCATAAAGTGGGTGTGAGTATACGGAGACGTCAAAAAAAGACGGATGAGAAAGCCCAAAGAAACACTGTCCACAGGGCGATGGATAGAACGCTTTCATTTTTTACGAACTAGAATCTAAACTCAATATAAGTACATTGGTACTTTTTCTGAACAATTCGAATTTTTTCTGTCAAAACAAATCTTGCTAATTTTGCAAGATTCAAGAAAGATTTTACACCGATTTGCACACACACTTGCAAGATTTGAAATTTCTAAAATGTCAAATTGAATGTCGCGGTGTTTTAAGAAAACAAGTTGTGTTTTTGGTAGCAACGACTTTTTCACAAAAAAAATCGATTCTTTTCGTCTTTTAGTATTCCTTTCAACTACAGAAGAAATTCGATTCTTTTTAGAAAAAAATCAATTCTTTTGTTGAAAGGAATTCGTAAAGAGTGTGAATTGAGATGTTTCCTTTTCTTTTTTTTAACTAAAATTGCAACCATTACAAATCGCAGTGTTTAAAAGTATCTATTCTATATCTATGCAACCGAAAGGAGATCAAAAGAGAAACGTTTCTTAAAATTCGCAGTTGTCTAAAGGCAGTCTACGTACACAACGCAACGCAGCTGCAATCGGCGCTGCAGACGAAGCTAGACGAGTTCGCCAACTTCTAACTTTCACGAACAGAGCACTTTTTGACAACTATTCCAGCTATTAGGCAGTATGGCTTTTGCTAATATTCTTCGCATCAGGGATTAAAAATTAATTATTCTTTGCCCCGGAGAATAATTGATATTAAAGTGCATAGTTTAAGTACACCTGGACCCATGTTCTGTAACTCGGGGATAACTTTTCGCGGCGAGAAACGGCGAAAAATGGAACAAAACTCATAGGAATCCTATGGGTTTTGTTCCATAGGATTCCTATGAGTTTTGTTCCATTTTTCGCCGTTTATCGCCTCGAAAAGTTATCGCCGAGTTACAGAACATGGGTCCTGCACTAACTGAAAAATTAAAAAAATTCTTCCATTAACTGATGTGATGACCTTTCGTTGAATCAACTAAAATTCAACCGACTTTAAAACACTTTTCCCTTCCTTCCACAGTTTTATGAATAAAATTTATAGAATATGTAATATACTAAGTTGAAATTGTATAGATACATTGTCTCAAAGAAATATTTCATTCGTTAATGAAAACTTTTCCTTTTTTTAAATTTAAAATAACCATGTGACTGGATTAGTTGTTTTTCTTGTATAAACAAATTTAATGTAACTTTAAATTTAAATTACATAAATATTTATTTTATTTTTTTAACTTTAATAACTAACATTTGTTTTTAATTTATTTTTGCAGGTTCACATTAAATCGCACTTTATTATGAATGGAGTTTGTGTACGCTTTAGAGGCTGGTTAGATTTAGACAGACTAGATGGAGTTGGATGTTTAGAATATGATGAACGCCGAGCCATTCATGAGGATGCAATACTCCGTGAACAAATTGACAGGTATAACCAAAGACTTCGTGAATTCGAGGATACAAAACGTGCTTACCGAGATAGTCGCCAAGATGAAATGGAAGCTGTTCGACGTGGTGTAGCTTCTGGTGGTATTGGAGTAGGAGCAGGAATGTGGAGGCGATAGTTTGACTGAATAATAATAATAAAATAATTATAATAAGATAGGAATAGTTAATCGAATTGAGAAAACTTGATACAAACTATGCCTAACAATCTTGCCATTTAATGGCACTTGGACTTCATGTGATTTTTTTTTGTTCGATTTGACATAAAAATATACCTACATATATGTACTAACCTTAAATATTTGTTTGACAGAAAAGTTATGTTTATATTAAATGAACTTTTAATTAAATTTTCTTTTAATTACCTACTTCTATTTTTTAATCAAATTTAGTATAAACTTTTATTTTAACTAAAATTTGTATTGCTTTCTTTAAAATGATAATTTTGTGAGTAAAAAAAAATTTATTTACTTTGTAAGATGTTTTTTATATTAATTGAAAAAGAAATTCTTTTATATATTACTTGTTTTAATTGTTTTAAGTGCAATTTGAATGTAACTAACCTATAATGTTATAATTTTATGAAGATAGAAGTGCTAAATAGATTATATAAAAAAATATAAAAATATAAAAGTAGTATCAAGGTATGATATTCTGTAAAAAAAATTTAATTTTTGTGTTTTATTTGAACTAGATGTACGTACAAATGTCTGAATGTATATTAACTGCAGTTGAGTTGGAATTGATATTTTAGTGAAAACGCCTGTGCTTGGCTATATTACCAAATATTCTGAATTTGAAGTTTCTGACTTTATTGGTAGGTACTTAAGTTTGAGGGGGGGTCGAAAATCACCTGAGTTTGTTCCTGTATAAAAAGGGTGTAGTGCCAGAACTTGGCTGAGCACTACCGTGCCCTTTGATTTACCGAATAATGGAATAAAGAGAATATAGAGAATTTTCAATTCATTTACAAAATTTTGGTCATGCAGAATTTTACGATATTTTTGATACTTGACCTTGAATAATTTATATGCTGACTTCGTATTGGCAGGGATTTTTTACATCGTTGAATTAATTAAGTTATAATAAGGGGAAGTAAAGTTAGAGAATGCAATACCGAGATTTTTTTCCAATCCCGGGATTTAAAAAATTGAATCCCGGGATGCCGGGATCATCCCGGGATTTCAAAAATATTTTATTAAAGGTTATTTCAGATAAATTTCATTGTTTCTCAAGTTAAAAACGCTCTTCTTATACATATTACCTAAGCTTTGGTTCAGCTTGGCAATAAAAACAAACAAACAAGTTTGTATTAAGTATAAAAAATATATTTATATTAATAAATATATTAATATAAAAATTATTAAAAATATAAAAAAAAACAATAAATATATTCCTAAATGGAACATAATATTTTCTAAACAAAAAAATTAATTAATTCAGTAATAGGGAGGTATTAAGTATACAAAAATAAATATCATTTGTTAAATATTAATACTAAAGCTACTGACGCGAAACGAAATTTTTCTGTGATCTCCAAACAGACAACGAAACGCTTGCGAAAACACAATGGAAAATATCCTTGGAGATTTTCACTAATTCCAAAAACAAAATCAAACATAAACGCAAAAATAAGAGAAACCCATGATGTAAGAAGATGATAAAAAAAAAAACAAATAAAACTCAAATGTCATTTTCCGCACACATAGCCACAGTACACAAGGTAATATATTGCGCAGGTTGTCAAAGTTGGAAGTGTCAAATAATTAAAAATAGCTGTTCCAGTGCCCCACGGGAACTCAGCAATCATCATTAGAAACAAAAACAAAATATTGAAATTAGACAAGTAAAGGGGCACTGGATCCACCATTTTACCACCACAATACCTCAATTTTGACAGATGCGCAGAACAGCGTACTGCAGAACAAAAAAGAAAACGAAATTTTTCTTTTATGATTTCGTTGCTTCAATTTTTGTATGAAAATTTTCGTTTCGCTTCAGCTGCGTACTAAGCTTAAAACAGAAAATTAATCGGATTTCGGAAGTGCTCTAGACCACTGTTCTCTATATACACTGGATACTAAAATTTTTGAGGCAAAAATATAGTCGTGACCGGTATTCCCATATAACAGTATATCAGCAGTGCCAGCGGTATGGGCGCTACTGGACATGGATTTTCTTCTATTTTTTCAATGTTTACAGTCGCAATGCTTGTTGATATCAAACAAATGCTCAATTACGGCAAATATCCTCAATCACTTTTTTCGTTTGTATAGAGCGAGATATGAGGTCGTGGCCGGTACCCTTTCAAAAATTGCCTCACAAAAACTGTTAAACACTATAGGATATTCATGACTATCCAGTGTTTTATAGAGATCAGTGCTCTTGACATGTAAATTTATAACAATTTTGTTTATAAAAGTACTGTTTATGGGGGGCTCTCTGCCGCTGGTGGAAATACATACTTCGGGCACCGAGTGTTTTTTTTCAGCCGCGCCAAGCCCGTTGAATATTTTCGCAGTACTTTAAATGTCACACAACTGTTATAACTGTTAGGTATATAAATTGCCGTTTCTCTAGTCTTATCAAAATTATATATTATGGATTAAAAAAACAAAAATAAGGTTTATTCAGCTGCTTATACATAAACATATGTATGTATGTATTATAACATAAATGAACTTAAAACTGATTCCAAACTTGTTTTCAATAAAACTCTCAGTGATTTATTGTTTTCAAACGTATGTAATAGAAAAAGAGCCGGATGTGACTTCAAAAAAATAACCCTTTTTCCGAGAGTGACCTCAGTACAGTCCAATTCTATAATATGTTAACACACGAAAAAGTAGGCGTTTTTTTAACAAATCAACTTATGAAACTATATACGATTCTTTTTTTTGTTAATGACTTGCAACAATTTCGTTTCCTTTGCGCTTTTCCACATTAGCATAATTCTGACCCAACGGGATTACCCATTATATGGTTATTAAATGTTTTTTTTTTTTATTTTTTTTTATTTTCTTCATTCTTGTCCATTTGTGAGCCACGCCCAGGTTCTATTATTACAACTATTAAAAGAAAGGGTTCAACTCAGATGCAGTATCATCAACTGAAATCGACAATGCGCGGCACCCCTTTATCACTGTAGACTGAATAGTAGTGAATATAACACAAAAAAAAAAGGTTGTTTTAATCTTGTCCCATATATCATCTTTTATTTTATCGAGCACACGTCTACATTTATTATGTCAGCTATAGATATTATACGCTGATGCACCGGCTGTATAATATAATGATCATAATCAATATACTATATAAGTAATCGGGCATTTTTTTTTTTTTTTTTTTGTAAAAAATGTAATTTTCGAACTTAGAAACGGTGCTGTTTATTTGATGCTCGATGATAAATCACTTCAAATGTATAAAGAATTTTTACCAGTTCTGATGACTTTATTGACAAACTGTATGGAGGTACACAGCCTTTAAGGGATATACCTATATTTAGTAAAGAATAAAATGTACATAATTTATCTATAGAGTTGGAGTTACCACTCACCAAGACTTTTTAGGTGTTTTTTTTGCTCATGTACATTTGCTTGAAAAATAATAATTGAAATTTAAAAGACAACAAAAAATGTCCGCTAAGTGAGCGGCGACAAACATCTCCACTTATGAATTAAGCGAACTTAAACAATGCAATTCCAAAATCTTCGTTTTAATGAATTTCATCAATTCATTCAAGAATTCATATTTTTGACATACATATTATTCGACATAAAAAAAAACTCGGAACAAAAATCTGAGGTACCTATAGAGAACTTGGATAAAACTTAATTTTATAAAATAAATTCTTATATTTTTTATTCTTTTAATTAACTGCGGATCTTCGTAGCCTTTAGATTACTTGAAGCCTTCTTAAAATTTTTCTAACACTTTCTTGTTGGGATGAAAACCATTTCTTGGTTTATTTCCTTTTTTGTTAAATTAACACAAGATATTTGTTTGATTGTTTATATTCTTCACAATTTATATATTTTTCATTTTTCAAAACAACCGACAACTAAAATAGGTGTAATTTTTGGCAATCCCGGGGGCAATTGGTTGAAAAAAACGTCAACGGGGATTAGCGACGCCATCACAGAAAAAAACATGGAATTTTCATACAAACTATCGATACAATTTATGTAATGAATGCTGGTAACACAGTTTTTCTGTGCGCTTAAATTAAGCCCCGAAAATTCTCTGGGATTAGCTAAGCCCGCAGGTGATTAGTTGTTGTTGCATTTTACATGCTAATTTTTTAGCACCGCCGTCGTTTTTTTTATTCATTTCCACCCGGCTTGCAAAAAAAAACGCCTAATCTCATTAAAATATCAGTGCTGCCAATTTTAGTTTTAAAGTGGAATAACTACAATTATTAGTCCTCAATAAATATACTGTAAAAAAATCCCTTTTAGAAAAAACAAGAGAACAAACGAAGAGTGGATTAAATCTGAAAAACGAAGAGGCATGCCGAAAATCACTTTTTTGGGCTTTTCCACTATCGAGATGCTATATTTCTTATTAAAATCTCGAATTTTGTTGGTTCGAAAAAGTTTCTAAATGTCATGTCAAAATGACATTTAGATACCTACTAAAACGGCTTTACTACGGCCTTATTCCTGCTATGTATTACATAGTTTTAGCTTACTCCGCCTCTAATCCTCATTTTTTTGTATACATAAGTTTTTCAGGATTTGCGGCGTTGTTAGGGTGAAGTAAATTTACTCCGTCGCTAAAACGAGTAAATAAATACGGCTGTAAGGGTTAAGCACTTCTTTTTAGTATTAAACATAGCTTTGATATACAAAACTACGGCTGATATAAGTAACAAAAGACATCAGATCATCAGACACCGGGCCCATTAAAAAACAATTTTATATTCAGCTCTTCAGGGTGATATGTTATATTAACGTTTTTTGATAATGTTAATTTATTTTAAGTTTAGGTAAACGCTTATCATTTATACAATTGTATTTAGGTATTAGATTTCTAAGAAGGTACTCTATAGATATAGACAGGGTTTAAAAACAGTGTTTAAATCATAAGACAGGGTCTTACCAATTAAAATGATGTTGTAATATTAAGAAATTGCCTTAAATAGTTAAACAGTGTGAAAATAGTGTCTAAATATTTAGGCAGTGTCTAAATAGTTAAACATGTGTCTAAACAGTTAGACAGACTTTAACTAATCAAAACTATGTATGTCTAAATAGTATATACAGTGTCTATAAATACTAATTATTTAGAGTTTTTTTAAGAACTATTTATTAAATGATTCTTAAAAAAACTCCTAATAATTGGTCATGCTCTTTATTCAATTAAATAAAAATGCCACTTAAGTCGCAGCTTAAACGGCTGTCTAAAGTCAAACGATGTTTTTAAATATGTCATATTACGTTTATTTCTATCTTTATTTAATAAAAAATTTCAACTTTATTTGGTCAGACTTTTTCCTCTAAAATCAAACTACCTTAGTTTTGATATTTCTTACGGTGCAGTGGGAGCCCTAGCAGTACATAGTAATACCTACATAATTTAGAATGAAAAAACACCTAGCTGATGTCTTTGTACCTACAGTTCTTATTTTTCCTTTCATTCAAAATAAAAGAAAGGGGAACCCTTTCCGTGCACGGGATTAAATTGCTGGTATTTGTTGTTCATCAAGAATCAAGATATCCTCATTAAACTTTTATTTTGATTCCATTGATGTATAATGAACGCGCACGCACAATACGAGTATGTATATGCAATCGCCCTTTCTATTGTCGATATTATCAAATGGATTTAATTACATATACAATCTTAATGAATATAGGAGACGTGTTGTCACCTTACCAATCGTGAATCGTTAAAAGCCGTGATGTTTTAGAGGAACTGAGGATAATAAACATTTTTTTTGTTTATTGATAAAGGCGCATCATCCGAATAAGCATACAAATTTGGGTTCCATATCAAAGATAACCTCTAAAATTGGTATAGAATTGATTGTAGGTAGGTATATAAATCAATTTACTGCAAAAACTCTATAGACATCAAGTCTCGACGTAAATATATCGCAAGTAAAATGTATCAAAGAAAAAAACAACTCAAATGTCCTTTTTTTTAAATTCAACTTAACATCTCGACTATGAGTATGAACAACATAACATTTCGCAACTTCCTCTGCAAGGCGAGTGCCTCATTATATCTACTTCCTTTCCTGCACGTCTCCCTATTTTCAAATATGTTTTAATTAATCAGCACAAGCATTTGTGCAATATCGCGACAAAGGTCGAGAACAATTAGTTCTCAAATAAGGGCATGTCATGTGAATTGTCCGTAAGTCGTTTCGACGTCTCTCTAAACAAAGATCACATGGGGGTGGAGGATTTTGAATTGAACCCAAAGGAAAATATTCCCAAACAATAAACAATTTTTCTAAGGCTTTGTTGTCAGTTGAATTGGAATTGCTCTCTTCATTCTTTCATTCTTCGATATATGTTCTAATTTCAGGCACCAGCGCCTGATGATGCATCGAAAATCAAAATACTCGATGCGCACATTTATATTTATACCTATTATAAGAATAGGAAGAAGCTGTGGTGGCGGTATGGCATGGCATCCCTTCGTGCAATGGCAATCCATCTGACTCTAATTTGATGTTGTTTGTAAAACTCTTATTAGTTTCGTTTATCCGCTCTAAATGATATGACTTTGAAATGACGTGCTTCAAACTGGCACTTATATACTGCAAATGGGTATAGACGTCCAAATGAAGGGCGGAGATTTTCGCTTTGTTGTTCTCGTTCGGACAGTTTTAATGATTTCCAAACAGAGTCAAAAAGTCAGAAAACGTAAAATGAAATTCGTATAGGTAGTATATACGATTTCAATTCTCATTTGGGATAAATTTGTCTAAATAACGATATCCCCCTACTATATGATCATTATACAGATTGGAAGTGATTAAGGGGCAATCAATGTCTGTCGAATTATACAGAAATACCATATAGTCAAGTTATTACTGATTTCGGCAGGTGTAACGAGTTTTGAAAGGCAAGATTTTCATTCACAAAGAGTCGAACTCTATATAAACTTAAATCGAATTTTATAAAAAATAAGACCAAAATCGAAATTGTACCTTGACCTTATATTTAGGGAAGCGTAATAAGAAAATGAAAATGTGAAGAAATTTTCAGTTTTGGGATGAACAGACCTTATGTCAATTCGGATGTTCCACCACCTTTCAAGCAAATTCACTAACCCAACTTTGTAGGTCTTTCTTGGATCATTTCAAAACGGAGTGTCATACACACATTAACACATTTTTTGTATATGCATGCAAAAAAAGAACGAAAATCGAGAGTACTTTTTTTTTACTGAGAAATAGAGAATGTACGCAATACCCTCATGTTGAGTATTTTTTTATGGACTGAAAACAAAGGAGAAGACAACAAAAACAATTAACTTTTTTCAATGTGTTCACGTTCGTGCCCAGCGCAACAGTTTAATAAAAATTCCCTCCAGAAAGAAAATCAATTTAAAATCAAAAGTTAATTATTTAATTATTAATTACAAAATAAATCGTGATGTTTCATTTATATACAAACGATAGAAGAAAATAAATTGCATAATATTCTTCAACCACAAAACACCTGTCTCAGGCGTTCATTTTTTTGGATCCGTTCTGGATTCCATTTGGTTTCCGTTCTCGCTGAGTATGGTAAAATGGGAAGTTCTCTCTCTCACAATACATGCACAAAATAAATCCGTGGTGATTCTAATTTCCATACTAATTTGAGCCGACAAACGCATTTTTGCGGATCCATGTTTGGATCCGTAAACGGAGTCATCCAAACGTTGTTTACTACGTGCGTGGATCCAAAGCGGACTCGTTTGCTTGAAGGGCATACGTGCGTCAGTGTCAAACAAGCAAAAAAAAAACAAGTTTGACAGCCCTTGTTGGAGAGAAAACAAACACTTTTTTGAAGGCGCGAATATAGTGCCAACAACATCATGATTTTACGTTTGTTCGTTTATCTAATTATGTTTGTTTGAAATGCATTATTTTTCTCTCCAGTTATAGAACTTACAAATTAGGAAGAGAAAAGACAAAGTTTCTGGGGAAAACTTAATGTAATAACCTTATTCGTTTACTTTGCAATCCTACCCATTTCTACAATTTTTGTCTGGCAATTTCGGGCAAGAACACGAACGGACCTATTGTTTGTTTGATAACTTGAAACGTTGTACGACGTGAGGTTGTCAAAAATTAGAACAATTTCCTGTCAAATCCCATGAAATAAAATGCACGTTGGGTCGCATCATTAAATCTATTGATCTGATTTTAAAAGAAATAAATTAGTTACGGGAGCCTATATTTTATGCCACCTGCTAAAAACGTATTTTAGTATAAGGTAGTAGCTATTATGTGAGAATACAAAAATTAACAATATAGCACGGTGGTGCTCATATGCATGCATGAAACTTACAATTTATAGGTACTGAAAACTTGGTTAAAAATTAATATAGTTATAGATAGGTAATTAGATACAAATTAATTAAACAAAGTCTGAAATTTTTTGGACTCCAATGCTATGTACGCCATCTGATTTCTCAATAAATCTTAATATATGAGAAAAAAAACTTAAAAACCCTTGAAGCGGTTTTTTAAAAAATTAATTTTTTATAATTAAAATTTTAAAAACATTTTTAAGGAAATAACTGGTACGCCATTTTTTAGTGTTTTAAATGCTGAGTTAAAAAAATAAATTTCGAAAAAAATCATGTACCCATTTGTGAAATATGAAATGTCAAATTTTCAAAAAATTATTTTGAAATTTTTTTTTTTAATCCAAAATTTATTTTTTTGATACGAAGCTCTTGTGTGAAAAATTTCATTAAAATCGGTTAAACAAATAATGAGATAGCCGGAAACCAAAAAAAATGGTTCTATATGGGAGATACCATTTTTAAACGAAAGATACAATTTTTTATCCAAAAACATGGTAGATGGTAGATATCTACTTATACAAACTGACATGAAAAGTTTACTTAAAATCGTAGGAGTTGTTTTTAAGAAAAATGAGATTTTCCTTACCGGTTGTTAAACACTTGTATGAAAGGTACCGTTATTTTTGTTAAGTTATTGTGTGAAATGATAAGTTTACGCAAAAGTTTGCGTGAACGCACTTTTAATTCATTTGGTTAAATGCAGTGTAATTGAATCAGCTGTTCGTTAAACGTCAAATATGAAACTTCAAAATATGTATACAAATAAGCGTGTTCAAATTTCGAAGTTATTTTTAAATAATTTCCAAACTAACTTGAAATCGGATCAGAATGTCTCGGAACGGAAAAAAATGTAAAAAAATGTACACAAAAAAAAAACAGGTTTTTTTTAAGCCTAGATGGGAATTACATATATGAGAAAACAAATTGGTTAAGTTTGATTAAGTTTGGTTAAGTTTATCTAGCCAAATTCTTGTAGAATTTTAACTAAATTGTGTAAATCATTTCTCATACAAAATTTGACAGTTCATTAACCAAATGGTAAACTTATTTAGTGTTTTATATCAGTGAATACCCTTATTATTTAAAATCTGCTAGATACTGTTAAAAAACTGATGGATGCCAAATTTGATAAACATCGATTAAGTCGTTTTCGTTCTAAAAAAAAAATTAAACTTTTTTTAAAAATTCAAACAAAAAATTTGAAAATTTGGGTATACGAAACTTTTAAAAACATTCTTCATAGAAAAATTTGATCAAAATCGGTTGAACTATTCCGGAGAAAATCGAAAATAAAAAATGGTTCTATGAGAGGTACCATTTAAAACCATTTTTCAGAAATTTTTTTTATAAAATTGATTTTTTTTTTTTCAAAAAGTTGTGGCATGTTTTAGAGAAAAATAAGATTTTCATTTTTTGCTAAAAAAATTTGTATGGGAGCTACTGCTATTTTTGGTCCTAAAAATTGAAAAAAACGTGTCGGAGGGACAGACAGACAAAAAAGGGTAGGTACCAAGTTTAAAGAAATTCGACCCACCCGTTAAGGCTGCAGCTGAAAGGACAGGACAGGACAGGCATATGGACAGAATTGCGAGCTCCATTTTTTCCAACTTCGTTATTATCGTATATTGTCAACTTTGATCAAAATATCGACTTGCCATATATAAATAGTACCTATGTATGTATATACCGCAAGTAAAAATGACAGTATAGCAATCTGGTAAGAAGTTGCAGTTAACAAACAGACATAATATATCATCAACATATTAAGCAAGTAATTCAACGGACTTTTAAAAAATTTGCCGTGTTCCTTATGGCGATGAGTAGATACAAACAATAATCTAGTACTACCAACTACTCGTGCTCTCATTTTCGAGGGGATGAGTTAAAGGGAAATCAATTTCATGCATTCCATTGAAAAAAACGGCTAGCAAAATACTTGTGAATGGGTACTTCGCCATGTCCGAAGGGACCTCTTCTGTTGGAATCCGATTTGTGTAGAATTACTAGATTTGCTTCGAAAATTTTATAGATATAAGTAGGTGCTTACTCCTTATCAAGGCTACCGCTCGCCGGCTGCTGCTTTGGATAGTTCGGCCGGTAAGCTATCTCTATATATCAACGGACTTGAAGTCTGCTATCCGCACTCCATGTAGGTCCGTTGGACGAAAGTTTTGATCATCATGATTATCATCCAAGTTAAATGGAGTGCCTAACAGTAGAATGTTGGTTATCTTCGCCGTTTATCAGTGTAGAAAAGTTTTCTTTCAAAATCCTCAGCACCGACTGTGATCTTCTACTGAACCTACTCCCACTCATATCATGGCAAAGCTTGCCGGTTTTGGAAAGATAGTTTTACATTTTTTTAGAAACTAAGAACACTATCGCTGTCGTAATGACCCTCAATATGGACTCGACCAACCGCTGCTCTTACTGATTTTTGTGCGTTAAAAAGAAGCAAGAAGTCGATTTTGTCAATTTTTTTTTCATTCCGGGCTTCCCACTCATCAGCTCTAGTTCTAAATTGCAGCATTGGCTGATAGACCTCGTTCTTGGCTCCTTGTGCAAGACGGTAAACTATTGAACTATTAGGTTCTGTTTTGGTCAGCTATAAATTGTCAAAACCAACACATCAGTAGCGCGACATCTGATGGCATATACTCGCAGTGTTTCTACTATAGATCCTCTACAATTCATGCTTGTGGCAGGCTTACTGAGAGATTAATGAAACGCAGTCAGCTATATTCTAGCCGTCTCTTGAGCTAGTAGTTCTTGTTGGAAAAAATTGTGAATAAATTCATTTAGACTCATTCTCTTCCTACCGACTTACAACACGCACAAAAGGATTGGTTTTTTAAGTGTATAAAGTCGCTGGGCCTTGTTTCTTCCCAAGCTGTTGCGCCAACAATTTATTTTTTACTTTTTTTAAATATTACTGAAAAAAATGTTGTATATAAATTAATTTATTTACATGATAATATTATAATTACTTTATATATGTATGTATATATACATATATATGTATACATATTTATATGTATGTATATAAATATTTACATTAATTTATATATTAATGTAGAAACTGGAAAACCGATAACATGTATTTGGGAAAGGTTTTTCAAATAAATCGAATATAAGCTTATACAATACAATTTGAAGAACCCTGATGATCTATTAAAAAAATTCCAAAATTGTTGTAATCTAAAATAAACTAATAGCTTTCTTTAAGGGGATGTTCGTTCAACCCCACCTAGACATTTTCAAATAAATATGTACCCACTTCGCTTCGAAGAAATTTCTTGTAAATTTACAAAAGGCACGTTCATTAATTGCAGGGGCATACTATATTGTTGAATAAGGGTTGAAAGAGAACAAAGTAAATTTCGACGAGTAAACTTTTGATAATACTGGAGTTTGCAATTCGTGATTTCTCATAGATATTGCTTTTTGCTATGCAAAGAATTTGTATTGTAATCCTTTTAAAGAATCCCTTCGTAAAACAACACAACAACAAAATTTACAAAAATAAAAAAATGATGCTATCCTCTCTGCCTCCATTTCAAATATACATTACATAGTAGAGTTTCTGCATTCCTTTTTTTTGATGCTGAATTATTGAAATTAAGGAGCACGTGTTAGGGATTCTAAGAATTTATGCGAAACGATGTTGTTTGCCTGATATTATAGAAAAAGAGGTTTAAGACTATTTGTTTAAGTATTGTTTGTTAATATAGTTGTCATATATAAGCACGTCCCTTTCTTTGGCGGACAGAATTTGGCGTAATCATAAAATTTTGATATCTGAATTTGTAGATAGTAAGTCTGTTGGACTCGAGCTTTTTATGTTATTGTTGTAATTATTGACCAGAAGAAATAAAAGTTCTGGTAGATTCTTGCTGGAGGGAAAATTCAATAAATTAAAAAAAAGTTAAAAGCTCTGGCATTTTTGTCAGAAAAAGTAAAGAAACAAATTTTGGGTAGATTTGGGATACCACGGGATGAGTAAAAAAAAAACTGACCTAGTAGTAATTAAATGTTCATTTGTTGCGCAAACCCAAAATTTTTACCTCGCATAGTCTCGATATCGAATTAACAGTCGGAAGTTTTATAAACAAAAAAAAACTCAAGCAACTGACAGTTGGTTTTAAGTCCGTAACTAAGGCCTTTCGAAGCAGAAGAAAATGTATGATTTATTCAAGCAACCTTTTGGAAAAGCTGCTAAATGGGCCCCATGTTTAACGGGTAATATGGCAAGAAGATAACCCTCTCCCAGTATAAGAGGTATACGCTAAGCTATTAAAAAACTTAAGAAGAACAAAGAAATGATGGATTACAAACAATTATGGATGGAAGGAAGTATACCCAGAGAATTGGATTGGCAGCTATTTCCTGCAAGAACTGTCGAGGCATATTCCTGCTTAACATTGCTTTTAAGATCCTATCAAACGAATTGTATGAGTTTCTTAAATTGTTCTGTAATACCTACTATCATCCTTCACTAACAGCCCTAAATTGTCGATTATCTCTTACGGAGATGGCTACACAGTTCAACATTCACCTTTTTTGGGTGCCGGGCCATAGAGACATTCCAGGAAATTGCAAAGCTGACGAACTTGCAAAAAGCGGAACAACTTTACCTCTGCTGGCTCACAATGCTAGCATAGGTATCCCCTTAGCTACATGTAAACTCAAGATACCATAGAGAAAACAAACTTCAGGTGGAATAACACCACCACCTGTTTAGCGACAAAACTAATTTGGCCTAATCTTAGCGCCAGGCGCTCAAAACAATTAATCTCTCTGAGTAGATTGCACATTAGCTACGTTATAGGTGTCCTGACTGGGCACTGCTTAATAGGAAGGCATGCTACTCGACTCGGAGCCCCTGCAAATGATTTTTGTAGGAGTTGCATGGACGAAGAGGAAGAAGAGACAATCTCTCATCTTCTATGCACATGCCCTGCCTTATCACAAAGACGTAGAATCCACCTTGGAGACTACTACTTCAACGATACCAGCGATCTAAAAAATTCTGACATTATTTGTCTCCTACGCTTCATTCGAAGCTCCAATTGGTTCAACGAGTTAAGCTGATCAACTGATCCATGTGGTATCACAACGGACCATATTTTGGTCTAAGTGTGTTGGATTTCCCAACCAACAGCCACTTTAACCTAACCTAACCTACTATCATCTTCAGTTATCACTTTTAATCCGATAGATCGACCGTAAGCCATATTCTTCCCAAACAAATCCTAGAGAAGTCCAAACTTTAAGTTAAGACTCAGAACCTTTTCACTTTAAACCCTCATATGATTGTATTCATCGTCAAGAACTTTATATGGCAATGGTCATTGGTCAACGGTAGCTCCTTCAAACTATTCCAAACATGTGCAGGATTTCGGGAAGGAGAAACATGAATTTTGAGTAGAGCTTGTCAACCATGGAGTTTTTTTTGTCCGTAGATAAGTGTTACAACCTTCAAAAAGCCAAAAAACGCGTGCTCATATAGGATTGTGAGATTCTTGCTGCACTATAACCACCTCTTCCTCCCGATCATGGAATAAACATTAACTCCACCTTTTTGCCTTTATGTGGAGATCCGAGGAAGAATTACCTAAACTGCTGCAATTTCGGTTTGACGGTCTACAAAATCCTTATGATGCTGTCAATCCTCCTTGGAATATCGAGTGTTGGACTTGGATGACAGAAAGAACTGATATTGGGATCTTTTGAAAAAAAAATGTCCAACGAAGAAGGTCGAATGGAGAAGAAAATACAACTACGAATAATATTGAATCGAAGTCAAAACAAGTCAACTACATTATCTATAGCTCGGCCACATTGAGCGAATGTACAATAATGCTCTAGCTAACTGGCTGAACACAATGTGACGGAGCCGCAGCCGGAGTCGGAGCTGTAACACCTGTCAAAATATTAAATACACACAAAATCAATGCTACGAGCAGAATGGAACGCAACTGCCGATGGAACTGCAGTCGGAGCCGCATTGGTTCGCGAACATTTAACTTTTCACATGAAGAAAAATAGAGCCGGAAAAAAATATCGAAGTTTTTAGTGCTGATTTGTGTCGCGAAATAAACTCGTGGATGTTTTTTTTTTTCTTTAAAGTATACAAAAAGCTGTATCTACAGGCTACACCTCATTGTGGGCAGAGATTTTTTGAAAGCAGCAGGACATTGTGTTCAGTGTTCAGCCAGTAAGCGAGTCTTCGAGGTTGAAGACGACAATGAAGACCGAACCTTCGTGCTGGGGATTGTAGAAGATGGAGCCGAATATAAGAAAGTTAAGTTATTAGAAACGGTGGTGCAAAATTTTAGACGATTTAGTACGATGTTAAAGCATTTTTAGTATGATGCTAAGTTAAAACCAGGATTTTTCAAATTTTTAACGAGTTAGCATTATATTATCTTTTTAATATTTTACTAAAGTTAAACTCACCAAATGGCCATATGTTCATAAATGTCACTTTGACATTTCTAAATGTGAAAATGGTATGTTTGATTCCTTTTTTCCATGAACTGTTACTATCTTAGGCGTGTTCAGCTGAAGTTTATTAAACGGATAGTTAAAAAATGTTTAAAACAGAACTTTAAAGTTATAAAACTGTTAAGTAATATCATGATTATACCTTAACAAACAAGATATTTAAAATTTTGCGCCAGTGCTCCCAATTTAAATCAAACCACTTTAAAAAACACCGAAAGTGAGGACACCAAATCTGATAGCCAGGGACCTATCAGATTCATAAATTTCAACCTCATGGTAATTTTTGTTAAATTTCTCTTGAACCTAATTTTATTTCCAGTAAAGATTTATTTTATCAAAACAAGCTACAACCGAATTTTTATTTCAGCCAAAAAGTCGAAAAATCAAAACACCTTAAATTTATCTCCCTCTCTCTTTCACTCCACTATAATAAATTAACTCATTTTTATAAGTAATAATTTACACCAACAATATAATCTCAGCAAGATATCTTTCATCACACCGTGCGCATCGTGCACTATCAACCCTGATGTTTTCATTTTCAATCATCACTCCTGCTTAAGGAAATAAAAGAACTGTGCGTTGCGTTACTGTTGCGCAAATATAAAAAAAAAATTCATTAACATTGTCATCGGATGAGCGCCTTTCCTCATAAAAGGAGGCAGCATATGCTTCCACTTCCACCCCTTTCCAGGTTTTCTATTATTTTTTGCAACACTACTTGCTTGATAACAAGGCCCAAGTTGAATTGTGCCCGTACCGTTCAATTGGACTCGCATGAATCCTTTTTTTGTTATCCCTTTTTTATATTACGTTTAATGTTACACAGTAGACAGTAGTTGAGTTAAATAAAAAAAAATCTATGGAGAGATTCTCATAATAGAAGGTAGGTATGTATATAGAAAAAGGGTCCAATTTTGACATCGCACTTCGACACACCAGGAGCAAAAGAATGAAAAGACTGTGTTGTCGTCTGTTCACTAGTGTGAACACATTATAAGCACTAATTTTAACAACCCATCATATACATTTTCAAGTAAATTGATGCAAGACGGTATCAGATGCGTTTGATTGGGATAAATGACACTAACTATTTTATGCAAAGAGAATACATTTTTATAACTTTCAATAATTTCAACCCCATAGATAGAAAAAGGATGCGCTAATAACTTAACCTTGATGTTAAAGGTGGGAGGAATTGAAATTGAAATATATACACAGTTAGGTATAATTATAACTGAGGGTGAACACGTGCGAGCACTTTTATTTGACGCACTTTTAAGATTAAGTAGGTAAGAGGTAGACACTGCTCATCCAAAGCCATGAATATATCTAGAGATTATCCTTAGATATAGCATTCTCGGGCCAGTAGATACCTTCCGCCTGAAATAAACAAAGAGAATGGAATCTGACGACCTGAATAGAAGAATATTCGAGCTAATACAAAACGAAACATATCCAGATCACAGGTATTAAATTGGCATTTGAAGGTAATGTAAGCAAACAAGTGGAAATAACGGTTCACCTTATCAACATAACTAACTTTTATTTAATGAACAAAATCTGACATTGGCGTTTTTGAGTAACAATTGAACAGAGAACACGTGACATTTAAAATATTATGCAAGTGTCAAATTAGAGAAGTACTGAAATCAACCCATCAGACGAAGATTTTTTTTTCTTTAGTCTGCAGTAACTTAAGATTGCTTGCTCCAAAGCCAACACGATACATTCGGATTATTTGGAATGACAACGAAACTGTCACCTGTCAAAATTATTTTAAATGGCAAAAATTCGATCTTTTGCTTATCGTCGGTCGTTGCCAAATGTTTCGTAACGGTTTGTGAGAGCTTTTAGGACCAGTTTGTTCACAGCTGATTATCTTTAATCAAGGATTATTGGAACTGCTAAATCATTGAATGTGCATGGTAGTCAAATTTCTAAGTTGTTAATCATGGAAAACGCTAATCAGCCGATTTTGGTTGATTTTTTTCTGGGTAAATCTGCAAAAAAAGTTATATACCTACATATCTGCAAAATCGATTTTAAGAAAAAAAATTTTGCTACAAGGTTAGGTATTAAAAACTTTAGATTTCTTCTATTTTTGTGGTCAAGAAGAACTTTCTTTCACTTTAAACTTCCTAAAAAAAATAGCAGTGCGTTTTTTGCAAGCACGGGGAGAATTGGATGAAAAAGAACGACGCACGTGCGTGCGTCGGTGCTAAACAATTTACATGTTAAATGCAACAACAAATAATTACCTGCGGGCTTTGCTTAATCCAGAGAATTAATGGGGCTTAACTTACTCACAGAAAACACCATATATGTAACATATACTTACTATCGGTATTTTGTATGAAAACTCCATTTTGTTTCTGCGATGGCGTTGTCGCTCATCCCCGCTGTCATTTTTTTCAACCGATTTTCCCCAGGATTGCAAAAACACACACCTTATGAATTCTTATCAATTTTTAAATTTAAATTAAATTAAATTTTCAGTTAAATATTTTTTTAAAGATGGTTTTATAATTTCTAAAGGCACCCCATCATTTTCGTCGAACGAATACACACTTCTTAAATTTTGTTTTTGTTTGCTTACATTTTGTTTTTATCGAAACACTCTTAAACTGTCAAATAGTACATATTATGCTTGTTTGATAACTTTTTTTCAACAAATTTCCCAAAAACTGAGTTTTTTTTCTTTGGGTTTTGACAGCAAATAGTGAAATTTTGCGAAAATTTGTGCAAATTCGCAAGAAATTTCACGTTACCAAACAAAAAAAAATTATGAACTTGGGAAAACAAATTGGATGAAACAGTTGGCATTGCTGATTTTTGTGATGGAATGTTTACTTTGTAGAATATAAGGACCAAAATAAAAAATGGCCCGATCAGACACATTTAAGCAACGCTGTAAACACTCTTTATAGTTTACACCCCCATACACCAGAATTAATATCCATTAATTATGTCGCTCAATGGTCAAATATTATATTCCGTGTATCCGGATATTAAGCATACACGGATCTTTATTACACGGATTCTTAATACACGGAATGGTTTTTGACTTTTATCTTTTCAAAGGGTGGGCTTACAAGCTCAAAATTTTTGAGCGTTAATCAATATTACAGATTTTTATTTTTTTGATTTTTAAAGAAAAAATTAAATAATTCTAAATTTAAATCCACTGACAGATTCGACTACCAAGTCGTTGTCGTATTTTTATCCAAAAAATCCCATAAGTTTGACCCTCTCCAGTGATGATTGGATTATTTAAAATACACGGATCTTCGGATACACGGACACACAGAAGCACGGATGCACGGATACACGAAATACACGGATTCAAATCCGGATATTATAAGAACACGTGTATCCGTGTTTTTAAATATCCGTGTAATAGGGAGCTCTACTTTTTAGTCTTGTTTAAATAATTCCTGTTTCAGATATGAATATCCCCTATATTCTGGCAAAAAGATTCGGATTGGTAAACCTTTAAAAATAACCCCTCACAGCTCCGAAAACTTCCATAACGTACATATATAATTACAGTTCACCTCTCAATACCGTTATCATAACTGTTTGCATAAATGTTTTGCCGATATGGTCTCTTTCATTGGCCAGTATTATATGTGTTATACTGATGGTCTCAGGGCCGACCCCAGCAAAACTTGCGCCCTGTGCAAGATTTGTAAAAAGCGCCACTTTTTATATTTGCACACATACATACATACACATGGCAAATGGTAGTACATATTTGTTTACGCAAGATCAGATTACATTTTTTTTTATCCGCCAAAAAAAATGGTTATCGCCCAAATTAATATTTTCCCAAATCTTAAGTTGGAAATATCGCCCAAATATTTTTAACGTAAATTGTTTTTGTAAAATTTGGGCGTTATTTCTTTAATTTTGGGCGATATTTCCAAACTTTTTTTTTTGTTTGGGCGATATTTCCAAAGTAAAATTTCAATGACAAAAATAACCTTCAAAAAATCGCGGCGCATAAACAGTGAGGTTTTTCTGGATTTTTTTTGGGCGATATTTCCAATTCTGAACGTTATTTCCCATTTTACTTTTAAAATTTTTATTTTGGAAATTCTTTCCTTTAAAAAAAAAACAACAACAATTGTTCAGAATTTTTTTGGGTGATATTTCCAAATCGATCTTGGCGTTATTGCCTAATGCCGATTACATTAGTTGCTCCTGGTAATGCGCCCCCAGAATTTTGCACCCTGTGCATTTGCACATCTTGCACATATGGTTGATCCGGCCCTGGATGGTCTTACATAGAAAATAAAGGGTGTCCAAAAAATTAACGCAAGATTTGAATTTGCCGCCATTTGTGTGGTAAAGTTTTGCAAACTCTAAAACAGAAACGATTTGACAGCTGACAATTTAGGGTTAATAAAATGGAGCATTATACACGAGAGAACAATGTGCTTTTCATTTTTGAACAATATTTAAAAAATAATGAACGTTTGACGGCCTCAGTTTATAAATTTCGTTCAAAGTATGGTGGGAATATTGATTTAACTTCATTTACTATGAAGATAGTAATTGAAAAATTCCAGGGGGACTGGATTAATTGGTAATGGTTATTTTAAGTTGAATTTCTAGGTTATTTTAAGTTGAATTTCTATGACAACAAATCCACAATCATGCTTGTATTGAAGAAGAAAATTCAACGCTGCATCAACGAAATTCAGCCACATTTATGCAAAATTTAAATGGAACATTTCGAGAAACGAGTGCTTATGTGCTAGCAAAGCCATGGAGGTCATTTATCCGATGTGCTATTTCATATACATATAATGTTATCCTGTGTACTTTATGATCCAATAAAAATAAAAAAAAAAAAACTGTGTTTTCTATTTAATTAAATGATTGCGTACATTTTGGGACACCCTTTAATTCCTAAGTTGCTTTATTCGGGATCTAATAGCTCCACTATGTCGACCGTACCAATAAACTTTTCCACCTTTGCCTTGTTAAATATCCGGATAAATAAATACAAATTGAGAAATTATTCTTCATAATTCCCGCGAGGGAGCGGAATGAATTGAGTTCGCATTTACCTATAATTATATCAAAAGGCCTTTACGAGCATTATTGGTTCATTACTCATTAGGTATGTAATGTTAATCTTTAAGAAACATTCAAAACAGTCGCTGAAGTGGATAGATTTTTTTAAAACCTTTTTCTATATGTATATAGGTACATTTGTTAATACATTGTAGGTAAGTGTAATTTTGCTTAATTTTGTAAAAAAAAAACCTGACAGGGAGAAGGAAACTAGATAGCAGTTTAAAGCGATAACACATACTTACAAATAAAAAAACCGTTCAATTACATACATATCATATAAGTATGTACCTACAATCTTCATACATAGTAGGTACAATATTACGTTCGGGACGTTTAACAACAATATGTACCTATACTGGACAGTCTTTTGTTGCATTGCTGCACCTAACTCAAATTTCAAAATTAAATCTTCCGGCAAATTTCCATTTGAATGACTAATCCCGACCAGTTGCTGTTGCATGAACTGAACATTGGATGCAAGTGAACATAAAAAAGACACTAGCTTATATAGATCTTAAGGCTATTTCTCATGAATTTCTTAAAATGTCGGCTTTATTCAAAGCAAAGATTTGTTCCTTTATCCACTTGATTTGCACAACTCAATAGGACAGATGACATAAAAAGAAAAAATTGAGTCCAAACATTTAAAAATCTGTGCTCCTATAGGTTCTATACCTATAGATCATTATACAGTATAGGTACAGGTGGTGAAACTGTATCATATAAGGTATTTCGTGTTCATATACCAAAACAAAACAAAACAAAAAACAGATTTAGTCAATCCTCTCTGGGGTGTTTTTTTCTACACTGATTGCATTAAGGATAAGCCCTTAAAAGAACTTTTCTATATATAACTATAAATACAAGGATTCTATATATAACTATAAATACAAGGATCCTATATGCTGTAGATATATGAAATACAGGTAGGTAAGGTAGGAGTTTACTAGACAATGAGTCTTTTATGAAAAGGCATAGGAAGAATGAACAGTGCGTTCTCTGTAAATTACAATCATTTATTTTTTTTTTACAAAATAAAAATATTACGAAAAGGACTACGTCTAATTACGTTTCTTTTACATGTTTTTTTTTTATTTTATTTGTATGTACATATATGTAGGTATAAATAATACTTAGAAAAGGACCTGCCAATACAAAACAGCCCGGGGATATTTTTGACATCTCGTTCAGTCATTCTTTTTGACGTTCTTTTTTAGCCTCCTGTAGTGTTTATATCCTGCTGTGACTTCCATTGTTGGTATAGTATATACTATATAGTAATGTCGTATAGTAATCAATGAGCGCACAATATTGCTGGGGGCGATCGACACGACGACGACGACGCGACGAACGTACGTCAACGCTAACCTTTAATCTATACGTTCATCAATTGTAGTTTTACCTTTCAAAGCAATGTTTCAGAAAATAATGTTCCAAAAGAATTATTGCTTGTGTCTTTTTGCCTTCCGTTCTTATTAAAGCAAAATTGTAGCAATATTTTGTAAGTTATTAAAAAACAATAACGAATCAATTTGCAGACAATTTGTAAAATACATTTTTCACTGTGTTGCGTTGTCTTTGTCTTTTTACTTTTTAGTCGTGTTTTAGTGAGAATATAGCACAGTGAAATAAAAAAAAAATAAAGAAAACGATCCACAGTTCCCACAGATTTTGAGTAGGAGAAACTACTTTTATCCATTAAGATTTTACTGGAGAAAAAAGTTAATATAAATGCCAGTAGATTTTTATTGTTGTATCTTTTGTTAAATTTTGACTGACTGCGTTGCAGTTTCTCACCAAAACACGCCTTTTGTCATCCTTATAGTTATAATTACTGAACTTAGTGTCATAGCAGTGATAGCAGTGGCGTAGCTTAGGTTTTTGCCGCCCGGGGCAGGACTAATTTTTACTATTCTTTACTAGCTGAACACTGCAACGCTTCGCAGCGCTAACTATTGAATATTTCGTTATGTGAATTCTTATTTGTCCTTTAGGACATTTATAGCCGAAAATGAGTTATCTTTTATTTTCCATTTCATATTTTCGGCCACGTCTTCGGATTACTGCAATCAGAATTGTCCTATCTCTTTTATTTCTTGAGATAAAAATGTGATAACACAACAAACCCCTTTTTTTTTATTAAGATTTTTTTTGATTATGATTATATGTCCTTATTTGGCCAATAAAATTTGTTTGTATTCAGTAGGGCAAAATTTACAATTTATGTATTTCGTTCTAGAGGGCTTAAAAACAAAATATTAACTTTCAAAATTATAGTATTAAAATTTAATAATAAACAATAATATTCAAATTATAAGAAAAGTATCCATGACAGAAAGTAGATTTTCAAAAAAAAAATTACGCACGTTACGAAGTAGATTCAATATAAAGCCTATAACCTATATAGGGTAATTGCGGGAGAGATTCCGCGTCGGGAGAGATGCCGCATAGCCCAAAAGTCAGATTTGTAGTCGACCCTGCCAAAATTTTTTTTTAGTTTTTTGTTCATTTGTTTTCAAAACATAAACGAGAGAAATAAAAAATGTTGCTTATTAAAGTTAACGGGAGTTATTGCGATCTGTTTTGGTTTTCATTCTCGTTCGTAGCCTGGAAATTTTTCAGTTCGACGCAAGTCGCAAGCAGTCATTTCATATGGAAGTTAAAACCCGTTTTGTTGTAAGTAATTTCATTTTCCATTGGACGTTTGGAAGCGTCCAGAATCAAAAAGAACTCTTCTGAAACCATTCCATTGGCAAAAAAAACGGTCAACCGACGCTTCTCAGAAGAAAATTTCGCTTCTCGATTTGAAATCAGAATCCACTCAAGAAGCACTAATACATTTCAGCTATAACTTCAAAACAAACTCACTCAAATGTCAAAAGTTAAACATCGGACTCAGTTGGATTGTATGCCTGTTCGATAAATGAAATGTTCACGATGATTCACCAATACAATGAAAAAATTTCTAAGTTGAGTAGAAGAATGCTAACTTTGTTCCATTGGATTTCAGAATGAGTTAATCCATGAGTGAAACCAAAGGAAAAGGACATAAGTATTTTAGGTGATTGAGTGGTTTTGAATGAAGATGCTCAAGTGACTTTTTTACTTTTTTCTTTTTTTTTAATTTGCCTGCTACTGTGCGGCATCTCTCCCTCACTTCGGGGAGAGATGCCTTACTTTTTTACTTTCCGATGCTCTTTAACACTAGAAAAAAACAGTTCGCAGAGACCCAGAAACTGTAACTGTAACAATAAAAAAAAAGAAGATTGGGTAAAATGCACCAATTTCTAAAAATGGTTGCATGAAAATTGTATACAATTTAAAAAAATGACAAATTTGTCTTTTGTACTGACTGTTGATCAAGAAGAACGTAGAACGTAAAAACATACATTTTAGATGAAATAATTTCTTTTTTTTTTTTGTTAATGATTTTACACTGCGGCATCTCTCCCTCACTTGTTGGGAGAGACCAGAATTCAATATTATTTATTTTTAATTGTTTACTATTTAAACAATAAGTTTTTTTTCTGTTAAGTCTTTTTTTATGGTAGAATACAAATCCATTTTTAAGTTTTGTCAAAAAATAAATTGTTTTTTTGTTAATAACACAACAAAAAATTGAGTTTTATAAAAGCGCGGCATCTCTCCCACAATTACCCTAATTATGAAATTTCAACTATAAGGGATGTAATAGTAAACGATTGAATTCAGAAACCTATAAAAAAAGTGGAGATGGTAGTAGTTCGATTAACAACAAAATGACATGCACATAATGCCATACTTTAAGTTCTGAAGAGCTTGAAAATATTTTTTCAGCTTTCTAGAAGGAAACAGTTCTAGTATGCTATAAGTGGGCATGTCAGTGGACGGAAAAAAATGAAAAAAATGACAAGTCGTAAGTTTTAGTTACAAAATTTGTATTTTCTAAGGACATATTGGATAAGGATAAAACTAAAATATAATAAAAAATGGCGTGGGCAGTTGGCAAACTTTACTCAAAACGCTTTCAAAACTTTTCCCACATGTCAATAGGAATAAACTCTCCAAATTTCATTGAAATCATTTAATTAGTTATCGCATCTGTATAAGACATTTTTGTATTCAGCGCCATCTATAATACCAACTTGAAATCTTTTGATTTATGTACGCAATTTACCCACTTCATATAACAAATATATTGTGTCAGTCGTATTTATAGTCCCATTCTAAAGCTTTGCTAACTTTAACAAACTGTCTAACTCCAAAATCTTAGGCGTAAGGTCTTAGGCGTCCATAAAGCCCAAATTAAAAAAATGTCATTAAGCCCAAAAATGGTCATAAAGCCCAAAAAGTTAAACAAAAATTGAAAAAAACCTTAAACGAATTTCATAACGCCCAATTTATTTTTGAAATCAAAGAACGCCAAAATCTGATTGATGATTGTCATTTGGCCCAAAACATTCTAAAATTTTAAATTTGGGCGTTCTGACATAGGCCTTGAGCTTTCTGATTTTTTGTTGGTTCTTATATATGACGATTTTAATTTCTATCGTTCTTAAGTCATAGGTATCACCCAACGTCTAAAAAACATAAATCAAAAAATATCATAATGCCCAAAAGCAGACACATCTTCCAGAATATCGGGAAGAAAGCGTAGCAAAGCCCAAATAAAATGTCCAGTAATAGTTATAACCCAAATCTACTTTCAAAGTCATAACGCGTAAATTTAAAAAATTTAAAATGCCCAAGCAATTAAAAAAGAATGTCCGAGTCCAGCAGTACTGCTTGAGTGATACCAATTCTTCAAGTGGCATAAGAAAAATATTTGACCCGAGTTTTTCGCGCGCCTCGGTGCGCGGACGCGGCGGGAAAAACGCACAGCGTTGCAGTGAAAATATAATAGAAAGAATACAGTTTTATTGTATTTTTCCAATGAATTAAGTTTTTTCATTTTCGTTGAAAATTTCTTTTAGTAGGTATCGTTATTTTTTTATTCAGAAAATTTTGTGGACGATTTGAAATTTGTGACGCTTTCTTGACGTTGTGAATTTTTGGGCGATCTGACATTTTTTACTTTTGATGTATGAGTTTGGGCAATATAATTTCAAACTCAAAACGTCGTAGTGCCCAAAATAAACAAAAATTTTGTCACAATGTCCAAACGTAGAAATACATGACATCTTTTGGGCGAAACGACAATTAATAATCTGAGCGTTTTCATATTTCAAAATTGTTTTGGGCACTATGACATTTATTTTAGGCTTTGTGGCATTTTTTGAAAAAGTTTTTTGGCGCATTTTAGATATTATTGTAATTAAGACCTAACGATTAAATCTAATAAATAAGACTGTGTAAGTTTAATAAAAGCTTAAATTGTTCTCTATTTTTCCATTGCACCATAACGCATGTCGTGCATGCTCTTGCGTTTAAAAGGTAGCATCAATGTTTTGTAAAATTAACCGGCTGTTGTTGTCTATACGAACAAGTAGTGTGGTGAAAAAAAAGGAAATTTGTATGCAAACAAAATTAATTTCTTTTATTTATACTTACTTAAGGTGACGCTGTTGGCTGTAAAGTGTACAGTCCGAAATGGAGCAGGGTCTCAACTATACTCTTCTCCTCTTTATGTGCACCGATACTATAGGCGTTATTTTTGGAATTGGTTAAAAAAAAAACGACAGCGGAGATTAGCGATGCCATCACAGAAATAAAATGGAGTTTTCATACAAACTGGAGTTAACAGGTACAGTTTTTCTGTGCGCTTTAGTTAAACCCTTAGAATTCTCTGGGATTTTGCTAAGCCCGTATGGGATTAGGTGTTGTTGCATTTAACATGTAAATTGTTTAGCACCGACCGACGTAGAAAACAAAATTTCCAGAATCAACGATTTATTTAATAAAAAACAATTTTGAAGATGGCGGTCAATGTGAATGGACTATGTTCGATTCCGTTCTAAGGAAATTTTGTTAAAACTATGTATTTTTATTTTTTTTTCAAAATGTCGTTGAAGTTTAAAAGATATAGCGACGCCATTTTTTTAAATGCTTAGAAACTACTTACTTTCCAATTTGGACCATAAAAATTGATCGCAGTATTATATTTTAGCAAGAAAAAAAAACTCTGCCAAATGCCCTTTAAGGCTTTCCATAGAATTCTTGATATGCCTATAATTTATATTACGCAATCCCATGAGAAACTATAAAATTAGTAACGGCAAGGAATTGTACCAAAATGCATCCAATAAAATTAATAAAACTGCTTGTTTTCACAAGACAAAATATTTTCCATAATTCACCATAGCGAGATGATAGTATATAGTACAAATAAATTCACAGATAATTGCTGATCAGATGCGGAAACATTTTGCAACCCTTTTGCAATCTTTCTCCTTGCGTCTTCACATTAAACAGCAATATATACCAACCGACTTATACAATGATTCCATGGCACCCGATTTATTTATAGGGCCTCACAATATTCGTTTTAATCGAATTAAAAGTGTTGTATCATCGTATCGATGTAATAAGGATGTCAAACCTTAAAAAATATCAACCCTTTTATATGCTTCATGCTTCGCATCATCATTTATCGTCAGATTATCCAAATGAGCACAATGATCTTGTTCGCATGTCATGTCATCCTTATATACATACGTTCCAATATTTGACTATTCAAAATTGCTTTCCCTTTCTATGCCTGTAGATTTATTTTTCCTTTTTTTTTAAATTATAAATAAAAAGGTGTTCCTTAATTTGTTTCGGTGGAACACATGCAAATATTGAACTAGGTCCCGTTTATGCATCTATTATATTCGTTCTTTTAATCCTTTCTTCTTTTTTTTCTAAATTGAATTGTCAACGGTTGAAATTTACTGTACTGAAATAAAATTGTCACCCTTGTTAAACACTGACATTTCTAATAGTACTTAATGTCCTCTTAATATTATGCATATCTGACAGTGAGTATTGAGTTTTGAAGTCTCTTATGCAAACAATTGCTTTTTTAACTGTCAACGCTTTTGTATTGACATGAAATTTGATTCTTATATGAATATTTAAATAAAGATACTTATGTAGTATATATATGGCTATGTTCTAAGATTCTGCTTTTACTTCCGTTAAATGCATAGGGATCATTTAATTAAAAGTAAATTTTGCATTAAATCTGACACAGGTGCCGTCATTTTAAAAGCTTCGATATTTTAGTACACAAACTAAAAATCAACTTTGAAGAAATTCAGTTCAGCTGTCAAGGCTGTGCGTTGGGGTCGAGAAAATACTATCGTGCATTAGATGCTTTAAGAAAAAATGAGATCTCAGAGACTTCGCTCCGACAAAAAATGAGCAAGTGAATACAAAATTGTTTGTCACATATAACTCTTAAACTCTTTCGAAACACGTTCATGCAAAGTTAATATGTGACCTTCTATAGAGTAAAAAATTAACATAATAAGGGTATTCATGCAACGTCGGAAAAGCATCGTAAACGTGGTAAACGTCTTAAAGTTTACGACGCGACGCCATTAAAAAAACAATGGAGTTTCCGTACAAACTATCGATAACAAGTGTGTAATTCTCGCCGGTAATACAGTTTTTCTCCGCGCTTGAGTTAAGCCCCGAAAATTATCTGGGTTTAGATATATAGCCCATTGGGGATTAGTTGTTGTTGCATTTAACATGTAAATTATTTAGCCCTGAATCGTTTGTTTCATCCAATTTTCTTCGGGCTTGGAAAAAAACACGCCTAAGAAAAAGACAATAATTTAGCTGCTTCCAATTTCGCAGTCAGCGTTTTTTGTTTTGACAGATTCAAGGGAAATTGTAGTAGAATTAAAGGAATATACTGAAACCCACCGTACACATATTAAAGGTTATATCATTAGCGTTTTCATTTTTGTTCAGTTCTGCGCATCTGTCAAAATCGAGGTAAAATGGTGGATTCAGTGCCCCTTTCCTTGTCTAATTTCAATATTTTGTTGTTGTTTCTAATCATGCGAGTTGAGTTCCTGGCACTGGAACAGCCATTTTTAATTTTTTGACATTTCCAACTTTGACAACCTGCGCAATATATTACCTTTCTTTAATATGTGTACTGTGACTGAAACCAGTTTCATAACTAAACAGAGCTGCCAAATTCTTTATGAATAGCAGCTGTGTCTTAAAGTTAGACTTCGGTTCAGACTTGGGTTTAAAATATGACTATGAATATGCCCCAATATCTTTAAGTTCCCCGATGCACGTTTCAATATAATTTCCTTGAAAATATATCACTTAAATCCAATCCTCTATATGATTAGCGAAAACATTGTTTACAATTCTCACAACGATTTCACAACGATAACCATCATCTTTAACCATTTCAGGTCGAACGACCTTCGCACAAGTCAAGAGTTAATCGGATTACGAAATATTTATGATAAAAGTATATAAATCGAAGAACAACCCTTTTCATGTTGCAATCGCTAAAAAGTATCTGAACCCATAGGTACGCTTCTGAGTCGAATCTTTTACACGTATTATTGTATAGGTAGTTAATCTCGAAGCACGAAGCATTTCATAATATGACCAGAAATGAGTTTGTGGTTTTTGATATTCTCATGACCTATTAAAGAAAATTACAAAATCAAAGAACAAATTGATTTTTTTTTGTACAAACGCATAAATAATAAGAGTGCAATACATACATACACAGAGGAATTGCTAAAGAACTTATACGAGCTTTGTAATAAAATATAGCTGTATACTGATTCATTTTTCATTTTAGTATGCTTTTTTATATATTCTTTGTGGTCAGGCAACGAAACCAAGTAATTTCCGGTTGAATTTATCTGAGACGTTACCACAAAGTTTAAAAGAAATTTCGACATAGTAGGTTCTTGCTATTGGTATTTTAATAAGAGGCTAGAGTTGTAAAATGTTTAATTAGTTATGTAGACTATATGTACATATATAGAGTGGCTTAGAATTTAAATATCTATATTAAACATGTACAAGTACATATATTTAGCTAATTCTTAATGTGAACACATGAAAGGCATGACATTTGTTCTTTAGATGCGAAATACAACTTTTAAAGGAGATGACCCATTTTAGTGCGTAGGTACAAAGATGATGAAAGCTGATGTGTCTGTCAAATATTTCCAAAATCAGTGTTAGGGGTTTAGAGATATTTGAGCTTGAAGTTGGAAATTAAAGATTCCCCCACACCAACGCGAATTTTCGGTGGCGACGACGAAAACAATATTAACAAAATGTTGTTTTCATTGACAACCACGTGTTTTTATTGTTGTAATCGTCGTCGCCACCGAAAATTCGCGTTGGTGTGGGGGATCCTTAATAGTTAAAGAAATCACCTTTTTTTTTGCAAACAATAGTCGATATTTTCCGAGGCATTGGCTATCGCATGTATGAAAATACTCAAAATAATAGCAAATTCTTTTTTCTTAGCTTAAGCCTAGTACGCTGCTGATGCGAAACGAAAAATCCCATACATAAATGACACAACGAAATCAGAAACGGAAAATTTCGTTTTGCTTTTCGTTTTGCAATACGCTGTTCGAAAAGCGAAATTTATAATTGTAGCAGATTATTTGGAGAAGTCTCCGCCCCTTTTTCGCACTGAATTAATTATACAGACTATTTATTTTGTGCGGAAAAATGACATTTGAGTTTTATTTGTGTTTTTTTTTGTTTATCATTTTATTACATCATGGGTTTCTCTGATTTTTTGCGTTTATATTTGATTTTATTTTTGGAATTAGTGAAACTCTCCAAGGATATTTTCCGTTGTGTTTTCGCAAGCGTTTCGTTTTCTGTTTGGAGATCACAGAAAAATTTCGTTTCGCATCAGCAGCGTACTAGGCTTTAACATATTTTGAGATATCAAGTCAAAAACTCTTCTAAACTAATTTCGTTTAAATTACCTTCAGCCTAGTACGCTGCTGATACGAAACGAAAAATCCCACACAAAAATGACACAACGAAATCAGAAACGGAAAATTTCGTTCTCCTTTTCGTTTTGCAGTACGCTGCTCGAAGAGCGAAATGTATAATTGTAGTAGATTATTTGGAAAAGTCTCCGCTCCTTTTTTGCACTGAATTAATTATACAGACTATTTATTGTGTGCGGAAAAATGACATTTGGGTTTATTTGTGTTTATCATTTTATTACATCATGGGTTTCTCTGATTTTTTGCGTTTATGTTTGATTTTGTTTTTGGAATTAGTGAAACTCTCCAAGGATATTTTCCGTTGTGTTTTCGCAAGCGTTTCGTTGTCTGTTTGGAGATCACAGAAAAATTTCGTTTCGCATCAGCAGCGTACTAGGCTTAAGCCTAGTACGCTGCTGATGCGAAACGAAAAATCCCATACAAAAATGACACAACGAAATCATAAACGGAAAATTTCGTTCAGCTTTTCGTTTTGCAGTACGCTGTTCGAAGAGCGAAATTTATAATTGTAGCAGATTATTTGGAGAAGTCTCCGCTCCTTTTTCGCACTGAATTAATTATACAGACTATTTATTGTGTGCGAAAAAATGACATTTGAGTTTTATTTGAGTTTGTTTTTGTTTATCATTTTCTTACATCATGGGTTTCTCTGATTTTTTGTGTTTATGTTTGATTTTGTTTTTGGAATTAGTGAAACTCTCCAAGGATATTTTTCGTTGTGTTTTCGCAAGCGTTTCGTTGTATGTTTGGAGATCACAGGAAATTTTCGTTTCGCATCAGCAGCGTACTAGGCTTTAAGACGGACAACTCGAAAACAACAGTGATGACATTTGTTTTTTTTTTACATAACTAGAATCCTTAACTGATACCAAATTACAATTGCTGACAATTTCTTCATTGTCCGAAATGTCAATGAGTTGGTCAAAGAAAAATAAAAAAAGAGCTGACAATCAAATTGTCAGACTTTGGGAAGAAACCGTGTGAACGAACAATTTTTCATTGTAAGAAATATGTCAATTGTCAGCTAATTGTTAGCTATTGTCAGACTATTGACAGTTCTGAAAAGATGTAATCAGAAAAGCTAATTTGTTTCAGTTTTCCTACAAGAGTAGGTCTCAAAAATAACAAAAAAAAACATTATTTCGAAACTAAGTTTGACATGTTTTTTTCATGAGCCAACAATTAAGGGTTTGATTTTTATTTACAACGCATTCTTGTGGCAACAATATTTGCTCTTTAAATTTTTACTATTTCTATACTTGAACAGACGATTTTAATTTTTGATTTCTTTTAACAGCTTGTTTTTGAAACATAGTTTACATACTTGAATTTTAGGCAGTTTTTATATTAAATTCAAGAATAAAATTTCTTGCATCATGGCAAACACTTGTATTCTTAAGTTAAGAATTGTAGGTACAAATATTGGGTTCATTTTAACCTACGGAAATTGTTGGTATAAAATTCTTGACTTTACAATTTTTTTTTCTAAGTGATATATCGACAATTTTATAAAAACAACAGCCTCAACAGTAATAGCCGTTTTTATTATCAGAATTGATCTATATGGATCATCAAATAACATAGATAACAACAACAACACTTGAACCAGCTCTTTATCAGGTTCACGTTTCATGATCCGAAAACAGGCTTCTGATTCTCGCCACTGTGAGGTTGTTTTATTTTCGCAGGATGATCCATATGGATCAAGAGTCATAATAAAAAACGGCTAATGTATACCCAGGGGCAGACTGGGAGCCAAAGGGCCTCCCGGGAGTAAAAAAAAAGCTCTGAAAATGACGATACAATATTTTATCGTTGTGTAATTGAAGCCATAAACAGTCTACTCCGAAATTTCTATAATATGTATCTGCATTAACAAAAATATAACTTGATTTTTGAAAACATAATTGCAATAATGCAAATGCTATAATTAATAATGTTTCCTTCTTCAAAAATACTCACAGCAATCGAAAAATGTTCTTTTCTATTCTGTTTCTGCGGCCCTGAAATTTTGTGTGAAAGCATTCCTTTAAGTGGACTTTCAGTTTTTCAAAAACCTTATGTTTATAAAGTTTACTCCTTTACCATGAATGATGTCACAATATAGCTCAATATTTAGTTTGGGAGCCCTAACTATATAGTTTCGTTTGAAGTGTTTGGGAGTACTGTGAGGGACCCCTTGGGCCTATAACAGCTCAATAATACTTAGTGTAGGGGCCCCATTTGAAAAACTTTAGTTTTCTTTAAAATAATCTTGTAGGAAACCAACAGCTTTATCCTCATTGTGGGGGCTCCTAACAGTGCTGTGTGAGCTTCCTGAGATTCCTTTGGAAACACAAAAGCTGAATATTTACTGTAAGGCCCTTACTTTCTCCAAATGTATATGAGAAAGTTTTTTTTTTTTAAACAGAAATTACTGGGGTGGCTTTCATGCACTTTTTGTTTTCCCAGGGGCCCACCGGGAAAATCCCGGTTGCCTAGTCCGCCCCTGGGTATACCTATGGTAAATTACGACTGACATAATTCCTTGTAGTAAAAACCAGTCACTTTATTGAAAATTGCGATTCTCCATTTTATTATTACAGTTTTCAAATAAAAAACTTCGATTTTCATATTGAAACTTTTCTCAAAATGATAATTACAATTGCTTTATTGGAAATTGAATAGGGAGCTCAAAATCATGTTGCAGTTGAAATTTTGTTAAGAATTTGTTTAACAGAAATACGGGCAATGTGCATATGAGATATATTTATTTCTATATTCGAAAAATCATTTTGTAACGTGATGGTAGGTCGGTAGAGCAAATCGTGCAGGGTTCTTCCAATAAAATTCTTGACACTTGAAAATAAAATAAAAAAACTCAATTCTTGAAAATTTGTTGAAAAAATGTTACCAAATACGCATATTATTTTCATAATATTATCCTGTTTGTTTTAATATGATTTTTAGATCATGATGAAAATAAATAACACCTAATATTTATCCCATGTGTTCTTACAATTTTGACAACTTGAATCGTTAGCGAAAGAATTTCAATATCTACATACTCTTCAAAGTTTGACATTTTGAAATTTTAGTCCAAAGAGTATCTACCTACGGTAAAAGAGCTAAAATATTTTGATCAGGTTTAAATGTTTTGCAGTGAAAAGAAGAAAAGAGAAGCGTGTTGGAAAAAACCTGCCAACTCTTTTGCTGCACCTTTGTCGCAAGCCAATTGAAACGAACAATATTCAATGAACTAGATAATTAAATAAGAATTCCATTGAGTTAATATGAACATGTTACAAGCAAAGCAATGATACCAAAATACCACCCAAGTATAAAATAAAGTTTTTTCTTGGCTTCATGAAATTTAATCGCTATAACGTGTGGGGAGAAATTTAATGTCATCCAGGACCACATTTTTCCTCTCCTGACTTTATGATCGACAATTTATCATAATATTTTCTGGCTTACAAACTTAATGTTACTCTATACCCTACCATCTTCCACACCATCATTCAGGATAGTTTATCTTGTTCTCTTATTCTTAGAGCTCCAGTTTTATAAAGTGGTTAGCTTATGTATACTTTGTGGTTTGAAGCAAATTATTTCCATTCAACATGATAACAGAGAAGTTCTAGAATTACTTTATTATCGCTTTTCCTTTTTTTTTTATTCTAAAGACAATTCAAAAGAGTTCATTATAGTATTTATGAGATAATTTCAAGGTGCTGGATAGGTTTACTATTGTCCGGGATAACATCGTGGTTTCTTGCATCATTGCATTAATTGAAGAAAATATACGGTTGACGATGAATGGAAGTACCTATACGCCGAAATGACAATACGCCCGCGCTTACTCATTAATTATCATACAGATATACCCACTTTTAAAAACTTGGCTGAATGGGTAAGTAGGTTTAACAACAGAATAACAAAGCAGACAAAGTACCTAAGTGGATTTTGTTTCTAATTCTCAAAAATCTCTGATCGGAAATGTCAGAAAGAAAAACGATGTTAAAAGAAGAATTAAGGGTCTTATAAACCGACGTGAAACATTCGGAGCAAATATATCGGCTCCAGTATATTGTACCATCCAAAATTAAAAGAACAAATTGTTTGTTATAATATTTTTTGTAAAATACCTACAGTTTTTCGTAACCCATCTAACTCTAATATTGTTTTTAATTTTAATTCCCATATCTCTTTATGATCAGCAAGAGCCGAGCAATCTATGAATGAACTGTGCACCAGCGTTGTGCTAAAGTGCCCAATTGGGCCATTTGGCCCCAAGTTTTGTATTTTGGCCCCATGCCCCGGGCCAACGTGAAATGGCCCCAGTTTCAAAAAATTCATAAATAAAACAATAGAAAAAATACTTCATTTCACAAATTTAAAAAAATATCAAGTTTTCAACAAGCTCGCGTTTATTTCAAATTTTGTCGAATAATATAAAAAAAAAAAAATATTATTCTAATGGCCAGTTGTAACGGGTGATTTTTAAGCTGGTTTGGTTTTGGCAACACTGGTTTTGACAGCTGACGTGTGTTTAGTACCTTGTGTCACTGTCAAACAGCTTCAGTTTGGTTTGCAATTTAACCATGGATCGTCTTACAAATGAACAACGCTTGCAAATTATTGAATTTTACTATCAAAATTCGTGCTCGGTTCGAAATGTTCATCGCGCGCTGCTGTGTTCAGCGATGAGGCTCATTTTTGGTTGAATGGGTACGTAAATAAGCACAATTGCCACATTTGGAGTGAAGATCAGCCAGAAGCATTGCAACAGCTACCAATGCATCCCGAAAAAGCCACTGTTTGGTGCGGTTTATGGGCCGGCGGCATTATTGGGCCATATTTCTTCAAAGATGATGCGAATCGCAGCGTTACTGTCAATGGTGAACGCTACCGAGCGATGATAACAAACTTTTTTTTGCCCGAAATGGAAGTTCTTGACTTGCATGATATGTGGTTTCAACAAGACGGTGCCACATGCCACACAGCACGCGAAACAATGGCGCAATTGCGAGGCGAGTTTGGTGAACAGTTAATTTCACGTTTCGGGCCGGTCAATTGGCCGCCTAGATCGTGCGATTTGACACCATTAGACTATTTTTTGTGGGGGTATGTCAAGGCTAATGTCTATAGGGACAAGCCCGCTTCGATTGACGCACTGGAAGCCAACATCCATGCATTCATTCGTGAGATACCGGCCGATATGTGTGAAAGAGTATGCCGAAATTGGACTCAGCGGATGGGCTACCTGAGACGCAGCCGCGGTCAACATTTGCATGAAATTATCTTTAAACATTAAATTGCAAGGTTCAAACTATCGATTCAAAAAAATATTTCATTCATTTTTTCGAATTTTTTGTGTTTTTTTAAAAAAAAAAGTTCTAAACCTCTTAAAAAATCACCCGTTACAATAGTGGTTCAGCCTCGGTTCAAGATCTTAACTCACCGATTTCGGCGGATTAACTAAGGTTCAACGCTGGTTCAAGTATGTAATTGGTTATTATCACAGACTTGAACCGTAAACCACTGTTAAAACTCAATTGATCCCCCGAAATCGGTGGATACAAATTGCTGAACCACGGTTTAAATATTTGTACAACTGGCCCTAAGAGAATTAGTAGAAAATGATGATGTATTGTTTTGACATAAATCTGTGATAAACGCAAATATTTTTGAGCTTATTAATATTATCTATACTCAATTCAAAGGAATTAAGAATGAAGCCGTGCTCTGCTCTCCAATTATTTGATTAAAATTATTTGTGATTTTATAAGAATGGTTTCAAAGCTACCCATCAAATTTATTAAAGGAGATGTTTCTAAAAATTTATTTGAATTTAATAGAAGAAATAGATTCATTTTTTAATTCTGGACCAACTCTGGAAAAATTAGCGAACAATATTTTAAATGACTATCTGTACAATGCAGTGCATTATGAAGAATGATTTCTTCTACCATAAAATTATTAAAACCGCAACAAACTAAACAAAGGAGTTATTTACTCATTTATGAGAGTTGAATGATTTTTTTTTTAAATGAAAACCTGTCAATTTTTATTTAGCCTCTACAGAATTGATTAAAACAAATTAGGAGATATTGTAAATTTTATTTTCGTTTAAATTTAATTTATTCTTTTTTCTTACAAATTATTCTTTGTTTACTGAAAAAATAAATAAAATAATAAAAAATATCAAAGAAATCATTTCGAAAAGTGTCATTTTACTCCAATATCCCTAATTGGCCCCAAGAAATTTGAAATGGCCCCAAGAATGGCCCCAGGATTTTTTGTTCCAAGAACAACGCTGCGGTGCACCCACGTAATTACATTTTTGGGTCTTCTGTGAATATCGCAGCTCCAGTATATTATGGTAAGATACAAAATTTTAAAGAATATTATTTTTCAAAAATATATATATAAATACCTACATACTATCATTTTAAGGGTTGCCTATTGTTTCCCTTTTTTGTTCTTCGCATTTTTGTTGTTTCGCTTTTCTTACAATTATTTTTCTGTTTATTTCGTAATACCTTATTTTGTTTTTGTTTTATTTTGTTTTTCGATAACTTCGCCCTACAGTCATTTCGCATTCCTTTCTCTCTCTTTTTACTCGTTTTGCATTTTCGTTAAAAAGTGCAATGAGTTACGGATTTGGTTTTAATTATACTATTGTCTTAGCGTGGGTTTATTTTAGGCCCTATACGAACATAATTCCCAATGAACTTACTCCCACTAAAATTAAACTAAGTCGTTTATCGTAATCGAAATAATTGAAATCGAAATAAACAAAAAACCAAATAACCGAAAAACTAAACAATAGAAAGCGAAATGATCTTAAAATGAAATAAGTCAAAGACGATTTTTTTTGCGAAACAATTATAAACCAAATATGTTTCGAAACAATTATAAATTATATTAATTAATTTAATTAATTGAAAAACATACTAAAGAAAATCCTAAACAAACGAAATGCGAAACGACTAAAGCGAAACAACAAAAAACGAGATAAAAAAGACGCAACAAACCATACCCCATTTTAAGGCAAGTTGAAGGAATTATTTAAAAAAATAGAGTATAAGGTGTGTTTTATTCATTGCTGCATAGCCAGCGCAGCACAAGTCTGAATAAAACAATCACTCACTCTATACGTTCATTTCAATAATTGAAAGCTCTATCGCCAGCACAGCCAACTTTTTTTTTACTGACTTCTTTTTCGCCAAGGGAAATTTTGCTGCGCTGGCTATGCAGCAATGAATAAAACACTTCGATAAATCGATTTTTTTATAACTCGAACAAAATTATGTGGCAGCAGAATTTAGAGTTCAAATCTCATACATTTTTTCCCTCATAACTCGAACTTTTATAACTCGATTTTCTTTATAACTGGAACAAAAAATATAGCATTATGCATCAACCAAGTCGATTTTTTTAGGGAAATTCCTATTTAGTGAGAAAAAATAAAAACATCGCATTTGAAATTTGAATTTTTGAAGGGAATTTTCATTGGAAAAAAAGTACCTAATCCAACTTCAATTGATACCTATAGAAAGTGAAGACGAGACTTAGGTATAGAGGAATTCATTCAACAGCCTTCGAAGCGAGTCCTGTGAAGTTGGCAAAAGAATTGATTAAAATTGAATAAAAAATGAGAGTTCCCGGTAGCAATCAAAGAGTTCTAGAGTTCCTCATACTTTTTTTTTCAATAGTTCTGGCGAATGAAATATTAAAATTCGAAAAGAAAGTTTTGTTTGCTAACTTCACGCAGCAAGGAATGTTTTGAGAAAAAGAGTTCTGGGCATGTTTTTCAACTTAAAATCAAGAGTTCTAGAGTTCCTGATGGGTTTTAGAAAGAGTTCTGCAAAATTGGAAAAGTTAGGGCAAATTAAGGTGCCCATTGGATTAGAACCAAAAATTTTCAAAATCCAAAAAAATCAAAAAAGGGAGTTCTGATTAGAGTTCCCGATAGCAAACAAAGAGCTCTAAACATTTGCCTAATAACTTTTTTTTCTAAGCCTAAAGCTAAGTATACAGACGATTGTCAGATCTGTCAGTGAAAAAATTGTTCCAAGTGTCTTACAATCGTCTGAACACACAATTTTGTCATTGGTCATTGTCAGATGTTTTAATGAAAACATCTTACAATTGGCGTTTTTCTTTTTTACCTCAGAGCAGATCACCGAGCTGCCAAAAATTTATTCTATGTTTCTTTTTTACCTCAGACAAATCAGAGCACATAAGTCGTGTTTCTTTTTTCCATCTGAGCTAGCTCGGAGCATGATCTGTATGCTCAGAATAAAATGACCGAGCAAATCGAGCAAAACGCTGAGCAAAGCCAACTTCATACAATTTTTATGTAATTTGACAGATTACTATGAATAAGACATGTTCAGTGCTCAAGTATGTTTCATAATTAAATCTGAGGGCTCTGATCGTAATCTCCTCAGAGCTTAGCTCTGATCGCTCAACCTCTGCTCAGAGCTTTGCTCAGAGCCAAAAAAGAAAAACGCCAAATTGCTGACAATTTCTACATTGTTCGAAATGTCAATGAGTTGGTTAAAGAGAGATAAAAAAATAGCTGACAATCAAATTGGGAAGAAACCTACCAACCGTGTGAACGGACAATTTTCCAATTTTGGTGATTTTCCAAAAAAAAAAATCGATTTTTAAAGAAAAAATTAAATAATTCTAAATTTAAATCCACTGACAGATTCGACTACCAAGTCGTTGTCGTATTTTTATCAAAAAAATCCCATAAATTTGGCCATCTCCAGTGATGATTGGATTATTTAATATACACGGATCTTCGGATACACGGATACACGGACACACGGACGCACGGATACACGAAATACACGGATTCAAATCCGGATATTATAAGAACACGTGTATCCGTGTTTTTAAATATCCGTGTAATAGGGAGCTCTACTAAATACATACAATAATTTTGTGTATGGTGTAACAACTTATGTACATTAATGTAAAACGTATACCTAGGACTTAATAAAAGTTCGTATGTATTTCAAATATTTAATTGTTTAATTGTTTTTTTTTTGGATAACTCGAAGTCTTGATAAGTCGAACTTTTATTCTGGATAATAGTAGTTCAAGTTATCGAAGTTTAGCTGTATATTTTGTTAAATTGGGTTTTTCTGTCCACCGATGATGACGTCATATTAAAAATTGCTTAAAAAGTAGTTCCATCAGAAATTGAATATTTCCATTTTATTCAGCATTAAAAAATACATGAAAACGATACCCCACTCGACCTAGTTCCAAAGGCTGAGTTTTTCGTTAGTTCGTACCCCTTCTCCTTTCCTACTCGTGAATCCCTCTCCACGAAAATCGAAAAAAATATTTGGCTCAACTTTACTTTAGCGAAGCACGAATTTTCACACGCGGTTTTTTTATTCGATAGATATACGTAAATAAATAATATTTATCGCAATTTTAAGGCGAGGAAAAATGTATTTCTATTTTTAATAAATTTTTAAAGTTTCACTTTTTTACATTAAAACACACAATAATGGCTCTGTTCCACTTCATTCGGCTTACTTGATTCTTTTTTTTTTCATTTTTTTAAGGAAATTATACATAAATAAAAGAGAAATTTTGGGAAATTTCCTATTTTCACATTTTAATATTTAAAAATAATAAAATTTACAATATCATTGTAGAAAATGCAGTTATTTAACGATAAATATGCCGAAATCAGGCAAAAAAAAACTTGCATACACTCAACCTCGCACCTACCCCAAATCCTATAGTGAGCCCAAGCAGGGGGGTTGCAGGGGGGCAGCATGCCCCCCATACATATTTAAATGTTTATACGCGAAAAAAAAATTGACGAAGGCGTGTACAGTGTCAAAAAAAAATTTGTACAAAAAAAAATAGGGTTAAAACCGAAAAAGAAAACATTTTTTTTATGATTTAACGGTGTTTCCTCGCCTTAATATTTTAAACCTGTTCTATTGAGACCCCTACCTAACTGTAAAAAAAAATCAAGAATATACGCGTGCTTCGCTAATAGAAAGTCGCCCCAAATATTTTTGCATTTTGGGAATCATAAAATTTGCATATCTAGTGCATAATTCATGTTAATCACAATTTTTCCGTAATGCACACCCGCTGCAGCCTTTTTTCCATTTGTCCTTTATTGATGACGTCATATCTCAAAACGCTCAAGGATCTGAGAAGTATACCCGGCATTTTCGGATTCAGCACGCTTTTTTCATATAGAAACCATCAAAATGTATTGTATAATATACTGAAATTTTGGGTTCAGGTCAGTTTTCCCCGGACTATTATTAAAACGTTAAAAAACTTATAGAACGATCATTTTTTTTAAATATTAAATTTTCATTTTATAGCCCTTTCAATTATCTGCATGTATGCAGATAATTAAAATGTAAAATATATATTTTATGTACCTTATGTATAATATGTTAAAATAAACTAGATATGAATATGGACATATCTCTTTATATATTTTAGTTTCTGATTAGGGAAAGGTAAGCAATAAAATTAAAAATAAATTCCAACTGAAAAGCGGATAAAAAATCTTAATCCAGAAATATTCTATCCAACAACCCTTTAAAGTTGAATTCGAATCAATTTCAACACAAAAAATTTCAATTCACCACTTAACTTACGAAAATTAAATTCTTTTCAAGAACACTGATGACTTGACAGATGTCGCTGTAGAAATGTGCATGTGGCGACACTGTTTCGATGGTGGCTCCTACTGCCTGCTCATAGTAAAAATCAGCACCAGACCCCGAACCTACAAGCTACATAATCGAACAGATACAAATCCAAATTCGAGATACTTTCTAATTTCAAAACGGCGACCAGCAAGTCTACATTCTCGTCTCGTCCAGATAGCTTCGCTACAAATTGTGATTTTCTTCATTAAAACATTTAATAAGTTTTTATATCAGATTTAATTTATTTAAAAACATTAACAATGAGAGCTTTGTTAAACAAACAAGTAATAATTATCAATTGAACAGTTTTGTGTTAATTTAATATACTTTGAGTAATTTCAATAAAGTTGCTAACAATTTTATATTTGACAATTAAAAACAAGTGTTCTGCGTTTAACTTTGGTGTTTCTTCTTCTAGAACGTCAGATACAACACAAATAATAGTTGGTGTCATAGAACGACACCACATGCAAAAACATATCCACCACAAAGTTTAAGATGCTCTGGACAACCGGCTGACTTTGACGGTATCCTCAAAAGGTAAACTGTCAAATCCATTGTTGTTTTTTTTTACTTCTTTTGGCTGCTTAGGAATTTATCTAAAATCTAATTAGTTTGATTAATTAACTTATCTTCTTAATCGCTAAACGCACAAACAATGACACGAGCTGAAAATTCAAATAATGTGAGAATTTTTTGTATCCACTTTTACTTGTTAATCAAATAAAGTTGTTCCTCATTTTAAATTTGAATTCACTGTCACAGTATAAAATTAAACCACTTTTTTATTTTAAAGGAAAGACTACGAAGTATGGAAGAGCTACCAACCGGTAGAAGTCAGCCATCGTTATGTGTAGCTTATTTATTACTAACTGGAACATCTGGCTGGGCTCTGAAGCAAGCCTCGCCGTCCACCTCATACGCCCTAGGAGCATTTTCATTTTTGTTGGGCCACAGTTTGGTAGGATTCCTGCACACAACTCACCCAGATCCTGGAACGATTCTCAAGAAAATATTTAAGCAAACATCCCTGCTAGCCGAGGTAGCACCTTTAGCTTTAATAAATGCAGAGTTTTATCTCTTCACCGGATTTGCCAAAGAATATGCATACGCACACTTAGCTACGGCTCTTCTACCATTAGCAGCACAAATTTTAATGGATCAACACACTCACTCTGTGGTCGACGTCGTAATCCTCGGAAACTTAGGATCTTTGGTGTATTTGCAAATAATTAAAGAAACTGGTGTATGGACTGGAGGATTGATTGCTTTGACGGCTCTGAATCATTTTGTATTTAAGAAATTATCCTACCGCTATGAAGTACCAAAAGCGGAGATAGTAACCATTGGACTGAGTTTCTTTACTGTATTTGCAGTAAATTGCTTAAAAGACCTCAAGGCTTAATTTGCTCAAAAATTTAACAAATTAACTGATTTTGTTTTTGGATGCATTCATAAAAGAAACGTTTTTTGTAAAATTTTTAATATATACCTTTTAAGAAAAGAAATAGGCAAGAAAATGACTATTTTGATTTATATTTTTGGGATTCGAGAAATCTTTTATATGTATTATTAACTGAAATATAATATACGTACATCTGTTGTTGTAAAATATGTTTTCACAGTTAGAAATTTTTGAGTGGTTTTACCGGTTAGAGCTCTGATATTTTAGGATTTTGGCTGTCGCGAACCCAGATGCAACTCATCATGTTTTGCTATGTTGTTGGCGTTATTTTAGGTAACATACAAAAATCTTTTAATGAAATTTTTCAAGGTTGCTGGTTAGGTCTGTTGATGAAATTTGATAAGAAACCCGAGAGCCACAAGAGTCGATACAAATAACTTTGATGAAAGAATGGTTTTAGATGTAGAGATTATTATTAGATTTTAATTGATTCTTTTTCTTCATTCCTTCCATGCAAATACCCTTATTCCACTTTTTAAATATTTTTTTTTTTATTCTTTTCAATACTTTTCAGCCCCAGGGTTGCTCAAACCAATAAGACGCTATAAAGTTTTGGGGAGACGAAAAATAAATTATTTTACTTTAAAATGTCAATAAATTTAACAATTCTGCAATCGGACTTGAGTTTAGCCACAAAACTCAGCTTTAGGCTGTTTGATATTCGTTTATTTGAGCTTGCTATAGAACTATAGAGTTGTGATTTTGCAAAACTCTAATGTTTGTGGAACTTTGTATCACTTTTGCAACTCCTTATAAACTAAATTGATGAATTTCGTAGAGAAAAATTATACATAAAAGTTAATTGTAGTGTTAGTTTATTTTTATCGTTTTTGTCTTTTAGGAAAATAGTTAAAGACTAAAAAGTTCAGAAGGCCCACCTCGTTTAGATGATGAAGGCAACCCGGATTTTACCTGAAAGTAAAATTAATGCATACGTCAGCATTTCGAATGAATTCGAATTTCAATTTCACGTGATATGAAATTCCATGTTCTTCAATCCTGATTTAAAAAATTTCGCAATTATTTGAACTGTCAAAATTCAAGGAGCGTCCATTTTGATTTTTTTTTAAAGTGAAATTGCACTGCAGATGAAATGCCATTTATAAGGGAAAAAGAGGAAGTGGAACTCTAAAGAAAAAAATATCAACAATTTTGAGAAAAAAAATCGAATATATTTGACTTGCCTGACGGCGCGGCGTGAGTATACCTAAATATGAATTGTTCAGATGAATTTTGTATTCTTTTATTCGTACTGCTATAAGATAAGCAATTTTACACGCTTCATAAGAAGCTCAAAGTGATTTAATGAGTAGAGAAAAGTTTCCTAGATCCATGTGGTATCACAATGGGCCATCTATTGATCTAAGTGTGTCGGTTTCTCCGCCGACAGCCACTTCAACCTAACCTTACCTATGTTTTCTACGGAAATAATAATAATTAAATGCTAAAAGGAAAATAATTATAAAGTTTCCTTAAAGGCTCTCCCAAACCAACGCGAAATCGTAGCGAATCATTCACAATAACACAAAATATGACAAATACACAACGCTAAACAACAACAAAAATCTGTCGTCGGCGAATGTTTCGCGTTGGTTTGGGAGAGCCTTAAATTTTACATCAAGAAATACAAAACTATGTGCAACTGCACCAATTTCACAACGCATAAACAAAGTGGATTGAGTATGTTCCAAAACCTGAATGAACCGAAATGCAGATCATCAATTTTCATTTTCGAAATTCCAATTCACAATAAGCATTTCGAACGATTTGTGGAACACCCAAATTTAATTTCGTCATGTAAGTAAGTGGAATGCAGAAAATGGACATAAAAACCTTTTAAGTGCTGTGTTTCTGTAATTCTTTAGATTTCAGATTTATATTATTTATTTTATTATAGTATGTAAGTTTTATATCAACATCATGTAAAGGAATAGGTACACGAAACAAACCATGAACAATTAAAACTTAACGTAACTTTTCTACGATCATAGGTTTTTCGGTAAGGCTACGATTATAGTGTTTGATGTTAAAGTAGAATTACTAAATATTAAAGAGCGATAGTTTAAACTTTAACACAAAGAACCTACAAATACAAATTTAGATGCAGAGGTTTCTTGTGCAAAAAATACAACAAATAATTTATTTCAAAATGTAATTTTTTTTTATTAATTGATGAAAAACTGTAGCTAGGTAGTACTTAGCATGCTTCAAATTTGTTTTTTAAACTGTCGTCATAATTATTGTTAAATATAATTGAATCTTTAAATTCGCTACATAAAAATCTGTTTATTTTTAAATTGTTTTTCTTTCATAATAACGTTTTAATTTGGTGGGAATACTTTCGTTGTTTATTGTTATTTTAATTTTATTAGGTATCTGCATAAAACAGACTTATTATAGCCCTAACCGTTTTTTTATACTATTGCTTAAAATATTTTTGAATTCGCTAACTTAATTTTCTTATTTATAGCACATTCTTAATTTCTTTTAACCTATTTGTACAATAATTTTAAATTTATATAATAATAAAAATCAATTTATTTTGTGAAAAATAACTTTATGGCATTTAAAATAATTTGTATATTGTAAAAATAAATACCAAAATAGAACTAATTTTTGCCGGAGTGATGTTAAAAATCTGTAATAAAAAACCAAGAATATGCACAAAAATATGTTGATAAATCAAAAAATTCATTAAGTCTATTGAGATCTAGGAAAGCCAACTGTTTTGATGCTATGTATATTTGCAGTGTAATGTTTTTATTGTTATCTTGTTAATTAAAACGAAATGAGCATAAGTCTTGTTAAAAAAGTATTTTGTTTGCACAAGGCGAAACTTAACTTCGTTTTGTTTAATTTTAATTTAAATTGTTTGTGTGTTATAATTTATATATTAATTATTCTAAAAACTATAATAATTCTTTGACAACGTATTAAGTTTAATGACCATGTTTGTATGTGCAGTTTAAAACCTCAATAGGGCATTAAAACTGTTTTATATAAAAATTTTTCTTCATGTACATTGTACAATGAAGTGTGTCGTTTAATTATTAATATTTTTTGTGTGTATATTTGCGATGAATTATAAATAAAAAAAATAGACAACAGGATGTAAAAACAAAAAATAAAGAAAAAATAAACAGTTCAGAAAATATATCAATCGCAAATAATGTTTTTTTTTTTTTTGGAATGGCAAACATATTTGCAACGTCTTTTTACTTCACATTGGTAAACAAATTAGTTTTCTTTGTCTTCTAGCTTCATGCTTGTGTCAGGATTTTCCAAGATTTTTTCCGTACTTAAAAGTGGAGTTTTGGCAACTTCGTGGAATATTTTATGCGAGTATTTACTTCTTATTGTTTTAATTGTTCCTTTAGGTTTCCTGTGTAGTCCAGCATTTAAAACTGGTATAATATGTTCGAATTCTTCTAGTGTGTAACCTTAAAAAAAAAAATTACATAAGTCAACTGAGAGTTGTATGTAGTTTGTAATTAAAATATTGATATTGTTATATAATATAGTAATTGGCGTATTTATGCTTCTGGTATTTTCCTCTATAATTTGTCTCTAAAAAAGAAATCACTTAAACAACTTTCTTTACCTTTTATTTACCAATTTTTTTGTTTTTACAAACTTTCATCAAAAAATCACTCGTGATTTAGAAAAGTTAACTTAAATCTAATGGCTTGTTCACGAAGTAGACAGGTAACGCGAAATATTAAACAGCAATATTCTATTTCTTCCACTTCTGATTCACCAAATTGAATGAGAAGACACAATCGGAAGTTTATATTATTAAACTCTTTCGCATTTATTAACTTAATAAGAAAATTCACTATGGACCGCTTCAAGTCAGTACCTTGCATTTTAGGCAAAATGAGGCAAATTTAATAAATAAATATTGAAATTTGGTGAATTAAAACTCTATTAATTAAAAATCTGATCAACTATTCCATGATAATTATAAATGTTCTTATAATTCAAAACGTTCTGCACCATTCTCTAAAGTTCTAAAAAGTTGTATCAACTGGGTTTTCAGTTATCGAAATTTATCAATTGATAATTAACAACCGTAATAGGGGTTATTATGAACTAGAACAGGCTCTATTTAAAACGAAGAACAACAACAGGAATCGATATCATACCCGTTGAATTTTTTAAACTCTTCTTTAGAATTAGGAGCCTTTGTCTTAGTGCGTTAGACTTTTAGCCACGGGTCTGGCGATCGAATCCCAACCTATGCCACCTAAAATCAAATCCAATCCATTGTTGCCAACTAACAACACTTAAACATGAATGGTTGCTGGTTGTAAGAGACCGTGATTATCTACGACCGGTCAGCGACACGAAATTTGGTAATATAAAGTAAATTTTGACACAATTGAGCGATTCGTACAAAAAGGGTCCCCCCAAAACCAACGCGAAACATTCGGAATGACGACGAAACTTTCGGCTGTCAATACATTGTATATGAGATTCGCTTAATATCGTCGCCTTGATGTGGATACTCTCATACATACATCGCCCTGTAAATAAATTTTGACAGACGAAAGTTTCGTTGTAATTCTTAATATTTCGCGTTGGTTTGGGGGAGCCTTAAAACATTTCCGGGGTATCGTCTGCCTTCCAAAAACACCTATATCCGCACAATTGTTGCAGCGACAGATTTGTATAAGATTTCAATCAAATTACGGTTCCGATTTTCAAGAACTATGACTTGTGGAATGCTTAAACGCTTCAACTTCAAAAATGTCGTACATTTCCTACAATTTTTTGGGTGGGGACAATATGTCAAATAGGGAACGAGAACAGTGAAAATTAAATTGTTCCTTATTTCGTTTTGATTTTGTTTTCATAAAATAAAGCTTACTTTACTTTTACGAAGGTTTCTGGTACAATGAATATTATAGAGTAAATCGCCTAATCAATGAATTTATCAATGCTGATTTTAGATTTTGCTCAAACTTTTTTGAGAATCTTCTTTAAATTTAGAAAGAAGGAAATCCACCTTTATTTAATTTTCAAGAAGCTTAGAGGGTTTACAGTTAGCACTGAAGCAGTTTATAGTTACCAACAATGAAAATTACAGTTGTTGACATGAGGTTGGGGGATAAACTCGCCGTCACGAAAAAATTTACCGTCCTCGCCCAATCGCTCAGTCATCATTCGCATGCAAGATCTCAAACGTATACCGATCGACAGAGCGGATATTATCACATTGTTTTAAAATATTCGACTTATTGATTCAGGTGGTGAGTCATTTAATGAAGATACACATATTTTAGCTCAGTTTGAAGCGCCAATTTCTCCGAATGTATAAGTATCACGGACGTGATTGATATCTCATTATGAATACCGAATCGAAAGTTATCAAGACCAAAAAATTCAAAATCGAACACCATTTAGAGGTCGCTTCTAGCATTTTCTTCAATAATTTTGCTTGAAAATCAGAATTATTATCAAATGCTGAGTTTTGGTGATAAAGAGCATGGAATTTTCAGGTATAGTTTGTAATTTCATGTAGCTTCTGAATATTCAGTTATAAAATTAATGTTTGAAATACAATTTTATTAGGTTTTTTTTTAACAAAAAAATAACGCAAAGGATCTATCTAGGACTTGGTGTTCACTGACTTCAAATTACCTCTAATTACACCAAAAACGCATTTCACCTCTCCAAAATTATTTTCTTGTTGATTTAAACAATTTTTTTAAATTTGAATTTCATAGCCTGTAATATTTTAATACTAAATCCTAACCGTTTTTTATAATGAAATATTATAAGCTAAAATAAATCGATAATCTTAAATGGTGGTGAAAATTAATTTGTAACTGAAACGTTTGAAACTTCAACCTGTATAATAATATTCTACTACTCAATAAAATTGCTTGCTTTTGAAAGCTTGCCCTGCTGTTTCTTAAAAGGTATAAAACTAAGAAGAACTCACCTTATATGAAAAACTACGAATAATCCATGCTTTATCACCAAAACTCAAAAAAGATATGCAGCTTTTAACATTTAAGAATTATTCCTTGGGCCTATTTCACGCAACATACATCACAAACATTGTATGATGTACCTTAAAGTAGTCGCCAAATTTGGCTCATTCAACTTAGAAAACGCATAATTTTGAAAAAATTTAAAATTTACGACCACTCATATGGGGCCTATTTTATGTCAAATACATTTCTGTGATGTATGTTCTGTGAAATAGGCCCCTGTTTTGAAGCAATATTTTAAAAAAAAAAGCTGGTAGAAACCCCTAAATGGTTTTAGATTTTTAATTTTTTGATTTTGACCATTTGTTTTCAATCTAAGCTGCATAATTTCTCCGGGTTCCGGAGAAAAGTGTTCTTTTGAATCACCCTATTGGACATGTTATAGAAGCGATTTATATAAAGAACAATATAAAAAAACGACCATATCAAAAGACGTCCCTTTTGTACTCGAAGATTTTTTTTTTGTTAAATGTTGCATGCGTTACTTCCGGTAAAGATGAAATATTACCTTAATGCACCAACAAAATTATTCACAAAAATTTTTGGCGACATTCAGTGCATGAAAAAAAATCTAATTTCATAACGTTTTCCATAAATTCTTTTTTTAAACTTCAATCAATCATTAATTATCTTGCATATAAATTTAACTTACCGGTATAATAAACCAATGTTTTTGTCCATGCATTTATCTCTCCATTCATCCGTAATGCAATCATTAACGCAGCGCAAGCCATTTTGGAATCGCTAAAGCTAATGGTTGCATAATCCATAAGTGAGAACTCTAAAATATATCTAGCCAAAGTCAGGGTTGGCATTGGCACTTTGGCGCACTTAAAATTAAATTTAAAAAAAAAACCATGAAATTTATCTTTCAAAGAATAATAATAAACATTTAACTTACTCTAGCGTATCTTCTAAGAAATCTATACGATAATGGTATTCCCAAATCATAGTTAATAGTTTTTAGTGTAGTCATTTCCATTTTAATCAATTCGTCGTGATTGTATGCTCCGTCACATATATACAAAAAATCTTCAATCAATGGCGGCGTTCGTTCCTGTGAAATAAGAAATCATAAAATATTCAAACGTTATACTTGATCCTTTTTAACTTACATCATATTTGGATGCAATAAATAAGGCTGCAGCTCCAAGCAGTTGCAATTTGTCTTTGTGTATGATGACTTTCCCCAAGAAAATATCAACCAATTTAACCGCCAGATATAATGTTTCATGGTTTAGCTCAAATGTCTCCTGTACCTCAACCATCCAATCGACAAGCAAGGAGCGCATCCATTTGGATAAATGTGTCTGTTTTGGCATATAATCCACAATTAAAAATTCAACCTGAAATTAAAAATGCATTCAGATTATTTTTAAACTAGAGCATTGATTCCTACAAACCTCTCTCGATTTTAGATAGTTAAAAATGTCCATGGCATAGTGAGAGACTTGAAAAGGATCGTTCCAATTGGCTTTGTCGAAATCTACAACGTCACAAGGTATTTCAGCTGGAAGATTCTTCAATGGCGACGGAGTGAATATCCTATTTTCATTCTCTACTTCCATTGGCATTTCTTCCTTGATTTCCTTCTTGTGTAGGCCTTGCGACAACGAACGCCGTTTAGATTCAAAGTTTCCAGAGGAGCGCACTGAATCTGAGCCCGAAATGTCTTCCAATGCAGACATATACAGGCTTTCTTCAGTCTTATTGAATTCATTAGAGATACGCCTTGTCGGTGGTTTAATTACCTCAAGATCGTCTTTTTTCTTAACTATTGTAGCAGCTTGGGCTTGAGCGGTTGCCAACACTTTTTGTTCCTCTATTATTTGTGCAATCGCATTACGAGTGTTTGCACGAGTACTTACTTTTGTTTGCCGCAAAACTATCGCCGCAGTACCATTTTCTTTCTAATGAACGTAATATAAAACATATTAATAAAATATTCGATTGGAATAGCTATCAAATAAATTTATTACCTTAATGGCTGCTGTGGCTTTCTTTTGGGCTTCATTTTGGACCTTGGCTACGATCTTTTTAACATCATTATCCAAGTGCAACGTGTTAACATTGTTTGTTAAATTTCCTAATGCTGACCTTTTGATTTTTTCGTTCTTCAATGGACTGTTTTCGGCTTTTCGTTTGCCTCTCGTCATAATAGACTCTACGTTTTGGTCTTGAATGTTTTGTGCCCTTCAATAAAAAAAAATCATTCTCGATATATTCGTTAAGATTATTATTTATACAAAATTTACCTTTTTGTTATTCCTTTCCTGGCAAGTGGCAAGAGACCCGATTTATTTGTAAGATTTTTTGTTGATTTTGTTGTAGCCATATTAATGAATACGTCCAATTTGTGAATTACAAAAATATATTTTAAAATGTTTCCCCTCGACAAAAATGCAGTTCTATTTTAAAATAAATCTGAAATGAAAATCAAATTCACTTTAAATATAAATTCATTATTTTTTTTTATTCAAAAGTGTTAAAAATTTTCTGCAAAAGATTTGACTTCTCTAGTAGATTTGAATTCTGTTGTAATTACATATTTAAAATAACGAAGATGAGGAAAATTAGAAAACTACTTCTGTTTATGTGCAGCGATTGGAGTTGAGGTCACTTGAACTTATAAATTGTAAATTTATGTATATACAAAAATTCCTGATCGACAATCGACAAAGTTTGATTTTTCATCGGGTTGTAGAAAAATCAATTTTGGGCTTACGAAGGCTATGCAGGCCTTCCTAACGCTTTCTTCAATATTAAGTTTCCAGTTTAATTTCGGGTCAAGAATTACCCCGAGAAATTTTGAGCTGGAAGAAAGTGAAAGTATTTGTCCGTTTAGTCGTGGTGTAGTGAAGGGTTGTATTTTAGTCCTGGTAGTGCAAAGCATCATAAGTAAAATTTTGTTTATATCGATGGGTGGGATTTTTGTATTGCCACCTCCCGGTCTATATGGAATCACCCATATACAGCCAGCACTGTTTTGAAAAATGCCCCCCAATAAGCCATGTAGGGAACATTTTTGGTGACCGAGCTCTAAAGTTTTCAAAGGGGCTGTTGAAAATACCTTCACTTACAACCCCTATTTTACAAAACGAGATGTTCAATGGAATGTTTAGGAATAACATGAAATTAGGAAACCCAATTTAAAACATTAAAGCCCAGATTTCCAGTTCGAGACCTATCCCTATCATGAATTCCATCGTAATTGCAAACTTTTCTGAATCCCGAAAAAAACTATCACCGAATCCGTTCGTAATAACAATTTGTATGAAATTTCCAACTACCAATGGAATCTGTGATGGTTTTTTCGGCATTCGTAACAAGTTTCCGATTAAAATAGAATTCGTGATAATGCTGATTACACAAGTCAACACGAATTTTGAGTCTGGGTTTTGTAGGTCTTATTTCGATTTCTAATGCAATGAAAGAAAAAATAATTTTACCTAATAAAGTTTGCTTTTGTTGCTATTAGGACGAAATTTCAAATTTAAGAAAAATCTCATTTTTATAAACTCAATTATGTATAAAAAGAAAACAAACTTTAGTTTATATATTTATACTACTTTTATTTACAGAATACAGTTAATAAATTTACAAATACAACAAAAAATATAAACAAGTTTTAAAAATAAATATTTTTGGGATTTCTTCTGTGAGAATGAACTTCGGGATTTCTTCTGTGTGAGAATGAACTTTCTCGTATGAGTCCCCAAATATAATCTCTTATAATGTTCTCATTATATTATCTTTCATAACGTTTCTCAGAGTCCAACACGTCTTGGTAAAAACGTTCCCCTTGCTCATCTGAATATGCCCCCATGTTATCCTTAAATTGGTGCAAGTGGTTATGTAACATGTCTACTTTTAATGACTATATACAACCAATGAGTTTATAGTTATCAAGCATAGCGGAAATAAGTTAAAAATTAGCTTCATAGGCTTCATAGATTTTTTTTGTTGATTGGTCAAATATTTTCTTACTTCAATGAATTCGCCGCAAATGTAGCAAAACAATGAAGAAGACATTTTTAGATCGCGTGAAGGACGAAATACGTTATTTCACTGGAAAGCTCGCGCGCACACTGACTATGAATCATGTGACTACTCTGCCACCCGAAAAACCCCAAGCTCACTTCCTCTCTTACGTATTAAAAGCCGGTTACCGTTAAACAGTCTGCCAAAATCTTAAATATTTATTTATCATTTGTATAAACTACAAAAGAAAACTTTATCAACTGTGAATGGAGTTTTTGGTTACTTTTTGATGTATAGTTTGAAAATTTTCATTAAATAATACTCAGAATTTTTTTTTTGACTTGTGTTATCCAAGATTCGGAATTAAAACATAGTTAACTCTTTGAAAATGTTTTTCTCTTAATGTAGATTTATAATTTTGGTGAGTTAACTTTGGATTTCTGACAGATGTGTTTTAACACAAAAGAAAAAGTGTGTTTAGGCGACACTATGTGAATCGCTGTCTCCCTAGTGCCGCAAAGTATAGCCCCTCTGTTTCGATAGTCAAAGCGCATATCATATTCATAGTTGCCACTGTCCAATTCCCTCATTTTTGGCTACTCAAAAGTTCTTCATAGAGTTTAGTTTAAAACAATATGAACGCCATAAATGAAAAATATTTAAATATGTAGTAACTCTTTCTTACCGCCATATTATTCACTTGATTAATCCAGAGTGAAACTTAAATCCGGGTGTAAATTAATTGAATTTAAATTAATTTACACCCGGATTTAAGTTTCTATCTGGATAAATCGAGTGAATAATAAGACGGAAAGAGATTATATTAAGTACATAGTTAATTTTAGTTCAAAAAACAATGTTTGAAAATTAATTTTAATGATTAGGTTAAATAAATTTAAGCATAAATCTTTTTTTTCTGGTTCTTAGAATACAATTTAAGGCATGACAAAGAATGTCGTGTACCCGAGTTTGTTTTCTTTTAATATTATATTATTATTTTTTAACCTATTTAAACTTTAGCAGCCTTATTTATTAGATTTCACTAATACTCGTTTAAACCTCGGAATAGTCAAACCGAGTCGAAGCACTTACTCCGTCTTTACGCCACGTCAGACAAATTCTTATTTATAAAATATTTTCTTGGCAGTTTTAGCTACACCGTCCTTATGTCAAATATATTACCAAAAAAATGACCAATCTAAAACTCTGGTTATTACAAACGTAATAGTCTTATTCTTGCTGCAGCAAAAACGTTTAAAGAATTTAAATCTATTATAAATGCAAAATCCACTTTGTCTAACAATTAGTAACAAACAAATTAAAAAAATTCTTCTACACTCCTTTTTAGTTTCTAAATGTCAGGTCAAATTGACATTTAGATACTAAAACGGCTTTACTACGGCTTTATTCCTACTATGTACCAGTTTTAGCTTACTCCGCCTCTAATACTCGTTTATTTTTTTTATAGGATTAGAGGCGTTGTAAAGTCGGAGTAAATTTACTCCGTCGATAAAACGAGTTAATAAATAAGGCTGTAAGTTATTATAAGAAAATTTTAAAATTTAAGTTATTAGAAGAACTTACTTTTAATTAATATAAAATTAAGTATTTTCGTGACTTTAAGTTTAGTCGAAACAAAAGAACTTTGCGTTTGACAAGAAAGATAAAGCCGCGTTGAAAGTAATTATGTTCATTAAGATAATAATTCAGTTTCGAACAGATTATCCTCTCCGTAGACGATCTCGCTTTTTGAGTGAATGTTTGCCATGGAATTGAATAACCCCGTAAAGTGCTTTTCTCGCATGGATTCATCCAAATCGAGGATTATATCACAATTGTTAGCCAGATCTATCCAATCCGGTTTTCGTCCATACTGATCACGTCTTGTACCAAATATTCTGGTTAAATGTAGATACGAATAGTTTCGAGAACCCTGTTTCCAAGTGATGCATCGCTCACTGCCTGCAATAATGGCAAAACTCAATAGAATTCAAATTTGAACTGTTGACGCCGTTATGATTAAAATGAAACCCTTTAATATGATGTTGCGAAGGCTTGGCAGCCTAACTGCAAGTGTGTTATCTCGCAAAACCCCTATTTTATAATTTGAAACCCTTTAAATTTCTGCAATATTAGCACATTGATACCTCTGCTCAATTACGAGAGGTGGCGATACTTTCGAAGCTTTTGTGCTTTCCATTTATATTATAACTCGAAACTGAAAAAAAATAGTTGTGCCATTATTGCAATGCGCGACATGTACTTTGGTGTACTAATAGGTAGAAGATATAATATGTTCCTAAGGAAAAAAATGTAAAATAGAACTGCTTTTGCTGTGGCGTTTAAAAAACTCGTACTTAGCATTTGTTATGCATTTATTATTAAATTTTTAGATTTAAGGTGATCATCATTTCTAGGTACACGTATTCCCTAATTCCAACGCCTCCCCATCATATTTTCAATTATCTCCTCTTGCAATCCGTCTTTGGCCGTTAAACCATAATTTTAGACTCCTCTGCGTTTATTTCTTATCCACATTTTTTACAAAATAGCCCAGTCTGTTGATCATGACTTGAAGAGAAGCTGAAGACTCGGCCAAAATGACAATGTCATTATAACTTTTATTTTAAGATTTTCGAACTCAACACCGCAAGAAATCCAATTTACAAATGTCATCAAGAAATAGCGCAAATAATAAAGGATTCAGACTAAAACCCTTGACGTAGTTCCCCATTTATTTATATCTCTTATGATTTACTGCAGCCATTAGAAACACTAGCCGTCATTTTGTTATTAAGTTTTTCCAGCGCTTTAACGAACTTTGAAAATACGCCTAGGTTATAACTCCTTATATGTATATTTGTCTAAATTTGTACACAAAAGTCCGTCAAATTTCATATACCTAACTAAAATAAAATGGAAATTCATAAAAATGCACAGAATTTCGAAGTAAAGGGACAAACCTATTTATTGGCAAACCAAAAATCACAAAACCATTTAGGACCTACTTTTTCTAAATAAAAGATAAGTTAAGAAATAGTTAAGTGCAAGAGGATATTTGAAAAATGGAGAAGTATAACCAATGCATAGAACCACTTTAATGTATAAAACGTCAGAATCCAAATCCTCACATCAAACATTCTCTTGCAATAAATTCAATTTTATTCAATTTTATTCACCATTTTGGTTTATTTTTTTATTCAAATAGTTAAACCTTCACATCAGATACCAGATGGGTACCACAATATCAAATTAAAATCGAAAGAAACTAAAATCTGGATGTTTAAAAAGTTGTTATAGTTCTTTGGTTACAAGAAATTGGCATGTTTTACTTCATTGTTCATTTCTTGAGTTAAAACATAAAACTAACCAAAAAGACCTTTCAAGTAAAGACCGGATGACTTCAACCAATCATGTATTTTAGACAAAACGAAAACTGTTGTAGGTACATATGCATTTGTTAGTATTAAGCTATTTAATTTCTTTTAAATTTTTTTTTGTTATAACCCTGTTTAAAGGATCATTAGTTTCGGGGAAAAAAACTGTGAAAATCTTCTTTTATTTTTTAGAAACGGTACCTTTATTAAATACAGTAAGATTTTTTTAAATTATTTCTCTAAAGGAAATGAACCTGAGTTTTATGAATTCGGAAATTAATTAAAATTAGACAAGGACTTAGGTACAAATAATTAACTATTCCTTGAAAAAAAAAACAAAAGGATTTAAAAACTTCAAATTATTTGAAACAAATTTATCTTTATAATAAACCCAAATACTTATGTACAGAAAAAAAAAAAAAACTTTTTTCTGATTTACTTAGGATTAAATGTCTTGCGAACCTGGTGTAATTGGTGTGTTCAGAAAAATGAGATCTCAGAGAATTTTCTCACTCAAAAAGTGAGCAAGCGAATCCAAGATTTTTTTTTCCCTCAGAGTTTTGAGAAATTTTGCTGAGGAATCCTGTTCAGGTAACTGAGAATGCTGAGAACTCCGAGATCTCATTTTCCTGAACATGTCTAATAATTCGAAAAGGAATTCAGTGCATCAAAAACCTTCGGAAAAGAATAGTCTGGTTTATGTTTGAAAACAATTAAAATTTGTGACACCATAAACTTGTCAATTTAAAGAAATTTTCCACTGAAAAAGTCGTTTCGGAGATAATTCTTTTTATAGATTACATTATCGTGTCTGGTACACAGTATATACAAGCACCAATAGAAAATTAACCAAGCAAACCGAGTAGAAAGCTAAGAGCAGCCAACTTCATGCAATTTTCATTTGGCTCTTTACTAATCAATAATCATATCGTCGGCTAAATACGTAAAGTCCACTTTTGGCCGAAATTGAGATATTGATTGAAACGCATTCTGCACAAAATGGTCTAATCACTTTTGTCCAATGTATCGTAGTTGTTGCAGAATCTAAAGAGAAAATCAGTTTTTATATGGAGCCTTATGCAATTTTTTGCAAAAGTGGAGTTAGCAGCTTTACGTATTTAGCCGACGATATGAAAATTCAGTGGTTTTATAATTATATTGAGGATCAAGATTGTACTCTGCTTAGAGCTTACTCGATTCCCTTAGGCTCTGGTTCCCTCAGGTTCTGTGCTTAGAACACGCTTAATGTACACATTTCGGTATTGGCAAGGAGGGTGATACAGGGCAGACTACACGCAATTGTCTACAATTTTCTTAAACCAGTTTGTTCATAGGTGATCGGTTTGCTCACAGTTGAATTAAGGGTTATTGCAAAAGGTAAATTATCGAATGCGCATGGTAGCCAAAATTTTTATCAAAGAATCGATAATTGAGTTGTGCTTCATGGAAATCGGTAATCATCCGATTTTGGTTGAATAGCGCCCTTTGATTACAACCTGTGGAAGTCAGTGTACATATTTAACATGCTGTGAACAAACTGGCCCTAATACTTATTTTGTTGATCTTCCAATACTTCTAAAAACATCATAACAGAAGAACCAATTTGATGTTAACTTGTTGTTTGTGGCATTTGAATGGAAGAAGATGTCTTATTGTGCACATTAAAGTGCTAAGAAATACACGCAAAATATCGATCCTGCGTTACATTTTTGGTCAAGCGTTATTCATTTCTGAATGAAATTTAGTAAGAAACCATCATTCAGAATGTACACTGATTTTGAGCTAGAATAGCAAAGTCCAATCCCACAGCGAGATTCAGAGTAATGAATAACTTTGGTAAAAATAAAAAAATAAAGGAAATAACAATTACCTCCCGCCACAATTAAGCATTTTATGTTAAAGTTTTGCTAAGACAAAAAAAGGATACCTTAATTTTTTTTTATTCCTCGGTGGACCTTTATTTCTTTTTAATTTTGGTATAAAAGTGAAAAATATCGCACAAAGTTTTTTAATGTAAAATAAACAACAAACGTAATGGCGACAAAGCCTTTTCAGCATTGAGGACTAAGATGCATTTCACTTGTAGACTTACCAAATTGTTCCTTACAAACAATTCTTCAACCCACCGAAATTATTATTATTTTAAAACAATAAACACAAAATTAAAAAATGAATTAACTTCTAACAAAATAATGTAAAACAACAAAATAAAACTATTTAACTATAAAACAAAAATTAATAATAATAAAAACGGAAGCAAAAATGCTTCTTCTGCCGAGTGATGGTGGAGAGATAACCACACCGCCAAAAATCAGATCGACAGATGATTTCAAAAATCTGTATCTGTTCCTTCTTCCTTCATTGGATCTTCCTGAAAAAAAAAATACTTTTTCGAAATCACATTCCCGGCAAAAAGACAAAAAGAAAGGGAGTGAACACTATCTTCGATTTTTGTCGTCCTCTTCTCAACCTATCTGTGGTGGACTCAACAAAACCCAATCAAGGGATCCTTCTTCTTCGTCCCTTGCACTTGGGCCCTTTCCCTTTTTCGGAAAAGGTAATCGTATCGTCTCATATCGAAGATCACAGTGGTGAGAAAATAGGCAGGTAATATTTTCGTGTCACGATTGTAGGTTCCTTGCGGGTTTGATTTAACAGTTTCGTTTCCCCTTCATTTTAGTTTGTAGTTGTGAGTTATGAAAGAGTATGTAATCGGTGTTCATATATTATACATACATATATATAAGGAGTAGCTAACCTATTGTCAAATTTAACAAAAACTAAAAACTGGAGGAGCAGCTGGCAAAAGAAGTCCGTTCTTGAATCTATCGCCGAATTGCACTAATTGAAAGATTTTACTCAATTTTATTTTGGCACTACATCAGGTAGAGAATGTATTTATCTTTTATCATAATTGCAGACTAAACGGCTTATCAAAAGAAACTGTTATGATTATGATGCCCAGCACGAGATATATTTATAACTTCTATATACGCAGCTTTTATAGCGAATTATTTATAATTGAAACACAAATACGCTAGCACTAGTTAGTTTAGTTATTTTATTAATTTTTACCTTGTATTTTTGTACTATTTCCAGTTTGTTCGATCTTTAAACTTTACCACAAAAACAAATTACAAATTACTCAAATCAAACATTTTAGGACATAAAAACAACCAGAAAAACGATCACGATTATATTCAAATGGTACTCATTAGTTATTTTTGATTTCCAATTTTATGTGGCAGAATTTTTGTTTAAGTTTTTTGATTCAAAGTTGTATTTTTTTGAAAGTTTTATCGGCTTCGAAAGCCAAAATGCCGTTCTTTTCTTTCGTTCGTTCGATCGTTTTTCTACACTTTTGAAATTTTGAAATGCAGTGCACAGGGTGAGCCAGAACGAAACAATTTAGCTGTCACTTGTGTTGGCAGTGCCATCAGTGTAAAATCGTTAAGTTTGTAAGGCCATGTTATCATCAAAGGTTTGATCGTTGTGTACACACGGTGACTCTTGAAAATCGGATGAGTCTTGGGAACAAATTTGTAATAATTGTGAAGAATACAATCATTAAAAAAAATATTTTGTGTAAATGTATTTTAAATATGTCTGATAGTAAATCTAGTTTCAACGTGGAAGTACTACTAAATATTCCATTTAATCAACAAAAAAAAAAAAAAACAAACCAAAGAGTGTATCATGTCCGAAGGAACATGATCTTATATTTACCAACAAGAAGGGGTTGTCGGAAAATTTGAAAAAGTCTTCAAATAAACACCATGGAGGTGCATTAATATGTATTCGTTAAAAAATGATAAAATATTATTTAATTTTAATTTTATCTAAATTCCCTACCGCACTTCCATATAAGCCCGTTGTGCTGAAATTGGAACCAAACTGTTTAGTTGCAGGTGCGCGCCTGGCCTAAGGCGTCAGTTATAGCGGAAAAACCATCAGGAAAAGTTTAAACAGATAGAAACAAGAAAAATGTATTTATTTATTTTCGTGACTGAATTTCATTTTCCGTACCAGCTGATTGTCATTTCAATCAAAATGAAACAAATCGTTCCAATTATTTTCGTTCCAGTTTTTACTTGTTCCACTGACAGATCAGGAAAGCTTGAAAACTTTTCGTGTTCGCTATAAACACTCATAAGGAAAAAATTTCTCTTTCCATCTGTTTCAACTTTTCCTGATGGTTTTTCCTGATCGATATAACTGGCCCCTTACTCAAACAGAATTAAAAGTTGTATTTTATTTCCCCGCAGATCTATTTCAGATCAGTGCCTACGTTCTGTAATGGTGGATTTACATTCATATTCATCTGCAAATATCAAGAAAACCAGGGGCCGAATTACGGCATCAGTGACTATGACACGTGAGGGAACTTTCATATGAAATATCGAACATCATCGATATTTTGTATGAAATTTCCCTCACGTGCCGTTCAGTCACTGATGCCGTAATTCGGCCCCAGAGCGGGACAGATTCATGCCGAAAATACGAATGTGTGAAAGAGTTCCTATATAAAGATGAACCTGTTTATATCTGAATTATGGCATCTTTCTATAATCTGCATTCATGAAGATCTCTGCATTTTGGTCTTCTCTCTCTATTCAACAAATGTAAATTTTATATCTTAAATCTCTTTTTTTGTGGAATGTAAATCCACCATAACTCTCGCATCGACAAAATTGGTCGAGAAACGTTGGAAAATGGAACAAAACCCATATGATTTGTTTCAATTTTCATCGTTTCTTGAATGAAAATAAAACCACCAAGGATCACAGTGACAAGACTAACGTCATATACCCATCTCTATTTTACATTTTTTTGTTGTTCTATTTTCATGAAGGTACTCGTGTTTTTTCTTTACACTACTGACGCCATTTGCAAATTTAATAACCACCACAGAAGTAATAAGAGTGTGTTTTCAAAATGGATTTGGAAATCCAAATTAAAAAGCAAAGTTGAATCTTATGCTGTTTTTTTAATACATCTTGAGGAAAATAACAAGTGAATTGGAATTTCGAAAATGAAAATTGGTTTATTCCGTTTTCCGTTTTCAGAACGTATTCAATCCACTTTTTTATGCGGCATAAAATTGGTCATTTGTAGACACTGATCTCTATATACACTGGATAATGTATTCATACAAAATTATTGAGGCAAAAATATAGTAGCGGCCGGTACCCTCATATAACAGTAAAAAACTACTGGACCTGGTTTTTCTTTGATTTTTGATGTGTAAACATCTATACTGGTGGTAGGGTGAAAAAAAAACGTAACGTATCTTGTGATCGTGATTGTGATTCTGTGATTGTGATTTTTTTCAATATTTACAGCAATGCTTGTTGAAATCAAATAAAATGGACAATTTCGGCAAACATCTTCAATCTCTTTTTTCGTTTGTGTAGAGCGAGATATGAGGTCGTGGCCGGCAACCTTTTAAAAATTGCCTCACAAAAACTGTTATAAACTATAGACCAGTATATTATAGAGATCAGTGTGTGTAGATTAGATAGTTTTGTATTTCTTGAGCAAACTTTATATTTTTGTTTGAATTGAAATTCCGCATGTTCTACAATACCTACGTTCGTTTACGAAAATTTCGCAATTACTTGAACTGTCAGAATTCAAGGTGCCTCCATTTTTAATTGTCTTTTTAAGTGAAACTTAAGTTGATTTCCAAAGTACTTTTTACTTTTTAGTTCTTCCCAGTAGATGATGAATGGGATGCGTTAATTTTGCCAAACAAAAATCTAACCTTAATGTAGATTTAATTTTTTTTTGTATCTGCATTCAATTCGATTTCATTCGAAATGCAGAACATGGGTGTTAAAAAAATCTTCTGATTACCAAAAGGAGATTAGTGAAAGAAGTGTATGCAACTGATACCTTATGTATTCATGTACCTAATCATTAGAAAAGTTTGTTTTATCAATAACTCCTTATATGTATGTATAACTACCATCAAAGAAACAAATTATTTGATACCATAGAAACAATGAATATAAACAATTTCATTTTTTAAATTCTGCAATGAAGTTCTAATTAATGTGAATAAGTTTTATTTTCTTAATAAAAATGAGTTCAGGTAATATTTTATTAAATCCCGGGATAATTACATGTTTGCTTACAAGAAAATAGAACTCAGATCAAATTAAATGTTTATTTTGTTTTTATTTAAGAACCTACGCTAAAGAACAAATATTTAAAATAAAACATCTCATCAATAAGGTTGAATTTATATTCTGTAAACGAAATATCGTTCTCAATAACAAGTGAATCTTATAAATTGGTCGAAAATGCGTAATTTATATTAAATACTATGATCTCATTTTTCGTTTTGGTTAAGTAAAAAATGGTATAGCGTGTCAAAATGTGAGCTTTCAATTTTAATATTTGAATCGTTCGTTTGTACCTATTCAACAGTGACGTGAAATAAGACCCAACTAAATGAAACCAAATTTGAAAATAGACTTTATTTTCCATTTCCAAAACGAAATAAAATTTTGGAATGTTGGGAGTGCAGAAGGAGTGACCAAAGGAAAACGATAATATATAAGGATTCATCTCTTTTGACAAACTAAAACGACCATGTAAATAGAGGCCAAACATTTAACCGGAAGTTGCCGTTACGTGATCGAATAAATAAACAGTGTCCCACCCCACTAGCGGTTTTGTTAATATTTGGCTGAGATATAAGATAGGTATCCCTACGCTCTTTTTCAAGACTATAATAATGGTGTTGTTTGTATCCCTTATTGAAATAAATGATTTATATACTTTTTAAAGAAGAACTTTATTATATAAAAATATCTGTACACTTAGGGCCAGTTGTACAAATATTTAAACCGTCGCGTGGTTCAGCAATTTTTATCCACCGATTTCGGCGGATTAATCGAGTTTCAATAGTGGTTTACTGTTCAAATGTGTGATAATAACCAATTACATACTTGATCCAGCGTTGAACGTTATTTAATCCGCAGAAATCGGTGAGTTGAAATCTTGAACCGAGGCTGAACCACTATTGTACAACTGGTCATTAGGATACAGGAGTGTACTTTAGGATGTAGGGGAAATGTATACTTTATGGGCTTAGTTATAAATGTGAAGTGATATCACTGATCTGTACTCAGCACTCTAAACACATCACTCCGCACTTATAACTTCAAGGGCGAACTGGGAGTCAAAGGGCCTCCCGGGATTTCAACAAAAGGCAGCAAAATAGCAAAATAAGTCTAAGAGTGAAAAAAATAAGCTTCGAAAACGACGACAAAACAAATTTTATCGTTGTGTAATTGAAGCCAACAATAGTCTGCTCCGAAATTTTTATTATGTAATTGAGATAACAAAAAATGTAACTTGATTTTTGAAAACATTTTATAATTGATGTTTTCTACTTCTACCGAAACTTCGAAAATACTCACAGCCATCGAAATATCGTTGTCGTTCTTTTCTATTCTGTTTCAGCGGCTCTGAAATTTTCACAAAAAAAAACCCGTAGAAAAAAAACACAGTTTTTGGTAAATTTATTTAAAAAATAGTTACCAAACAGGCATAACAATTAGTGTGGGGCCCCATCAGCTTAACTATAGTTTTTGTTTAAATTATTCTTGGGATCCAATAGCCTTATGCTTATTGTGGGGCCCCAAACATGAGATGGTGGGCTTTTCGCGATTCCTTTCGGGCCACAAAAGCTGTATATTTACGGTAAGGCACTTTGAAATTCAATTTTATAAGAAAGTTTTCTTGTAAACGAGCAGAAAGTACTGCAGGAGGCTTTCATGCACTTTTTGTTCTCCCAGGGGCCCACCAGGCAAAATCCCGGTTGCCCGGTGGCCAGGTCCGCCCCTGATTGTGAAATTTAAAAAAAAGGGTTTTGTTTTGAACAACAAAACGTTGGTTAAACTTAACTACTTTTTGAAACTTTTTGCAAAACGTGGCAAAAATATGACAACAAGTGAAAAACATGAGCTAGAGTACCTGGGTGAGGGAAGCATTTTGATCTGTCAAATTAATCTGAACTGAAAAGACATATCAAAAACTGTTTTTTTTTTACTTTTCGCACACAAATGCCTTTATCGTATATTTAATTTTCACTTTTTCCTACGTTTTTCTAAAAATAATTTAATTATTAATATTGTTATACCTTTAGCTTTTTCTGTAAGAAATAAGCAAGCAGAAAAATAAATTAAGGTATGCGAATATTAAAGACACTGATCCCGGGATTTTCGGGATCGAAAAATGGGCCGGGATCCCGGGATTGTATTCTCTATATACAACCATGGTTGGAACTACGACTATTGTATCTTGTATTTCCCGGTAGACTTTCTGTAAGAACTTTTTACGACCTAGGCTAAGTTAAAATAAAAAGCAGCTTTTTAATTCCAGTAGTAGGATAGAGAAAATAACTTTTTTGTCACAACTTGTTTGATCGATACAAAATAAACAGCATTTGCTTGCCATTTGTTATTATGCAAAACAAAATTATAACATGAAATTCCGATGCTCCTTTGACAAACTACATGCATGTCTCAGTGCCATTTTTGAGTCTTAGACTTGGGGCCCAAGATCTTAAGGAGGGCTCTATTCTTGCTGATTAAAAATTTGTTTTCGATTTTATTTTAAATTCATTTTTTAAATTGTAAAATCCATGTTAAACCACGGAATTTTGTGGTCAAAAGAGGTTATATTACAACGTGCGTCGTCATAGATTTGCCGATTGTGTTAAATAATAAAATTAACACTAATATTTCATGAACTCCTCTAATATAATGTGGTAAACCAATCGACCCTTTTGATTAATGTAAAACGTTCTGCGGAATGTTTGGAACTAAAATTTTAGAACAGATATAAAAGCGAAGTAAAACAAAAACTTGGAAACACAATACACACAAATCAAAAAAATTGAGTTGGGAATAAAGTGTTTGTTCATCTTTTAGAATACAAAATTTCCACCCGCTTTTTTTAGGAATGGAAGGTCAAAATATTTCGTTCATCTTTCCGAGCTGTTCATCTTATAGAACCGTTCATCTATCCGAGATTTTACTGTACATACTAAATTTTTATTGTCAATATTCATTCTCAAACGAACACTGAAAGCCAGGCTTTACGGCTTTTGGTTTTTGCGAAAATAAAAAAAAACTAAGATTACTTTTTTAACTGTCTGGTCTATGGCCAATAATTAATAAGCCTATATAGTTTAACAATTAACTTAAAATAGATCTGACTTTTATTCAAATGGGAATGTTCCTTTCTCGTTGGATTACTTTACTAAATATTTGTTTGTTCTGTTTCGCTTGTTTAATAAAAACCGCGGTGCTATATGGGCCCCACTTGGAATTAAAGGCGGCTCAAATAATGCATTTGTGATTTAATCTGCCACGATATTCTTCACCTTATCGAGTACACATTTATTGTTGCCTTCAATCGATTGTCCTTTTATTAAATGACAAATTTATGATGAACCAAAAACAACCACAAAACCGTAAATCGTGTGTTTTTATCGTTACCTTAAATGTACAGTGGCTACATAATACATATGTATACATACATATATATACATACATGCATTTAATATTAACATATAGAAATCATATTGGGTATGTATTTGATTTTTATTTTTTTAAGACATGTATCGTATTTATACCTACGATTGTTTTATTTGGCGATGTTAACTTATGTAAGGCCTTCCTTGACTCAAAATATACCTGTACATCACATGAATTGGTATAGGTATAGTGAAGTATTTGTAACCCCCTCTAGAAGATTCTTTACTTTAAGATTTAGGTACATATTAAGTATAATCAAACTTTAGGTAATAATTTGTAAGATGCTGAAGTTTGTATTGAGCTTGTTAATGGCCAGTTTCCGCAAAGGAAATCAAATAAAGGTGTGTTTTTAGTAAGTCCAGTAGGGTTAAGCACGTCAGTGCTAAACAATTTAAATATGCGGGTTTTTTGGCAAGTCCGGGGGGAAATGGATGAAAAAATCGACGTATGTCGGTGCTAAACAATTTACAGGTTAAATTCAACAACAACTAATCCCCTGAGGGCTTAGGTAACCCCAGAGAATTCTCAGGGCTTAACTTAAGCGTGTATAGACAAACTGTATTATCGGCGTTAGTTTGTATGAAAACTTCATTTTGTTTCTGTGATGACATCGCTAATCCCCGTTGTCGTTTTTTTTTTGTCAACTAATTGTCCCCGGGACTGCAAAAAATACTTCCATAATTTTAGGCTTTAACTATAAAGAGAGACTGATCTATGTCAAATTGGAAACTGAATATTTGGCGGCTGTCACTTTATTATGTAGATAAATAGATTCAAAAAATAAATGGGTGGGGGAATATGCCAAACATTTTTTGTATATGCCTTACACTATGAGGAATCCCGTCAGTCAGGAATCACACCTCCAACACTTTCAGCCGTGTATATGATTTGAAAATAGAGGGTATTGTCTCTTTAAGAGGCAGAACCGAAAAAGATATCAGCAATAAATTCGGTAAAGCAGAGGGTGTGTTCAGATTGTTGTCCAACCTTTGAAAAAACAATTTTAGGCATAAAGATCAAGCCGAATATTTTATATCGATAGTTGGTTGGATAAGCTAGATAATTGCCTGTTAGTCCAGTAAATAAATCCATAAAAACGACGTCGGTGCTAAAAGATTTACAGGTAAAATGCAACAACAACTAATCCCCTGCGGGCTTAGCTAATCCCTTAAGCGCACAGAAAAACTGTGTTACCGGCATGAGTAACATACATGTTAGGGGCCAGTTATAGCTTTCATTGAAACTCATCATTGAAAACTTTAATTTTCAGTTTTGAGGCCCTAAAAAAGCGATATCAGTGATAATTTTGATGCCAATAAAAAGCTGATGACTCGATTATTATTTCTTGTCATTTTGGCCCTACCTTTCACATAAAACGATTTCTAAGATTTCAATGATCAATGATAAGGCAGTTCAATCATTGAAATAAAGAAGTTCATTTCCTCCGATAGGCTGGTCCAAAATGAAATATTTTTTTGACTAGAAATAATAATTGAGTTATCAGCTTTTTATTTGCATCAAAATAATCCCTGATTTCACTTTTTAAGTGCCTCAAAATTAACAATTAAAACTTTCAATGAAAGCTATAACTGGCCCCTTATCGATAGTTTGTATCCATGTTTTTTTCTGTGATGGCGTCGCTAATCCCCGTTGTCGGTTTTTTCAAACAATTGCCCTCGGGATTGCAAAAAAACACACCTATAATCACCGGAAAGCTGGATTTTGGTATATAGCCTCCTCATTGTGTTCTTAAGAAACTGTCAAAAGTCCCCATCGATAAGAGCGCCACTAACAATTTCACGTGGGGTTGAAGGTCCCTCAAAATGGTTTTTCAGGAATAACTCCCAAATGGGAAGTTGTACAAACAAAAAATCCAAGACTAATTTTTAGCTTGGAAAATTTCCTACAAAAAAGATTAACATTTTTTTTCATAAAAATACCGTTTCCGAAATAAACCAATTGGAAGAGTTAAATAAAGGTCTTACTTTTCTATATATGTAGTTGGTCGGCTAAGTTAAAAAATTGTGCATTTTGTGATAAATGCATCAATTTTTTTTGTTGTCGGTACATTATATGAACATGATTTTAAGATATTGGTCCACTGTATCTGTCCACCCCTTTAGGTGGGAGGAGCAAATTAAAAAAAAAAAATTAAAAAAAGAAAATGAATATCATGCAATACAATATCATGTTATAACTTTTTTTTTAAGACAGTTATTTATTCTTTAATTGTGTGTTCAAATTATGTTATTTTAGTGTTTAATTCTGAATAAATGATTTTTAAACTCTTAATTTTTCGAATAAAATTCGAATAAAATCCGGCGATTTTTTCCGAGTCAAATGCTTTATTGACTGGACTATGTACAGGTCTGTTCGTTTACTTCCCAAAACTTCCAATTTCTACCAATTTTAGTACAATTAATTTTTTATGAACTTTCACAAAAATTTTTTTTGTAGAAATTGACAGTTTTGTGAAGGAAACAAACAAATTTATTTTATTTATGTCGAATTCCTTTCAAAAAAAGAATCGAATTTTTTTCCAAAAGAATCTAATTTTTTGAAAGAAAAGAAAGAAAGATTCGTTTTGACAGACAAAATTCGATTCTTTTGGAAAAAAATTCGATTCTTTTTTTGAAAGGAATTCGACATTAGTTATATAAATGGGAAATATGTGCATTGTACAATTCATATGTGACAGTTTGCAAAAGTTTACAGAATTGATTGACTCAAGCTATGGGTTTTTCGGAGGAATTTGACATTCAAATAGTTTCGCTTGGCCTAATTAACAATAATACCTATAAGTCCACTAAATATAACTATCGCTACACTATCTTGAAATTCTCATTCTCATCAGACATCAAATGTTTATATTAAATCCTGTGCATTTCGTACTTGGTTTTTGCAGACACGACGTCATATTTCTTCCGCGTTTCTGCTATACTAAACCTATTGAACATGAATTAAACTCACATTTTTAACTAATATTTTCAATTAAAATATCAGTAAATACGCGTTTGCAGTTTTTAAGATATATAATACAAAACTAAATAACTGATGCAAATTCTTCTTTTTTTAAATCATTATTTAGTAGGTGTATCTTCATACTTTAATTACCTACATACCTACCCATGTAATTTTAAATATTCCAGCTTTGTATACAACTACATAAAATATCTGTATCACATAAAACGCCAGGTACCTTATACATACCTTGGCTATACAAAATGCATGCACATTGCACAACATCAATTACAAATAACTAAATGGTGGGTACGATTCAAGCAAGAACATCTGCTTTCCTTAGAATTTCAATACAAATCATCGCAACCCCAAAACATTGCTATACGAATACGAGTATTATGTACTCTTATATAGGTATATTTGCGTGACTTATTGCGTTAAATATGCCATTTCTTTTCCATAACAAGCTGATTAAACTGTCTATTTGATGGAACAAACACCGACCCACTTCCTCACATCAACCTTACATACATAGGTTAGGTATATGTATGTTAAGGACTAATATTTCCCACAGTCTACATACAATACAATAAACATTTAACATTTTAACTTTCTCATTTATTTGTTGTTTCTTATAGTAGCACAAAGAAGCATGAAATTAAAGGTGACGGCGGCGGTTGGCGCTCGCGCCAAAAGTGTTTCAACTCCAATTATTATTCGTGGCAAGGCAACACAACAACAACAACAACAGCCTTCACCGCATTCATATCACGCAAACAAGACAATTCTAAGGAGTATTTCGATTTTTTTGGCTAGTGGCAAAAGAAACAGTCACCAGTCGAGAAATACTTCGGGCTCTGCAAATAAGCGGCCAAATAAAATGGATTCAAATGGAAAATCAAATCCAAAATTGTTAGAAAGTTTACGAAGAAAAACACGATTTTCAAAGTTTGTAATTGTTTATATTATGTAATTTTTTTTTTAATATTTCGTTTGTAAAAACAATAATTTTTTACTATTTTTGCCGATACTTTTATTGAAGTTATCTTTTAAATTCAGAGACGAAATTGATGCGCTTTATAGAATCTATAGAAAGTTGGTATCAAACTGTCAGTATGCAGCGAAAGCCTTAGCTGCTAATTCTTCAAGCTCCGTTATCGCCAAGCCGCATTCTACTGTTGAGGTGAGTTTGGTTGCACTAATTTACAAATTATTAGGTATTAGCTACTTCTATATTTTCTTCTAAACGGAACTTTAGTCTAAGCTAAATTTCTAGTACACAACTCTGTAAAACTTAATTTAAGTACCTATATCTTCATTTCTTAACACAAATAGCTTATCTTTGCTCTTGCACTTTTATATAAAAGGTATAAACAATTTACCACAGCTAAGTCTAGAGATCCAAATTTATAAAATTATTATACACAAGATTATTTATTTTAAATCTAAAATAAAATAAATAAATTGGGTGGCGCGATAGCTCGTGTAGAACAAGGACCTAGTGACAAATCTCAACCATTCCTGGGTGCGTGTTATTGGCAGGAATAGAGGGGACGTACAATTTTTAAACTTAATTGAATTTAATTTACATCCGGATTTAAGTTTTAATCTGGAATAATCGATATGGCGGTAAGGGTTAAATTATAATTAAATCGCGGGTAAGTGATCGGTGTGCTAACGAATAAACAACACAAGTCAACATGAATTTTGACTTTAAATAAAGGGTATTACAATTATTAAGCTGTACCTAAAGTCACTCGAAAAACAAATATATTTGATAGAAAAGTTTGCTTTTGTAGCCAGGATAACGTTTTAACAGGTTATTTTCAAAACAAATAGATTTTTGATTTTTTGTGTATCTTTAAAGCTACGCGCAAACCGACGCGATGGCAGTGGCGATCGCGATAACAATGTGGATGCCCACACGTAAATCAATGGAGGGGCATACATCGACGCGATATGTGGATTGCGTTCACATTCCACATGCGTTCAGTTACGCGACTTTTCTTGAACGCAGCAAGCACCATTTGATCGCTATATCGCCGGAAAAAAAATTACAGTCTAAAAAAGAAAATTCGAAAAACTGAAAAATTAATAGAAAAAATTAGGGGAAATTCCATTTTATATGTTTTTTGTTTATTAAACTTCAAAAATTAAACGTTTGTACTGTCGCTGACAACTTAGCCCGCTACACAATATATCGCAGGTGTTTGAACGCATCTTTATCGCGCGATAAAAGTTATCGCAATCGCAACCGCCATCGTGTCGGTTTGCGCATAGCTTAATTATTGAAATAAAATAATTACCTATTAAACAAAATACTACTTAATAAAGCAAAGTTAATTTTCAATTTGTTTTTAATTTTTTTTTTTTCAAAATGTTGAGTTTAAAAATTATTTTTTAAAAAGTATTCACTAAAATAATTGTATTTAAAAACATAATTATTAAAGAATGAATTTCTGGCTTTTAAAAAAGATATAACATGACACTGTAAGTGTTGCCGTTGTTTTTAAATATTTTTTTTTTCTATTTCAAGTCAATTTTTAAGAAAACTCCAAGATGGCGGCTTAAGCTCCAGTCCGAAAAACTACCCATGTGCTCCTTATAACCCCCTCTAACGAATTGTGAAAGAAAAGTGAACATGTAAAATTTTTTCCAGGTCAAATGTTTATTCCTACTGGGCTAATACACTTATTTAAAGGCAAAAATCATGAGTACGTTTTTTGTAAAAACTATTACAAAAGCAAACTTTCAAATGAATATTGATATTATTTATTCATTTTGGTGCATAGTGAATATAAAAATCGTAAAATGAATGTAAGGACAAGAATTTTTTTCTTTTGTTGAGTTGTGTAATCGAATTAAATCGAAGTTGTAAAAAAGTGACCGAATGGGGGGAGGCGCTCTGAGGAAGGGATACGAAAATTAGGATATGAAATTGGAAATTATGTTTAAGATTTTATGAAATAACTTAATTCAAAATCCATTGTGTATGGCATACGGCATTACGGTACTAAATACATGTCCGTTGTCGTTTTTTTCGACAAATCCATATTGCTTTGCAAAAACAACACGCCTTGTGCTTAAGAATTGAAAAAAATCGAAAGAAATTGTTAAAAATAGTTGAAAAATGTAGAAATGTTTTAACTCAATATTTTTTGTGGACAGTGAAATTGTAAAGAGATAGGTAGTAAATTAAATTGAACTCCGAAAATATTTCGTATACAAATGTATTACAATTAATTAAAAATACGTATACCTACATACATAAATGTACATTAGACTGATTCTAAAAATTTAAATGCTTTCGATTTTCAATGCCACTAGCTTTTTAGTTGAGTTTAGTGAAATAATAAGCCTGGTTAAAATTGCAGCCTTTTAGATTAATATTAAGAGGTCGATCATTGCTCCTTTAACTTCTTATTTAGTTAATGTACTCCTTCTTAAGTTATTATAGGCCAAAGTGGAATACATGGTTTTTTTGAATGCCTGTTGAAAATCCGCGGGTTCAACGGACACATATGAAAATTCAGATTTCTGAATTTTTTTGGCTTCTGATTTAGCAGCTGCCATAAAAAGTTAGATGACTTCTAAAGCTAAGTACAGACGATTGTCAGATCTTACAATATTGTCAGATCTGTCAATGGTCTGAGTATAGCTAACAATTAGACAATTGACATATTTCTTACAATGAAAAATTGTCCGTTCGTAGATTTATTCTCAATTTGATTGTCAACTATTTTTTTCTATCTCTCTTTAACCAACTCATTGACATTTCGAACAATGAAGAAATTGTCAGCAATTGTAAGATGTTTTCAATTAAAACATCTGACAAAGACCAATGAGTCTGACAATGTCCTAATCGACTGACAATGATAAAAATTGTGTGTTCAGACGATTATAAGATACCTGACAATTTTTTGTCAGATTGTCGTCTGACAATGACGTGTCTGACAATATTGTTAGACAAAATTGTGTGTTCAGACGATTGTAAGACATTTTGAACAGTTTTTTCACTGACAGATCTGACAATATTGTAAGATCTGACAATCGTCTGTACTTAGCTTAAGTCATCTGACAGCTGTGACCAATCAGAAGTTTGAAACATTCAGAAATCTGTGGATATGTATATACATATATCCACAGATACCTAAATTATTTATATTTTACAGGGCATCGACCGGATAATATTTCGTGAGCTTTTACACAGCACATTTGATATTGTGACAGAAGAAATTTTAATGGAAAGGATATTCTGCAGTTGGGATAAAACACACGAAGGACTTCCACTTCGACTCGAAGGATGGTTAACAGGACTGTCAGTTTTTCTTCGTGGTACCAAAGCCGAGAAAGCTGCCTTTTGTTTTAGGGTCTACGATTTAAATTCTGATGGATTTATTACAAAAGATGAAATGTTCACTTTACTGAAGAACTGTTTAATTAAACAACCCCAAGATGAAGATCCAGATGAAGGTGTTAAAGACTTAGTCGAAATTGTTCTCAGGAAATTTGATGTTGACAAGGATGGAAAAGTATGTATATTACCAAAATTATATCTCCTACAATCTACATTGTAAATTTAAATAACTTAATTTTATATTTCTTGTTTTTTTTCTCAAACAGGTTTCTTTTGAAGACTTTTTCAATACAATTAATGCTCAGCCTTTATTAATAGAAGCTTTTGGGCAGTGTCTTCCTACTGAAAGTGCTATTGTTTCATTCTTTTCAACTCTTCAAATATAATAGTTTTCAAATATGTATTTTTGTTTATGGTAATCGAGTTATGTAGATTTTTAATTATTGGGTGTGTTTTATTCATTGCTGCATAGCCAGCGCAGCAAAATTTCCCTTGGGAAACAAAAACAATTTGATTGCTGGCGAAAAAGAAGTCCCTAAGTTAAAAAAAATGGCATAATCGTTTATTCAGACTTGTGCAGCGCTGGCTATGCAGCAATAAAAAAACACACCTATCGTAATACATTATGCGTTTTTAATTTTTTTTCGATATTTAGGTACCTATATAAGTTATTTAATGTGCAACAAACACAAATAAAAAATTAAACAAAAACAAATATTGAGTGATTTTGTTTTTATTATTCAAATATTATGTTAGGTATGTATGTACATATGTATCCCTTAATATATTTCTAAATTAACTGCCTCGATTCCTGCCTCAGAGTTTTAACTAGAGCAATAATTTAAACAATAAAATTCTAAGTTTCTTACTTCTGCAGCTCTATTCTTACCCTACCTATAATTTAAGTAAATTATGTATCTGCGTATCTATACTTTTCACAGTTGTATTTAATAAATCAATAGCACACATCTTTGATGTTTTTTTAACACTTTATACCTACCTATAGCCTTGAACGATAAGATAAAGTTCGTGTGATCCAGTCGTGCATTGGTGAATAAAATAATTTAAAAAAATTTAAAAAAATAATAATTATGAACATAGTATACATATGTAGGTACATTGTACCTACATAATATTAAATTCAACTTTAATATGCAGTTTATTTAACGTAAACTACAATTAGAGAGCAGAGCAACAATGATGATATCGATTAAAAGCACTGATCAGGAACGTCTACTTGTGAAGCATAAAATGACAAAAGTAATTTTGGAATTAAATTTTCATTTATATGCCAGCAGGTGGTATGGTTATTACTGACTGTGAATACTGTATATAGGAAGATCATATGGCACGATAATTCTTGCATGGGTATTTTAGCCCTAGGACCTTGACCATTCGATCATAAACCAACTTATGTAGGTTAAAACCAAAAAGTATAGCCTATTATACAGTTTTAAAACTAAAAACCAACTAAGCAAAGTAGCATCTAGACAACAAAACGTATAACTGTAATTTATGGGGTGTTATTAAATGTGGAAGTAATTGCAGAGTATAGATTATACCTTAGTATTAGCACTATGCACAAGCAGGTATATACCTAGTCTTTGATTATTATTGTCTCCCATTTAACTATATGAAAAGATAATTGGCATAATAGCATCGTATGTACCTAAATATCTAAAGCATTGAAGTCCAAGGTACTTTGGTTTCAATACTTATCATATCATTAATGATAGTATCATCACTGACCTAGCATAACATTTTTTAGCGGCTATAACTATGTAAATTCAACAGCTTTATAAGTTCTCATGTACCCAACTATTAAAATGGAATTTTTAACTATCACGTGGATTCTTCCATTGTATGTAAAATATAAATACATATATGTACATATCTATCTTCATTACGTAGATTGTATGCGATTTGAATCAACTTCACCCCTAAGTAGGTATTGTTCTTTTCTATCTATTGTGATTGTACCATAACAGAAACAGATGCTATGTACCCGATGACACATGAACTCGTATATTATGCAAATCGCCTATAAGCAGGCACGTAGCCATAACGAGGGGGTTTTGAAAAGTTGCAGTTGGAACTCATCTTAAAAAAAAGCCGAATTCTTAAACACAAAACTTGCGCAAATTATGCTAAGAAAACAGTTCCAAAATGCAATCGTAAACATTCTTGCAGATTGTCCCTATATACGTAGTAGGTAGTAGATTATTTTCCTGTACAAATGCAATTGTATTTGTGCAAATGTCGAAAATATCTTGCGCATTTTACTTGCATTTGAATTTGTCAACAAAACGAAAAAAGTAAATACATTTTATTAAAAGACTTATAATAACAACAATTGTCGAATGTCGTATGGAGATGATTTTTGTTCAAGAAAAAGAGTAAAGCTTAGTACAGACGATTGTCAGATCTTACAATAATGTCAGATCTGTCAGTTAAAAAACTGTTCCAAATGTCTTACAATCGTCTGAACACACAATTTTGTCTGACAATGTTGTCAGACATGTCATTGTCGGACGAAAATCTGACAAAAAATTGTCAGGTATCTTACAATTTGACTCATTGGTCATTGTCAGATGTTTTAATTAAAAAAAAACATCTTACAATTGCTGACAATTTCTTCATTGTTCGAAATGTCAATGAATTGGTTAAAGAGAGATAAAAAAATAGCTGACAATCAAATTGGGAAGAAATCTACCAACCGTGTGAACGGACAATTTAACAATTGTAAGAAATATGTCAATTGTCAGCTAATTGTTAGCTATTGTAAGACCATTGACAGTTCTGACAATATTGAAAGATCTGACAATCGTCTGTACTTAACTTAAGTGCAACTTAAGTGGCCAATATGGGAGACTGCCGATAAGTTTACACTTTGAAATTGGGCATTAGTTTTCCATATCTGGCATTTAAGTGATACTTATTTTACTGAGAAACTGGCTTTTAGAATAAGAAGATAAGGAAGAGCCATCAAATTAAAAAAAAATTAAAAACAAAAAGGTGCCTACCTGTCATTTTTCCGATCTAAAGGAAAGTGTTTCGAGATTTGCAAACGCTAAAATAGTGAAAGAAAATAATTAAACTAAATAAAAAATTAAATAAAAGTGGGAACAGTGAAAACTTGCAATACTTTATTAAAAAAAAATACAAAACTACATCCGAGGCTGCGTTAAATCCAGTAAAAACACCTATAATATGGAGTCAACAATTTTTTTCATTTCACAGGCTGATTGTGTCTTCACTTCACATAAATTAATGAGAAGCGCTCAAATGCATACTTGTTTATTTAATTACTATTTTTTTTTTATTTTTACGATTTTAAATCTCAAAACACATTCCTTAAAAACACAGATAAAAATTCCTTTGGGCGCCCCAGCATTAAGCTGTCTAACTGCACGCCTTCCCTGTATAGATGCATTTGTATTTGTGTAACTCGCACCATTATGAAAAAAACCTCACTTGCCCGTTCCTCTATTTCTTCTTCTAAAAGCCCTTCCAAACTATCCCACTGAGTATGACAATTGAAAGTGGGAAAGAATTCCATGCTTCTGCCAAATTTGTGGGAGAGAAATGCTTCTTCATTTTTTTACCACACACAACAGTTTAATTTAAGCTCAATACAAATGTGATGAAATGTGTGATAGAATTAGAACCATTTCTAAAAATTCTCATGTATTAACATATGCCAAATCGTTTAGGTTGGAATGGGTACGTGCAATGCATTACGTTTTACATCTGAATTTTCAGAATTCAGAATTTTTAGAGCTTGTGATTGGCCAGCTGTCATAAAAATTTAGATAACTTTAAGTGACTTTTAGTTACGTTTAGTTACGTTTAATCTAAATTTTCAGACAAGAAATTCTCATCTGAAAATTCGGATGAAAGTTGTTTTGTTTTTGTTTTGTTTTTTTCAGCTGAAGCACTGCACATAAAAGCTGAACTTTATAATTTTTGTCTTGTTGGCGATTGATTTTTTTTAGTTTTCGTCATGAAAATTCAATACTTATTTAAATGAACGAACTTTTTGTTTATTGTTTAGTGAATTTTTAAATCAACAATTTTGTATATTTATGTTTGGAAAGTTTTTCCATGATCTTGTAGGCCATACATATCAATTAGAAGACTTTTAATGTAAATAATAAAACCTGTTGCTGATATAATTACATACATATATTTTCATCCTCACAACTACTCACGCTCAATGTTTAATATACGAATGTAATTAAAGTTCTATTTTATTTCGCTTAAATGTAAATCCTAGAGGTAAATGCAGGAATTTGACACATTGACTTTCGACTGCAATTTCCGATTTTTTTTGCGTTCAACGGCATAAATTCAGAAATCTGAAAATTCAGATGTAAATGTAAATTTTTATTGAACCTGCCCAATATCACGCTGTGTAAGATGGCCTGTCATATTTTGTTTCCACACTACATGATTTGTTTCCCACTTTTTTGACACGTGTTAATACCCAGTGGGATAGTGTGGAAGGGCTTTAAGGTTCAACAATTTTAGCAAACATTCGTTCCATAAATGGTAGCATGCAACTTGCTTTTTGCATTTTGATTTGCATGTGCTTTGCTTTCAAATGTTTCGTTTAGGAATTTCAGAGTTACGAGGTTTCAATTACCACGTAAATATCCAAATTTTTGTATCCCAAATACGATTGACTGCGGTAAAACATGAAATTTGCCTTATATATGTACATCCTAAAAGATGAAAAATTCATTTAAACCATATTCCATTCCGTATTTTTACGATGCATGTCCCCATGACGGGGGTTAACAATAACAAATATATACAATATTATGCATTTTCTACACTCTCGCAAACGCAATTCCATCTGGGGTAGCTTTGGGGTATTTCACAAAAAATAAAACCAAATCCCCCTCGGAAACGATATTGATGCGACTACGGTTCTGCATGTTGTCATACAAAAATCACAAAGCCGCTCAAACAATTATAATTTACAAAATTTATTGTTTTGCATGAGGCACTCATCTTTAATTCTATAAATAAAATAGTCAACGTTATATACGCAGTTCAATGGAAATTTAAATTTAAAATAAATAACTTGTTTATAAAAATAAAATAAAAGAATAAATAAAAATATTTCCTGAGATATGCCCGACTGCAGTGAACAATTTATACCTACCAATATATCAGTTTTGCCTGATTGTGTCTGATAAGAATTCAGTCCAATAAAAACCACCCCTAGTACGTATAGCTGCTGTCTTGACTATTATTATTATTATTATTATTATTATTATTATACCTACTCTTATACCCATACCAAAAGTATATTTGTCACCGTAAGATACGGTATTGTAAATGTATTTCAAATTTTCTATGAAGGCACAAAGTAAAACTGTTAGATCCCGGAGAGGTGGTATAAATAAAATATCTACAACTTGTGTTTAGTGAATAGAACACATGCTCTGTATAATATGCTTCTAAACAACCCTGCTATATCGATGTTTATTCCAGATACGAGAGTCACAATGCCTGCAGCCGGGCAGTTGTAATAATTTTAAATTTCAAAATTGATTTTCAGTTCTATTAGTAGTACCGCAAACCGCTTAAGGAACGGGTGTTTTGAATCGATCGTTTTGTTCAGTTAATAATAATAAAAAAAAATAAATATTGTTATCAAGTATGACAAACCATGAAATGGACAAAGTTAATACTCAAAAGTAGGTGAATAACACATACCATATACATGTGTACTTTTAAACAAGTTAATAAAATTAATTTATATTGAGTTAAGATTAATCCTTGATTAAAAAAATATATGAAAATTATTGTTTTATCTTTTATAATACCAAAATCTATAGCATATTTTTATAGGTATACATGAATGACATAATATGAGATTTTTATTTTGTGATCTTCAATAGTGCTATACCTACATATTATAATAATATCAGTGCATAGATGAGACATGAAGTTTGATCTAATCTAAAACATAAATTATCTACAATAAGATGATAAGCTTTAACCTGTTGTCTCAATAGAGAAATGTGTAATATTTATAATATGTAATATGAATAAATGTATGTATGTTGGTACCTACATTAAAGGCCCAGTTTCAGAAATGAAGTATTCTAGTAAGTGGCGCTGGAAGACTAAAGTACAGTTCTGGAGTGTAAACTTACCTGAATAAGTGTCAATTTTTACCAAAGTTCTGTCAAAGTTCAAATAAAATTGTATAAAATTGTAATTGAGTTTTGGGAAGTAAATGAACAGACTTTAAATTTGTCTCCTCTATATAGAAGTCATATTTCTTCGCTGATTATTATTTTTGCCAGACATTTTTGTGTTTGTATATTGCCTGTCCATGGAAACTAAATTAAATAGCGAAAGCGAAGGCGAACATCAACAATACAAAATACGTTTAGTTACTTTCACATGAGGAAATAAGTTGCTGGAAATTTTTTGACGTTTTATTTTTATTTGCAATATCCACAAATCGTAGACCGTTCATTCTTCTTACTTTGTGCCCTTTTCATTTAAAAACTTGAAGTTACTGAAAACTCAGTTTCCTCGTGAGAAAGGAGACTTAATATGCAAAATCGATATACCCTTGAACAAACTCGCTTCAACCCTTTGTACCTATACCTTTTTTTATGTCATATTCTGACATTTACATACAAAGGATTTACATTAAAGAGAAACAAAATATATAGAAATTGTATTATTTTTTAAATTAAAATTTCAGTTAGAAAAATTCTTAGGACAATTTATATTAGGTGAATCTTTGAATCTGTCCATTTGAGTGTGAATTTCTACACAAAAGTCTGTCAAAGTTCATGTGCTAACCCCAGTGGGGCGCCTAATTACGAAAATTCGCAGTTCTTTATTATTTTCGAAGAACGAGTGTTAATAATCAAGCTTTTCGTAATCTCTCAATTATTCGAAATCACAATTTTAACAATCTCACAAATACAATAACCAAAAAATTACAGGGACGATAGCCACCAAAGGACCAAGTAAAGTAAGGTACTGTTAACCTTAAAACTTTTAAAGTGCTCTTAAAAGTGGAGCAAAGTCCATAAAGTGAACTTTATTCTATCGGCTATCGACTTAATTTTAATGATACCTGCATTAGTCATAATATAAGGCGTGTTTTTTTGCAAGCCCGGGGGGTATTGGTTGAAAAAAACGACAGCGGGGATAAGCGACGCCATGACAGTAAAAAACATGGAGTTTTCATACAAACTATCGATAACATGTATGTATACAATTCATGCCAGTAACACAGTTTTTCTGTGCGCTTAAGTTAAGCCCCGATAATTCTCCGGGATTAGTTTTTGTTGCTTTTAACATGTTAATTGTTTAGCACCGACGTCGTTTTTTTCATCCAATTCCCCCCGGGCTTGCAAAAAAACACGGCTATATATGCACATAGATAGTATATACCTACTTTTTTCAATTGTGTGATTTCGTAGCAAATTATAGGCGTGTTTTTTTTGCAAGCCTGAGAGGAATTTAATGAAAAAAACGACGGTGCTAAAAAATTTACATGTAAAATGCAACAGCCCCTGCGGGCTTAGCTAAACCAAGAAAATTCTCGGGGCTTAATTTAAGCGCACAGAAAAACTTTGTTACCGGCATGACTTACAAACATGATCGGTTTTTTTCATCCAATTCCCCCCGGGCTTGCAAAAAAACACGCCTTATGTTAAGACAAAAAAATTATCTTAACCCTAAAATACGACACGACAAATGTTGTATATTTTGTATTGATCGATTGAAAAAAATTTAATTTCTTTCACGTTTACAATAACAATTCCACGTAGAAATGTGTAATAAAAGTACAAATCGTTATTACACTACCCTTTCGTCTTCTATATATGATTAATTATTTTATTTATCTTTTGGATTTGCGAATTGCGATTTGTGAAGAATAACACTCTTGTAAGTAGTATACCTACATGAAATATTTTTTTTTAACTCCAATCTTATCTCTGTTTATGAAATCTTTTTTATTTAATCAGCTATTTTTTTTTCAATGCGATAACCTTAATCTTTATGTCAATCTATCGTTAGCATGATTAAAACATTTCTGCTATATAGCTATTCTTTTCTTTTTGGTAAGCCAAAGCTTAAAGGTTCAACGTCCTTCAAGAACATGCATTCGCAAATTTGTCTTAGGAAAATATTCAAATTTAGATTTAATCAATAGTTTCAAAGTATCTACGGAACATTATAACATTTTCCATTGCTTTCACCGAATGATCGTTTTTCATGAAAAAGTGCCCCTCACCTTAACTATTCGGATTCGGTAGAAAATTGTAAATCCCAGGGCCGTAACAACCAGAGGCAAAGTCCGGAAGATTTCCTTATAAAGAGGTTTCTTGATATAAAAAATACATTTAAATTAATTGGCGTGTTCAGAAAAATGAGATCTCAGAGATTTTCCTCACTCAAAAAGTGAGCAAGCGAATCCAAGATTCTTTTTCCTCAGAGTTTTGACAGCAAAGCTGAGAAATTTTGCTGAGGAATCCTGTTCAGTTAACTGAGATTGCTGAGATCTCCGAGATCTCATTTTCCTGAACATGCCTAATAGGTCATGGTTACAATTGTAAACAAATCAATTTATTTTTAATTTGGATCTGTCAAAAAGCCGGATTGAATCAATTTTTGAGGAAGATTTACCCCCGCCTGTATTAAACAAAATAAAATTAATTAAGCTCATTTTTTATGAATTGTTTGAATTAATAGCCTATAGTTCCTTTACTTTGAAACTCTGTGCATTTGTGTGAATTTCTGCACTAAAGTCTGTCAAAGTACATATAAAACAAAATAAAATGCAGTAGAAATTCTCGCAAATGTACAGAGTTTCAAAGTAATGGAACACACCATAAATAAACTACAGACACAAAATAAAACGAATTAAAAGAAAAAAACTATTCAGTCTTAAGTTTAAATTCCATTCGTTACGAAAAAATAGAACAATTTTTAGATAAATCTAAGAAATGAGCAATGGCGTTTTTGATTGATAATCCGGAAGAAGAATGCCAATCGAACGCTTTTATCGAAGTGTAAGTGCTTCTGGTTTCGATTCTGAATTTAAATCCAGGCGCATTTTCTCTTCTATCGAGAACAAGAACTGTCATTTTGTGGGGTTCAGAAGGCTTATGGACGACCAGTCGCCATAAGTTCGATAAAACTCACAACGAGTTTTTCATCACTGTCAAAATGTCAGTGTCAAATCATAAAAATTGATCATAAATTCCTAAGGAACTTTTGTAGTTTTGTAATTCCAGTTTATCTAATTTGTTTTGTCCTTCATGTGTTTTCAGAGTCACATCATTAAAATATTCGTTTAAATTCAACATTCACTGTGTGCATCTTTCTATACCTATAATATTAATAGAGACGTTATAAAGTTTTAGATCATTCAAATGTCTCAACTCTCAAGTACACCCGCCACTGTAAAACACTATAGATATACTGCAATGCATTGGGCTGTCACATTTGTTGCTGATGAATCATTTTTTTTTTGTGTAGGTATTCACAACACAGCCATTGGGCCATGACATCGAACTTGAAAACAAACTGGTCCATTGCATTCATATTCCGTTATATGGATGGAAAAAAGCTTGTAGGGCACCTTAGGCACCAACTGGCAACTAACCATATACCCATGCAATACAACTAAGGGGACCTGCTACAAATTACGAGACATTAAAAAGTTTTAATATCGAGATATATCGTGGCTTTGATTGATCACTTTGATTATGTAAAAAAAATTACAAAATTTAGCTACAAATAAAAATAAAAACCATTAAGCACTAAGTAGGTATGTCTTATGTAAAACAAAAAATGATAGTGAAACTCGAGATTAAAACAAATAATGAATGAACTTAGCTTTGTTATGCATCAGTTGTTCGTATTCTGATAGAAAAACTTATTTTAATTACACAGTAACGTCACAGCAGCGTTGGAGTTTTATTAAGTAGATACATTACCTATATACATGTATGAATATTCTTAAATTAATTATTAGTTGTTAACTTACAATTAAATCAAAGTTGTTAATCATTTAAAAAGTGTTTTTCATTTATTTATATTATAAGTGGAGGTACATATTTTGTTTTCTGTTAATTACGGATTTATATGGGTATTTAATCATATTTTGATTTCAGAAAAACTTTATAAAATATTAAATGAACCGTTATTGAAACGGTAAAAAAAAACCGATGAACGACAAACTTAGGGCGGTAATTAATTATCGAACGCTTATAAAGTTGAGAGGCTCATAAACCTATTCAGAAAGATACAGGATAGAGTGAGCACTCATGAAGCTCTCGTATTGGAATTAGCCCAAGAAAACCACTAGCAATTTTTAGAAGAGGTTTATAGGGGCTATAGGGCAATAGATAACTTTGTATAAATATTATTTTTAAATATTCTTTTGGGTTTTTCCGATGATCGATGAACAATACGACATTCACAATAAGGGTACTGGGGCCAGTTATAGCTTTTATTTAAACTCATCATCAAAATGTAAAATCAGTAAATGTTTTGATGCCAATAAAAATCTGATGACTCAATTATTACTTCTAGTCAAAAAAAATATTTCATTTTGGCCCAGCCTTTCACAAAAATTAGTTCTAAGATTTCAATGATCAATGGTAAGGTAGTTCAATCATTGAAATAAAAGGCGTGTTTTTTTGCAAGCCCGGGGGGAATTGATTGAAAAAAACGACAGCGGGGATTAGCGACGCCATGACAGTAAAAACATGGAGTTTTCATACAAACTATCGATAACATGTATGTATATAATTCATGCCGGTAACACAGTTTTTCTGTGTGCTTAAGTTAAGCCCCGAGAATTCTCTGGGATTAGTTGTTGTTGCATTTAACATGTTAATGTGTTTAGCACCAACGTCGTTTTTTTCATCCAATTCCCTCCAAACTTGCAAAAAAAATACGGCTGCTACAGCTGGCGTTTTTTTTGCAAGCCCGGGGGGATTTCGATGAAAAAAAAAAGATGTCAGTGCTAAAAAATTAACATGTAAAATGCAACTACAACTAATCCAACTAATAAATACGGGCTTAGCTAATCCCAGAGAATTCTCGGGGCTTAACTTAAGCGCAAAGAAAAACTGTGTCCCGCATGTATTACATACATGTTATCGACAGTTTGTATGAAAACTCCATGTTTTTTTCTGTGATGGCGTCGCTAATCCCCGTTGTCGTTTTTATCAACCAATTGCCCCCGGGATTGCAAAAAAAAACCCCTAAGTCAACTTTTAAGTGACTAAAATATTGTAAACAGTAAAGAAATAGTTCTATCAATTAAATGATATTCAATTGACTGCGTGAGTTATGTAATTGCTGTAAAGCCAAAATAATAAAATTGACTGCTGATTGAAATTTTTAAGTTAAATGTAATAAGTCAAAATTTTAACTTTAATTCAAAGGTTTTATGTTTAAAGACAGACTTTACAGACTGCAGTCTTTGCAAAGGAATTACTGAAAACTGAAAAGATAGTTTTACGCAACGGATTAACTTAACTTTTTTTCAAGCTAGGACGAAACTTTGTTCACAGAATGTTTTATAAACATCAAATATAAAAAATACAAATCTTATACTCCGAATGAGGTCTTGATTTATTCAAGACTGCAAATTAAAATCTATATTATAAATAAAATTAAAACTATAAAAGTAAATAATATTTTTTATTTTTTTCAGACTAACGCATCCGAGCGGCGTCTCTGGGTACGGAACATTGGTATTGATATTCGACATTATTGTTGTATATTTGAAATTTTGGTACTATGTTATTGAACATATTTACCTTATGTTTTTACGACAAGAAGAAAAAGATGTTAGGGGAGAAATTGTTTTGGTATGTACAAAAATTTGCATCGAATCTGTTCAAAATATTGAATGAAATAACAATGAATGATTAAAATATATACCTACATACACATATTTATGTACATATATGTATGTTAATGCTGAAAAAGCTCAAAACTTGACTATAACAACATTTAAGAATTCTGCATTACTAAACTTTAAAAATTAATTTCTTGTTGTTTTTTTCGACCTAAACTTTTTACATTTAAATATATATCAGTTAACTTAACACTTTTCAAATTTTGATGTTACTTTTTTTAATTCAAAGATAACTGGAACTGCTCACGGTATAGGCAAGGACACTGCTTTAGAGTATGCCAGCAAAGGAGCCACAATAGTTTGTTGGGATATCAATGAAAGAGGCAATATTGAGACAGTCAAAGAAATCAAAGCAATGGGAGGAAAAGCATTTTCATACGTGTAAGTATATCAAAAATTCTACCCTTAAAAGGTTTATATAAAACTAATCTTTATTTGTTTCTTGTTATAGGTGCAATATTTCAAAAAGGGAGGATATTCTACAAGTAGCTGAAATAGTTAAGAAAGAAGTAGGCTTTGTTAGTATTTTAGTCAACAACGCTGGTATAATGCCATGCCATCCACTAATGGACCACAACGAAAATGAAATTCGAATGATGTATGACATCAATGTTCTTGCACATTTTTGGGTAAATTTAAATACCGCGATTTTTAGTTATGTTTTATATAGACTTTTTCTTTTTTTTCGCAATTACAGATGATACAAGCTTTTGGTCCGGAAATGATCAAACAAAAAAGAGGCCATATTATTGCTCTATCATCCTGTGCGGGCCTTTTTGGTATAAAAAACTTAGTACCTTATTGTGGAACTAAATTTGCCGTTAAAGGTATAATGAATTCCTTCTACGAAGAACTTCGTGCGAATGGTCTTCATGAACAAGTAAGGACTGACAAAAAAAAAAAAACAATTTATTTTTTATAAGAGAAAGATCTCAAGATTTGTTTTTACTTTAGATTAAATTGACAACGATCTATCCTTACATGGTAGATACTGGTTTGTGTAAGAAGCCCTATTATAGATTCAAGGCCATGGGACTTGTCGAACCTCAAGAAGTAGCCAAGACTATTGTAAGTGCACAAAGACGTGGCATTATGGAAGTCAGCATACCTAAACATTATTTATATTTGGAAAAATTAGTCAACATTTTCCCTAGAAAAGCTACTGAAATTGTTTTTGATTTCCTTAACTCTGGGGTCGATTCTGATTTGTAAACAAAAATTAATTATGTATAATATAGTAGTATTTTTTGTATTTTTATGAGCTTTATGAAATGATTGTTTTCTAATAAATAAATAAAACAAATTTAAGGGCCAGTTTCACAGTGAAGTAAGTGTCACTTAAGTGCCGAATATGGAAAACTAATTCCCAATTTCACAGTGTAAACTTATCGGAATAAGTGACACTTAAGTCTCCGATGTTGGCCACTTAAGTTCCACTTACTCAGGTAGTAAAACTGCGGCTTAGGTGCCAAAATGGGAAAATTAAGTGCCACTTATTTTGTTAAGTGTGCGCTGTGAAACTGGCCCTAAATGTTTATGTTTAGTGTTGGAATATTCTGTTTTTAATTCAACAAATTTTCTTTCATACATTTTTGAAGAGACTTCACAAAATATAATACTGTTAACAAAGCTACTATAGTAGGATATACATTATACAATATATACACTCCAAAAGATAGCTTTTCCTTCATAATCAGCTTTATTGTGAGTTTCACCCGAAAAATATTTCACCTTAAAATTTTTTGTTCCTCTGGAATTTTAAAAGCTATTCCACTTTATTGGGAGTTTCACCCGAAAAATATTTCACCTTAAAATTTTTTGTTGGCCAGAATTTTAAAAGGTATTGTGAGTTTCGCCGAACGAAATTTTGTTCGCCTACTAAAGAAAAGTGAAAATTTAGGTTATCAATGGCATTACATTCAACCCCAAATGAATTTTCAAAATAAGGGGAATTTTTCGAACATGAAATTTCGAGTGAAACTCACAATAGGCGTAAAGTGAAATTTCAAATTTTCCGGATGGAATATTGTCCGGGTGAAACTCACAATAAGGCTGATTGTGAGTTTCACCCGAACTAAATTTTGTTCGCCTACTAAAAATAAGTGAACATTTAGGCTGTCAATAACATTACATTCCGCCCGAAATGAATGTTCACAATATGGGGAATTTTTTAACACAAAATTTCGGATGAAACTCACAATAGGCGAAAAGTGAAATGTCAAATTTTCCGGGTGGAATGTTGTTTCGGGCGAAAATCACAATAAGGCTGAATGTGTTTTTTCCAAAACTTTTTGCACAAAAAAAAAAAAAAACAAAAATATGAAATTCAATATCATCAAAAAATAATTCTAATTTATTGCAAACTTTTATTTTATTAAACTTTCCTGTTTTTGGCTTTTAACATTCACATCTCGATTTCTAAATTTTTACCAATATTTTGTTATAACTGGGACTTTCTAATATTCCATCGCCTTTAAAATAAAAAAAAATATTTCTCTACTTCTCCCCGTTTAGAAAATAGGAAAAAACGATTTAACTCTTTAAATTAAGAGTCTGATGGTCGAAAATTTTGATTTAAGCTTCCTATAAGGTACTCTATCGATGGCAAACAAAAAATTTCTTCCACATTCCCATAGTAAATATACTGGACAATTATTTCAACAGAAAAAGTGTTTTTTTTTGTTAGCTAGCTATTCTCTATTCACATAATGATGCATCTTAAAAATATTTATCGCGAGGACTATAACTTCAAAACTTAAATTTTCCATTTACAAAATAATTTTTTTTTTTTATATTAAACTACTATTTCTAAAGGTATCGTGTTATGAAAAAATACTTTGACCAAACACATAACACTGGTGCCACAAATTTGGAAAAAGATTTAAGGTGAGTACCTTAAGTACCAAATTTTAATTTTGATAATAAAAACCTTTATTTAATTTCCTTTTCTAAGTCTGAACTGTTTGTATAACTCGTATGTTTTTTTGATAGAAATCACAGATCGATACAAAGATAAGTTAATATATAAGTTAAAAAAAAATTCCCCAAATTTGCAACACCAAATTTAAGCCATTCATTTCTTTCATTCTAAAAAAATCGATTCGATTTTAAGTTGGAATATGATTCAACCAGATTAATGAATCGATATTATCGTTATAAGTCATCAACATTTCCGAAAATCTTTCTAATGAATTAAGGAAAAAGTTCCCTGGAAAAATTATTCACGATAGCTATTTTGCTGAAAGGAATATTTTCGTAATTATTTCGAAGATGTTCCTGATAGAAAATTTCCCAAAATGGAAAAAAAAACTCCTGGTAAATTTCTTTCGAGATAGGGCTGATGTTAAATATTCACAGTAAAATTGATAAACTTCTTATCATCAGTTCTGTCTATTGACAAGTTCTATTGTTTTTCAACCTAATTGATATATCAATTAGAGTAATTGTTGTCCAATAATTATTACATTTTATATATTTTAAAGAATTGAACTTATCTTATGCAGAGTGGCCTCCCCATAAGGTGTGTTCCTTTGGGCCTTGCAAAGTACTTTTTAGTACTTCCCAGTAGATGATGAATGGAACGCTTTAATTTTTGCCAAAAGAAAAATCTAACCTCAATGTTAACGAAAGCAACAAGTTTGTATTTGTATTTTATTTTAAATTATAGAAAACATCAACAACAATAAGAAGGTGTCGCTTTCTTGCGTGGATTCATTTCGTTACTATATTATTGAAGTGCTTTGAACTACTTTGACCATAGCAGCCAGAAGTACTTGGAGTAGATGCTGCAGCCCAAAGGAACACGCCCATTTATGCTTTTTTTAAAGTTACTATCGACTTTATTGTCTTCTTAGTTAAAGTTGAATTCTTGTCAAGTTTTATGTTTCATATTTCTGGATGTATGCATATACAAAATTCTTTTAGTTGAAGACTCGGATTTATTTTGTTTTTTAAATTCCTAGGCAAGATCATATCCTTTTCTATGAAATTTATCAATTTATTTATATGTACTTTGTCCAACCAGACAAAAAAAAATAATTTAAATTTAAATGAAAAGATAATTTTTACACAAAATCATTTTTATATTTTACTGTATAATGTATGTATAGGCATAATTTGACTACATAAATATTTGCTTTGGGGTGGTTAATTTACTTATAATATTTTGCTATGTTTATAGATACACAATTGTTTGATAACTATACACACTCACCAAAAATCCACTACATGTGATATTAAATAATAAAAAAAACACACACGTTAATACTGCGGCATTAACGATTTTTATGAAATATTGTTTTCCATATTTTAAGAAACATAAAATAAAACATATCATGAGCGCTATATCAACTTGTTCATATTCTAGAGTTCAACAAAAAATGAGTAAAAATGTTTGAGAATGAGTTAGGTTTTGTTAAATAAACTAATAACATTATTGAAACTTAAATTTAAAGTCTTAATTCTATATAAAGTTGTGACCTTTGGTTAATTGTCAGTATTATTTTTCCACGCCAAAATACCTACCACGAGTAAAATTATCAAACTTAATTTGTACTAGAACATATTTTTTGTATATATAGAGAGGGATCAATAAGGGTTTGTAAAAATACACATAAAATATAATATAATAACACAATCACAATTTCATTTAATATTATTTGCTGCCTTTGCAGAAGCTGTTACTTTAAGTTGTCTTATTTCGGGAAAGAGTTCAATCATCAAAATCTCAACTAATTCCTGAAAATTAAAAACAAAAACAAAAATAAGTTTCAAACTTTGTATGATATGGAAATTTACTTACATAAAACAGTTGTTTATTGTAGATTGGATTTTGAAGAGCGCCAAATACTTTCAAGACACCATGCTTAGCAGCCTGAGCACCAACGAGATTACTTAATACTTCGGGAATGTTATCCATGAGAAGAGCTTTGGCAGCGTTTCTTGTCATTTCTATTGTATCTTCGGATCGAAGGGGATACGAGGAGGCAAGAACACCTCCAGGCCAAAATGATTTTAATATCGCTGAAAAATAATGATGTAGCATTGATTCTTCAAAGAGATACGCCACAGATTCTCGAATTTGCCTTAAGAAAAAAAAAGTATTATTCCCTTCTTATAAATTGACTATAGCAATCAATAGTTACCTATTGATGGTTCTACCATACGATATTTGGACAAAAGATATAATACTTTTTCGTAACCACTTGAATACTCCACCCATGTCGAATATTTCACCCATCAATGCGTATAAGGGCTCTGCAATCGAATCCTTACTATCCAAGTCCAGCAGAAGTTTAGAATCTGATTCAGATCCCTCTAAGTACATAGATATATCATCGTCTTCACGGTGATGAGTGAGACCCCAGAATGGATCTGATGGTTTGTTATTTTCAGCTTTGGCACTATCACTTTTGAATAGTGTTGAAAGGGAGAATTTAGTTTTTCTCGGTGAGGGAGTTGTTTGTTTTAAATGGTCCGAACTGGGACTAAGGAATGTATAAATAGCTTCACTTCCACACAAATGGTCGTCTTCTAGTATAAACTAAAGAAATAGTAGAATATTGTTTTTTTTTAATATAATTAAAACAAAATTTAGGGAACGAATTGGTAAATTATTTAAACAAACGCTGTCACATACACGAAGTATGTATTGCAAATAAGCAGATATAGTATTTTTAGTAATAAAGCTAATCTCGATATAATATGATCTTTTTAGGAAACGATTTTTCAATGTTTTTTCGGATGCACTTTAATTTGTAATTTGGTAAATTCAATTTTCGATATTAAATTTGTTTTTTTTTTTTCTAAATACTAAACTTAAATTCGAATTCTTCCTCTATTAGGCACATACAAATTCTCTGTACCAAATGTAAAGCAAATTGGTCGATCCGTTAACTTAGCCTCTGAGATCTTTCCCATCTTTCAGCTTACAGTATATTCATAATTGCCAAGAATATATTCAACATCATTTTGTACTTACATTTAAATATTTCTGAACTTGTGCCCTTATTTTTTCCATAGAGTTTTTATCGTTTTTTAAAAAGAAAAGTTTAAAATTCGTCGGCAGGTCCATCGATTTAAGTTCATTGCACATTGGTCGTAATTTTCTATGTAGCTCCTGCAAAGTATATTTTATTTTTTGTTACTTTTTATAATTGTAAATATTTACATGAAACTGTGTAATAGAGCGCAGTACCACCCATCCACTGGAGATGTTACTAGGTTTTTGTTCCTTGCAATAATTGGTTGGATTATTAATATCTTCATCAACATGAACCAAAACCATAAACTGCAGGGATTCTTTTTCATCTGACACCTATCGATTGGTAAAAATTATTACAAATTAATCTAAGAGTTATTATTAAGAAAATACCTCAAGACTTTGAATTGTTGCCTTCCATTTTCCTATATGATCAGACCAAGCATCTGTCCGTCTTAAATGAGCTTCGGTTTGGCGTTTTTCATTTCTTAGCCATTCCATTTCTTTTTCCAATATTAAAAGTACCTTCGATTCGGGTTTTACAGAGTATTTTAATGCATCCAGTGCCAAACTTTTTTTATCTAAACGTTCTTGTATTTGTTCTAGTTTTTTTCTAGCATAGGTGGTGTGTGTTGCTACATCCATCTGGTTTTCTGTTTCCGAGGAGATATTTTGTTCTTCTTGGCCTTCGGAGAGAGAATTTAAGGTGGGGTCCTTAAAGTCTTCAGAATTAAGGGCGTCTTTCAGTTGCAAATATTGTTCGCTAAGTAAAAAAGGTGGGAAGTATTTGTCTTCCAAAGTTTTAACTACATTCGATTGGATTTGATAGAATATATCAGGACCAGCATCACCAAGCAAAAAAGTCTCAATTAACTTGCGGTCAGATTTTTCTATTTTTATTTCGGGTTTTGGCACCCGAATGTGTACGTAAAAAATTTCAGTTCCCATATGATGCCATTGTGATTTGGGTGCGTGTTTCATATCTTCTACTGCCAAATAAAATGCAACTAATGAACTTGCTTTGAGAGGTTCTAAAAATATTGTCAAATAACGTCGGCCAACGCTTGTGTTCAAAATATCGGTCAGTGATAAATTCTACCAACGAAATTTTTAAAAGGTTTAAAAATGATTTAAATCGTATTTAAAAAAAGTATATTACCATGTCATTACTGTAATTTCCTTTCCATCCGAATTTTAAAAGATTTTTCTCACACTGTGCTTTCGCAAAAGTTAATTGTTGCACATATCGTTTTAATCTTACGGCAGTTGTGAGTTCTGCACGTGATAAGCACTTTTCGTCTGAATCAGGATCTAGTCCTATAAATATTTTAGATAGTTTTTTTTTTTGTGACAATGCTTTTTTATGTTATTTAGCATTACCTTTAGCTCGTTGCAGATTTTGCATAGTTGTTGCATGCATTAAATCGTTTACAATACTTGTTCGTATTAATGAAAGCTCTTCTATATTTCCAGAATTATTAATAATTTTTAAAAAATCTTCAAAACTTGCAGCATATTCGTAGGTGCGTTTATTTATTGCTGCCGCAGCCAATCTTGATTCAATATTTTGAACAACTTTCTGATTAATGTAATCAGGGGATGTAAGCATGTTGATCATTGGAAAAAATACTAAGAGAAGAGAGAAATTATTAATTTTAATTTGGTCTCACATAAATATTTTAAAATTTTACTTTTGAATGATAAAATTTCTGTAATAAGAATTTTTAAAGGAGGCAACGAGTATCCTCGTGGCAGTAAGAGTATAACCATAATTTCGCTCAATTTTCGTAAAAATTGCATTTCGTGGTCAACATCTTGGAGATATGAGTTTGTTGAAAAAACTGGAGTTGACGAAGTTTCAATGCTGAAATAAAAGAAAAAAATATGAATTAACATCCCTATTTTGCTATTCATCGGGGGAATTTTTCTTGTATGTAATTATAGATCATGTTTATTTATTAAAGGGTCAAGAGTTTTTATCAGTACCAAGACAAACATTATATTGACCACAAGCTGATATCTAACATTTTTTATAATAAAACATAAAGCAAGAGAAATAATTACATAGAGTCAGTTTTACTTTGTTCTTTTTCGACCTTCAAGGCGACGAATGCACAGTGTTGCGAGCTCATACAAACAACAGATATCCGCTACTAAGCATTTTTTTGAAACGCTTAGAGCTATTGCTTCTGATGGCTTTTCATTTTCCTTGTTATGTAAGTAGTTTAAAACATTTTCATACAACTTAAAGATATTGTTTAAAAAGATAGAACATTTTTTTCTTAAATACATTCTGATTTTTATTAGATGACCTCCAATAAATAAAAAATTTAACACAAATAAATAAACTGGCTTCTTGTTACTGCCTTAAATAACATCAGAAGCATCTTGTAAATCAAATCGGTGCTTAACTTACTTTTTTCAATATATGGAGTGTGTTATACCAAAATTTGCGTATAAAAGAGAGCTATCAGTTATAGTGGAAACATTTTGTTTCAAAACGAGCTAATCAACAAGATATTACTATTTTTAAAATAAGTTTGGTATCAAAACGAGGCTATTAATTATTTTGTTAATAATCAAAAAGGGCCTATTTTTCATACAAAGCGTTTTCAAAACGGAGCTTATTAGAATACGCTTTGAGGTATCAACATCCAAGTAAAAATGTGGTAGGTACCTACGTCTTTGCGCTGATGTGCAAAATACAAATTTAACATTGATGTTAAATGTATGGCCTCAAATTGGCTGAATAAGATTCCTTCAGCAAAAAAAATTAATCTTTTCTATTGTTGGCCATTCCTTTTTTCCGCTGAATTGAGTCTTTGCTGGCATAGAAAAAAAGTGTCCACATGAGGAAGTTATCATCCTTCCTGACACTCCTGGCGGAGTGTGTCCTGTAAAGGACTAGAAAGCGGTTGCCCAAGAAAACTCAAAGCCAACCTGTTAATGACATTTTGTTTAAGCCAAATAAACGGTTTGCAAAGAAGAGCTTATCAAAGCAAGAGTCCAGATGAACTTCAAATCTGTAGTTGGAATTCAAGATCTATTATGAATGGATATGATAGATCTAATAGCATTTCCCTCTGGAATACCTCTTTTAGAAGTTTAAAAGAATGATATTGACAAACTCCTCAAACACCATTGTCGGGTAAAATTGAGAGAAGTCGAAGACTTGAAATTTTATGGGGAAATTATGGATACAGAAGTTTTTCAAAATCCTAAGGATGAACTAAATGTTTATGAGTTTCTCGAAGAAACTCAACACTGACTCAATTTTGACTTTTTGTTCATTTATTTGAAGTTCCTATACGGCGAAAAAAAAATTAGAATGCAAAAGTCTAGAATTAATAACCAACCATCCACCCAAGTGGGACCCAAGCTCCAAATATTTTTTGTTAACAATGGTGCGGGCCAACATATAACAACCGCGTTTATGTCATCGTCAACTAACACAACTAAAGTATAATCACAAGTGAGCCCAGAAAAATAAATTATTTAATAAACTGAATATAATAATGTTTTTTATTTGAGTTTGAATTCCTTAAATATACGTACAAAAAAATCTAGAATGATTTATTTTATTTCGATATTTTTTTCTAGATATAGTTTTTCGATATTTTCTTCATTCTAGATATTTGTCAGATGTTTTCATTCTAGATTAAAAAATTATTTTTCGAGATTTTTTGCATTCGATATTATGTCATGATCCCGCGCTAAATATATTTTTAACAAACAAAACTGTCTTAAAAAAAATATTTCACTAAAGGGCGAAAATAAAACGTCCTTATAGTATGTTTTTAAGTCAATCTGAAAGAACTTAGACAAATTTTACAAAATTTACTGCATAGAATTATCTTAATTATTTTAGAAGTCATAGGTTTTCGCCCTTTTGCACGGTTTCATGTTAAATATTTTTAGCCTCGGTTTGATTGTTAACGCTACAAATAGTAAAAGTTTAAAAATTACTAAAAATAAAGATAGTTTTAATTTAGAAGGGGTTTTAATGTGATAACACACTTGAAGTTAGGCTGCTAAGCTTTCGCACCATCATATTATTATTAAAGGTTTGAATAAAACAACAAAACTGATTGAGATTCCACCAAGTTTTTATAGGCTGGAGTTATAGCTTTTTCACGAGTGCCGCGCTTATCAACAGACTCCTCTTTGTGGGACTTATTCTCTATTTGTTCAATTTAAATAAGTGATCTTTAAGTATACTGCCGTGTTAACTAAAATAATGTATCTATATTTTTGTCTTTTTTTAGACAGAGCGAGTTTTTGAATTTGTTTTTTTTATTTTAAAATTTTGTTTGATGTAATTTTGTTCTTGTAAAAAAAACATGCTATTTTTGACGTATTTCAACTTCTTTGAGAAAAAACGACGTAACTACCAAACTAATATTATTATGTATATACGGTAAAGAATCTTAACATGTAAGTTTTTTTTAATAATTTGAATTTCTACGCTTATTAAAATGCCGCATCTACTCAAGAAGTGTTAATCACAAAATTTCTCGAACCAAGTTATCCTAAAATTTAATAAAGTGGGTGTATGAGTTTTCAGTTTGTATTGAATTTTATTTCTAGTCCTTATCTATCTTTGTTGCCATAGCATTTTATTTTGAATCATATTTGATAGCCATGGCCTCCAGACTTGGTTATCAAGTATAGTAGCCATGTCATTCCATATAATAATATGATAGTCAACTTCCAAAAATAAATCTAATGTTTCAAAAAAAAAAAAAAAAAAATCTTACGCTCTGGCTTCAGATATTCGTATTTTTTCCAAATGAACAGTCACACGATTAACCATGTCAACAGCAATAACCTTGGCCGCATCGACTTTGATGGCGCGCTCACGAATTTTTTGTACAGCATTCCACAAATCCTCGCGCAATACATCATTGATGAGTTTTGGTTTTGTCGCCACATGCCTTGAATTAAAAAGTTCACATGATTATTTTACTCACAAAAATGTATAGAAATCAAAATTGATTGACACTGTTATCAATCAATAAGAGTTGTACATACCCCAACCATGGTGACATGAAATCCCGCAAGACATACTCAATTATTTGCTGAAGTTGCAAGTCAACAGTTTTTCCAAAAATCAAAGGCAAATTCGATGGATTCTGTATTGGTTTTGGCAAATCAAATATGCTAGACCTAAGGAAAAGACACCCACATTAGAGGAAATATTTTGTTATATTCGCCTTGTGCATTAATTAACATTGTAGGTACTTACTTAGTAGCATTATAAACTATTGAATAGGGTTGATGGATTAGCTTAGGCTGCGTCTTTGAGGTCAAATTAAAATGAATATGGATTGTTCCAGCAATTGCTACAAAGAGAAAAAGAATCAGGAAGTGAATATTTATAGAAATAATTGCAGAGGTCTCATCTGTTATCTGAATATTCTTTGAACTTACCTCCCAAGATAAGAATAATGGAATAGACAATAAACAAGAATATGTAAAAAAACGATGGGTAGCAATAGATTGTAGCCAGCAGTGCCGCGAAACATCCTCCCAGGCAATAATGTATATTCATTTCTACTTGATTAGTTTGTCTCGAACAAAGTTCTCTTTAATATTAATTATTACAATTTTATCTTCAGATACTTTTGGGTCATGTTCTCCTTAATTACGTGCGATAGAAATAATTCACTATTTCATATCGTTGACTTTACGTGACTATGGGAAAATTGCAAATACATCACGCGATAATAATTAGTTCTTCGATTTTTCTTAGCACCAATCAATACTGCAACAAGTTATGAGGTTTACTTCATTTTTCTTCAGCTAATTGAACAAAGTTCTTCGATTTTTTTTAAACTTTTGATGGTGTTAGCTGCAAAAAGGTAAACGCCAGTCGCCAAGCAAAAGCAATTGAAAATTTTAACTGAACTGACAGCGATAATGCACAATACACGGGCGTACCATAATTATAACGAAGGTTTTGAAGAGAACGTCAAATAAAACTGATAAGGCAAAACAATAACAAGAAAAGGGAAAACAACAAACGGTGCCAAAATAAGGGAAAATACACGGCATTGTTGTTGGACTACTTGTAACTACGAAGGGGATGTAGAAACAAAATGGAATAGATTTTTTCTTGTACTTATGACAAAATGGTTGCTTCGTTAAGTTTTTCATGGGTTTGTTTGAATTAAAAAGCAGAACCAGTCGTGAGCTCAGATTGATTACAGAAATTAATTCCGAATGATATCTGACTGGCTGAACACAATGCCCTGCTGCAACTGGAATCGGAGCCGCAGCTACAACTGCTTTAAAAAAATGTCGTACGTCATTTTTTTTATCTGCCCACAATGAGCTGTACAGCTCCGTCTGCAGTTGCGTTCCATTATCCCCTTTCACACAAGGAAACAAGTTGCTGGATTTTGGGACGTTTTCTTTTAATTTCCAATTCCCGCCAATCGTAGACCGTTAATTCCTCTTAAGGTAGAACCGCACTACGCGGAACTGCACTTCAGCGACACCGTGCGCACTTTCGCATGAAACTGAACGAAACTTCACGTCGCGACACAGTTGGTCAGATTACTAACTTTGTCGCATAGTATCGCGCCGTGAATTGCAGTTGTCGCTTAGTGCAACATAGCTCATACAATTTCCTACAAATAAAGCCTCAAATACATAAGCCAAAAAAGTGAAAAAGTGCAAAAGTGAAAATTTTTAAACTGATTTTGTGATAGTTTTTCTGACTAGAAAACTTATAAAAATGATGCAGAAAGCTTAAATTTTGGTTTAAAAACAAATTTGTGTATTCTTTTTCACAAAACAACGGCGCTAGCGGTAAAAAAAATATTTTTACTTTTGTACTTCAGTACTTTTTGGCTTATGTAGTTAAGCCTTTATACATCAAATTTTGACATTTTCAATGTTTCCCCTGGGTTTCCCAAGGTTTTTACGTAATTTCCAACCTAATTTCGTGCAAATTTGGTTGAAATTACCTCATTTCGAAATGTGAATTTGTATGGGAAATGAGATAATTTGGAATCGAATTTGGAAATTTTCAACGAAATTACCTCATTTGGCCCAATGAAAACTTAGTAACGTTCAATGCTGGTTCAAGTATGTAATTGGTTATTATTACATACTTGAGTTTTATTGGTATTTTCAGATGAAAGTAAGCCCACAATCAGTAGCGTGCGTAAACCAAAGCCGTAACGACACTTGTTAGATAAATTGGGCGACGACCAAAATTATAGCAAAAAATGGTCACCATATTATAAAAAAAATCACAATCATCAAAGCAAACACACCTATTAAGACAGAATGAAAGATTAAACAAAACAAAAAGAATAAACACTGATGTTAAAACAAAATTGCAAAAACGCAACAAATACCTTTTGACATTCTCTTTTCTAGTTTATTCTTGATTCTTTTCCCGGTAGTTTTTTTTAAGAATTTTTCGTGGTGTTAAAAAATTGAAGAAATAAAATTTTATTCTGATGCTTAACACTGGAATTAGAAATAAAACCCCAATTAAAATAATAAAACTGCGATAAAATAAAAAAAGAAGTATATCCAGTGGATATTTTATTCACGATTTAACATTATTTTGCAAATCTGGATGAAACTGGCGAAGTTATGATCGCCGCCTCAGAACCTTTGGTAAGGAATTGCTTACGATTATTTCTTAAATAAACATGATTTGAATCAATTGAATAAAATAATAAAAAAAAAACAAATATTTGCGAAAGGAATTCATTCCTCGGGGGCGTCAGGCGGTTGAGGAGCACCCAGGTCCAGTGGTGCCTATGCCAAACTCCAGCATCCCTTCCGAGAATGTTCTTCTCTACCGCATGCAGAATGTGAATATTTCCTCCAAAGATGAGTTAAATGAATTTTGGTATATACGCGAAATATATTCAGAATGTCGACGAGATATTCCGCAAATAAAAAACAATAATTCAACAAATAACCCCGACTATATGACCGATTTCTATGTGAACTCTGAAGAAGAACTGTATGTGAAGAAAAATACTGCTGTTTGGAACAGAGGTAGTTATTGTATTTACCCATAAACAGAAAAAAAAGCACTGATCATAATTAATTAATTTTTGTTTTTAATTTTAGGTCTTTATGCAGAGAGAGGAGTTCTTCCGCGAATGTGCTTTACTTGTGAAACGCCCATAAAATTTGCATTCTTCTGCAATCAAAGCTTTTTACATGGGATTCTAAAAAAGGAGTGCGATAAGCCTAATTTAACATCTATTTGTCTAATTGGTAAATTTACTTAGATAATGTTATTTACTTTATTTAATTTTACATTAAGGCCGCCTTTTACCTTCGAATAAAAATTTTAAGACTTGATTTTAAATTGTATTGAAAAGTTTCAGTGTACATATTTCAAAAATTATTTTTTTTTAAATCTTGAAGCTGTTGTTAATTTTATCTATTTCAGATGCATCATGCCTGCGTGTTTATTGTAGTAATGGCGAGGACTTCACATCAAATTTAGAATTTCCAGTCTCAAATGTATGGGTCACTAAATTCGGCATTATTCTTGAAAAAGAAGCCACCAATACAATTGTTCAAAATCTGGCTATATCAATGCCCCGAATATTTTCCCTTTCACATCCACTTGATGAGATCTGTCCGGTACTCATTAAATCATCAAATAGTGTGGTTAGTTATCTCACCGAAGCTGATTATAGTGTTATTTTCACTACTGAATCCAGTGATTTGGTTCTCCTCTATGACAATAAAATGGGAAAACATTTTGTGTCTAAACTAAGAAAAGCCACAGAAGATGAAATATCCTATGTTGGATGTAATAATGATACAGCATTTTGTAGTTCGACTGTTAATCAAACTCAACGGCCCGGAATGTCTAGTTTTTCTCAAAACTCCATGAAATTCTCAGGTAAGTACTTGGAACTAATAAATAATAAAAAAAAAAAAAAAAAAACAATTTCATATAAAAATAATTTTACTTACTATTGAACAAATAGCTGGAGCCAAAAACAGTACAGCATATATGCCGCGATCGAGTTTAGGAAACACTGGTTATAATCCTCATATCAGTAAGTTTCTCAGTTCTCAATCGATAAACAGTGGTGCTGGAAATTTTAAGTAAGTTATCCCCACAATAAGTCGGTAATAAGATTTATTATAATTTTTTTCTATCTTAGCCGAACAAATAGCCAATCGCCTTTAACTCGTTTGCAATCTTCTATGGGTGCGCATTCATTGTCAATGCAAGATATAAGAAAACCCGGACAGGCACAACCGTCCAAAGCAATTATTCCGGATTATTGTTTGGAACATATATGGACTGAGCAAATAACTTCGAAGTTTGTTTACTTTATGTTAAAAAAATATGTTAAATAAAATATATTATTTATTTTAAAATTTTTCAGGGAATTTTGTGAAATTGCAACAAAGGCATTTGTACATATTGATATAATCGGCCAGACATATCTCTGTTTTCTGCTTCCAAGATCTGGAAAACTTCAATTGATCCGAATAATGAACTTTGACAAAGAAAATACACAAATCGAAGGCGAAATGTTTTCAATAGCTGCAAAAGATGCTGTTGTCTTAGAGGTATGTTCTAAACCCTAAACAAATTGGGAGACACTTAAGTTTGTTTACTTCAGCTCTATAGTCACAAAAAGATTTCCATATTTTTTCAAAGACTTAATACATTTTGCAAATGAATTTTTTAAGTTCCTACGAATAATTTAACTCATTATAGAGCTTCACATTCTTAAACTTCTGATACTTTTCTATTCCATTTTCCATCACCTTCACTTTCACTTTAGAAATATTTTTTTACATAAGAACATAAGGTGTCCTGGTAGACATTGGTCTATATATTTAGATTTTAGGTACATAATGTACATTTCTTTCAAGTCTTTTAAAACAAAGTGGTGACCATTCTTCCTAATACAAGAAAAGAAGAATCATTTCATATACTTCTCCAGTAATTTGCGATTGCGATTTTTGATCTTAAGGTTATTTAAAATAAAAGTAAATATCCAAACTCATCAATGTTAAATTAAAACATACATTTACTTGTTTTTAACTTCCTTTTTAAAAAGTATTCAAACAATTTTGATACCAAAATGTATCCGAGTAAAATAAAACATTTATTAATTAGTTCCTAGATTGTAACTGAACTTACTTAGTGGCGTATTAGTTCCCATTGATCTCCGACATTATATAAATAAAGCAAAAAAGACCTACTTGAAAATTTTTAAAGTGTTGCAATTGTGCTAAGTGAATAAGCAACAAATAATTACATAACTTATTTTAGAAAATGAAAATGATTGCAATTCTTGATCCAAGTGGAACATTAACGTTATACACAGGAAAAGTGTTTGTATCAAAAGTTCATGTTGTTGCTGTTATTCCTTCGTCATTGCCCCAAAGCAAACCATCATGCTCTCCATTTCCAAGGTAAGCTTTGCTATAACAATTTTTCTATAGAACATAAAGATTACAAAATATTTTGTAGAAGAAGCAGTCTTCTGCCAACAGCTCCTCAAAAAAATGATTCAAATTTCGAAGAAGAATTACACATGTTATCTCCAGTGCATCCACTTCAACCTTTGTTTCCTATTCGGTAAGTGCAGAACTAGTAGTTTAGCAAGAAATATAAATTATTATTTTTTACTTGATTAGAAATACCAGTGGTGTTTGCTTAAACCTACGCGATCCCGCTGGAAATCGTTTAACTCTTGTTTATCCAACGGGAAAAATGTATCGTTTATCACTGCCACTTATAAATGAAACATACTTTGTTACTCGTTGTATAGAAGCCTTAAGAAGAATTTTGAAAAAGGAAACTTTTATTCAATTAATAACTCATTGGTATGGTGCGAGAAATCCGCCTGGGTCTAAAGATTTTAGTGGCGAAAAAGAATGGCAGACTTTCAAAACAGTTTTATCTGAAATGATGGGACGTGTAGCGAGTTCCGACGATTCAAGTATAAATATTCCATGCCAGCCAGAAGAGCCAAAAAAGAGAAGAAAAAATGATGAAGTCTTAGATGGCACTGATGATGATTGGGAGTATTTGGAATCGATTTTAAATAGACGCAACAAACAAGGTCCATTTAAAGCCAATACAATTAAATTCGTTGATTGCAATGCTATACTATTCAAAAAAATTCCAAAGATTTTTTTTGCTTTTCATTTGCTTTATGAAGATTTAAAGCTCGATAATACAATGCATGATAGTTTGTGTTCTTTGGGAGAGGTAAGTTCTTCACATCCAACTATAAGCTTCAGTAGAATTATTTTTTTTTTTCTTCATTAAGTTTCTATACCAACTAGCAACGGATATGCAATTAAGTGCACATTGTCTTCACTATTTTCTGGATTTTCCTCATTTGGCAAATATTAAGTCTCAGAACATTTTCACCGAAGAACACGCAAAACAAATGTTTGATAAAAACTTGCTTGCAGAACCTGTTCCACATATTTTTCAGCAAATAGAAAATATACTCAAAAATCGTGAAATTTACCAATATTCCTATATAGAAGGTATAAATACAAATAGCAGAAATGCTTTACAGGTAAAACATTAAAAAAAAACAACAAATTTAATACTACATATTGACTTTTGTTTCTTTTTATTTAGTTAATTTCCCTCATAATTCACGGATGCTTGAAAATTAAGAATTGGATTAAGCCTTTAGAATTTCCCGATACAACGTATTCGGACATTCCAAAGAGAAAGAAACGATTCATTGCAACAAATGTGCCTTTACATGAACAGCTAATTCAAATGTTAATTAATATGGGTGAGTTGGATATTTATTTTTGACCAGCTATGGAACCGTCTCCACATTGCCTTAAATATTTTAACTACGGTGAACTACAATATTTATTTTTGCTGAGGGATCAAGAACTGAACGGGTCTTTTCAACCACCTACAGAAATATTTTTAATAGAATCAAATGAATGAATGACCATATGCTTCTTTTAAATTGAATTTCAGACATGACAAGAACCGATGTAGAACGTTTGCCAGTTTCCTTGCATTTGATAATTGCCCAGTGTCTAGAACATGGACGTCTCTCACCTCCAATGGGTTGTGCACCACCAACATACGAACTAATATTGCGCTCTGAGTTGTTGGAACACACACGTTATCAGTATTCCACTGAGCTTTATTCGGTGAAATTCAGCAAGGCAAACATTGATGCTGAAGATTCCCTATCACCACGATGTCCTCCCAATCCAAATGGTTTTTCCCGAGCCGAATCTGCCGATGATGATGGCATGGAAAATATTGACACAAAACTATTAAGCTTACGTTTTCCCGACGATTTACGTATAGCAGAAGTCCGACGATTGCTCATAAGTTCGGAGCCAGTTCTGATTGATATTTCACAATCGCCTGGTATATCCGATCATGAATTTATTGAAGAACAGGAAAAACAATTGTATGCATTGTGTACAAGAACCATGACATTACCAATGGGAAGAGGTATGTTTACATTACGAACATCCATTCCTACTCCAACGGAATCAATGCCAATTCCAAAGTTATGTCTTACCGGGAAGGAACCGGTTAAGGGAGCAACTATTGAGATGCAGCAAATTGAATTTCCTGCAAATATGAACTTATGGCCAAGTTTTCATAATGGAGTTGCAGCTGGTTTGAGAATTTCACCAAATGCAAGAGATGTTGATTCGACTTGGATTGTGTATAACAAACCAAAAGGGCCAACAGAATTAACAACAGAACATGCTGGCTTTTTAATGGCACTAGGTCTTAATGGTCATCTTAAAACTCTTTCCTTTATGAGCATATATGAGTATTTAGTTAAATGTGATGAGATGACAAGTGTTGGGCTTTTATTAGGAATCTCGGCTACACACAGAGGTTAATAATGAGCTTAAGCTATTTTCGATTGTTTAATAAAATTTAACCGTTATTTTTGTAGGTACAATGGACACAACTACGACAAAGCTTTTAAGTGTCCACATAGAGGCGTTATTACCAGCCACTGCTTTAGAATTGGATATTCCACAGAATATTCAAGTAGCCTCTCTGATGGGAATTGGTCTCATATATCAAGGAACTGCTAAGCGACATATAGCCGAAGTTTTACTCCAAGAAATAGGTAGACTCAAGTTTTAACCTTTTTTTTTAAATTAATAAAAAAAACAATAAATGAATTGCATTCATTTAAGGCCGACCTCCTGGTCCGGAAATGGAAAATAGTGTTGAACGTGAATCATATGCCCTGACCGCTGGTTTGGCTTTAGGTTTGGTTACTTTGGGACACGGTGAAGCTCCAGCTGGTCTGAGAGATTTGCAACTACCTGACACGCTACACTATTACATGGTCGGCGGCAACAAACGACCATTACTCGGCTCGCAGAAAGAGAAATACAAACTACCTTCATTCCAAGTGCGAGAAGGTGATACTGTTAATATTGATGTCACAGCTCCGGGGGCTACTCTAGCTCTTGGATTAATGTTTTTCAACACTGACAATAAAGCAGTTGCTCAATGGATGGATCCTCCTGATACAAGTTATTTACTTGATCTTGTACGTCCTGATTTGCTTCTCCTACGCACAATTGCCAGAGGCTTAATTTTGTGGAAGGATGTGGAACCAAGCTCAGAATGGCTGTTCAATCAGTTTCCAGCAAATCTTAGATTCGATATTAATCGGGGGCCTGTGCCAAAGAAAGATCTAACAGATCATGAAGCGATTACGTATGTTTTTCTTATTTCCTACAAAATATAAAAAAAAAATACTCACCATTCCAGACAAGCGTACTGTAATATAATTGCCGGGGCAGCTGTCTGCATAGGTCTTAAATATGCAGGAACCGAGAACAAAGAAGCTTTCAAGTCTTTGAAAAAAACTATAAAACTGTTCCTTGGATTCTCGGGGAAATACGTTGGCGAATATGCTGGACGAGCCACTGTTGAGAGTAGTCTTATGCTGATCCTAATCTCTTTATCGCTTGTATATGCTGGAACGGGAGATTTGGAAATAATGCGAATGATTCGTTATTTGCGCTCTAGGATTGGGACCGCTCATTCCCAAGTTACCTATGGCTCTCAAATGGCAATACATATGTCGTTAGGATTTTTATTTCTCGGTGCCGGTCGCTATACACTTTCAAAAAGACCTGAAGCTGTAGCTGCTCTTGTATGCGCATTATTTCCAAAATTTCCCAATCATAGCAATGACAATAGGTAGGAAAGTTTTTTTTTTTTTATTTCGTGTTATCAGTTTTAAAACAATCTTCCATCCATCGATACCCGTGATTAATTTATATTTGTTTTTAGATATCATCTTCAAGCTTTTCGTCATCTTTATGTGTTAGCTGTTGAACCAAGACTTTTTCTTCCACGAGATCTCGATACAAAAAAATTATGCCTCTGTCAAATTTCATACATTGAAATTGGCAAATCTGAGCTTAAAAAACTTCCCATGGCTCCTTGTATGCTTCCCGAACTTAGCACTCTTAAATCTGTGATTGTAGATGATCAGAATTATTGGCCAGTATGTTTTGAAAAAGGGCGCAACTGGGATCAGTTGGTGTAAGTCCATACAAAAAAGTCCATAAAAATGCATTTATTAAATTATTTCCTTTAGAAAAGCATTAGAGGTATCTGGTTGCATTGACATTAAAAAACGTTCGGGATGCCACTCACATTTAGATGACCCGGATCGACTCAAAAGTCTATTCGCACAAACACTCACCACAGAACAGTATACATGCTGGAAAATAGACACTAAATCACTAGAAACCTTTTCATCAGATCCCATTGTTATTGGTTTCACTGATAGATTCTTGAGTGTCGATGCCAGAGAAAATAAACTTACAAAAGTGGAAATGGAACGTTATCAACAATTGATAGTGATCTTCTATAATTCAGTGATAAAAGACAAAATGCATGGTTTGCCAATATATTTATCAATTGTCAATGTAAGTATACTTTTGTTTTCATTCTTATATTATTATTTTAATTGTTTCCAAACAATATTTTTTAGACTTTGCAAGCAATTAAGGAGAACGCAAAAACCTATGATGTATGGCAACTTAAACTCGTTGAAATCTATATACGAATGCAAAATGATAATATCCTTATTTCAAAGGAAATTGTTGATTCTGTTTTGGACAATTTAAAATCATACGTTGAAAGCTGTCAGGTATCATGCAAGGATCATTTAAAGCGGTTTATTACATCTCATTGCTTTGATAGCTTATGTGAACTAAGTTCCGATGAAATATCAAAAATTCTAGTTGTGGTTGTCTTTTATGGCTTACTTCCTAACGTTCTCAGCTTGGTTGATTTGACTGGGACTGTTAATTATATGCGTTTGTTATATGAACTTAACAAAATCAACATGGAGACAAGTACAATTAACTGCATTATCAAAGTATTGGATTTTCCATAATTAATTGTTAATATAATAAATTAAATTTAGTTCTTAAGTTTTGCAAACGTTTATTACTGATTGTATTTAAATAAACTAATAAATACTGAATTATCATTCAAGTTTGATGAAAAACTTAATAAAAAAGAGTTTTTTTATATTCTATTGGGGACAAAATATTTCAAATCTCAATTTATTTTCAGATTGACTTCTTCTTGCACTTACGGTGCCTTATTCAATTTACAGTCGTCCATTTGATAAAAATCTCAATAAATTTATACTGATTTTTAACAAAAATTCGACAAGCAGAATTTTGGCGAAGAACTTTGTTTTGACGTCTTATATTTGAATTTAGTTTTCTTACAAATTGCTCGAAAACTCAACGAAACGGCCTGTCCTCATAAACTGTACTTTTATAAACAACTGTTTTAAATTGGTATTGGAAACGCCAAATTTTTGTTTATGATCTTACAAATTTGACAAAATGATAGGTGATTTTTCCAATTCCTGGGAAGGTAGTATGCCTAAAAAAGTTTGTTTTTAGGTGGACTAGGCTGGGATTTCGATACCCAGACTCCCCGGCATGACAATTTAACGCACTAACTAAAATGTCACAGCAGCTATTATAAAATTAAATACTAGAACATTTAATAGGTAAATTTTTTTTATTAAACACTTTAATTTAAAAAAGATTATCGTTTACTTTAAAACATATTAAGCCAACTTAGGAGACATATTCAGCCCTATCAGGAATTCCATCGTAATCGGATGCTTGTTACGGATCCCGAAAAAAACTATCAAATCTCAAGCAAATTGTGATTACGAACGGATTCGGTGATAGTTCTTTTTCGGGATCCTGAAAAATTTCCGATTACGATGGAATTTATAATAAGGTCGATTTTGTGTTCGCCGCCAGCAGATTTCGCATTATTAATTGGCATCAATTATTTTTGAAGATGGCAAGTATATTTGAGCATTTTCAGTGTAGGATGATGAAGTAATAAGTTTTCTCCTATCTGTAACTCCAAACATCCCAGACTCACGAGAACTCATTTTCTTTTCAATAACTTTGTCGAAAAATCTTGCCAATTTAACTGAATCTGTTGTTCCAGCTGCCAAACTGCGAGTATTTCTACAGTTTAGCCAAATTTCTTCGGCTCCACATTGTTCAGCTAAAATAATTGAAATTATCCTATCACAACAATACAATATTTATATTTAAGAACAAACCAATTCCACCAGATTTTGGTAACATTTTTGGGTGCCTTTTTTCATCTACTAAATCAAGTTTAGTTCCAACAACTAATATTGGAATTTGTGTTGACCCAAAGAATTGTTCTGGATCGAATACTGCCGAATCTGAAGACAGTGAGGAACTATTATTGCCTTTTGCAGTATCCTTGCCATCTTTATTTAGTATTTCGTAAAGCCACTCCTTTAGATTCTCATGACTTTTCCGATTAGTTAAATCATGGACCAAGATTATTCCATGTGTTGGATTGTAAAATACTCCTCTTGAGTTTTTGTGATTTAATGAACCTCCAATGTCGAAGAGTTCAATAAAGAATGTATTTTGCTGAGGAGTTCCTTCTTTGTATTCGTGTAGTTTCACTTCTATTGAACAACCAACTGTCCATCCCGGCTGAGTAAGGGATTCGTTATGGGCAATTAAATGGGTAAGGCAGGTTTTTCCAACGCCTTTAATATGTATTTTGACTTATTTGAATAATGAAAGTGACTGGATTTTAATGAAATTACCTGAATCTCCAACAAGAAGGATTCGCACTTTATCTATGTTTTTAGCCATTTCTTGAAACTTTTTGATGGTGACTGTTGAGTGTTGAATATTTATTTTTATTTGTTTCTTTTCGGTTTCAAAACAGCTGATTTTGACATTTTAAATTAAAGGGGTCATTACAATGATTAGGCCAGTTCAGATAACGTAAAAGGAGGTCTGTTTGGCAACTTGAAAGTTCTTATAAATTCTCAAAAAATTCTGAAATTTTTATTTAGCTAAATTCGAAACAACAGCGAGTGAGTGCAATGAGTCACTTTTCGATTAAGCTAGTAACAGTGAGGTAGTGAGTGCGTGAAATGAGATATTAGATTACTCGCCAATTTCAGACGTGCCTTGGTGTAGTGTTTATAAATGTAGGTACACTTATTGGTGCCAGTTACAGCTTTCATTGAAAATTATTTCATTAAAAAGGAAAATCGGAAAAAAGAAAAGTATTTTTATGCCAACATAAAGGATCCACCACACCAAGGCGAATCTATGGCGGTGACGACGAAAATAACGAGTTATGTTCATTGAGAACCACGTGTTGTTATTATTGTTTTCGTTGGTGTGGGGGATCCTTAAAACTGTTGTTTGACCCTAGCTTCCACATAAAATTACTTTTAAGGTTCCCCCACACCAACGCGAGTATTCGGTGGCGACGACGAAAACAATAATAACAACCGTGTTGTTTTCATTGACAACCACGTGTTGTTATTGTTGTTTTCGTCGTCGCCACCGAAAATTCGCGTTGGTTTGGGGGAACCTTTAATTTCAATGATTGAACTACCCTACCAATAATAATTTATGTCGACTTCCCTTCAGCCAAAGAATCGAATTTTTTCTAAAAGAATCGATTTTTTTCGATCAAAACAAAGAAAGATTTTACACCGATTTGCACACACACGAGAAAGATTTGATATTTCTAAGATGTCAAATTGAATGTCGCGGTGTTTTAAGAAAACAAATTGTGTTTTTGGTTGCAGTGAATTTTCGGTGAATTTTATATTAAATACTTGTACGTTGTTTTTCAATTAATAATAGTAAATAAATAACGGACTTCCTCATAATTTCCAAACTGTCAAGTCCCACACACACACGATCACCAAAAACATTGATTCTTTTCGTATTCCTTTCAACGACAGACAAACATCGATTCTTTTTAGAAAACAATTCAATTCTTTGGTTGAGAGGAATTTGACATTAAGGCCGGTATTCACCGAGCACTCATAACTTATGAGCCTCATAAACCTATTCACCAACCAATAATAAGTGGATATTTATGAGCGCTCATAAAAGTTATGAGTGGTCCCGACCACTCATAACTTATGAGCGCTCTCTTCGAAAAATATTTCGACATTTTCGAAACTATTTCCACAACCACCACCCCCACAAACACAAACATCTCCATCGCTACCACTCCATCTACCTAAAAAAGTTTGATTTTAAAGTTTGGGAGTGCCTGGTTGACACAAAGTGGCTCTCTTTTTCGAAATTCGAAACATATTTATGAGTGGTTGGTGAATACCCCAAAGTTATGAGCCTCATAAACTTATGAGGCTCATATGAGCGCTCGGTGAATACAGGCCTAAATAACCGTCATATTATTCACTCGATACATCCAGATTAAAACTTAAATCCTGATGTATTTACAATGAATAATTTACATCGGGATTTCATTTTTCATCTGGATTAATCGAGTGAATAATATAACGGTAAGGATCATATTCTTTGTAAGCTGATACTGACGATTTTAATATTTGGTGTAGTAAAAAAGACCTTTCCATTAACTCTGTTAAACGTCAAACAAATATCCTGCATTAATATCCGTCATTATCTGATCCGGATCAAATTTTAACATGTTAATACAAAAACAACATACATAATATAATCCTGCTTTTAATCTGGATCTATTTCAAGATCCGAAAAATAGTACTTTTTTGTTATTATTACAATTGTAAGGTAGGTAATGTAAACTGCAGTGCAAAGAAGAAAAATATACAAACACAATGAAACAAAAAGAAGAGTTGTATATACCACTGGCTGTCAATGTTGTTTTATTATTATCCAGATCGTTGGCGGATCCAGGATTTGATCATGGGGGAAGGGGGGGTCCAACTACAAATAGAAAGCTTAAAGATAAATAAAACTTGCTTGGGCTTTGTGCTACATTATTTATGTGCGTGAAGTTAGCACCGCCATTTTCGATTTTCAAAAAAAATATACAAAACAAGCACAAACTGAGATTAAAACAGCACAAGTATATTTAAAAAAAATCGTGATTAAAAAATAAAAATGCAAATTTGCGAAATTAAAATTCATCCCTAAAATTTGCAAATTTTCGAATTAAAAAAAATATTACGCCACATCGCAGCACAAATTGAGCACAATAAAGCACAACTTTTTTTTGAAAATCGAAAATGATGGTGCTAATTTCACGCTAAGTTCCTTCGCATCATTTGTGTTCGGTCGTATAAAAGTTGGAAATATGCGAATTTTGTATCTCTTTGGTTGTATCATTTTTTTTTTGAGAGAAACAGCACATCTTTAAGTTTTTAGAAAAATTTAATTTTGGAAAAAATTTCATCCTCAAAATTTTGAAAAATATTTACGGCACATCGCAGCACAAGTTGAGCACAATGCAATGCAGCACAGTTTTTTTTCCGGTGCTAACTTCTTTTTGCCCTTATAATATTGAATAGTATTTTAATATGTTACTTTGCAGAGGTAGGTATGAATTGCCTAAGTTGCAAAAAAACACGGCTATTATTTTCGTCGTTGCCACGACGAGTTCGCGTTGGTGTGGGGAGTGTTGTTCGGGGTTAGAGTATTTCTGGAAAAAGACGGTAGGCGGGAAATAAATTATTGTTGGTCATTGGCCTTCATTATGATAAATGATTTCCAATACTTACATGCATTTTGACTTTCTTTTTAACCACCTAGATATGTAGGTACCTACATTTATGTATATTTTATGAAATATTCAACTCCTTATCATGAATTTAAAAAAAACAGTATTTTATATTGCCTCTTCTAATCAATTATATGTGGGCTAAAGGTACATAGGTATTAGGTATAGATATCCTCTTGTATTACTTCTGCTTCATTTTTCTATTTCAAACAAAATGAAAGTTCTTAATTTCTTGTAAATATTTTTCTTTCATTAACAGACGGTAAAAAGGTCATCAACCATTAACAGATAAAAAGAAAACTTAAAAAATCTATAAAGGAAGATATAATGCATAATGTATCATACCTTAGTAAGTTTAGGTTTTTAATTCCTTTTTTTGTATAAAATGTATATATTATGTATGTACATACATATATCATACATAACATGAAACTACCTATTCGTATGTTGTTCATTCGAGACATATTTTGTTGATAAATATTTTGACCATGGTCCATGACTACTAGCAAAATAGTCTTTGATCTGGTGACAAACAACATCGAAAATAACTATTTAGGTATACATTGAACATTTTAACCGAAACGAATAAAGTAGGAATCTTTTTTACTAGCGATATATATGTATGTAGGAACTGCATACATACATATGTATATGGCAACTTATCGATTTGTAAAAAAAAAATCGAGCTCGGGATTTTGATCAAAGTTGACATTACGATGATAGCGAAGTCGAAAAAAGTGGGTCTCGCAATTCTGTCCGTCTGTCTGTCTGTCCCTTCGACTGCAGCCTAAACGGGTCGGTCGATTTTCTTCAAAGTTGGTACCTAACGTTTTTTGGGCATTATCCCCACCCGTTTTTTTCATTTTGTATAAGACCAAAAACAACGGTACCTGCCATAAAAAATTTTGTACCAAAAAATGAAAATCTTTTTCTCAAAAACGTGGCCACAACTTTAAAAAAACATTCAGAAATTTTTTTTACAAAAAGGCAAACATTTTGTAAACAAAAAAGTTTCCAAAAAATGGTAAGAAATGGTACTTCCCATAGAACCATTTTTTGATTTTCGATTTTCTCAAAAATGGTTGAACTGATATTCACCTTTTTTTTGGAGATTGTTTGAAAAAGTATTTTGAAAGAAAATGGTTTAGACTTTTTTTTTCATTCTTTTTATCAAAATTTTGAGTTTGCATGCGAATTTTTCAAAAACTATTGACATAAATATTTAAATTTAAATTTAGAGTTATAGAACAGATTTATGGCTTTCAAAACCAGTATATTATTGTAAGTAATGCCGTTGTTTTTAAATATTTTTTTTTTCAATTTAAGTCATTTTTTTTTAAATTGCTCCTACCTCCTAACTCCTAAGCGGCTCGAGATAGACCCCCCCTCCCATAATATAAAATGCTTGTATTAGACCCCTCTACAAAAAACCGTTATCAATTCTTGGCGCCATAGTTATCGTACTCTCCCCGCTTTATTTATTGCTATTTCATGCGGCATACCGACCATGCTCTTTTAACTTTTAAGTGGTGCTCTGTCTTATTTAAAATGCACATGTACTTAATTTTTGATGTCCCTCAAGTTAGCAGACCAAATTCAGCAGAACAAATTTTTTGTGACGTCATCATTAGGGGCTTATTAAGTGCTAATTAAGTACCCAACAACAAAATTAAGTGCTCCAGTACTTTTGTTGTAAATTAATGTTCTGCTAGGTATACCTATAACTTGATTTCAAGTTAGCAGACCAATTACCGAAAATACTTAAAACACAAGGAAAAAAAAAGTTTTAGCCTAGTATTTAGGAGCCATTTAAGTGCTCTAGGAATCCAAAAAAAAAATTCCAAAAAAAAAAATAGTTTTTCTAAGAAAAAAAATATTTTTCTAATTTCCCATACAAAACCATGTTCTGCTAACTATATTTCGATTTTTCTCCAACAATTCAACTTTTTTCGACCCAAATCTTTTTGATTATTAAGGTGATCGGCTAGCTCGAATTAAGTTAGCAGAACATCGTTTTCTATGGAAATTGAATTAATTATTTTTTTTCTAATTTTTTGAAAATGCGGTACTTAATTCGAGCTAGCCACCTTGAAATCAAGTTAGGAGAACATTAATTTACAACAAAAGTACTGGAGCACTTAATTTTGTTGTTAGGTACTTAATTACCACTTAATTAGCGCCTAATGTTGACGTCACAAAAAATTTGTTCTGCTGACTTTGGTCTGCTAACTTGAGGGACATGAATTTTTGAGTAACATCAGATGCAATGTTTAACTTGTAAGGAAAATTTTTAACTCTTGCTGAAAAAATATGGCACTGATGAGGAAAAACATTTTAATCAGTTGATAACTTAACTACATAAATCGCCTTGCCACATTATCCCTATAATAATCAAATGGTTTTTGTAGTGAGGAACTGTCTCTCAAAACTTGAAAACACTTTTAAAATGTTCTTATTTTGCTTGTGGCAAATTGTATCCGTGCATCTAGCGTCAAGAATATGGTATTACTTCCTGTTGAATCTCAAATTCACTCCAATCGATATTGATACTTTAAGCTTCTGTCCGACAGTAGCTATAATGAAGTCAAAAACTTCCCCAAACAACATTAGACAAATTTAAAAAGAATTTCCTATAAAGTAGGTATAGGCGTACGAGTGTCGAGTATATCATGATTATCATACGTCGACTGCCTACAAAATAGAAAATAATTTACCATCTGATCACACCGAACGAATTGTTCACAAAACAATTCCAATTATCTCGAAAGTACGAAATTTCTTCAGTAAGAGAAAATAACCAGGACTAGCATGGTATAGACTTCTATAATTCGGTATTCGAAAGTAAGAGTCTGTCTGCACGTGCCGCATTGACTTTGACTATATATTCTTATATAAAATCATGTTTAAGCATTAAAGGCGGCGTAAAGAATAGGATATTTAGCTTCTTCTATACGCTCTTCGAGAGGCTTTCGGTATATAGCAGCAAACTCAAAGGGTAATCGCAGACGCAATTTATACAAGAAGTGGCTTTTGTGTTGTAGCATAGTTTGGGGTTGATTTTCAGTTTGGGGGCGCTACAAAATTAGCTAATATTGTGTTGTCTTTCCTTTACAATAACCGTATGAGACAGAGAATGGCACAACGAAGAAGGAGGTTTGTATATATATTCATTAGGTGATTTTACTGAAAGAATCAAAATAGTTACGTGCTTAAAATACACAAAATTTGTTGCAAAAAGGGCGCAATAATTTAAGTTTAAATATAATAGAAGAAAATCAAGGAGCACGCTTCAAGGAGACAGAATAATGGTTTTGTTATATAATAATTCACACGAAATTATAAATCCACTATGATAACGATGCGACACATCCTTTAATGTCTTAATCTATATAAGAAGTAACTTTTAAAACCGTTGCGTTAGCATTGGAGTGTTATATGTAGGTACATGCGATAGATTCATTTTCTTATATCTGATTCTCGTTTCGAATGGGAGGGTTGTATTTATGTTGTATTAACATAAATCTTTAAGAATGCTTAGAAATCTGATAAAACCGAGTTTTACAAATTTATGGGAGACAAATTTGAATTTGTTTTGCAACATCACAAAATATTCTATTAAAGAATAAAGTCAGAAAAATAATGTGCAAGTATTATAAATTATGTACTTTTTAAGCTGCGGCTGACAAAAAATATAGCAATGTGTTTTAAATAAATAAATTTTGAGGCATAAAACTCGCTTTATTTTTTTAATTTGCTAAAACATAAAAATTTTGTTGTCTCAAAATCGTTGGAGCGGTTTTTTTAGCATTTTAAATGACAATGCGGAAAGCTTTTTTTAATATACATATTAATATGAAAAAAAAATTATTTTCAAAAATTTTATTTTTTTTTTTCAATATTTTTGTTTTTATCAAAATCGTTAAAGCCCTTTCCGAAATAAATAACTTCTTCCAAGACGCCCACAGTGCTTTTTTATCTTATTAAAATTGATTAGTAGAGCCAGTTAAAGTTAAGTAGATTGTGATAGTTACAGAACACGGGCAGAAATACGTAGTTAGTTCTCTGAGATACCTACAGTCGTATTTATAAACCCATTCCAAAGTATGTCTAACTTTGGACAGCTTTCCAACTCCAAAACCTTATTTATAATCATGTTCCATCGAGTGTCTAACTTAGTCACTGAAATTGGATGTCGAAACCTATTTTAAAGTGGGTAGGTTCAATGCACAAAAAGTTGAAAATTAAATGAAATATTCATTGAACGTATCCAAATGTTCACGAAATTGACAGATTACAGGGACGTTAGTGAATGTATGAGAACATATTTAGACAACTGTTGCAATGCGTTTATAAATAATGAAAAGTCCAAATTTTTAGCCAGTGGCTAGCTGGACAACTGTCCAAGCGAGTTCTAAGGAAATCTAATAAATACTACTGCTACAGTCTTATTTATAAACCCATTCCAAAGTATGTCTAATTTTGGACAGCTGTCCAACTCCAAAACCTTATTTATTATCATGTTCCATCGAGTGTCTAACTTAGTCACTACAATTGGTTGTCCAAACCTATTCCAAAGTGAACAAAAAATTGAAAATAAGATGAAAAGTTAATCGAACGAAGCCAAATGTTCACGAAATTGACAGATTCCAGAGATGTCGGTGAGTGTTTGAGAACATATTTAGACAACTATTTGAATGCGTTTATAAATAAGGAGATGTCTAACTATTTAGACACTGTCCAGCTGGGCGACTAACCGGGAGTGGTCTAAGGAAATTTTATTAATACGACTGCTAATGTATCATACTTCTGAGCACGCCTAATTCTAAAAGTCACAATGACGTTTGGTTAAGTTTACCAAAAGTATTTGGTTAATTTGTTCCGCAGCAAAATCCTTGGGGAATTTTAACCAAATTGTGTAAATCATTTCTCATACATAATTTGACAGTTCATTAACCAAATGGTAAACTTATCCAGTGTCTTCATCATTGCGTGAATACCCTTATTATTGAAATAGTTTGAAATATTGATGTACATAATAGAAAAAAAAACTTTTTGTAACACAAACAACATTTTTTTTAAATGGTTCTTTTTTTTTCCTCCAGTGTCTCGTTTGTTTTTTTTTCACATGAAATTCAGGGACACAAATTTTTCTTAAATTTTATCAGTTTTATAGCATTAAACCACTTTGAAAGTTTTCTCCATCTGCGGAAAAATATTTACTAAATTTATTGTTTGTTTACTTTTATGTACCACTGTGACTTTGTTTGACTTTTAGACACCCTCTGTTTTCACTTCAGTTTTTTACTTTTGACAATTTTCTACGTAAAAAAGTAGTATTTCAGCAGAAGATTCTGTAACATTTATTTTCGTTTAACAGCTATGATTTTTGCAACGAAAAAAGTCAATATGACTGTGTGCCGTCTGAATTTCTTAAAAAAAATGACAGTTCAAAATTAATTTTTAACTCAACGTTAGGAGCCAGTTGAAAATAAAGTTCGTGTCCAAATTGAAAGTAAAAATGACCATCTGTAGCTAAAAATGACCAAAATAATTTAATTCCGAAATGTGAATTCATCACATTTATTTCAACTTATTCTTCATATTACACAGATGAAATATTATTTTTTTGAATTATTAATAATATACAATAAACAAACAAAAAACGGGTAAATTATTATTATTATTTAAAAAAATTTAATATGCAATATTATTTAATCTTATAAGAAAGCTTAGGCATAAAAAATTTCATTAAAATCGGTTCGAACAAATAATAAGATATTCGAAACCAAAAAAAAAGTTTCAATGAGATGTAGGTACCGTTAATAATGGATTAATATATGATTTGTTGCAATAACATGTGGTTTATTTATTTAATTTTTGTATTTTTACTTTTATATCTTATAATTTAATTTACAAAAAACGTAAATATGGCCCCCTCCTGCATTTATACAAGCCCAACAACGTCTAAAAACTGTCTTGTCCTTTACTAATAATCTGCTCTAATTATCTCTTGTTTCGAAAGGACAACTGGAATATCAAAATCGATAGTTCAGAGTCAGTATCTACTTGCATCCTGGTGCGACCCAGTCGCGTTGACTTTAATTTAAACTGATTAATTGTATTGGATTAAAAGTATAAAGTAAAGACACTTGGTTTCAGCCAGTAGACCAGACCTACATGCCATTACACTGAATATTAAAATAAAGTAAATATGTAGATATATGTACATATGTATAAGTATTTTGGTATATTGGTATGGTCGTTTATATGAAATCTTATTGCAAAAAGTATTTCGAAATATTTAATAATTTATTAAATAAGGGACGAATTTAATCATCATACGTACATATATATATTGTATCCTCTTGGCAACTTGAGCTTCTTTAAGTAAATAAAGTAATCAGATTAAATCCAAATATTTTCTTAAACGGCTATAGCTACTCAATTCTTGAGTAATCCTTCACTTCGTTATCTTATGAGAATTAATAAATATTTCCACCTGCATATTAATACAAAGCCATCCAGAAGAAAACCATTAAAAGCCATTTTGCTTATATAGGTAGGTACTACCCGCTCAATCTACCACAAATAAACCAACAAGAATTGTGTACATTAAATGCGCGCTCCCATAAACTCCTGGAACACATTACTTAATGCTCCAGCAATTCGAACTTAGCACGATTTCGTTTCAGTTATTTTTTGTAAACTCTACCAATGACCAAGTTGGTAAAAAAAAAAAAAAAAAAAAAAAATTGCCATTAATGTTAATTCATAGTCAACAGCTTCCGTTGCAACTTGGTTAATTACTTACGAGCTTTAATTTGCCCTGATGGCAGGCAAAGCAAAAGGTAGGTATACGTATATTTGTACTATACATATGTATATTTGTATATGTATGTACATAGCTGCTCCAAACTCAGCTCCCTGTCCTGTGGGCAGAATGGCAGCGGATTACCTTTTTAACATTATAACCTTCGAACTCAAGTGCCAACTGTATATGCCAACTGTGCAAACAGTGACGGGAGTTGATGTAAGGCCATGTATTGTTAATTGCATTAATAAACTTGATCCACGGATAAGTGAAGTGTGACTGCTGTGGGTGTGGTTCGCATGCCAATATGGATCTGGATTGAAAGCATATTGATGCAATATCTATTCAAATATTCAACTCAATTACGATTTGCTATTTGTATTACCGTTAAATGTATAATCGAAATTAAATATCAGTTGAACTCCAGGTATAAGCAGGTAAAAGACGAATATTCTGTGCAATTTCCTTATGGCCTTAATATATATTATAGGTAACATTCCTTTTTATAGACCTCGTTTAAAAATATACTCTGACGAGGTATTCTAAGAGATCTGTTGGAGGAGATTAGGGCAATCATTTAATAAATTGGTCAACGAAACGAATGTCACCAACATCACGGCGAGAATTAAGGGTTTGAACTTTTGAAGGTTAAAAAGTTTATGTCGGTCTTCATAACAAGGTAGTTTACAAGCAGGATCAGCTCAGCAAAAGTGGCCGTAAGGTTAAAACTTAACGCTGGGCAGCTTCAATTCGTTGAATCTGGATTTGAGTGTTCACGCCTAGAAGGCAGTATTCAAGGAGTGGTTCAAAGAGAGAGAATTGTTAACATAAAGACAATATTATCTCTTAAGCAACGTATACGAAGCCAGGACTCAAGAGCTAAAGCTGGTTTTGATAATGATATGGTGTTGTAGTGGGAGCGAAAACTGAGTTGGTTATCTATCAGAAATTACCCTAAGGTAGGGTGCGCATATATAGAATGATTTTTCGATTTTCAATGTCACAATCTTTGTAGTTGATTTTATAATTAAATTAAATCATTTTTGCTCAACAATACGGGCCCAACGTTTTTGGCTTTATACAATTCTATAATATTACATTACATATCATATCATTGTGAAAAAAGCCCTAAATCTATTACATGCACAGAGAAAAATAATTTTGAACCGAGTAGCTTTTTCGGTGGGTTAAAAAATAATTGTTAAAATAACGTAGTTTCGGGTAAAAACTACGTAGTGCATTAGGTTAAAATTAACATAGTCGCCTCGGTTAAATGAAATTGTTTAAGATAAACTAAAAGAAGGTTAAATTAAACGAAAGATTTTGTTATATTAACCGAGAAACTTGTTATACTAACCAAAAACTTGTTTAATTTAGTCCGCTTTAACCGTATCAGGGTGTTAATTTAACCTAATTCTTTTAACCTAGTTCACTCGGGTAATATTAACAGAGTTAGTTTGCAGGTTGTATTTTAGCAACATCACTTTTTTAATTTATACGAGAAATAGGCATTAACCTATTTTTTTTCTGTGTGTTATGTTCATTTTTAATAGTATTATTAATTAGCTGAAATATAAAGTTGGTTATAAAAAATTATAATAAGTTTTTATCCTCTGTAATGTCGTATGTTGGTCTTCTCGTAGAACGAGCGGCGGCGTGTCTTCGTTGTTGATGATGTTTTCAAATTGTTCATTGGTAATTCATTGGTAATGGCTCGGGAGTATAGGTACCTGTCACTAGGTTCTTGTTGTTGCTGGAGGAATTGTTGAACTTCTGGTTTTGAGCGGTCTTCTAGGTTACTGATAATGTTTCCGGAGAGCTGCTGCAAGTATTGATCTAGTGGAATTAATTAAGCTTCTTCATACAGCTTTTTGGTTGTTATGAATTTTTTCGTCAATGGGTTGCGGTACAGTCCTGTACAAATGCGGAGCATTTTCCTCTCGAAGAACTTAATTTTCTTCATCGCTGCCGGGGAAATAAGGAACCAGATAGGGAATCCATAGGTCAGAATGGGTCGAATCAGTTGTTTGTAGACAAGCAGCATCTTCTTTTTACTCAGTCCATTTCACTTTCTGAGTAGCAGATGGAACAAATGCAGAGAAAAGTTGGCTCTCTTCAACATCAGGTCAGAATGTTTCTTCAATTTCAGTTTGTTGGAAAAGTTGACTCCCAAGTATTTTGTTGTTGATTTGACTGCTACTTTGATGTTGTCTGGAATATTCACTTTGATACCATCACACTGTGTTGCAAAGGCTCGTCTTCTTCTAAGGACAGTCACTGGTGTTCGGCAGAAGATAAGTTCTGTTTTGTCGTTGTTAATATCCAGTCACCATTTTAGGTAATATATTTCCACAAGTTTTCCAGTGCAGATTCTTCTGATTGATGATACAAAATCTATTAATAATGAAGTGTTTGATTAGTCTTACCAAATGGTTGGAAAGTCCAAGCTCCGACAGTTTGAATAGAAGTCATTTTATCCAAACACTGTAAAAAGCTTTTGCGATGTCCAGCAAGCACGCTATGGTCGTTTCCTTTTTATTTAGTCCTCGTGTAACGTCACTGTGAAGTCTCAGCAGTAGATGTATGGTGGAGTGTTTATTACGAAAGCCATACTGGAACTCCGGTATGACATCTCTATCTCTGCAGAAAGCGTTAAGTTTTTTTTTCAATATTAGTGCTCCAGTACTTTGCTCACACAGGACAGTAGCGAAATTGGTCGATATCCTTCCACATTTGAACGGTTGGTCTTCTTGGGGACGGGAGTAACTTTTGCCGTTTTCCAGTCTGCAGGAAAATAGCTGTTGTTCAAACTGTTGTTGAATATTATCGTCAGCAGGAGAATAACAAGATTTGGTAACTTTTGAAGAATGTAGTTAGAAATCTTGTTAATAAATTAGAAATCTTGTTGTTTCCCGCTGACTGTTTAGAGTTTCCGGAAAAAATGATGTCAGACGCTTCTTCAGGCGGAGTGGAGACATCGGTCAGAAGCGGCTCTGTCAACGGGTTTTCAGCATTGAATGAGATCACGGTGTCGGTGCGGTAAATGACTACACACTACGCAGTACGCACTACGCACTACGCACTATGCACATATTTATATAAGATAATTCACAGGGGTTTGTTTAATGAAAGATAATTCAACTCGATATTTCATTAATATAAAATATATCTATACTATAATATAAGCTCCTTCCTATCCGAACGTAAAAATATATCAGTTGGCTGCTTAGGTATGTCTTTGAATCACCACCAGTATTAGGATAAACAGGAAGTCATAATATTGTTTCCATATTCATTATTTGATATTGTGTAGAATATATTACATGTATGTACATGCATATCATCATCGAGATTATGAAGAAGAGATTATAAGAAATATCATTTGCCTACGACGAATATATGAAAACATTATTGTATACCAAATATCATCTGGCTATGACAGTTTGGCATTTTATTTATTTTATTGATACGTTTAATGAACCTCACAGTATGGCTTCGTTCTCGATTGGTTTAACAAGTGTTGGTATCAAATTGGCACACATAATGACATGTTTAAGGTCTAAAAAAGGGGGTATATAATATGTATCTGGTATCTACAGGCAATGCATATTATTTATGAAAGGAAATATTCATCAGGCTAAGATTGATGTTTGGATTTATTAGTCCAGTTACCTCCTACCTATATTGAAGTTTACTTTAAATCGAAGTGTATATAGAAATTTGAATAAAAAGTAGGCAATTGGCATTGAAACACTGCATAAGGGTGGCCTATAGTACCTACGCTACCAAGGCCGTAACTAGAAAATTAATTCTATTATTTTTTTAAAATGTATTTTCATTATTAAAGTTCTAAGCCATTGAGGATAATAAAACAATTTAACATTTTCAATTTCACTTATTTTTGATTGACTAGTAATTCTAACAAAAAAATAACAACATTCAACATAATAACAGGTAAAGAATTATGTATATTATTAAAGTAAATTTAATCACTTGGCCTTCTGTCGATGAATTGGCATTAAGGCTAACCCAGTAAGTCCTTCTTCACCGGTAGAGTTTCTTAAAAAAGATTTTAATCGTTTAATCGTCGAAATAGTCCTTTCTGGTTTTCATGATACTGGCGAAGTTGCCAACAGTTTTGAAAGTATATGTATACATATATTGGGAAAAGGGTCCTTACTACAGTCTTCAAGAGTTGTTATTGCGTTCTTTGAAGGCTGTGTTTCTAGCTGTTCATAGCATTTTGTCTTGTCTTCCACAGCCTTCATAGTATCCCAATCCAAAATCTATAAAGTTTAAAGTTTTCTTCGCTTTTGCCAAGTTTAATAATCAAAGTTTAAACAATATACAATGATGAGTTATAAACTCGTCTAGAAGAGGAATCATAACGACTGTCCTAGAATAATTTTCAGTATTTGTGGCGTTTACATTGGGCCTATGTTGCTGTTTCGATACTGCAGTTAGTGGAATTTTTAGGGTTTCAGTTTCATCCACATCCGAAGTCTCAAAAATATCTTTAAATTCAAAAATTACATTTTCTCGGATTTTTCGAAACGTATTTGTCACTAGCTTTACGTGGTCCAGAGCTGACACTAGGTCACAAGAAGAGGATTGCAAAATTTTACACAGTGGAAGTATGTATACGCAAATAAAATGATTTAGCAACACAAGCTAACAAAAAATCACTGGCAAAAACTGATTTAAAAAAAAAGTCGCTTTAGATGAGGTTTCAGAATCTCTATCAGTACTCCTCCAAAGTATGCACTATGCCTTTAAAAATTTCTTTAAACCCATTGAATTTCACACATTCCCTTTAAATTTATACATTAAGATAATTTTTTTTAACTGTTTTCCTGCAACAAATGTGATAGTTTAATAAATTTTTCAGGTTCAGGCAAATAATTCAGTGCGTAAAGAGTTGAGACTTTTCCTACAATTATAAATTTTTCTTATCGAATAGCGTACTTTAGACTAGTTCGCTTCAGAAATTTTTCTGTGGTCTCCAACACGACAGTTAAATGCTTTAGGAGACCACGAACCCAGTCGGAATAAACATTGGACCGGGAAAAGATTTAATTGTACAATTTTAGAGAGGGTTATTAGAAGCATATGTGTAGTTTTTCGGGAAAATCGGGCTGAAGCTTAAGCCACCATCTTGGAATTTTCAAAAAAAATAACTTAAAATAAATGAAAAAAAAAAAAAAAAAACAACGGCAACACTTACAATGTCATGTTATATCTTTTTTTAAAGCCATAATAATCCATACTTCAATTCTGTTTTTAAATACAATTTTTTAAGTACCTAAATACTTTTTGGAAAAATAATTTCCATACCCAAAATTTAAAAAAAAATTAAAAAAAAAAATTTGAAACTTAATTTTTTCAGTTACATTTTTCAAATATTGTAAATCTATTGGTAGACTGTTGGTTTAACACCATATGTTCACAAAGTTCTTTATATACAAAGTTAAATGTTGAATAAATAGAAATCTGTGTCAACACTTGTCCAAAAACTTATAAAATAAAATCACCATTCGTGTAAACACATTCATTTGTCGTGTTATACTTGGCATTTGAAAACACCTTTCTATAAAAGTACCTATATTTATTTCCACAATGAAGGCTTCGTGAATATTAATTATATTTATTATGGAAATAGCTCGTCGAAGTTGCAATCAATATATCTATTTGGTAGTCACGAATTCAATTTCAGCAGTCAAAGTCGAGGACCTTCATGAATCCTGAGATATTACAATTTTGAGCTGAACTTAATTTACTAAATCAAGAGGTTAACATTAAAATTTACCAATTCACATAGAATCGCCAGACAGTAAAAGCAAAATTATAAAAAAATGGCATGAAGAACAACAACAGCGAAATTCCTCATTATCGGAATAAAACCACGGGAGACCGTTATCAAATAATTCCAGAATTATTTGATTGCTTTGCTCTTCGGTTTTCTTTTTGTTTTTGCTGCACCACCGTCTACCAGGGACAGTGAAGCAGAATACATTTACAACTGGAATTGATATTATAATTCTTTTATTTATATCGGAAGAATTTTTCTGCACAATAAATAAGTATCTTATATAATATAAAGTAGCGTGAACTTCTGTTTCGATTCGTTAAAAAATCGTTCTCACAATTTAATGACGAAAAACAGTTATAACTTTTTCAAATGACATGTATTTAAATAACATGTACATGTACCTATAGATTTTAATAATAAAAATGTTTATTTGTTTTGTTCCGTATTTTGCGCTCAAAAGTGTGGTCAGTCAAGTAAAAATAAACTATATACCGTAACGTTTTCATTTTTCAATGCATTTTTTCCTCTATTATATTTGGTTGTTTTTGTTCAATTACCGCGTATTTAAAGAATGAACTTGTCCACTGTGCTACGATTTGAGTGGTGTTATTGTGGCTCCCATGGCATTCACCTCATGCCTTTTTTGATCAAAGTGATTGTGCAACGAATTTGTGCGGCATCGTCAATTCTCTCTGGTGAATTGGAGTTATGAGATTTGAATGTTGTAATATGGGTCAATGCTACAATGTATCTATAAAAGGAATGTTGTATATGCAGAATACTATATACATATGTAAAATTGTTGTTACTTAGCTCCTTAAATAATATTAATAATATTAGTGACAAACAAAAATAATTCTTTCAGCAGCCATCCGTAAAGTATCGCTCACTGAACCACAACTCCATATTATACAAACGAATGATCTGATAGTAAAAAAGAATGGATCCGGAGATCGTTTGTAATTGACAATTTGACTGAATGGAAAATTTAAAAGCTATAAATGAAGCGTTGAGAATGAGAAGGGGTCAAGTGACATTTTTGAAGTTTTGATTTATAAGCCTTTGTATTTAAAGTTTTAAGTTTATGAGTAGTAGTAGTGGTAGTTAACCCCTTTATCTGAAGCTAACTTTGTAAGTAATTACAATAGAGACACAAGAATTGACCAAAATTTAAGTTGTCGCTTAACACCAGTATTGGTAAAAAAAAAACAAAAAAATCGAAAAATGTCACTTGACCCCTTCTCACTCTAGACGCTTCAAATCTTCTTTAAGTAAATTGTCAGTTGCACTTGGGGAAGTATATATATAAGCGCGTATCTGTGATTTGCGTTTGGGTAGGGTCGTTAATTCACACGCAGAATGAGAATGGATATAACAGCGCGAGTTTATATATACAGAACAAACATCTTTGTTCGTTAAAATCTTCCATTGAATTCCAAAATGCAGCCCAAGACTGACACTGAAATGTCATGATGGAAATAACATTTTCATTTTTCACTATGCTAATAAACCGTTAAGAAATTTTGTTTTTTTTAAAGACAAATAAGTATACAAAGTGAGTACGAGCGTATAATGGATATAGAAGCGAACTTTATAGTAAATATATGTATATGTATTCTCTGGATATTTTACATTTTGAATTGAAAAATTTGAGTCTTTTAATTAAAATACCGAATGCAAAGAACCAAAACGATGAATTCTTATGGCCTTTTCGATTGGCAATTCAAAAGAACTATTCAATCTTGAATGCCAACAAAACACCCAAACAAATCAAATTCGATTCCGAAGTTTTCGTATCGTTGTATTTGGGAAACGTCAAACGCAGACGTCAAATAAATTTGTTTTACTCCAACTATAGGTGTGTTTGGTAACCTGAAATTTCTGCGAATTTCCACAAAACTTCACAAATTTTCACAATATGCTGTCAAACCCCTTATTAAAAAAAACTACCTGGGCATAGAAAGTTTTTTCAATTAAAATTGAACAAAGACCAAGCACCACTTAAAGGAGTCTGATGATCGGCGTGGCAGTCGTGAAATAGCTATAACTCCAGCCTATAAAAAACTTGGTGGTAGCTCACTCAAGTGTTGTTGTTCATTCAAACCTTCAATATTAATATGATGGTGCGAAAGCTTGGCAGCCTAACTGCAAGTGTGTTATCACACAAAAACCCCTTATAAAAAAAACTATGTTTTTAGAAATTTGTTGAAAAAAAAGTTACCAAACAATCATCATATCATCCTAGCTTGATGGGGAAGAGGATGATAAAAAAATCACTTGTGTATGTATTTTATAATGACATTTCACAAAAATGAGAGTTCAGAGTTCAGAAAAATGAGATCTCAGAGATATTTCTCACTCAGAAAGCAAGCGAATACAAATTTTTTTCTCAGAGTTTTGACACCAAAGCTGAGAAATTTTGCTGAGGAAAACTGTTCCGGTAACTGAGATTGCTGAAATCTCCGAGATTTCATTTTCTTGAACATCCGTAATGATATCTAAGAGATTCCGCTCCGTCAAAAAGTGAAAAATCGAATCCAATTTTTTTTCCACAGTATTTTGACAGCTAAACTGAGGAATTTTGCTATACAACTCATTTTTCTGAACTTACCTTAGATGTGCGTAATTCTGGTGTCAATTTTGAAATCAAAACAAAAGACATTCTCTTTTATTTTCTGTGAAAGTGTTTTTTCTAATGAGCGATATGTATACCTAAATTCTTTTTTGACAACTTCGCTTTTAAAGAGAAAAGACTTTGACTAAAAAGAATAGCCCTCAAACATGGAGTTTTCATACAAACTATCGATAACATGTATGTAATTCATGCCGGTAACACAGTTTTTCTGTGTGCTTAAGTTAAACCCCGAAAATTCTCTGGGTTTAGTTGTTGTTGCATTTAACATGTTAATTGTTTAGCACCGACGTCGTTTTTTTCATCCAATTCCCCCCGGGCTTGCAAAAAAAACACGGCTATTATTTGCAATTCCAATGTCAAAAAAATCAGCTGGAACAGATGGCTTCATGAATTTTATTCTGAAAAGGCTACCTCGAGTAGTGATGATCTTTCTTCTTCAATCATCTTAAGAAACTGCATCAACAACTGATACTACCAAAGAGAGAATTAATGGCCTTTCCAATTGGTGATACCAAAGCGACTAACATTGCTAGTATCGTAATCTCAAGTTTGATTAAAATGTAGATTTGGCTAAATGCGTAAAACTGCACTCCATGCCCACTTTTACAAATTTTACAGGAGAACAAAAAACAAAAGAAATAATTTGCATTAGGTTCCATGTAAAAACTGATTTTCTGTTTAAGATTCATGCAACAACTGAGTTACATGGAACAAAAGTGATTAAAGCAATTTGTACAGAATGTGTTTTTTTTTTTAAATCTCAATTTCGGCCAAAAGTGGACTTACCAGCTTAAATTATTTACCCGACGATATAATACCTATATACATATATATCACAAGTAAAAATAGTTAACAATTTAACCTACATCACAGACACCGAAATTATTTCCTAACGGATAAATTTGACCAAAGTTTTAGATACATAATATCTGTTATCTAAGTACAATACTACCTTCCTGCACGTCACGTACATACATAGGTCAATTAAAATCCCATAAATTTACGGTGTCTGTTATGTTTTGCCATCTGTCATTTTGTTGTTGACCATGACCAGACGTGACTTTTTATGTGTAAGATATCCTTAAGATAAAATCTTAAAAAAAAAGAATAACAATGAATATTTTTAATCAAAAAAAAAAAAAATATTTTCTTTTCCAAGCAGCTTTTATTTTATAATTACCAAAAACAACTGCACTGTGAAAAGCACCTGTACTTAGTATATTTACAGAGATGTCTTGGACCTTGGTTAAAACTATTCCACATAGTTATTATTATATGCTTCCATAATTTAATGAAATTCCATTCAAAAAATGATGTTGGTCTTTTTCAAATGAATTATAATTATAAAGCCCAGAAAACTATTCCTGCAAACTGTAGGTAGGTATATAGGTATAATAAAAAAAAGTCACTCTTTAGAATTTTGTCAACCCTTCTTTAACACTCTCGTCCAAAATTCAACTCAGTACTCAATTCCACTTCAAGGCTAACAATTATCGTAATCAGCCAGTAAATCAACACAATAGCTGTGTCAGTTCTTGCGGAAGGTAAATTGTTTTTATATATTTCTTCGAAATAATCCTATACACCTGTTCGCTTGACTGATTTTAACGATGCAATTAACGACGACGTTTTAATTATGAACCATTTCATGGACTTCCTTCACATTGGTACCTATATATATATATATGTATATAAATGGGTCGCACATGGTGCCTTGTTCCATCATTGAATATAGAGGATATTTCTTACTTGTTTAAATTAGACCAAGCCTTCAAATGTTTTGCAGATTTCGAGATGCGAAACTTAGTGAATATAATAATAATTTAAGAAGGTACTTATGTGGGTAGGTAGGATGCTAATGTAGGTACCATTTTTATATATACATATAGGTATAGTTACATACTATATATAAAATGTATCTTATGTTTCTGAGAAATAAAAAAAAAATGAAAAGTAGTACAGGTGAAATCTAGTTAATCCAGTTTATTTTTTTTATTATTTTCTAAAAATTGTTCAATTGTTGTATTTTTGATGAATTTTAGCATTGTATTAAAGCTATAGATTGCACTGTTGGCCTCTATATTTAAACATAGTATTAAGTACTAATAATAAGAATTAAATTCTTCTTGTACTACCTATTTTGAATTAAATAAATAAATGAATAAATAAATGAAAACCGAATGGTATGAAATAAAAAATAAAAAAGGGATAATACGCTTATTTAATATAATTGTCCTGAGTGGATCAAACTTGGCAAAACAAAAAAGTGTTTTTCTTAGAAAAAAGTATTTTCTATTTTTTTTTTAATTTCTCTAAAACTATGATACATTTTAGCATCCGGTTTTCTGTTTATAATTGAAAATTGATAATAGCATTGAATTTTGAAAACAAAAATTATACTTAATTACATAAAACTTTGAACAAAATTTTTTGGGAATTGTTTTTAAAATTTTTTTTTTCAAAATTTCGAGTTTGAAAATTAATTGTTCAAAAACTATTAACTAACACAACTTTATTTAAAATGAGAATTAAAGAAGAGATTTCTGGCTTTCCAAAAAGGCATAGCATGGCATTTTAAGTTTAATCGTTATTTTTAAATAATATTTTTTTTCCGTTTTAAGTCAATTTTTAAGAAAATTGCCCCTCCCGCCTAAACGGGAAGAAATTGACCCCCTCCCTTAAGATTTTTTTCTTGTCTAAACCCAAACACCTCACTCTGACTTTTATGGTGCATCTTATACCAATCACCCTGTATAAGTATGTAATAGGATACCATGAAAATATATTTTATGAACCACATCTACATAAATAACTTGAAAATTACTTTTGGTTTTCAATAAATAAATTGTTTTCACGTTGAACTAAAAATAACAAATAAACGTCCCTACAAGGTAAGTTTAAACGGTGTTGTAATTTAACTGTAAATCCAGAAGAAATCCAGAAAGTAAAAGAATTATTACGTTTCAAACGTCCAAATTCGACTCTAAATTATTAATCTTACAAAATACATCTACATTGAGTTATCGAACGGAAATAAAAAAACAACAAATCCGTATATGCAATCAATATCAAAGTGAATTTTAAAATTTTACCAGCTGTGCAAAAGAATGACAAACTTGAGATGAACACACTTTTTCTGAAAATATTAAAATCAATTAATTTGGACTCTTATAAATTACATTTGTTGTGTGTTTTGTGTCTCCAAGTTGTGTTGATAATTAACTCTACCGCATAAATTATTGTTTAAAGAGGAAAAAAATAAAATACGCTCAAAATGACTTCTTTATGTTGTTTTAAGACGTTTTTTTATTAAAAACGTTTTTTAAATAAAAAACTCAACCAAATATGTATATTTTCAATTCTTTACTGCATACGAAGCCAAATATGGCTTGTACACTTTTACCTCTCAAATGAGGAAGATAATAATTTTTTGTTTATAAAAATGTATCAATTTCAAGGAGAATTCGACACACAATCAGAAATATATTTTTATGACCACTTAACTCACCTAACACCAAAGTTATTTTTATTTGAAATAAGAAAATTTTTCACACTTCCGTTTTCAAACAAGTAACCGACTGACCTGCAAACATGAATATCTTTCTTCTCGTTTGGTGCACGTGTGCAAAGGCACAGCTGATTGAAGTCAGTAGAAAAGGGGACATAACTGTAGAAAGCCATTTTTGGCTTCGTATACGGTAGAGGGTTAATAAATAAAACAAAATATATGTTATTAGTTTTAAATTTTAATGTTATTTCATAACTTTCACAACTTTTAATTAAAATAATATATGTATAATGTTCAGCGATGCGTTTCGGAGTGTATCTCCATCTTCGGCGAATTACCCAATTTGAGTAATTGAGTAATTCGCCCGAAGATTGAGGTACACTCCGAAACGCGTCGCTGAACCTTATATATATATTTATTATTAATTAAAAAAGTTAAAAGTTGTGAAAGTTATTGAATAACATTAAAATTTAAAACTAATAACATATATTTTGTTTTTGCAAAATGCTGAATTTCAAAATTCTGTCAATTAAAAAAGATAAATTGTTTTTATAATGAAAAAAAGTGCGCACTTTTAGAATTTTAGTTAGAATTTAAGAATTTTGTAATACAGAATTTTAGATTTACAGAATTTTAAAATACAGCATTTTGGAAACCAAATTTTGGCACTTACAGAATGATGACCCCAACCTCCAATTTTATTTAATTTTATTTTTAAAATATTTATTTGAAACATTTTTTTTCAAAATTTTATAATTCGATTTGGTCGATTCTTTTTAAACCCTGCATTTTTTTTAACATTATCCCGCAGATTTTTTCTGATAACCAAAAATAATGTAACCTACCATACTCGTGTTGAATGAAAATCTCATTTTTCTCAAAAACGATTCCCACCATTTTGATTAAAATTTTTATATCATTACGTTCTACCATACTATTGGAACAATATTTTTATTTATGGATTATTTATTTAGAGTAGGTACATATCTCTCATAAAATCCTTTTTTTTTGGTTTTCGACTATCTATAAATCCAATCGATTTAAATGAAATTTTGTGCACAAGAGCTTCTAAAAATTTTAAATATCAAAATTTTCAAAGAGAACTAATTTTTGATTTAAAAAAGTGATTTCAAAATTAATTTTTTTCTTAAATTTCGATAGGTATTTAAAAAATGGGTACCTATCTAGATAATTAATAGGTTATAGGACATTAATTTAACTAAATGCGTATCAATGTTTTTGTTTAATTCCAAGGATTTTTGAACTTTTTTCTCATACATAATGATTTGTTAAAGAAATCAGAAACCTATTTCACCAAAAACTTTTCACTTTGCAACTTTGCAAAAAAATAATTTCCTGCAAAGAAAGAGTGCAAAGTTTTTCACAAAGTTTGCAAAGTGAATTTTTCAGACCATTTTTGAAGAGTAAAAAGTAAAAGTGTTTCACAATGGAACTTTGCATTTAAATTCGTATTAAGCAAAGTTATAAAGTAAATCTAAGACTGTATCAATTTAAATAAATTATGCATTGACAAAAAAAATATTATAGTTATGCATGTTATGTTCCCACAATGTTTTACGTCTTCTTACTTCAAGATTATGTAAGATGCAAAAAGCTATTAGCTAGTACGATTTACTCCCAATTTGTGGGCTACATACGAAATATGATTCAAGCAAGGAAATCTTTTATTTCAATGTTCCTTTAAAACAATGAAATTTTTAAATTGCAAACAACAAGTATAATATGAACATCTCACAACTGTGTTTAGTGATTCGCCTGGTCCTTTTATAAGTCCTGTCAAATATTTATCCTCTGGGATTTTCCGGATTTGTCTTCATTGGTTTTATTAACCAATTAACCTCAGCATTCTTGTATCATGCGCCTGGCCAGCTTAAATTTACATCATAGAAAGACCAATCTGGACCACACATTTTTCTAGTGGTTATGTAGTTTTTTTTCTCCAATTTTAGACAAAACAAATTCGATGGTTGTTTTTATTAATCAAAAACTCTCTTTTGTAGAAAAATTATTTCCGATATCAAAGTTAATCCTACCCTCTTTTGACACTATTATTTATAATTCTTCGTTTTTTTTTAAATTATTTTCCTACAACTTTTCACTGCAAACTTTAATTGCAAAGAAAATTTCTCTTTGCATATTACTGAAAAGCTTTTCCAAATTCTAAATATTATTTGATTGTTTAGTGAAACAAAATTTGCAGAGTAACAGTGAAAAGTGTTTTGTAAAATAGGTATTAGATGGCGTACATATAGCGTTGGTGTCAAAGTTGTTTAATCCATTTATTCCTAATTGTAAATATTTTTAAAATTTTTTCAGTTAAATGTTCGTGAAGTTCCATGCATGCACATTATGTAAAACACGGTGCTATATTATTTATTTTTATGTACTCACATTAAATTACTATACGCTTATAACTACGTTTTAGCAAGTGGCATAAAATATAAGCTCCCATAACTAATTTATTTATTTTAAAATCAGATGAATAGACCTTAATTATCCAGAGTTTAAAACCACATGGTTGGTCGCACATAAGAGTTAGTTCGCTATTTGTATTCAACCGATTTGAATTGGTTTTCTTCGCAAAAGTTTCTAATAAATTAAATTTTGCAATAAACACAACAAATTTTGTATCAAAAAAAAAAAAAAAAAAAAAACAATTAGGTAACTCAAACAATTTTTAAAATTTTTGTCTCATAAAAAATTCTGCAACGATTTTTGAAATTTGTGTCTCATAAATTAAGATTTGTCAAAGAAATCAAACGGTGTACATGACGTTGGTGTCAAAAGAATTTGTTTAATCAATTCATTACCTACTATAAATTATTTTTTTTTTCAGAGAGCTCAATGCTTGGTTTTTCGCAGGTGGATTTCTTTTAAAATCGGACGAATACGTGCACAATATATTCAGACTTTAAACTTACTAAAGCTAGCTCGTGTGACCTATAGTTATGCATTTTATTTTATATTTTCTCAAAAGAACTTTTTCAAAAAAAAAACCTTAATTAGGTGGTTATACCTGCATGTAGGTGCGATTATAAAGTTATTTATTTATTTCAAATGCTATAAGTAGTAGAATTGCTGCAATTGCAACTCTTTGAACATTTTAAACATAAAAGCTGTTATATGCTTTTGGACTCATGTAGATGGGATAAGAGATACTGTAAAAATACATTATTGAGATTTGAGTTTTTTCCTTAACAGCTTTCAACTACTTCTACTACTTAACATACTGCTTAGAACATGATAATTTGTACGTACATCCCTTTACAAATGTATGTACCTAAACTAACTTAAACTAAATAATCTCAAAAATCTCATGAAATCCTTTGCCTGTAAAGCTAGAGCTAGAGCTAACCACTCATTTTCTCTTCTGAGTTAAACAATTCACTCATTCAATGTTGTTCAACTAAATTCTTTGATTCTCTCGGAGGTTGATGTGGAGAATGCCAAGCATATTTCACCCCTTAACGATTATAGCATGAGATTTTATTACGATATTACCTGAGTTGATGTTTTTAATAAAGCTCAGAGTGAAATTAAATTACATATTATTCGAGTTAGAAATCCTACATAAGTCTGTTAAAATGTTGTCCATAGAAATATAGACATAGCAAAATGATTTGATTTTCCTTATTTGAACCTGTGTTCACCGCACGTATTTCAAAATCATAAAAATATTATATAGGGACTATGTAGGTATAGCTTTTTTGTTATTGCTTGAAATCGGATGCTTCATTTCATTCTTCAAAGAATGACAAATACAAAACGAGTTCCAATTCAAATAGGGACTTTGTTCTTGTGAATATTCTATTCTGTTTCGCTTTGATACACCGTTGACAGGAACTAAGTAATCACCTGTTAAAATGACTCATCTCAAATTAACCGAAAGGGTTCTCTCTATTGTAATGCTTTATGTTGGTATCAAATTACTCAAATAATTTCTGTCCCTCACGTATAAGGTAGGTACACGAGTACAATCAACAAAAGAAGGATTTTATTCCCATACTGCTAATTTTCATGATGTCAATGGTTAAGGATATCGATTTCCAGCAAAAAAAAAAAAAAAATCTTAACCGGAATTAAATTTAAATAGTGAGATATTGCAAAGGAAAGGCTTACCTACCTAACCTATGTAGTTACGAGTATATTTCATAATAATAAATTAAAATAAAGACAATTGGAGGTAGGTAGGTACATTAGCTAAATTGATGATTAAGATATTTAATTTGAATTAATCCTTCAATGTTCTTTTGTAACTTTAATACCAACTTTCATGTAGGATATCTGCCAATTAATCGTAGGCTAGGCATTTTCATTTTTTATTCCATTTGGTAATTTTTTTACGAAATGAAAAAAAGAAACTCGGGTTTAATTTTTATGCAACCTAAAGCGCTTTTCTTTTCGTCTGATGTAAACGTTTAATTGAACGCAATGATTATACATATTCGTCTGATATAAACTTTTGATTGATTGAATGATTATACATATTCATGCAGAATACTGCGCACTCTGCACTCCGCGCTCCGCAACTCCGCAACTCCACACTCTGCACTCTGCATTCCGCAACGTTGCACTCTGCACTCCGCAACTTCACACTCCGCAACTCCGCACTCCGCACTTCGCAACTCCGCAACTTCGCAACTCCGCCCTCCGCACTCCGCAACTCCGCACTCCACAACTCCACACTCCGCAACTCCACACTCCGCACTCTGCATTCCGCAACTCCGCAATCCGCACACCGCAACTCCGCACTCCACTCCGCACTCCACTCCGCAACTTCGCACACCGCAACTCCACACTCTGCAACTTTAGACTCTGCACTCCGCAACTCCGCACTCTGCAACTCCGCACTCTGCAACTCCGCACTCTGCAACTCCAAACTCTGCAACTCCGCAACTCCGCAACTTCGCAACTTCGCACTCTGCACTCCGCAACTCCACACTCCGCAACTCGGCACTCCGCATCTCCGCGGATGTAGTGTTTTTTTGGGGGCAACGCTTATATCTACCAAACAAATAAATTATTTTCAAAGAAATTTTGGTGGAAAATAAAGCATGCAGCAGATTTTCACATAACCATGATTATGGAAAAAGTTAGTCTGACTCTGGCGCACTGCCAGTTTCGCTTTTTATAAGTTTTACCCCCATAATATTCACTTGGCGTTTTCTGTATAAAACCCTTGAATTCTAATCTGCATTATACAAAATTCCTAATCATTCAAATACACAGCACAACTTTTTTTGTTATTTACCTGTATTATAAAATATTAATATTATTTTAGTATATTAGCTTCCAATTCCTAGAAAGTAAAGCTATTAATAAAAAAGTTTTTTTTTTCCACGTCGAATGCAATTTTAATAACCGGGAAACGAACGATGAGATATATGTATTTAACAACAAGCAGCAACTATCCGTGAGAAGTTATCCTTCCCTTTTGTAAGTTGGCCACACGGGTAGAGGTCAATTAATAATCTAGAGAATAAACGTCTATTTTTAATTGCTCTATAGGGTAAGTATTGGTTTCATGTTAAAAAAAAGGAATGATGGGGAAAGTCCTCAAAAACTTAAAAGTATGTTTCGTCATATAGTGCTGTGTCAATCTATCTATCTGTTCATCGAGATATGTATAGAGTTACAATAGTTGAACGGAATTGCTTTAATTTTGGTCCAGGTGATAACATGGAAAAGAAATTCGAATTTTTTATTTTATTATATTATTATATCATTTATAACCTCCTTTTTTTAAAGTTTCTCAGAAACGCCTCTAACGATTTAAACAAACGTTCGTTATTATGTCAAAAGTAATAAACCCGTAAAGCGCTATAAATTTATAACTGAAATTTGCGCACAGAAAAATGATCGGTTAAAAACAACGTAAAACTCGGTTAAGTTAAATAACAAACATTATTAATACACAACCTCCAAGCTCACCAGATTAAATTATACGAGTCAACTCGATAAAAAAAAATGATTTAAATCTACACACTTAATCGGTTAAAATGTATTAAATTTTATTTAACTACTTCTGGGTTGTTTGTTCGGTTTCAATAACCAATTAAGTTAGGAAATAAAACATATTAAATCGATAATAGTAACCAATCTGCTCAGAGATGTGTGAAATTCAATAAATATAGTTATTTGATCTAAGCAAGCTACTCGTTTAACATAAAAGATCTTTAAAATTGCGAACCCTAACCAAGTTTCTCCATTAATATAACCTTTTTGTATTTTAAATATTTTATTATAATCACGTCGACTAGGTTAGAATTAACATAGTGAACTATGTAATTTTTACCCTTGAATATGTAATATTTAACACATTTTTTTAACCCACTCAACAGATCTTGGTTAGTAATTATTTTACTGCGTGTGGTGTTCACAGTTTGCTCTATTATATCGTATTTCAGATTAATTTCTAGTCCAATTCTACTCCAATTTTTAAAACCTGGTAGGAACTTCATATTGAACAACGCAAATATTATTCCGTATCAGAATTTCCAAAATATAAACTGTGGTATATAATTTTGATTATTTTACATTACACTTATTCTCGTTAACTATACGCAATTCTAATCATGTCATTGTATTAATACTGACATCTTCAATTTTCAAACCTTAAACTATTAAAAGAGCTAGAACATAAGACCAAGTTGTGTATTTTATTTTTCGTATAGGAAGCGATTTTTAACTGCCAACTGCAAGTTAGAGGCAATAGGTTAAAAAAAAAATCGTTTAAGTTGTGAAATAAACAGGTATAAATAATCCTCCCTAATGGTCTTCAGTCTACACCATCTACGGCAGCACCTTTTCAATTATACCAAAGTCAAAATAAATGGGGAAAGTCTGCTGCTGTTGTTGTTGATGTTCTTCTTCTGTTTCTATTGTGAAAATGAAGATAGAATATTCACAATTTTTTAAATAGAATATCTAGATACTTATATGATATTATTATTGGACACCACAAAAGATACCTTTTTTTTAAACATACGAGTATTTGTTAACCGTTTGAAACTTACTAATTAATTATTATTAATTTATTATGTTTTTGTGCAGTGACACTCATAAAATATGTTTTTTTTTTTACAAGTAGGTATATGACCATTTCCCTAATCTGGTAGGTATGAAATACCTACATGTTATGGATACATATCAGAGGTTAGGATATTTATCGTTTGCTTTAAGTAAAAATTCACAGCATTAATTGCCCTTTAACTATAATTGATGAAAAAAGGTTAACAATTCAGTTTTATTTGCAGTTTTTAAATTTTATTTTAGTTGAAAACTTTATTTAAAAAATAGCTTTAAATTTACAATTTCCTTTTTTTGTATAATCTTAAGTTTGTTAAGTTTGGTTTGGAAAATGGCTGCAGTTAAGAATAGAATTTCAAACAAAAAGATGAACTCGTTTTTTAAATACTTATTCAACATTGGAGCCAAGTATTAGCAATTTTTTAACATTAAAGCTTTTTAAAATCTTCTTAGTTTTACAATTTTTTTTAACTATAGTATCATACTACAAATATTTCTTGATAAACTCTTTTTGAACGCGCCTTAAAAAAGACAGTCCATGGAAAAAAGTAAACAAACATATCATTTTCATATTTGTAATTGTCAAAGTGACATTTGGAGTTATTTGGCCAGTTTATATTTCAGAGATCTCAGAGATCTCCGCTTCCTCACAATTAATATAAACACGATTCCTCGCAAAAATTCCTCACATGAGCTGTCAAAAAGTGAGACTGAAAGTTCTTGGATTCGTCGCTCGATTTCTTAAATTCCTTTGAACACAATGCAATGTGTTTATATTTCATTCTCTTGCTCTGTCAAAGAGACGGAGGAAAATTATTGAGCGCTCTGAAATATAAACTGGCCAATGATTCCAGGCTTCAATATCGGGCTTCATGGTCGAGATAAAAGGCTTCAAGGTCAGGCTTCAAGGCCAGGCGTCAAGGTCGTACGCTGGGGCGGACTGGGAGTCTAAGGGCATCCCGGGACTTAAAGAAAAAAGGCCTCAAAATAGTAAAATTAATAGAAGGAGTTAAAAGGAGTAAGCTTATTTCTATTATGTATTTGAGTTAACAAAAAATGTAAACAATAAATGTAAGGGCCTCCTTATAGGTTACCAATGGGGTCAGGGCCGGACCAACCATATGTGCAAGATGTGCAAATGCACAGGGCGCAAAATTCTGGGGGCGTATTACCAGGAGCAAGAAAATGTAATTGGCGCTAGGCAATAACGCCCAAATCGATTTGGAAATATCGCCCAAAAAAATTAAAATAATTGTTGTTGTATTTTTTTTTGCTCGATTTGGGCGTTATTTTCAGTTTTTTTTAATTTTTTTAAAGGAAAAAACGCTCAAAATAAAAATTTTTAAAGTCAAATGGGAAATAACGCCCAGAATTGGAAATATCGCAACAAAAAAATCCAGAAAAAACCTCACTGTTTATGCGCCGCGATTTTTTTTAAGATTATCTTATCACTGAAATTTCACTTTGGAAATTTAGGAAAGAACGCCCAAATTAAAAAATTTTTTTGGAAAAATTGAAGAAATAACGCCCAAATTTTACAAAAACAATTTACATTGAAAATATTTGGCGATATTTCCAACTTAAGATTAGGAAAAATATAAATTTCGACGATATTTCCATTTTTTTTTGGCGATTAAAAAAAATTTGGGCGGTATTTCCAAATAATTTTGGGAGTTATTTCCTTGGGTGTTATTGCCTAACACCAATGTTATCTGATCTTGAGCAAACAAACATGTACTACCATTTGCCATGTGTATGTATGTGTGCAAATATAAAAAGTGGCGCTTACTACAAATCTTGCACAGGGCGCAAGTTTGGCTGAGGCCGGCCCTGAATGGGGTCACAATAGCCCAACAGCCTTATCTGCATTTTGGGCCCGTAACACAACTGTGTGGGCTTCCTGAGATTCCTTCGGGGCTATGGACGCTTAGAAATCCAAATTTATATACAAATTTTCTTTTAAAAGAACAAAAGGCACTGCAGGAGCTTTCATGCACTTTTTGGTTTCCCAGGGGCCCATCGTGGAAAATCCCTGTTGCCCGGTGGCCCAGTCCGCGTCAAGGTCGAGCGTCAAAATCTCGCATTAAGGTCGGGCTTCAAGGCCCAATTTTGGGAGTCAAGGTCGGACGTTAAAGTCGGGCTTCAAGGTCTGATTTCTAGGTTCGGCTTCAACGTCTGGCTTCAAGGTCAGTATAAGTCAAGGTCGGGCGCCAAGATCATGCGTCAAGGTCGGGCGTCAATGTCATGAACATGAACGTCGTGCAATATTATGTAGTCAGCTTAACAGCGCACTTAGATAAATTTGATTGACCTTCTATAGTGGACAAATTATCAATCGTCGACAGAAATCTATCCTAAACAAAGTTGACAGCTTTTTTTAAATACGTTTTTAGTCAAAAGTTGGTAAAACAAAGGAGTCATTTAACATAAACTAATTTGACTTAAATTGACTTAATTGTGCGATGCAAAAGAGAATATAGGCGGATTCGCCAGGCTCCCTCTTAAAGAATAAAAAGAAAAAAACAAATCCTATCTATTTTTTTGCATTTCAAATGTACACACGTTTCAACTGGGCTATGAATGCAATTTAATGCCTCGATTCTTTGAAATGCGTATAGGTATATGTATGTACAATTTTCATACATATGTACCACCTACACAAATAACAAATACAGAAGTAAATGACACTGACAAAATATATTGCTGCGACTTTGTTTATATGTTTTAAACTGCAATAAAACCAACAAAGGTTTCAGATCGAAATCGGAGAGGCAATTGATGGGTGCTGGTGGTCAGCTGCCAGTTAAGAATGATGAATACTCCATGAAGTTCCCCACAGAGTAATTAAAATTAATTTATTGCGTGGGAAATTCTTCCTGCGCACCATGCCAAAAGATAAATTGAACTCTTATATATGCAAACAAGTGAACCATATCACCTTGGTTTACAAAATAAAACAACAACAACAAAAAAACAATCTTCTCTAAATGTTATCGTTTTGATAAGTATATCATCAGTATATAAGTATGTACATTAATTAATTTTTTTTTGATTTTGGCCCCTTATTCGAAATCGAACCCTAAAAATAAAAACCTAATTAATCAACATTTTTTAATTAAAGTGTTTTTTTCTGCGGTTCCAGCTAATTGAATAAAAAGAACTGACATTGTCAAGATTTGTAGATGACCTGTCTTCTTTGGCTTGACAGATGATATGAGTTCTACTGGCTGGCTGGAATGCTATGACGCGGAAATGAAATGCCAATCACTCAAAAAGTCTTCATGTCATTATATACATACTACGGAGAAAGGGAAATGCGTTGAAATATGTTTCATATTTTATTTAATATTTCATACGATAAAGCTATACCTTTCTGATGAAATTTTTGTTTTTCCGCCATTTAAGTTAAGATTAAATAAAAATAAAGTTAAATTGATATGATATGATATAATATGTATGTATATGATGTAAGTTATTTTACGTCTCTTATTTTGGCGGTTATTTCTGTTTGATGGAAACAAATAATTATGATATCTGAATTTCTAGGTAACTGAATGCTCTGGTTTTGCGCAAAGGCTTATTTTATATACTTCAAACATTTTTGTAATATTCAAGTTTTCGATTAAATAAGAAGAATGCACTAAAGGCTGTCCCATAATAAATGGTCCAAACTGAAACTGGTGATAGGCCATAGGTCATGAACTCTAACAGTCGTATTTATAAAAGTTGTCTAACTTTAGAAAGCCAAGTTATTGATAAACATTTTTAGTTGATGTTTTAGAGTTATCTAACTAAGACAACGGACTCGGTTGTCTAAACCTTGGCTAAAGTAACATCAAATAAATCATATTTATTTCCAACTATCTCGGACTATCAAGACATTGTCTATAACTAGTCAAAAATCAAATAAATACGCCTATCATGACAGTTTTGTATAAACGCTTGTTTTTTTGAAAATATATGCAAAAATACCCAACTTTCAAAGCAGGTCTTTCGGGCGCAGGGACATAAGGCCCAGGGACATAAAGCCCAAATTTTATCTGGGCCTTAAGTCCCACCCAAGTGCGACCCAAGCCTCAAATAGTTTTTGTTAACAATGGGACATAAGTCCCAAATTTTTTAGAGGAATAGAAGATAGTAATTATTTGTTGATGTTTTATTTGAACGAAAATTATAGTGCAGTGCTAGCACCCAGCATTACGGCGTATAAATTGTTTGGTATGTTTGGGAGGCACTCAAGTGGAACAAAAGCCCTAAAAATAAAATTTGGGCTTTATATCCCTGTGCCGGTTGTTTTTGGTCAACCCGCCCATAATTGATTTTGCATTATTGGGCTTGAATATTGGATAAATTAAGAGTAATTTTTTCATTAAAATATTCTTTATTATTATTATTATTCCTGAAAAACCATTTATGGGGTAAAATTGTTAGCGACGCTCATATCGATGAAAACTTTTGACAGTTTCTTCACCATGAGGAGGCTATATAACAAAATCCAGCTTTCCGGCGATTTTTTCCAAGTCAAATGCTTTATTGATTGGACTATATATTCCTTCCAATAAAACGCACTCAGGAATTGTTCAGATTTGTAAATCACTATATGCCCTGGTTCTACACGAGTTGTCGTATATAGAAAGTGATTCCCTTTAAAACCTCAGCACTAGTGAATTTTTGGGACGCAAATTAAATTAAAAGACTGAAGGTTATCTCAAAAAAATTTAATTAATTTAAATATTTCAAATTTTTCTCCCTAAGATACAAATGTTTGAATGAATCAAAATCTGCAAAAATACATATAGAGTAACATTTTTTATGCTTAAAAAAAACATCAATACAGTATTAATTCTGTAAGGAGATTTTCTTTAAAGATGAAGAAATTGAATTTGGAATTCTTATACGCACGACATCGCAAGGATCGATGACATATATATTTCCGAAAATAAAGGAAAGAGTCTTGCGTGCAGAAAAAAAAAGGAAGCTTAAAACCTTTGATAGCGATAAGTAGGTACCCACTTAAAAAAAAAAATATATGTACTCATTATTTTTTACAACGCCACAATAGCTTGCGAAAAATTGCTTTTAATGTTTCTTTTTCCTTTAAAAATAATGTTATGTCTGTCAGTAATTTTTGCCATATTTTTTCTTAACTTCTTCGATGATTTCTACGTTTAAAGGTTACTAACGTTTCATATGTATACCTATATACGAGTATATAGGGATAGGTTAGTGTTGTAATAAATAAAGCAGCTTTATAAAATGCCACACGCAACTTCTTAATGCTTTGCTAATGAATCCTATAAATCATTTTATACATACATACTACGAATATATCCCAAGCCCAATACTAAGCTATGTAAATCTCTTAAAATCAAGTTAGGTAGGTAGGTACACGCATTCAATAATTTGAACGTAATCGTTAGTAGATATTGGGGTAAAGTTTTCTATATAATAAAGATAGCCTTTATATAGGTACATTCTCGCGCATTAATCGCACTTTATTAACCCTTTAAATTTAACAATCTTTAGTATAAGTGGATACATACCTAGTACCTACACAGTACATGGTTGTGTTTAAGTTTTTTTTTTGTACATAATTATCAATTTGTTTTCCAATATATGTAAGTACTTTATACCTATAACAGAAAGCTACTTTGTTACGCAGCGTCTCATTAGGGCAAAAAGATTCTCTCTATATATCTTATGAGGGGTATAAATAATTAGATTTGCTTCACTTACTTGGTAAAAGATACGAGTAGCAATTTAATTATACAAGAAAATCCCAAAAATATTTCAAAAATAATGTTTACTTTGCAAAGAGGAAAATGTCAATAGACTCGAGCTCTTCCCTTTAAATTAAGTTGGTGCTTATCCGTTGGCCCGCATTATTATATATATAATTTATTTTCTTAATTCAAAACATTTTGTTTAATGTGTATAAGCAGAAAGCCAGCAACTGCTTTAGGAGTCGAACTATAATCCATTAAGAATTATTGAATGGCAGTTTTTCGCTCTGGCAGGCAAAATCGATTTTGATGACATTTTTATTTTGTAATTTTAGCTTGTTTTTATAATAAAAGCAAGTTGAGAATTTCTACAAATATTCGACCTTTGTGCGTGTATAAGGTACCTATAGCTTGAGGCATTGAAGTGTTTGAATTCAGAATTTTTGTAATGAAGAATAAAATTTATTTTTTTTAAAGCTAGAAAATATCGACAAACAATTCATAACCAATGAACAATAACAAATATATAAATAAATTGGTAAAACACATTTTAATATCCGATGAATTCTAGAATTTTCTTGAGTGAAACTTTTTATTGAGAATTAACAGAACATATTAAATTCATAGGTATACGTATTGAAGCAAATTTAAAACACAACCTGGGGCCTATTTCACAGAACATACATCACATACATTACAGAAATGTATGTGACGTAAAATAGGTCCAATATAAGTGGGCGTAAATTTTAATTTTTTTTTTAAATTATGCGTTTTCTAAGTTGACGCAAAGTTTTTCAAAAAATTCAAAATTTACACTGAACCATCTTTGGCGTCTACTTTAAGGTACATACATTCATACAATGTATGTGATGTATGTTCCGTGAAATAGGCCCCTGATGTTAATGTATTTAGGTACTTTAATATTTTCTATTTTCTAGTTTAAAAAAATAATAAAATGATCTTAATTTTTTTTTAATTTTTCAAGAATGTAGTAGGTATATCATAATTAAATCATTTTTTAAAAATAAATTTAAAAATAAAAGTGCAAAACACGCCTAAAACAGTGACAGTTCATACAGTTCATCTTAGCAAACATACCTTCTTTTGACATTTGAAAATGTCAACGTTTGCGGAGTACATATTGTAGAGTGCGGAGCAAACATACTTTTTTTTGACATTTGTAAATATCACTCCGTACACCGCACTCTAAACTTTTTCTGAGGAATCATATTTATGAAATTGATATTGCTGAGATTTTGAAAAGTGGGTGTTGGTTTCATGCGCAACAGGTGGCGCAGTTTATTTTTTTTGTAAAAAAAGTATAGGTATAAAAACACACTCGTATATGAATGCAATTTTATTTCAAAATTTCAAAGAAATCGGTGAAGAACTTTCGGAGATCTTAGATTAGGAACAAACGAACATTTAAATTTGTATTAATATAGATTTTTCACTATTTTAACGTTTTAAAATCTCGAAACACTTTCCCATTATAGCTCGGCAAAATTACAGACTTGGTGCCTCACTCACATACACAGTACACTGTCTTATATATGACACTTCTTCCTTATCTTCTTATTCTAAGATCACAGCAAATATGTGATTGTCATTTCCTAACAAATTTGAAGTTTTTGCTTCAGTACAACTTTTTCCGAGTTATTTTTTTAACCATTCAAACAAACAAGAATAAACATTCCTGTGACCAAAAAAGTTTACTACATTCCGGAAGACTAAGAAAATATAAGAATTATATCGCCATGACATTATTTATTAAAAACATTTAAAACATTCAATATGGCAACCATGTCTTTGGCAAATGTGATTGGAACTTAGAATAAGAAGATAAGAAAAAGAAATATATCTCATATACAGTGTATGTGAGTGAAGCACCAAATTAAAAAAAAACACAAAAAGGTGCCTATCTGTCATTTTTCCGATCTAGAGGAAAGTGTTTCGAAATTTTTAAATCCATAAAATAGTGAAAAAAGATAATTAAATTAAATACAAAAATAAAATAAAAGTGAAAATAGTGAAAACTTACAATACTTTATTAAACAAAATATAAAACAACATGCGGTGCTATGTAAAATAGTGTAAAACAACTATAATATGGAGTTAACAATCTTTTCATTTCACAGGCTGATTGTGTCTCAAATTCCACAGTTTACCTGCGAAATGAACACAAATTGCACTGCTTATTATAGGTGTTTTTACAGGATTTAAAGGAGCACCGCATGTAGTTTTATATTTTAACTTCAATGAAGAATAGTATATATTTACCTTATTTACTTGTTTATTTAATTTACTAAGCACTAAGCTGTTTTTCCTATTTTGACGACTTAAAATCTCAAAAGTCAAAACACATTCCTCAAAAAAACAGCTAAAAATTCCCCATGATTTAGCTGTCTAACTGCATGCCTTCTATTTTGAAAAATGCTTCACTTGTTCCTCGATATGGCCGTTCCTCTATTTCTTGTTCTAAGGATTCGAAAGTATTCAATTGACCTTTTCCAAAAACTATCTTTGTCTTTTCTCTTTCTAATTTTGACAGTTCAAATCAACAAAAACAAAGCATGTGATATCGAACTTAGAGTAATGTAAACAAATGCTCTGTTCAGTGCAATGTGGATTTTTAATATTTTCTGTGATTTTTTATATAAATAAGCTTGATATCTTATTGAAATCGATTTTTTGTTAAATTGGCGTTATAACCATATCCGTTTAATACGTTTTTTATTAAAAATTTACCCGATTTGCCATTCCAGCATAGTTGAGGTACATTAGAAATGAAAAAAGTATTTATGTATTTTAAAACTTTGAATAAATTCTTTTTTAAATTTGCTCTTCTTCACATACAAATCTGGAAAGCCTACGAACAGGGTTGGCCTAATTAACTACACTACATTTTCTACATCATTAACTACGCGTAGTTAATTTAATAAACTACACGTCTTATTTTCTACAAATTGTTACTTTTTCATATATGTACATACAAAGTAAATTTAGAGAAATAATAAAATTTTAATAAAAATTTGAACATTTTAACTCAAAATTCAAGCTTCAAAGTTACAACTGACAGATCATTTGATATTTGAAACTAAAGGCCACTTTACATGATATGATAAGTCATATGCTTTGTCAAATTTTATGTCAAAAAAATCATATCAAAGCGTCTGAACGCATTCATTGAAATCATATGACTTGCCAAACAGAAAGTCATATGACTTTTTTAAAATTAGAACCGTGGCTATTTTCATTTGACAAATCAAATAAAAATGACGGAGCAAAGAAAACAAAAATCATTCATTACAAGCCCTGCGTGATCTGCGCCAGCGTTTCTCTTTAAGAGCCATTTCCTGCTCCAAAGGGATCTTCTCCTCATCGTCCTTATTTTTCTCTTTTTAATTATACATATGTGCTAAAACAATTGGAATCACGAAAATTGCAGCTATTTTCTTTGAATTCATGATTCTTCCTTGTTTTGAATTTTGAAGTGAGTCTATCTGACAATTAAATCAAAGCAAAAGTAAAATATCTAATCATAACATGTAAACATGAAAAAAATGCAAGTGCTATGATTTTACCTGAAATGACAGGTCATTTGAGAAATTAGACAGAAAATGAATTGACAGGTCATACGAATTATCATATCATGTAAAGTGGCCTTAAGTTTCCTACAATTTGTTTCATTAACTACATTTAACTACGTTTAACTACATAAACTACGTAGCAAATGTGAAAAATGTAGTGGGCAATCCCTGCCTACGAACACTTCTCCTTTTTTTGGTGTCCGTTTTATCATCTTCTTCGTATTCTGTTTCCTCAGACCAGTAAGAACATAGCATGAACGCAATAATTTTGTCTATTGCCCTGACGTTTCGCCCTCTTTCTCTACTCGGCGTTACACTTTTTTGAAATTCTGTTGATTTTTTCACATTGTTAGTAGGTATGCCTCCGCTTAAACATTTCTAATGTTAAAAACAAACAAGCATTATATTGTAAAAATATTTGGCGTTTGTTTACTTTTGTCCAAGTTCAGACCAGCTGTTTCCTATTTTTGTTTGCTTGTTTGAAACTGACGGCTGGTGGAAAAGCCCAATTGAATTGAATTGAGTTGAGTGACCTTACACAGACGGAGAACTCAGTGACAATCAAATAACATGTGACTATGGTTAATGTGACAATCACTTATCACCTGAGCCGATTCTACCCTGACGAAGCTGAATTTTTGAAGAAGATTTTTTTATGTGTTAGGCTTTTGGGGTATCCATAATGTGAATAAAAAAAGAGAACATTTCCAGCATTCAAACACTACTCCCCCTCCCCTCCCTCCCACACAAAAGAAAACCTCAATCAAAAACGAATAAAATAACAACTTGTTTATAATGTAATTTATTTTATTTTATAAACACAATTAGACAGAAAGTTTTAAATTAAAACAGTTTAGAAAACATTAACCGTGTTTTTTTTGCAAGCCCGTGTGGAATTGGGTGAAAAAGCGACGTGGGTGCTAAACAATCCCCTGCAGGTTTAGCTAAAACCGGGAAATTCTCGGGAAAGGGAAAAAAAAAATCGAAGCTGCTGAAATGTCGCTCGATAAGATAAGTCGTGAATCCAAACCTTAAATTGCTTGTATAAAATTTGGTCTACAAATCAAAATAAATATTCTATTTAATTACAGCTCCCATAATAGTAACATTATTAAAATGAGATCCCAGAAGATCTATACATACTATATAAATATTTAAGTATCTATCTACAAGTTGGATCAAATTAAGTTATTCCAAATAATATATGTTTAGTTTTTATTTTTTTTAAACATAAATATCTTACGACAATATGATGCCCCATCAAATCATCAATCCTGTACAAAATATTTCATAAATGTTCACACAAATCTCTTGCACACAATTTTAAGCCTACGCACCTGCTGTCAAAAGCTTCTATTTAATAGTGCTCTATGGTTCCACTAATGATGACAATTCAAACATAAAATTTTATCGCTATCATTAAAATCAAATATAGGAGGAGCGCAGGTATTTGTGATGAGTGTGTAGGAGTTGTGTTGTGAGCTACATACATAACATTTTCAAAATACCATATTATACATATACATATATGTATATCTATAGACAAAAATGCACCCGGACTAGATTCCACGAACAATAATTAAATTATTGGGTATGGATATCCCTCTTTTCCGGATCCGGGAATATACAATACATATCTATAGGGCTAAAAAGCACTGCTTTGTCCATTTGGATGGTTTATTATTGTTTAGTGTTGTCGTCTACGCGCCACGCGTCTCATATCGCTAGTAGACATCATCATCATCATCATTGTCGTCGCATCTCTGGAGCTCGACATGTCGAAAAAATAATTACTCGTGACAGGAGCAAGCAAGGCACTTCGTCTTTGTGAATTTATTTGATTTTTTTTTTAAGGAGCTGGTGGTAGTAATTTATGAACAATATGCCTAAATCATGTGGCTCGGGAATGTCCATTAGGGAAGTTTAATAGCAACTTTAACTTAGTTACTTACTTATACTTAAGATGGCGCTGCAGTCAAGGGTAGATTCGAATTTCGACAAACTTCATCAGGTCGTTGTTAAGTTGGCTTCTTCCAGTTTCATAGGCTGAAGCTGGTTTCCCATTTGCATGGGCACTGAATACAAATACCGATCTTCCCATTCTGCGCCATCTTTCAAGCATGTATCCAGAAAAAAAATATTTAAAAAAAAAATATTTTTTTCGTGGAGCTTCAAAACAAAAAACAAAAGATGTAACCATAGATCAAAAATTATATTTTTGATCTATGAATGAAAAATTATATTTTTGATCTATGGATGTAACGTTTAAGCATCTTTTTCTCTAAACCTATTGCTCTCGAACGAAAAAAGTATTTATGTGTTTTTTGTGTAGAATTGTATAAGCTACAAGTTTTGCCTTAATAGATTTTCCAATAAAACTGATAGTTTTTGAGATATTTGTAAAATTTAATTTTGAACCTTTCATCTCACAAAATCAAATGCATCAGTAGTTCCAATCGAGGGTAGTTTTTAGGATGTTCTGAAGATTTCAAAACGAAGCTCTCCACAGAAAATCATCTTTTTTCAGAATTTTTAAGAAGTTTGGGCTTTTTTTTGTCTAGTTTTCCCTGGCTATAAATTTACAATAAATAAATGACATAACCTTAATTGCTGCCAGCTCCCTAAAACTAAGAAATTGTAGAGTCAAGGGTGCTGTGCTTGTGCGTTGCACTAGTGTAGTCGACCGACATACACCAAGAAATTCTTACAAATTATCGAGCTATTCAGAGATGGAGGATGTGAGGCTTTGAGCAGGACGCAGAACGCAGAACGCCCGACAGAAAGGGGCTTAATGAACGAATCAGATTCCTCTACAGATAGTTTCGAATCCTATGGCACGACTGATATGCATTTACTCCCGGATGATGATAATATTACAGAGGGTAATCTAGAGGCAACTGGCCGCGGCGGCACAAGGGATTCCCGGATGGTGTACATCTGTGTGATACTAAAAATATTTGTGTACATTTCAAAGAAGTGACTGCTGGGATTTGTAAGCGAGACTGCGAGCATCCTCTGATTGATCATTTGGTGATGCTGATTGTATTAGCGGCTGCCACTGCACTGGAAGTGCGATCGTGCCGCATCTTTGCTATATATATTATATGTAGATACCTAGTTGCTGTTGCAACAAAAATAGAATGCACTGTCACGAGATGTGGCACGTAGAGAAATAATTACAAAGAATTTTCCTCTACATAATTTAAGGCTAATGAAAACAAATTAATACTGAAATAAGTGGGTTCATTTGGGGTGAACATTGTTTAACTACGAAATCGGTCGTCGATTGTCAACATAATTACTTGTCTGCCTGGTTTATATTCGAATTGCGGAATTCAGAAAACACACTGTGACAGGTTGAGTTGAATGCGAAACGATGAATTAAAGTAAATGCAATTTGTTGCAGCATTGACATTCAACATAAATATAAATATAAAACTCATATCGGTGAGAACAATAAATGGTACAATGCGTTAATGCACCATGACAGACTATAATTGATTTATAGCTTTTATGCGTATTATTTTTTTTAAGCCTCAGACAATAATTATCATTGAGATAAATAACAAATAAGTAAGGCAGATGTAAGCCATAACTACATAGGTAGGTATATATAAGACACAATTATTTCATTTGACAATTATTCAGCCATTTTTATAAATTATTTATTTTTAAACGACCGCATTTCACTGCGAGAAATTGTTATACAGGCAGATACATGCATTTATACAATAAATTATATAAGAGGATTCATATACCTATATTTGTTTGTTTAAACAGTCCTTTATATTTATTTTAGATTGGCACATTACATATTACACTCAACTTTTCATATTTAGGGCCAGTTTCACAGTGAAGTAAGTGTCACTTAAGTGCCGAATATGGAAAACTAATTCCCAATTTCACAGTATAAACTTATCGGAATAAGTGACACTTAAGTCTCCGATGTTGGCCACTTAAGTTCCACTTACTCAGGTAGTAAAACTGCGGCTTAGATCCCAAAATGGGAAAATTAAGTGCCACTTATTTTGTTAAGTGTGCACTGTGAAACTGGCCCTTACAATTGTTAAAGAAAATCTTGTTTTTCTCTAAAACAACTTCGCAGGTTTTTTCATTTATCATTTCATTTCAAGAATAGACTCAAATTTCTTGCTTGAAAATAAAGTTTTTAATACAAAAAAGTTTCAAATTTAGAGTCACAATAGGCGTTTTTCTTTTTTGGCCCCGAGAGTGGCACTGAGCTGTCAAAAAGAAAACTATGTTACTTTTTAACTCGGAGCGCTCAGAGCTCTCAACTTGCATTTCTTTTTTAGCTCAGAGCCCGACCGGGGCTCGCTCGATGAGCTCGGAAAAAAATGAACGAGCACACCGAGCACAAGGCTGAGCGCGGCTAACTTCATACAATTTTCATGTAATTTGACAGATATGAGAGTTTACCCTTCAAGCAAATTCACTGACCCAACTTTGTCGGTCTTTCTTGGATCATTTCAAAACGGAGTGTCATACACACATAAAACACATTTTTTGTATATGCATGCAAAAAAAAGAACGAAAATCGAGAGTAATTTTTTTTTACTGAGAAAGAGAGAATGTATGCAATACCCTAATGGTGAGTTTTTTTATGGACTGAAAACAAAGGAGAAGACAACAAAAATAATTAACTTTTTTTAATGTGTTCACGTTCGTGCCCAGCGCAAAAGTTTAATAAAAATTCCCTCCAGAAAGAAAATCAATTTAAAATCAAAAGTTCAATATTTAATTATTAATTACAAAATAAATCGTGATGTTTTATTTATATACAAACGATACAAGAAAATAAATTGCATAATATTCTTCAACCACAAAACGCCTTTCTCGTTCGTTCATTTTTTTGGATTCGTTCTGGATTCCATTTGGTTTCGGTTCTCGTTGAGTATGGTGAAATGGGAAGCTCGCTCTCTCACAATACATGCACAAAATGAGTCCGTGGTGATTCTAATTTCCATACTAATGTTAGCCAAAAAACGCAGTTTTGCGGATCCATGTTTGGATCCGTATACGGAGTCATCCATACGTTTTTTACTACGTGCGCGGATCCAAAGCGGACTCGTTTGCTTGAAGGGCAGTGCTCAATTGAGTTTCTTAAATAGATCGGTGCGCTCAGGTCACGCTCTGTACGGAGTGAGCTCTATTCGCTCAGAGCCCGCTCTGTGCCCCGCTCGGGGCTAAAAAAGAAAAACGCCTAATAATGCACTTTCAAAGTGTGCTTCGTTTCGTCCTTGATACACGTGAATTGCTAAATTAACAGTGAAGTGATCATTTAGATCTCTCGAATAAACCGTATGAATGTCAAGTAAGCGAAGTAACATTCACATCGAAAATTGATTAGGTTGTTATAAATTTCCGTTAAATTTATTGGCGAAAAATTTTAGACAGTAAGACACGATGCTAAAGCATTTTTAGTTGTGATGTTAGGTTAAAAACATCAGGCAGACGTATTTAGTAGATTTCTGACTAGTTGCTATAAGCTGCGTTTTATTTTCCCCCAGATCCAATCCAGATCAGATCAGGAAAATAAAACAACCCAGGATCTCTGTGACATACGTTATATACCCAACTCTTTTTTTCCTTTGTTTTTTTTATTCGTATACACCCTTTGTCTTTTTTCTTTACACTACTGACGACATTTACAAATTAAGGGTGTGTGTTCAAAATGGATTTGGAAATCCAAATTCAAAACAAAGTTGGATCTTGTGTTGTTTTTGTAATACATGTATTTTTGTAAGCAAATCCAATCTGGTTCGGATCTTGGGGAAAATAAAACACAGCTATAGAGATCTTGATTTTAAGCGTGTATCTAATTACATGTGTATTCGTGTCACGTGTAGTTAAAAAAATTTAACAAGTGTATAAATGTAGTTTCTAAATACACGTGTAATTATAAAAGTTTACTTTTTGTAACTGACCGAGGTGAAGCGATTTTAAGATATTTATTCAGTGTATAAAAGAAAGATTTTTAGGTACCTCCGCTTGATATTAAGTCACACCAATAAAAAAATATTTTCCAAATTAGTTACGGCATTGTATCTATTTTTAACGTCTTTTAACGATGAAACATCATAAGTTAGATTTAAATGTAATTACACGTGTATTCTTAAATAAAAGTGTAAATGCAAATACAAGTGTTCATACACGAATAATTTTTTAGATTTAGATTTTAGATTTTATTTCCATTTCATTTACAATTAGTGTCTTAACAATAATTTCCTATTTTCCATAAGGATATGATAATATAAATTTAACATACATTTTTCATTATAAAATTTGTTAATTACGTTTTATTTACAAGAAAACAAATGTTTGACCATGAATTATAAAAAATGAAATTACATCATACACTTTGTGATAAGGATATCAGTTTAAAGTGCATTTTACTATTTACTTAAATTTTATGAGAATCGTGTCGAAGAGATTACTGTGAAAGTGAGAAGAAAACAAGAGGAAAAACAAATTTGTACCCGATTAAGATTCAAAGAGGAATTCGAGAGTATGAATTTGAAATGAGATGTGAGTTTAAAATTATGATGGTTTTAAGGTCAATAAAGTAGGTTGATAAATCTTTTTACAGTAAAAAAGAAACTGATATATGATTAAACCTCTACACGCATTAAGCCCTCCACGTCTGATTTTGAAAAACGCCAGTTTCTAAGATTTTTTGAGAATCTTTTGCACTGGTCATTGCCGTTGCATATATCCGCAGGAAGTTTATTATATATATATGGAGCTATTACAGTAATAAAGCGTCTTAGATGTTCAGTTCCTGTGCTAGGAACAGTCGCATAATTAGCTGTTCTCAGTGAACGATTTGTTGTAGTTCTTCTTATTGAATTATGACCACCTCGCAAATAGAATAATCTCAATACTTTGTATACGTACAAATGTCTAAGCGGTAAAACAATGGAAAAGAGGGTTCCCATCTGGGTTACTCTAATAGTCTTTTTTTGTGCTGTAACTAGGGGCTGTAGATTACTAATTCTCGTTTGTGCTGGCAGATGAGATGGTACCTGTTGTTGCAACTGCATTGCTTACAAATGCACCGGTACAATCTACGAACGAGAACAGAAGAATGAGAGAAAAAAAAACACCCACCTACAAGCCATCAGTCAACCCGTGATCACGACAAGTGAAACCTTGCCGAAACGTCGCGCCGGGCCATAATAAATCAAAAATAATTTTGAATAAAACAATTAATCGCGGTAAGTCCGTTAAATGTTCGTTTGTTTACTGTCTTTACTTAAATGTTCGTAGTTTTAAACATTTTTTAACTCGTAACATACTTAACCTATTTTCTTAATAAATTTCAGCTGAACACGCCTATAAAAATGACAGTTCTTGTCAAGCAATATATAAACATACCATTTTCACATTTTTAATTGTCATTTGGCAAATAAGTATGATACTAAGAAGTTAAAATAGGCATTTGTTGATTTGTACTTTAATAAAATGTTAAAAAGATAGAACGACATGTTAAATTGTTTGAAATTTGTAAAATTCTGTTTTTAATCTAGAATTATACTAAAAATGCTTTAACTTCGTATTTATTCGTCTTAACATTTAGGGCCATTATTATTATAAAACTTTGTTAACTCTTATACGTGTGAAGCGTGAAAATTTTAATTAATAACTCTTTAAAATTTAACAAATTTTTATAGGTAGACATGAAGCTATTATTTGTAGGTTAGGTAAGTATACCTTTTTTAAGAAATTTGCATTTAAAATCAATTTGAAAAAAACATTTTATTGTGTTTTTGGGAGTTCCCGTTTAACTTTTATGGTGTTTATACTACATCAAATTATTTTATTATTATTTTTAAATTGAAAACTTAATATTCCGGAACGACCCTAAAACAGTGGGGAAGTACAAAATGTGCAATTAAAATTGTAAACAATGCACCTGTTATACATATGTATACATATACCTATACGTCCAACGCACGTATCTACATAATATATAAAATAGTTATCTACATTACATATACATACATAGATATATTATATTTATAAACAAATATGGGATGAAGAAAGATGTGGTGGCGAACAACTTCGATATAATTTAGTTTTTTATTGTATATTCGGATAACAAGTTTGTGCACCTTTTTATTGTTATTATTTTTTTTTGTTAATTAATGTCGTCTGTATACAATTATACATATTTAAGGTGGTCAAACAATTCATTGGAATTGTCGTATATTTTAAGTTTAAAAAAATACATTCAAGCTTAAATGCAAAATTTCATAAATTTGGCAAAGGTAAATTTCAAAGTGAAGGCGTTTACAATAAATTGATTCAAACAGCGTGATCCTGTCAAATCGACATTCTAAATAATGTGAACTCAGGGGTTTGTCTGGTTGGTTTATAGCGGGAAATATACCTACATATACTTTACGTATAAAGACTTGTTTTCGTTCACATTTAGGCAAGTTGTTGAGTCAAAGAAGCAATATACAAAATTTGATGTGGGTATTTATGAATCTTTTTGAGGTTTGCTTTAATATCGTTTAAGGTTTTTAACAAAGATACAGGAAACAAATTGAACTGTCCAAAGTTGTTTATTTAAGGTAACAGATACAATGCCTTTTGTCGAATAAAAATTGAAAATTAGGTGTAAGAACTTGCTACATAGCTACATATAAATATAACACAAATGTTTAGCTAATAGCTTCAGCAAGATACCTATATTAAATTTATAATCATTCAAACAAATATGGGACTATTCGAAAGTTTTTCATTAAAAATCTAAGTAAACCATTTTAGTACCTGTATTTTGTTTGTCCAGGTAGCTATATTCTTGAATTTCTTTATACATGCTCTTTTTAACTTTTAATTTATTTTGTAATTATGAACTGTACTGTAGTTAATGTTTTCAATAAGGGCAAGTGTTGGTTTTGTGTTAAAAAAAATATCGAGTTTGTAATCAAAATTCATACCATCCGTCCGTCCGTCGCATGCACATGACTGTACCTATGAACATCTGTGCGAATTTACATCCACAAAATAAATGAACAAAATTAAACAAAAATCCACACATAAAATTATAAACTGCAGTTGTTGGATTTAGGTGTGCGGTTTCTTTTATGTCACAGGTAATGTTAAAACTAGAGCCCCTTATTGCACGTATACACGCGTACCCATATTACACGTGTAATTCCATTATTTTTGTATAAACACGTGTATTTAGGCAATAAACGTCTACTTACTTATAAATCGTACTTATGATGTTTTATGGTTCAAAAGACGTTGAAAAATAGTTAAAATTTTGTAACTAATTTTATGGAAAATATTTTTTTTTCATGATATCAAGTAGCACATAAAAACCGTTCTTTGACGTTCTCAAAATGTCTTAAAATCGCTTCAACACGATCAGTTACAATAAAAATTACGCTTTTATAACTAAACACGTGTATTTAGAATATACATATACATACACGTGTACACTCGTGTTGAATTTTTTAATTACACGTGTAGACGAATTCACGTGTAATAAGATACACGCTTAAAATCGAGAGCTTTAGTTAGATTTTCTGCTTGCTGAGTTTTAGCCGAAATTTATGAAAAACTCATCGAACACAACGTCGAATGTAATGTAGGGAATGTTCAGAAGCGGCTATTTAATTGAAATTATGTTTCATATATGATAATATGTTACTCAGTAGTTTCATATTCTTTTTCATTTTTAACGCTAAAGCCTAGTACTCACCTCCCATTGAAATTAAAAATAAAAACGTTTCAAATATGCACATGTGAAAATTCAATATGAACTCATAATCAGTTCTTCACATGAATTTTTATATTCAGTTTTTTTAATTTCTGATACTCACTTTGCATTGAAACAATTATTAACTTAAATGACTGTTTTCAGAATCTTGAAAGAGTGTTGAATTTCCCTATTTTCTTCTTTTTTACTCCTTGATGAGAATAAAAACGCTAGAAAACATATTCGTTTAATACGAAATAATTTTTTTTTTTATTTCGGAATTTATATTTTTAGAAAAACAAATTGAATTGACAAATGTCACAATTTTCAAAACCACCTCAGTTCTTTTCCTAGTGGTCGTATAATGGGAAATGAAAATTTTACGTGAAATTGATTGAAGAACCGGTTCATATTCCACTTTCATATTTTGGTACTCACTTCGTGTTGTGAATTTATTACCATTGAACTGGGCGCCAATTTTGTATGAAAAATTTCATTTTCAATATAGAACTGAGTAGGTACTAGGCTGAAACAAAAACAAATCGAACAAGGTACTCAAGCTAAGTACAGATGATTGTCAGATCTTCCAATATTGTCAGAACTGTCAATGGTCTGACAACAGATAACAATTAGCTGACAGTTGACATATTTCTTACAATGAAAAATTGTCCGTTCACACAGCTGGTAGATTTCTTCCAAAAGCCTGACAATTTGATTGTCAGCTCTTTTTTTATTTCTCTTTAACCAACTCATTGACATTTCGGACAATGAAGAAATTGTCAGCAATTGTAAAATGTTTTCAATGAAAACATCTGATAATGACCAATGAGTCTGACAATGTCCTAATCGACTGACAATGATAAAAATTGTGTGTTCAGACGATTGTAAGATACCTGACAATTTATTGTCAGATTGTCGTCTGACAATGACGTGTCTGACAATATTGTCAGACTTAGCTTCAGTATTTCTTTTGTTTTATAAAAATAATTAGCTATATACTAAGTATAATAGTGTATAACTGTTATAAGACAACAAATGACGTAATTTTTCAATGAATTTTAATCAATAAATGTCTATTGATAAAGGTGTCCTTAAATGTTGTTTTTTTTTTTTCGTTGGATCACCCTGTATTAACTTTAGAGCGCTCAATATTTATTAAACTTAATAGTTTGGTTGAAAAATAGATAGGTACATATATATATATTAATTTATGCCATTTTTGCCACCATTTTTTTTCAATATCCATAGTGGGAAATGTCTCATTTATCAAATAAATACATTTACTAAATTCCACGCGATGATAGTCGTAGGTATATAATCTCTATTGTTGATGTTGATTGCATGACTGCCAACGTCAGGCATCCACTTTGCTAATTAGCAGGGATATTTCATTTATGTATTAATTGCGTATATGTTTATTCTATATTACTATATTATTACATTAGTATATATAGATATACAATGTAGGTAAGCGTATTAACCTAAAGGATTATATAAATAAACGCATATACTTACATATAATGATATTATCCGCTGTCATGTACGTAGGTACATATAACTATTTACTACACCGAGAGAAATAAAATGTCATACTGACAATAATTCAAGTTGACTTGTCCGACATAATAGAGATTTTGATATCATCAAGCATCTTGAATAAATATAAATATGTATATGATACATGGTTAAAATGAGGATTTTGATAGTTTTAAACAAATTAAGTACTGTGTTATGTATTTTTAACATTTAATTAAAGTCAAAGAAGTTATTCACATTGGACTGCCTCCGCCGACTTTTTTTGACGTCTCTGTAGGTACTTTTTCTCACTTCCACTTCATGACCTCCCGCGGGAAATATCGTCCTCAATTAATTTTATAGCTGAATTCATCAATCAAAATCAAATTGCAAAATCATAGGAGAAACGACATGAGTGAAGAGTAATGTAAAGTTTCCTCAGTTCATAGCTTTGAACACACTTTCTGCTTTGTGTTTAGGAAACAACCCTATTCTTGGACAACTCTTTCTTGTCTTGAAGTGGGAGTGAGATAAGTATACAGAGACGCCGAAAAAATTCGAAGGTGAAAGTCCAATGTGAACACCGTGAAACGACTATTTTATTTTTTATAAACTAATTCATGTGACAATTTGATATTTGTTGATGTCAAACAAATTACGTTTTATCACTTTTTTTTTACTGTCACTATTTAAGGTGTGTTAAGCTGGTGTGTAGAGCAAATAGTTATAGTATACTACTGTTAAATGAGTGTTTAAAATTAAGAATATTAAAACTATATAACCACTAACACGTTGAGCTGTTTAAAATTTTAGCCCATTATCGAATCGAATTTACTTTAGAATTTGTGCAAAATTTTAGATTATTTAGTGCGATGTTTTAAAACATTTTTAGTATGATGCTATGTTAAAAACAGGATTTTCCAAATTTTAAACGAGTAAACATACTATTATCACATTTTTAACGTTCAAAGTTACATTTGAAATTAGTATATGGAACTACAAATATAAAATAGGCATTTTGGCGATTTAAACTTTTATAAAATAGTAAAAAGATATTAAAATGCTAACTCGTTTAAAATTTGGAAATTTTATTTTTAATATAGAATCATATACTAAAAAATATATATCAATTTGCGCGTTTCACTTTAAAAATATAAAAAATAAAAATAATTTGAAGATCATCTTTAACGCCCATATTATTCACTCGATGCATCCAGATTAAAACTTTAATCCGGATGTAAAGTATACAAATTCCATGTAAATACATTTGGATTTAAGTTTCAATCTGGATGTATCGACTGAATAATATGGGCGTAAGAGTCACTAAAATGACCATATAAAGCTGCAACAGAAGCCAGGAGCGTTTGAAGGGTCAATTATCAATTAATTTATTATTATTTACTTATGTCATAAGTGTGAAACATCACTTTCTAGGGGCCAGTTGTACAAATATTTAAACCGTGGTTCAGCAATTTTTATCTACCGATTTCGGCGGATTAATTGAGTTTCAACAGTGGTACTGGTTTACTGTTCAAGTGTGTGATAATAACCAATTACATACTTGAACCAGCGTTGAACGTTAGTAAATCCGCCGAAATCGGTGAGTTCAAATCTTGAACCGGGGCTGAACCACTATTGTACAACTAGCCATAATACGAGTAACACAAAGTTATATGCATATTTTTTTCTGTGTATGTGTAAGTAGGTTGGTAATTTATTATATGGTTGGTAGGTTCCTATATATACCCACCTACCTATATTTTCATTTACTTCCTTCCTAGGTATACCTATATGTGCATGTACAGGACATACATACATACAGACCTTAATTTTCTTCTTAATGACACTTTAATGACACCAACATCGGGCATTGGTGTTGAGATTAAAGCGAATTATTATGTTCCTATTGGAGGTGCTATCTTTCATACCACATCAGAGAAGAAGCTATAAGGAGCATCATCTATATCTACATACATATGTATATTATATGTTTCAAGTGCTCTTAAATCACATTGCAAAAGATTTGCATAGCTCGATCTGGAGAGGCTAAACAAACCGCACACCACACGCCAGTCAACAGTCACGACTCACGACACGACACATTTAAAAATATGCGACCCAGGACCAGAAACAGAACTAGAACCAAAACCGAAGCAGAGGAGGTATAGGACGTTAGGTATAGGTACCTATATAGCGCTTTGTAATTTGGTATTTTAACATGCAGAGCATGTCAGAACTCAGAAGTTCGGCACAAGATGTTAAATGGCGACGTGTGTGTTCTCCGGATATTGCTTTATAGTATATGCGGAGCAAACGTGTGAAACATGATGGTGATGTCCTTTTTTTATACATACATATATATTTTCTTATTTTCACTTGGTATTCTTTTGGTTTGTTCTTTTTAACGTCATAAGCGTAAGTGGCACTGAATCTAATAACTGGTAAAAAAAACAAATATAAATGTTTATTTAGAGATGCCAACTTGATTATCATGACGTAAGGATATAAAATAGTTAAAAGAGGTAGGTATAGACTGCATAGATAGTGTTTCAAATGATAAAGTCATTATACCTATACTAGGTAGACTGATTATTGTCATTATTGTACTAGGTAAGGTAGGTTAGGTATTCCTACATTCTTGGGAATTGTATTCAAACAAAAGTGAATCCCTAAATCATGGACAATGCAATTCTAGTTTTTAGGTTTAGGTTTAGCGAAAATAAAATATATACCTAATTTGTTTTCTAGAAACACCGCAACTTTTATTTTGACTTATTAGAAATTTCAAATCTTGATGGTGTGTGTTCAGTTCGGTGTTAATTGTGAAATCATGTTAAATATTTTATATTTGCAGACAAAATCGATTTTGTTAAGAAACAATTTTAAACAAAATCGATTTTTTGGTTGGAAGGAATGCGCCATAAGATTGAAGACTTCTTATAAAAATACAGGATAATTCATTTCGTGGTTTCAAGTTGGTAGCGCTGGAATTTGACACCTGTCAAACTCAGCTATCATTTGAAGCGTCATAACATTAGTTGAATGTTTGCCATTTACGATAATAGATCGCTTATGCCGGATTTACACGAATGGCAAAGTTGCCAATATTTCTGCCAAAAAACTGGCAAAATAATGGAAGAAATAAATTTATAATGGCATGCGTTTACACGAACCAAAAAAATGGCTGATTAAATGTTGGCATTATTTTTGCCAGTATTAAATGGCAAGGAAAGAAATAATGAATTTACATGACTGACATAAACGAGCCATATTAACGGATGTTTTTGAAGTCGAAATAAAGTTGCACAAATATCAATTTTTAAATCAAGAAAGTAATATATAAAATGGAATCAAGAACAAAAACTTTTGCCTTTTAAGGAGGATTCTTGGTACTACAAGATGAGGAAGAAGAGATGAAGTCCGTAGCCATCCGGCGACATAGAAAAACTCTGGCACATTGGGTTCGACCACTATTTTTCGAAGGAGGAGGATTTTTTTGAAACTCTGCAGGGACAGCTCCGAAATAACGACCCGGAGTTGTTCAAAAACTTTGTGAGAATGTCCACGGAAGATTTTGATTTCCTCTCTGAAAAAATATCCTCAGTTGTAAGGAAAGAAAATACCAATATGCGTGAAACAATATCTGTAGAAGAACGTCTCGCTATCACCCTCCGTTTCCTCGCAACTGGAGACAATTATAGCAGCCTGATGTTTTTGTTCAGGAGGTCAAAATCTTCTATATGCAACATTGTTTCCGAAGTTGAATCGAGGAACGAAAATTCCATAAGTTTTCCCGAGCCTCAACCATTTCAACAAGCAGCCATTCCTCTTGTGGCACCCACTTCCTCTGGACTTTTCTATTGCGAGCTGCCTTTTTAATTTCTTTACCTTAGTTCCATGTCTTTTCAATTTGCTAAATATTAATTTATTAGTATATTTATTGAAAACTAAAACTTGTATTTTCTATTTACTTACAATTTTAATTTTGTTGATAAATACATAATCCCTTTTAAAGCTGCCGCCAATATTCAACGTTTTGACATTTAAAATGACATTTCGCCAATAAGGGATGAACATATTCATTCTATTTCGAATATGGCATAATTTGGAAAATGGCGCCAGCAAAGTGTTTACCCAGCGGCTCCATCAGCAATACTTGAAGAAATAAATTGCTTGGCTCATTGCCATTGCCTTGAATATTGCTGATGGAAACGCTTTTGGCAATGGCAATGTCAATATTGCTCGGCTGATGGAAGTCAATTATTGATTTCTATCGCTGAAGCAATACATTTTGACGTTTCACCATTTTCAAAATGGTTTCTCCGCGATTTTGAACGAATAGTGCTGCGTTTTGAAAATAAAGTTGAAAATATGAGAAATTAAATGAATTAAAGTTTTTTTATTATCAAAAATTGTGATTTTAAAGAGCAAAAAACACTTTACTGTGGTCGTAATTTCTACACTGACATTTGACAACTGAAATTAACTGGCAATAGAATGCCCACCCATGCAATAAATTGTCATTGCCCTTGAAATTGACAATGCCTCAAATATTGCTAATGGACCCACAGCTACACAATGCCATTTTTATGGCAGCATTTAATGCCAAATTTTCTCTGCCAGTTTTTTTATGGCAAAAATATGCCAGTATTTAGAGCGTTTACACGATGAAAAGAAAAATGGCTTGCTTTTGGCAGCTATAATGGCATTCTGCCATTCGTGTAAATAAGACATTAGCAATCGAACAACGCGTTAAAATTATCAAAACTTATTACAAAAGTTTCACGCATTACGCGATGATTATGGTCGTCATAATCGACCGGCTGGGCAAGCAATCGATAAAATTATGAAGAAATTTGAAGAGAGTGGAAGCGTTACTGATGTTGTAAGGCCTGTGCATCATCGTAATGCACCTTCAGTCGAAAATATTGCTGCTGCAAATGCAATCCGAATTTATCGATTTCCCAGCGTTAGCAGCAATCGAACGTGTCTTACACCTCACTATGGCGTATTTTGCATTTGGATTTGCATCTACATCCTTAAAAAGTTAAAATTATGCAACAATTGAAGCCTGCTGACCAGTCACAACGCCGCGCCGTAAATACGCTTCTTGGCCTGAAAAGTTTTGCTAAGAAGATTGGCTACCAAGATCATGCGATTTGACACCGTTAGATTTTTTTCTGATGGGGCTACGCAAAAGACGCGAATAATCCCAGAACTCTAGACGCATTTAAAACCAACATATACTCAAGTCATGGCCGAGGTACCGTCCGAAATGTGCGAAAAAGTCGTTAAAATTACTTTTAAAGAATCGCATGCTGCGAATCTTCCCGTGACGGTCATTTGAATGATATTGTTTTTCACACTTAATGGCAAAGTCCAAACTTTATAATGAAATAAAATTTTCATCAAAAAAGTATCACTGTTTGTGTTTTATTTAGCTTTACTATCGAAACCGAAAAATGAATGACCCTTTATAATCTAAAAATTATCAATTTCGCTCATTACTTCCTCATTTCTTGGAAAGGAAAAAAGTCCAGAATATGATACGTTAAGTTTTCGATATAGATATACAACAGACGGATTAGTTCTTGGAATAAGTCGCTGATATCATATAACGTTAAACAATCCATTCACAATAATTAACAAAGGTATCATGACATAGAAAAGGGTTGGTTTCTTTTTCTTTACTAAGGTAGGTACTTTTGATAATTAGATTCTTACCAATAGATTTTTGTAGGAGACAAATAACTTCTATTTTCAGCTTTTAGGTCTTTCTTGCCCTAAAATGATTCTTTGTTCAAAATATAAATGTAATCAACCGTTCGCATTAATTCTGACACATTAGCGGTGCTGATGTAAGCTTTGCTTCCCACTTTTAATTTTGAAACGCGCGACGCCGCCGCGCCGTGCCGTCAGGTAGCTTATAATTAATCAAGTTTTTTTTTTCGCCACACGATATATTGTGTTGGATTAAAGTGGTCCTTCATTAATCTCTGTTACGTGTTTTACGTACGTAGGTACCTATGTATATAAATTAAAATGAATTTCGTGCTTGTGAAGATTTAAATGAAATTGGAATGTTGAATACTGTTTTTCAGTTTCATTTTCTAAAAGTGCAGTAAGGTTAGTTTCTGTAATCATAGTTTTGAATTTGTAAGTTTTAAAGTCCTAAGCGAAATAATAACAACCAAAAACTATCATAAACTGCAAGATTCCTAAGAATTTTTGATTTCGACGCAAAGTGTTGTCCCTGTACAGATATAGGTACACACAGGATAGAAGCCAGTCAAAGGACTCATAAATTATAAAAAAAAATAAAAAACAACCTACTGGGATTTGTAGTTTGTAGCCAACCAATATTTTTACGATTAGCAGGTGTCATTTGATAAAATTTAGAACCTCCGCCGGTCGGTTGGTCGGTTAAAAGATAAAACATTCCACCTTCAATTTCGTCCCTATTAGTCAGCAAGTCAATCTCCCATTTGTATTCACTGAAGTACAATCAGATGGGTACAACAAATCAAATGAAAATGACGTTGCAAGTGTCTGACAGACAGACAGAGAGACAGACAGACACTCACTCAAATGCAATTTACATATGAAATTATCCGTATATATGCAATTCACTGTGAAACACACTATAGGTACATCAAACTCTGCACAATGTGTTAATTTGAAGGCGGAATCTAATTCCTGCTTCTCTATCCTGGCAACCTGCAACAAATTTTGCATGTGTGAAGGGAAAGGAGAAACTGAGACTGTCGTCCTCGTCTACGTCCGCGTCGTAGGATCCCTCGTCATCGATGGATATGCCTGGGTTGTTGACAAGGTGGTTAAACTATTATGAAATTTGTTTATCATTCATATCAGGTTTGGTTTTGATGAGTGTTGTATATATATATATATATATACCTATGCACTACAATGAAGGTAGGTAGGTATACATATATGCAAAAGGACAGTCACTCGTTTTGACAATAATTCATTTATATTGGTTTGTACAAAGATTTAAAGCTTTGAGATCTTTGGTCTTTGCGGATGAAGGACTTCAATTTTTCGTTATCAAAGATGATAGGTACTTTCTCAAGTGAATATCTGACTCAACAAGTCGTTAAAATATTGCTGCCAGTTATAGGATCTTCTGTATAGGTTTTGAAATGTCCTTATTTTTTTTTATTGAGATACATATTTTTAGTATTGGATGGAACATTCGTTAAAAGACTAGAAATCAAGGTTTTGATCAAGACACAAACAATTTGGATGATGTTCCATCGAAGAATTAAAGCTCTCATCTGTAGATGCAATAATGTTTTAAATGTAGGTACTAGACCGGATTTGGGAGTTATATGTAAATGTATATACTCTATTGGTCTTATTTATAAAAGTTGTCTAACTTTGGACAACTGTCCAACTTTGGAAAATATGTTTAAAAACCTTGTTTATTGTTGTTTTATAGCTGCCTAACTAAGACACAAGAGTAGATTATCCTAACCGTGAATAATATGATATTTATTTTTATTAAATAAAGCATATTTCCACCAATTTGAAAATAGATAGTGTCTAAGTAGACAAAATTTTTATAAATACGACTGTATATATGTAGCTTTATGCGGAAAAGAAGTTCTTACAACGTCTAAGCTATCTCTTCAGCTATCCAAAACAACTTGTTTGATGTAGAATAGTTAGAGATACCAAACTGCTTTAGAAATATCTTACTACCTAGTACCTACTATATATGTAAAGAATGATTTCACATTTGCTATACGTTTGCTATACAAACGCCGCGCCGCCGGTCATTAAGAAGTTTTCGTTGTTCAAGATATTTCATATAAGCTGAAGACTGATCAGGGTTCCCATGATCTTGAAGTTTTCTTTAAAAGAAAAGCTTGTAGGGATTAGTTTTGTCTTGTCTATAAGAATGAATATTTGCGTATTAATTGCACTGCGACCTTGACATCTATTGTGCCCCCATCTAGAGCCGGATGAGATTGCTCATTTACAACTCTTTCTCCAAATTCACTATGCGACAAAGTTGATTATTTGATAATAGATGTTTACACATCAAAAAGGATTTAAGTACCTACTTGTCAAATGTCATCGCAATGCCAGTTGAATGAACTGACAGTTCAAAAATGGCTCGAAATTTAAAATATAACTACCGGTTAAATGACATTAGGCACGTTCGAAAAATGAGATCATAGAGATTTTGCCCTGTCAAAAAGTTGGCAAGCGTATCGTATTTTTTTCCTCAGTATTTTGACAGCAAAGCTGAGAAATTTTTCGGAGGAATCTTGTTCTTGTAAATTACATAATATAGGTTTGTTAGGTATCTTTTTTAAGGAAAAGGTGTAAAACCTGCCAAACTTTGAAAGAAGGAGAAAATACTCTCAGAGAGGGGAGAACTTGTCAAAAAGTTAACAAACGCACTGAACCACTTTATGTATAAAATGTCACTTTTTTGTACAAGACGTCAAACGGTGATCATTTTGGATCTTGTAATTCTTAAATTATGAAATAATTGTTTAAGGATCCCCCACACCAACTCGAATTTTCGGTGGCGACAACGAAAACAATAATAACAACGTGTTGTTTTCATTGACAACCACGTGTTGTTATTGTTGTTTTCGTCGTCACCACCGAAAATTCGCGTTGGTTTGGGAGAACCTTTATACTGAAAAATATTGAACGAAAATGTGACACCTGTTTTGATGGCTTTATCTGAATTTTCATCAAGTGAATGCAGGCAATCTGATTGAATATTTTCTTAAATCCTAGCCAACATCAAGTGACAAAAACTGACAGCTGTGTATTTGACAGTTTTTACACTCCTTGCACACAGAAATTTGTGTAGCAGAAATTTGCAACTTAATCAATGGAGGGAAAATTATTTGCTCTCTCGTTGCAACTTTTTTGAGTTAACAAACAGGAATTTGTGACAATTTGTGAAAAATTGTGAAAATTTATGCAATTTTGCAAGAAATTTCACGTTACCAAACAGAGCTAATGTCTCCCAGATATCATTTTTCTGGATTTGCCCATTATGTCATCGCAATAGCAGTCGAATGTTGACAGTTCAAAAACGACACTATCTATAATACCTATAAATGACCCTGGTGTATTTCTTAAACATATGTAGGTACATACCTAAACATTTTTTAAATATTCCATTCTCATAAATGACAGTTGAAAAGACCGTTGACATAATAAAAGAATAATTTCTCATTTATCATGTCTAAAAAATTTAAAGGTTAATGTTTTTTTTACAAAAAAAAAGTTATCTTTCCAAATTATGTCAAAGTCTGTCTGCTCATTTTTTATAAATGAGTTTCATAAATTTTTGTATAGAATATCGCAAAATATTCACTTCGTGTTGCTTATATGTGATGTCCCCAAAAAAGCAATCAAGCAAGAAACCATCGAATGAGTCAATAATAATCAATATAAATAAACATATATGTACATACATAGGTATATAGTCATATAGCTGTCAAGATTTAATTTTTTACGGTGTGATTTATCAAACACCTTTTAAAGCACATAAAATATGCCGCCTCATAGCCTTTTAACACGAAAAACCATCCACAAATGTCACAACACTAGATTTTTGGCAATAAAATATCAAATTACCACACATTGACGCTTAAGCATTATGTTCTTTTTTTTTTTTGGAATTTATCCGTTTGTCGGACTAATGGAATACTAAACAGATTGATATGCAAATTATAATGGATGATGCTCCTTGTTAATATTCTTCATACACAAGAAGGTAGGTAGTTTGTAAAAAAAAAAAAAGATTAGCTACACAGTATAACAAAGAAGCTTTGAGACTTTTGAATGCCGAATAAAGGTTTTTGATTTTTCTGGAATTTGATGACTAGTCACAAGGTCTATACTGAAGCAGGTATAGCTAGTTTGGTGAAAGTCAAAGAATTTCAACAAATACATTTTTGTTTTAATTTGACTTTCCTTCTTGCAGATTGCAGTAAATAATTAATATTAATAAGACATAAAACTGACGCTGATAAAAACCTCATCGTTTGCTTGTCCGGAAGCATTGGGAAAAGAATGGAAATTCGAATCTGGATTTGAAGAAAGAAGCACATACTTACAAATAATATATGCACACACTTTTAATGTCAAAGTCGTGAAATGTCATTTTTTTTTATTTTAATTTTGCGGTTGTGCATTTATAATCAAATTCGAGCATATTTTAATTACTTAAGGTATAAATATAGACGATTGTCAGATCTTACAATATTGTCAGAACTGTCAATGATCTAACAATAGCTAACAATTAGCTGACAATTGACATATTTCTTACAATGAAAAATTGTCCGTTCACATGGTTGGTAGATTTCTTCCCAATTTGATTGTCAGCTATTTCTTTATCTCTCTTTAACCAACTCATTGACATTTCGAACAATGTAGAAATTGTCAGCAATTGTAAGATGTTTTCAATTAAAACATCTGACAATGACCAATGAGTCTGACAAAGTCCTAATCGACTGACAATGATAAAAATTGTGTGTTCAGACGATTGTAAGACATTTCGAACAGTTTTTTCACTGACAGGTCTGACAATATTGTAAGATCTGACAATCGTCTGTACTTAGCTTTACTATAATATCTATTTTTTTTGTTGGTAAATACTATATCGCCATGTTTGAAAATAATGAAAAATTAAAACAACTTTAATTTGACATCTGCATTTGTCATTTTACAAATATTACGAAAAGTAAACTTCAGAATTAAAAAAAAATTATGCAATTTATTCGTTTGTTCCAGATCAGAGAGATTTTTCCATTCAGCACTGCAAAAATCGGTCAATGTATAATCCCGTTTTGCATAACTCAAATAAAAATCACAATCTTGAGAGTTTAGGCTGTATTTCCGTATAAATCGCTTAGTTCCGATGTCGTTTTTTTCGTTAAATTCTTATGGACTTGCAAAACACGCCTATTATCTGAATAGTTCTCATGTCAAATTCATACGAACGCAGAGTCAACGCTTTAAATTTTTTTTCAAGTTTCAATATGTTATCGATTTTAACGTCTGCCAACTGATCAATTTACTCATCTATTTAAAGAATTACGAGTCATTGAGGCTGATGTGATTCGAATACAAATAAACGAAAATTAAATGGCTTTTAATTAAAATTAATAAAATGTTCATTCAATAACCAGACGCTTCATTGAACTTTTGATGGAAGCAATTAATTTATGAAATGATGGATATTATTGTTTTTTGCATATTTCAAAATTGATTGACTCGAAATTAAATGAAATGAAATTGATAGATTACATACTTTGCATTTAGCAGAATATACCTACAATATGTTAGAATTTTTGAACAAAGCAAACATTCATTGTTTGGAGTTTGAAAATAAGCATTTGTTGTATCGCAATTGTGAACAAAATTAGTCAGATTATTAACTTTGTCACTTTGTGCTGCGCATTCCAATTCCGTTGCAACTGAGTGCCTTATATAAATATTTGACTTTATTTTATACAAATATAATCTTTTGATTATGTTTTACACAATATTTGATTATGGACTTCTCTAGAACTTCTCACATTTGTTTTAAACCAAATTATTACCAAATTATAATTGATTGGTTTTCGATCCAAAACACTTTTGTTGAGATTAAGGGCCAGAGTTTCAGTGCGAGATCATCATAGTCTCGGGGTTAAACCTGAGGTTTAATATTGTAGGTATTTTTACTCGTAGATAGTAGGTATTCTTCTAACTTATTTGGTACCTTAATTGACACTAATTTCATTTAAAAGAGGAATAACTACTCTTTCCACCTATTTTTATCTTAATTGTATTACACCTTTGAGCGACAATTAAAGTGTGCATCGGCGGCGTCTGGTCTAATGTGACACACATCATAATTCCCTTTTATCATCTTTTCCTAATATCACATCTAAGGTAGGTAGGTATATGAGATGCGAAAGAACTTTAAAAGTCTTATTATAGACCACCCACGTTTTTTAATAAATATAAATGAATAACTCTTCACCATATTTTGGAACTTTTCAGGTTCCCAGCCCCGCATTGGATGGTCTAGGCGACCATTTAGCTTATTCGAGGTTTACATTTCAAGTGTATTATCATCAACTATGGAAACAATCAAGAATCTTGTGTGTAGTTAAAAAAAAAAAAAAACTGGACACTTCCAGTGTCTCCGCATGTCTTGAGGCACACTATGACTATCTACTTACTATACTTGCCATAGTGCGAGGTGTACATAAATTAGCTGCTTCGATGATAAAGTAGACAGTTTAAGGAATATTTTTTATTTGATTTTTTTTTTTGAGATGGACAAATGGTATTCTGGGGACCTGCTTATATATTAATGCTGTGAACCTTTGACGCCGCCGTACCGCACTGTTGTGATTATTTTTATTATTTTGTATTTATTTATCTTGCTTTTGGATTTTTTGTCGATCCTTTTTTTTTTGTAAACCGCAGACAAATTGATAAGTGATTCGAATACAAGTTGTCTTGTTGAAGAGTGCGAAGACAAAACGAGTTTTCTGTTCAACCGGAAAGTAGGTATACCTACTATACACATCAATTTGTGGATATATCAGTGGAAATGTCGTTGTCATCCATTCGGGCTCAGGGGGAGTTGCAGTTTTGATTGAGGAGTTTAGGTTGGGCCGATGTAGTGTAGAGATGCACTTACATTGTGCACGACACATAAAAAATTAAGGAGCAATCGCAAAGTGCACTTATCGCGGAGATTGCATCCGTAAATCCATTTTGGATGGAATGCAATGGCCGAGGATGGCTATATGGCTAACACAGAGAATGAAGGAATAATATAAAACATTCTATACATCTCCATGGTTCGGATTCAGGGTATAGATGGTAAACTTTTATCAACAGTGCTGTGTTAACATTTTCGGAAAATTGTAAAAGCGAGTATGAATCCCCGGCAACACCGCGCCGGATTCGGTAAGAGGATTGTAGGCCTTATTACGTGAAACAGAAACTATCAAACGATATCGTTTTCAGAATAATTGTTCCAATCTTTCTCTACAGATGTAATATAGAGATAGGTATTGTCAAAATGATATCGTCCGATTATTTACGTTTTACGAAATAAAGTCCCTGACCTCTGGCGCAGTGTGCTCCACAATATTTCATTTAAAAACAAAGTAAGTTAATAAAAGCTTGCCTATATTGTTATTGTTGTTTATTTGCATGGTGCATATTTTTCTATGTTAGAAACAACCACAATTATTCTCAAAAAATAGTTTACACATACCATCAAATTATTTTCTAGAATACCAAAAATGTTGACGTTTAAAATAAAAAAGTTAACGATTCTCAAAGATAAAGAAACGCATTTTATTGCATTTCTCTTTCAAGTGTTCCAGCCGATAAAAATATTCGATTGTCAAAGTTATATGAAACCCGATAACTCGATAAAATGAGTTTCGTTTCAATTTTCATTGTTTCTCGACAATTTTTATTGATGCGATATTGCGACCCTGTTTAGATTGTGACTTTTCACTACCCCATGATGATATAGTTTTGTGGATGAGATCGGCGAAGGGAACAGAGCTCCTTACCGCTCTCACCAACATACTCATCGTCATGGCGTAGTGGAAAGTCACAATCTGAAACAGGGTCATAGTTACAGAACATGGGTCCTGTGCCTAAGGCGCCAGCTATAGCGATCAGAGAAAACCATCCAAAAAAAATTGATTGAAGTTTTTATTACTCTTCAATTCGATTTGATAGCCAAATGATATATCAATCGACGAGTAATTCAGCGTACAATTTTTTTCGCGAAAAAAATTGCCAAAACATTATATTTGTATCTTTTAAATGGATACACTTGTTTTTCGGATGAAATTTCATTTTTCGTATCAGTTGATTGCTTTTTGACAGAAAAGGGAACAAATCATTCCACTGATTTGTGTTCCAATTTTTTTCTGTTCCACTGAAAGAATTCCATCCGAAAATGTTTTCTGATTGTTTGTAAATGATCTTGGTTTGTTTAACTTTTTTTGACACATTTTTTCTGATTGCTATAGACCCTGTTTAGATAGGGAAGATTGAGTCCAGACTGGTGAGTGCCATCGTGTTTACATTTGAAACTTTGAGACGCTTCAAAATACTTACATTGAAACAACAACAATTTCAACATTTCACACATTGAAACAACAACAAAGTAGACTCATAAAGCCGGTTGGTATGTTTTGTTCGTGCCTCACCAGATTCCTCACCCATCACTTCTCTTGTCTACGAACTGAGTGATACCGGCCTCAATCTTCCCAATCTAAACAGCGTCATAAACAACCGTCAGGAAAAAATCAATTTCATACTGTTTCAAGTTTTTCGGATGGGTTTTTCTGATTGCTATAACTGACGCCTAAGTTCTGTAATACTCGCGTCGATAAAATTCGTCGAGAAACATTAGAAAATGGAACAAAACTCATATGATTTGTTTCAATTTTCATCGTTTCTAAACTAATTTTGTCGATGCGTGAGTTACAGAACGTATAAATTCTATAGGATTTGTTTTTCCATTAAAGAATCAAGAAAATATTTTCTCACAGCACTGCACTGTACAATGCAACTATCTGTCGCTTAAAATGTATTCCTATGGTCACAGTATAGCTCGTTAGTCTATGTATTATATAAGACTATACTGGTTAGTCCAGTTTTCTTGTAATGACCGTAGGACGATCACATATCTCATACATAAAACATAATGCTATTGTGGGGTTCGGTTAATGGATCATGGAAGAGCGACTCTCTTGGCAAATAAAATCTTTATGTTGTTCATGTTCATCCTCATCGACAGAAATAGCAGTTAACTAGTACAGAGTTGTAGTTGAAAAATTTCGCATTTATGTTAACTGTATATATACATACATAGATAAAACGAAGTCTAACGGTATTTGTATAGAAAATGTTGCGTTATTGATGACACTATTGATAACATAAACTCTCGGTCCGTGCGACAAACTTGACATTAAGATGATAGCGAAGTCGAAAAAAGTGGGTCTCGAAATTCTGTCTGTCCTGTCCTGTCCTTTCGGCTGCAGCCTATATGGGTAGGTCGTTTTTGGGCATTCCCCCGACACGTTTTTAGAACCAAAAATAACAGTAGCTGCAGTACAAATTTTAGCAAAAAATGAAAATCTTATTTTTGTCAAAAACTTGCTAACAAATTTTTATAAAAAAAAAATAAGGAATATTTTTTAACAAAACGGCTAACAGTTATAAAAAAATTCCGAAAAATGGTTATAAATTCTACGTCCATAGTACGATTTTTTCAAAAATTGTTCAACTGACTTTGATCAATTTTTTTTGTTGAGAATGTTTCAAAAAGTTTTAAAAGTATTGTACCTACCTATACCAAAATTGAAAAAAAAAATTTTTTTGGGTTTGGGATTTTGAAAAAAGTTTTAAATTTTTATTGAGAACTTAATAATTTGAAAACTACTTCTTCAATTTTTAGTAAACTTAGCACGCGTTGTTTTTGAAGAATATTTATTTAACCAGATTTTCAAAATTTTTAATACCTAAATGCTTTTTGCCCTTGATTTAAATAACATCTTGCTTACAAATCGGGGTTCAGATCATCAAAAAAGTTATCTCTTCTGTCACATGTAATAAGTTGCACAAACTGTATTTTGTTTTTAATTTTTTACTTTATCGTTCAAAACAAAATTAGCTCAAAATAATTAAATATTTTTATAAAGCAGTTATGTACCTACTATAGCAAGCGACAGAAATAAAACTCAAATATGAGTCAAAATAGTGATTTTTTTAAATGTAGGTTGTATTTACGCATTATTATTGAAAAAAATCTTAAGTTAAACAAAATAAGGCAGTTAAAATTTCGTCTCCTCGATTCTATATTTCGCGTTGATTTGGGGTAGCTTATGTATATATAAAGAACATTCTTAAATGAATACAAAAGTACAACACAAATAAACAAGATTTACGTAAATTGGCAACGAAAGAAATTAAATCGTAATGTGAATGTCTGGCTCAGATAACAGACTGTGAAGTATGAACTATATTTATGTCTGTTATTCAAAGTGAGTACAATTAACATTTTTATTATCAATTCAAAATTAAATGAATGCCTATAATTTCCAATCGCATCCAAAATATTTTTTTAATAAATTTTCACCATTTATTATTCAGCTTTGCTTACTTTGAGTTTCCTCTTTTGGGTAGGTAGGTATAGTTTTTTCGGAGACATGGCAGAAAGTGTTTTGTTTAGCTTTCTTTGATATGTTTGATTTTTCCAATATGTATTGTGATAATATGTAAAAAGGTTCACCTTGAACACCGTCGCCACATTTAATTAACATATTTTTAAAATAAAAATGTTCGATGCATTGAATTGACGATGTCAAGCAGACAATTTGTCAATTTCAAGACTTCGTCTTTAAAGTTGATAACAGGATTATCGCGTCCCACGTTAGGTTCTATATGAGTGCAAAAAATTGACAAAATACTTATCAACACCTTTTTCTCAAGTACCTACCTACATGTGTTTAGAATGAGATTTTATAAAAAGCTAAGGAGTGTGGATTAAAGGTTCCCCCACACCTACGCTAATTTTCGGTGGTGACGACGAAAACAACAATAACAACACGTGGTTGTCAATGAAAACAACACGTTGTTATTATTGTTTTCGTCGTCGCCACCGAAAATTCGCGTTGGTGTGGGGGAACCTTAAAACAATTGAAAAAATCGTATGGGTGGGGATGTTTGAAATAAAAAAAATCATTTAAAATCAATGGCAACACTTACAATGTAATGTTTTAGTTTTTACCTTTTTTGTGAATTCACGATTGAAACTCATTGTGGTTGTTGACGATGACTTAAATGGGGACCCTCGAGGTGGACATATTTTTGTCGGTTTGCAAGTTATGGCTTCCATCAGATACATTCTATTTAAATAAATAAAAACAAAACATTATTATGAACTTGCCAAAAACTCCTGTTTCTGGAAAATACCTACACAAAGAGTGTGACAAGAAAATTTTGTTTTTGGCGGCAACGCTGATCCGGATAGTTTTTTGTTGTTGCAACAACAACGTTGTTTAGATTGGGAAGATTGAGGCCAAGAGAAGTGTGGTTTGAGGGCTCCCGTGAGGCACAAAGAAAACATAAAAACCGGACTCATGAGTCTACTTTGTTGTTGTTTCAATGTGTGAATTGTTGAAATTGTTGTTGTTTCAATGTATTTTGAGGCACCTCAAAGTTTCAAATGTAAACACGATGGCACTCACCAGTCCGGACTCAATCTTCCAACAGAATCCAACGTATCTGAAAGTTTTTAGGATAGGTGGATAGCCTATCTGATAGTTTACCGAACGCAAGGAATGCTTTAGGAAAATTTTGTATTTCTTGGTACAAACTAATTTTAATTTTTTTTTTAAACCAAAAACAACGGTACCTACCTGCCATACAATTTTTTTTTACCAAAAAATGGTGTGCAGAAAGTTTTTCATAATAAAATTGGATTAAAGCTCAGCACCACTAAAAAGGAGACTGATGATAGGGCTTGGCACACCTTGAAATAGCTATATCTCCAGCCAAATAATTATAAATTTATTCGTATACCATTGGTTGTAGCACCTTTAAGTTGTTGTTGTTGTTCAGAAATTCAATGAAATTGATGGAATAAAGAGTGGTCAAGTCTAATAAACTGACATTCAATAAATAAATAATAATAATATCTCATTATCATTTAAACGCGGATTTTAATGAATTTTTTTGCACAAAAGCTTCAAATAAATTCTAATAATATTGCATACCAAAATTTTCAAAAAATTGATTATTGGTTTTAAAAAAAATTTTCAAAACAATTTTTTGAAAATTTCATATTTCGAAAATGGGTAGATGATATTTTTTTTAAATTAATTTTTTTATTACACAATAATAAAGGCTAAAAAGTTGCGTACCATTTTTTTTTATTTTTTAAAAATTGTATATATAAAAAACTATTTAGAAAAAAACCATGCATATTTGCAACACGGCACTATATTGTTCATAAATAAATGTACCTAATCGCATAATACAACCTTAAACTTGACTACGTTTTAAGCAGGTGGTATACAATATAGGCTCCCATAACTAATTTATTTCTTTTATAAGATAAAATATAGTTTTTGAAATATTAAAACTTTAAAAACACAGTGTGATCGCACATAAGAGCAAGTTCGTGCGACCCAGTCGTGCACATATTTTCTTTTGAGTTGCGCTTCTTTTTTTCGCTTATAAATGCCAATAATAATGAATCCATTTTCAGATTCCGATTTTGGGATAAGATACGGAGTACAGATTTTGTTAGCTGTAAATTAACACTTCAATTTTATACACATAAATGTATGTACATACTTAGTCAATTTCTTATTTTGAAGTGCGCAGATTTTATAAACAATTCAGAAGTTTGAAAATAAAACAGGATGAATTTTTAATTATTTTATTTTATTAAACTAAACGTAAAAAAACGTAGGTAGTGCAATTATGTAATATGTAGATACAAATATATGTATATTTAGTAATACTTGCAAAAAAACACTTATTAAAACATTTAATACATATTACATCATCAGTATGAATTTCCTAGTTCGATGACTCATAAGATATTGATGAACGTCGTTCTCGACTCTTCGTCTTCTTCTTTGCACTAGGTCCATTTGATTCATCTTCTTCCAACTGGGCTAATTCCGCTTCCATTAAAATTTGTGAAAATTTAAATTTTACCATCGCCTGTCTCTTTGGTGAAAATGTTTTTATAGTTTTGGCGTATCCCATTAATATTAATTCAATGTCATTGTGTGTTGAATTTGAATTTGAATTTATTCGTTTCTTGCTCTTATTCGCTTTGGAAATAGTTTTGTCTTCTTTGGAATCGAATCTTAGATTATCAACATCAATATGTTGTATTTCTGGCTCAATATACTCCTCATCTTGATATTGAATTTGTACCTGCTTTATATCCATCTGTTCATCACAAGGATCCAATAATTCATCTTCTGGGAATCCTTTTAGACTATCTTCACTAAAAACCCCATCTGGAAGTTCGAACCATTGTTTTTCTGTTGAATTTGATTCGGATGGTCTATTTAATTTGCAAAATGGCCTGACAAAGCCCATTTTCGATGCCCAGGGCCAGGATTTGTATCTTTTTAGGATCATGTGTTCTTTAACAGTTTTTGCAGTCTCAGACTTTAAATATTTGACATACGAATCCTTTAAATTTTTCCATTTTTTCTTCCAGTCGACATCATCTATAAACAAAGAAAAATGTTAGAATATGTTAATTGAAATAAAGTGCTGCCGTTTACAATTAAAAAATTAAGGTACCTTAAATCTACCTAATCTACAAACGACCCGAGATATGTTCACGATCTTGGATGATGTTCACGATCAACCACCTCTTTTCGAGTATACTCGCTTTGTTTCGGGTACTCGAAACTAGTTCCAAATGTTCACGAGTAATTTTGTTCGTTGGTGTGAAGTCAAACGACACAAACGAGTTCGACCAGGGGCCTATTTCACAGAACATACATCACATACATTACAGAAATGTATGTGACGTAAAATAGGCCTCATATGAGTGGGCGTAAATTTTAATTTTTTTTTTAAATTATACGTTTTCTAAGTTGACGCACAGTTTTTCTAAAAATTCAAAATTTACACTGAGCCATCTTTGCCGTACATACATTCACACAATGTATGTGATGTATGTTCCGGGAAATAGGCCCCAGTATGTTTGAGTTTTCTCGTGAGTATTTTTATTTGTGAATAAAATGACTTGCGAGTATAGAAGCAGAACAATCGAGTATAAACGAACATAAAGAAAATAGAGAATGTTCGAATAAAGTCGAACATATTCATTTTAATCTCTGGTAAGGACATACGGTTGAAAGATTGTATATGGATCTTAAACATTTATATAAATGTAATTCAAAATCATAAAGTAAAAATCGTAAAATTACTCTTAATTTTAACACTTAAAAGTTTAAACCAAATTTGTAGTCTAAAATATTAATTATTTTGACGAACAAAAAGTTTGGTGTAAAATTTATGTTTGGTCTTTTAATAATGAAAATAACAAAATTTTGTGGTCAAAAAAGGAATTTCTGTGATAAAAAACTTAGTAAAAATTTTGTTGCTTCTAAATGTATGTACGTCAAACATACTAGATGGCATAATTTTGTAAACGCTTGGGGGATAATGCGAATTAGACTTTCGGGGCACAATAGATTGCAAAGTCAAGGGCTAGGCCGTAATATTCTTTTGTGATGTTTGGTTTGGCTAATTCACGAAATAAACGAAATAAATTAAATTTATGTTTCTCAAGATAGATAAAAGGCATGATTTTAAGGTAATCTCGTACGACAATTTTTTTGTTCAATAGACATTCTATACATTTTTTTTTAAATCTCATATAAATCCCTCCCGAGTAGCACAGACGGGTTTTCATTTGGTAGATATAACAACAGTAAAACAATCAAGTTGTTGTCCATTTATTTCAGAAACATTTTCTAGTACAATTGTGTAACCCAAATAGCCGCATTTCCCCTCTCATTTACAACAAACTTGTTGTATTTGGGTTTTATTAAAGTTCAATTTTGTCGTTTCTCAGTTTTATAAAAGTTATGTGAACTAAGAAATGTTACATGTAACTTAATCTTACAATTGTGAAACTTTAATTGAACTCGAAGATGAGCTTTACTAATATTGCAGAAATGTTCTATTAAGGCTTAACTACATAAGCCAAAAAGTACTGAAGTACAAAAGTAAAAATATTTTTTTTACCGCTAGCGCCGTTGTTTTGTGAAAAAGAATACACAAATTTGTTTTTAAACCAAAATTTAAGCTTTCTGCATCATTTTTATAAGTTTTCTAGTCAGAAAAACTATCACAAAATCAATTTAAAAATTTTCACTTTTGCACTTTTTCACTTTTTTGGCTTATGTAGTTGAGGCTTTACTATTACTTTAACTTTTTCTGTTCTATTATATGTTATAATATAATGATAAATAATGTTTCCGAAAACATTGTAAAAGTTTCTGAAAAGTTATTAATCAAATTCTTTTAATACGTATAATAACTTTGAGATGTTATTAAAAAGATAAACTTCAAAGTGTTGAAACAAAATGAAAACTTCTAATATTGTGACTTAAAATGCGATTTTTAGTTATTTATGAACGGAAAATCTAATACAAATGCCATTTTTATCATAAAGAATGATGTTTTACTTACAGAAAATTCACGCGCCACCCAAAAAATTAAAATTGGCCGAAAATTTGAAAAATAGAAAAATATTCATGTTTGTATTTAGGCATTCAAGTTGCAAAAATATGTGTGATTTACATTGCGAAACGAATATTTCAGCGATGTCCATTGAAATTTACTATGGAAATAGTGATACCAACTGGAAAAATTAGTTTACAAATTTCGCATTTAAGATCAAATTCTAATAAAAAAGCAATATATTGTGAACAATATGGCGCTTGTTGCCGGAAATCTCAATAAAACATTGTCTCTTAAATTTAAAACTTACATGTTATTACACCAAAGTTACAACAAAGTAGAAACTTGAGGCTATAAAATCCTTATTTTAACCAATTTACACTGTTTATACAACAGAGAAATATAGATTTTTATCATATTTTCTAATCTTCGTTACTGAAACTAGAATTCTAATGTTAAAAAAACCATCATTTTTTTTCTGGCGGGAAAAAATTAAGCTAAATCTGGCATTTAACTTTGGTCTTTGTCCGCCAGAGTTACCGCAGTTCACTTTTTGTTTATTTTTTAAAACACAAATTTTATAACAGAAATTACGTTAAATGTCAAAATGTCAAAATATCAATTTTCTCTTTATTCGAAACCCCATTAAATGTCAAATTCTAGAAAATAAATTTCCTTTAGAGGGTTGTTTTTGTAAATGGCTACGATTAAAATGGATTAAAAAAACCCTTAAAAACATAATTTCGTTTGCCTTTTTCTTAATGCTTCATAAAATCTCGATTTCTAGGCAGCCTGATGACATTTGGAACGAAATATTCATGAAACTTTGAAACATATAGTTTGTCTTCTATATTCAAGACGCCAAACGTCAAATTCCATCTAAAGATGGCTACGATTAAAATGGATTAAAAAAAACCCTTAAAAAACATAATTTCGTTTGCCTTTTTCTTAATGCTTCCTAAAATCACGATTTCTAGGCAGCCTCTTGACATTTGGAACGAAATATTCATGAAACGTCAAAATGTGTTTTATATGACAAGACATGCAATATAATTTTTTTATTTTCGTTATGTTTATTATGGTCATCTTAAAATCTACGGATTGTTTAATCTGACTTGGCACAATTTTTCAATGTAGCGGCAACTCTGCCATGTATAGTAACTCTTTTCATGTCCAAGCAATAATTTTTGTTTGTTTACTTTTCATGGTTGATTTAAATATAGTAAATAAAAATATACCATTAACAGTTATAAAATATCATTATAACTTATTACAACTTTGATACCCAAAAGGTCAACGTAAAACGTAATTGCAACGTTATTAGTTCTAGAAACTCAACTTCAACATCACTTGAATCTGAAGAAATGTTTTGTTTAAAATACAAACCAAATGTAATGTTTTTTCAGTTCTAGTACTTTGGTTACCTATTTGTTTTAATGTCCAAAATATAACAAAGTCTCCAACCATAAAAAAATACAAGCAGATATGATTCAACTTAACTGACAAAGTTGTAAGATATTTTTTTGTAGTTTCCTTTTAAAGTTCCTTGGTTGAACGCGGTTTAACTTAAGCGCACTGAAAAACTGTGTTACCGGCAAGCGCACTGAAAAACTGTGTTACCGGCATGAATTACATACATGTTATCGATAGTTTGTATGAAAACTCCACGTTTTTTACTGCCATGGCGTCCCTAATCCCCGCTGTCGTTTTTTTCAACCAATTCCCCCCGGACTTGCAAAAAAAACGCCTACTGAAATATTTATTTCAGTGAATGAAATCCTGAATAATTATACTCAAAAAGTAGGTAGGAGGTGGAATAAAATTGCAAGATGAGATTTTTCACAATAAAGATAAATAACAACATCTTTAAAAGAAGTACATATAGGTACCCATGTAAGTATCTTGGAAACTTTCGAATTTTTGGATTTACGTGAACCACTTAATTTGTCACAAATTATTCGAGTTCAAAGCTTTATCAATATTGATTTTTTAAATTCTTGAGAATCTAATTGTTAAAATTTTATTTTCATCGTAATTTATATGGGTCAATATTTCAAAATATTAATATTCTGCTGGTGTTTAGAGCTTATGAATCGTGTTTTGTTTTTTAAAATATTTTATCGAGAAACGCTTGTAAAAATATAAAAATAAAAATTTACATTTAGGTATTCCGAAATTTTAACTCACTACCAAAAATGTCATTACCGTGGCATGTCCCAGGCTGTGGGTACCTTCCCTCATAAAATGCAAAATATTTTAAAGTTGTAAATAAGTTTGAAATCTATTAATGTAGCTTTAAAGAAAAAAGAACAATGGTAACTAACACCCAGCTAGCTTATTTTTAGAGGTATACAAATTTGAGTTAAATGAATTTGACTGTCCCAAGCAAAATTGTCATTCCCGTGACTAAAAATAAATCCTTAAAAAAGTTAAATAAACGGTCGGAGAATAAGTTGTGGAGATCACATCAATAAAGGGACCCGTTGATAGTTTTCGGCACAAAAAATATCATGTAATATAGGCATTTCAAGTTTTCGTTCGCCTAATCTGCCATTACCGTGATCCGTGGTACTTATTTTGTATTGTTATAATATGATAATAAAATCCAACTTTTCCAACGCCTTTTTGTAGGCATTAAAATATAATAACATTTCAAACAAAATATTCAGTAGTTTACGTCAGGTAATCTACTCGGTTAACTACGCGTAGTAAATCGGGTAAACTACACGTCTGATTTGTTTCATTAACTACCTACATTTGTTACGTATGATACCTACACACAAAACGTTACATTTCAAAAAAGAATTTTAAAAAAGTTATGTATTTTATAATTTCCTATTAATAAAGATTTATGAACAACGACCTAATTAATCGACGAAACACGAAATACAAAGCAAGCAACTCACAAAAAATAAGTAGCGACCGGCAACGAGCAACGACAGTTTCTTTTTCTTTTAATTTACAGTTTTTAACATTTGAATTGATATTTCAAACTACATTTTGATGTCAAGCGCTACGTCGGCTACGTTAACTACATTTAACTACATTAACTACCTCATTTATGTAGCACACGTAACAAATGTAGTAAATCCAAAAAAATCGCATTTATGCCATCTCTGGGTGCAATCTAATATGGAATTCGCAGTGATTCTCAGTACGATGTACCTACTCACAAAGGTAAGGAGAAAAGAGCTGCACTGCGAATCACATCCAGTATTGCGGATTCCATAATCGACATGACTAATTTGAAACGTACGAATACACCATTCATTTCTTGTAAGTTGTTCTGGGTTTCATATTTTTCTTCCATTATCTTATTTAAACCATAATGCTCAAAAAAGAATAAAGCTACAGTATCAATATTTAAATGATTCGAATGTGAAGTACCTACCTCACCCATACCAGTATTTTTAATTCAAATCGATAAGAATGCATTATAAATTCCGACAAAAAATAAAATAAAAATTCTAAAAAAAAAAGTATCCCCTACTAATTAATACTATTTTGATAGTTTAAAACCGACACCCCCGACGTATAAAAAATGACTCAAAAAAAAACTCAACTTACTTTTTTTGTCCAAAAAACCTAAAAACCTACAGGAGAACAGCTCTACTTTGAGTGAAAAAAGTTAATGTATACAAAGAAGTATGGATTATATATGTAAAAGCACACACACTTGCACAATCCACGAATGTGTGACATCATAAAATACTGCAACATCAATAATAAACAAATAAAACTAAAGCAGAGTAATATAAAATTTAAAAAAACGGGAATAATTTTTATAATAATATAAAATATTTTCTCACATTTTTCTTCAAAGCTTTCCGATATATTATACCAAGCTTCTTCCCTTTTTCGTAAGTTTTTATAATCAGCATGTGACGTATTATAAAGAAGTGGATATCCACGCACTGCATCAATTAACCTTTCCGTTTCACTCATATTTCCGAACTAATTCTAAAGCGGTATGTGATTGCGAGCGAAAGCGAATGCGGGCATCGCTTGCCACCGCTGGCCGCCGCGTTTGCCGTCTAGTCTACTATTTGTGTTAGAAAGAGATAACAGTAACAAATAACAAACAACCGATGAGCTGAGCGGCCGATGATGATGAAAATAAATCGCAATTTATTCAACAAAAAAAGAGAACAAAATGTTATCGCTCTTGTAAATTTGTCTCTTTTGATAAATAACAAACAATGAGTTGTACTCAATTTCTATTTCTACTCAATTTAAAAGGAGAAACTATACACACTTCCAGAATCCAGATGAGGAATTAATCAAAAAAAAATAAAAATACATAAGAAATAATTTATTTAATTTTAGAACCGTTGATAAGTAAATTGTGATAATGATGATTAAATGAATACTTAATTTAAATTACACAACAAATCATTTTTGCAAAATCCATAAACAAATTGAATTCATTCATTCCTGCACCGAAAACAAACACCAATTTATTATTTTACTCATCTTTCCAATATTCCAAGATCCACAAGCTGCTGTTATGTTTTTGTTTTTTTTTTGTTTCATTCCAAAATCGGCTGTGCTCTTGGAAAATGTCAGAATTTTGGAAGTCATTCCCACAATAAACAATTTTCCTGGAACTTCCATGCACATTTCGGTGTCTTTCATCGGATTGAGTGGCTTGAACGGCGACATCGAGTTTAGTTTGTTTCGGGCGGTTAATTCGTTTGGAAGTGAAACCGGTTTTGTCTTCAAATCAAAATTACCTCTTCTATTTTAGGTGAATGGTACTTGTTTTTTCGGCAAGGTGAACCTTTCTTTTTTTTTTTGTATCTTGTGTAACTGTGGTATCCAGCCATACCAACAGAGGAAGGAACACCAGTAATTTTTCCTTTGAGTTCTGGAATTTCGCAATAATACAGTTTTAATATTCTGGTATGTGCCGTGACGTGTGTGTTTTTGGTGAAGGTTTTTAATTTAAGTGAAAATCCTTTTGGAGGAATGATTGGAAAAATGATCAAAGAATACGTAGTTCCCAAGTTATTGTGAATTTTCCCAAAAATTAACACCAACAACAACTGTACATGGTGTTTATTTATACATTTTGCTGAAAATAAATTGTTCGGAATTTGAAATTTCCTTGTGCATAAAATTGCACGCAGAAAAAAAAGCTTGTGCAAATTTTGAAGTTTTCTCAAGTGCCATAAAATAGTCGCGGTAACTTTAACAACGATTCTTTTTAGTGAAGTGCATGATTTTCTGGACGTGGCAGAGGATCATAAATTAAAAAAAAATTAAAAAGCCAAGTAAAAAATCATTGGAATAAAAAAAAATTGTTTTGAATATTAAAATCAGGGAATTAAACTGAAGAAGAAATTCCATCAAATAAAAAAAATACCTGCACGATACAAAGAAGAAGGACATACCTTTACGTGTGAATTTGTTTTGAACCTGTGAGTCATCCCTTCCTGTTGTTAACAAAAAGGTAAATTTTGTGCAATTATTTTAAATTGAAATCTTAATTACACCTTCATATCATACATACATTCCATTGAGGGTCTTCAACATTACATTTACCTCTTCCTTCATCCAGAACGAATCCCACACGTTCAACTTTTGTTATAATGATGTTCGTTCACTGTTGAAAGGGATTGTGATGTGACTGTGTTGTTAGTGTAGTTTCATGCGTCGTGTCCTCGTCTATCTTTTCCCTGTGAATCTCATCCAACCAAATCCAGTGGGAAGGCGAGAGTGACGGTGAAGGGGCTAAATGTGTAGTAGTAATTTGAGCAGCATAATTTTCTTACAAGATTTACTAATTGGCGAGCTCTTGTAGGAAGTTCACATAACAAATCTCTGTTGCCTGTTGTCTGCTTTTTGATAAAAAAAAATAATAATAATTAAATGGAGGAAAGTTTTTTTTTTCTTTTTTCAAAAAAGGTGAAAAGTAGTGAAAGTTTAACAAGCCATCTTGATTAATCGAAAGTATTGACTTTTTAATTGCCTTGGTAGGTAGCTACATGCACAATTGAATTATAGTTTTAAGGCATTCTGCACGAGAAGAGCCTTGTCATTAAAAGATTCGTCATGCAGTAACGATTCCTTTACCTCTAGTCTTCTGCAAACGTCTTCATAGATAAAAAAATTTTAACAAAATTATCAATTTAAATATTTTATTCTGTACACCTGGCGACTAACACTGCCTGACCCCAGTGACTTGTAGCTTATGGGTTGCGATGTAACGATACGTTCGTGTACTGTTGTCTATTAAAACGTGATAAGCGTAATACCTACGTGTCTATCACGATTGTCGAGATGCTTCGTGTAAGCCCTAAATCTATTGATCTAGGTATATACACTCTTAATCACCGTATTTTTCTTCTTATAAAAAGAAGTTTTGATAATGTATGTAAGTGGGTAGGTACCTAAGGACTAACAGGCAAAGCTATTGCTTAGGAATTACAACCAAGATCGTTTCAAAAACTGTATCACCTTAAGTAGGAAAAACCTTAGATTAATAATGGGTCTCCTCTCTGGCTCAAGATTTTTACAAACCTAACATTTAGGTCTGTTTGGTAACTTGCATCCTTTCAATATATATACACAAACTTTTGACAGCAAACTGTGACAAATTTTAAGTTCCCAAACAGAAGCGATGAATGATGATTGAGAAGACCAAAAACTTGGTCCTATCGATTTTCTTCTAATCGGTTGCATAGCATAAGTATTTTCGAAAACGAGTCAAGGATTTTCATACAAATACCAAGAATGCAAACATTTTTGCACTGTGTAGGTACCACATAATTTAGATTGTGACTGCTTACTACGTACCTAGCGATGGCAGTGTTAGGTGAAATTAGTGAGTTGGCAAAGAAGGCGGCAGTTTTCTAAGAAAACATAAAGATTGGAGTGAGCAGTCATGTATCATATCCGAAATCTTCCATTTTATACCTATCTACCATTTTTTTTTTTATTTTAGGCTTGTTCTTTGAAGGATAAGACCGATGAAAATAAAAATTTAAAATGTTTAATGTCAATTAATGTCAAGGGTAGAAGGAGAAAATGCTTATTGAATTTGTGGACTAATAAAAGCAAAAAATGATGAAACAGATTTAATTGCTACACTTGGAATTTCTTCCATATTTTCCAACTACCTACCTACTTATTTATTTAATGTTTAAACTCAGCGTTCATATTGCTCACAATCAAATATGTATTTTAATTCATAGATATTCCATCAGAGTTCATCGATACACTTTAGTGAAATTCAAGGTTTATACACGCCATGACTATTCACTACGTGTGAAAAGTCACAATTTAAACAGAGTCATACAGCATGAACATACCTACCTAACAATGTAACACGTTCGGTCCACCTACCAGTTTAAATCAGTTTTGCAAACAGGTAGGTACCACAAATATAGGTACAAGAACACAAATATACAGATAAATACTATTAGTTATGAAGATGAAGCATTTCGTTGGAAAATAGTAACAAGTGTAGGTATCATTTTGAAGAGAAGAGAATAGGTAGGTTCTGTTTAAAGTAAGGAGTTTTTATTTTCGATTGATTTTGTCAGAAACTAATAAACAAATGATGTTACGAAACTGAGCAATAAATAACGTTTTATTATATTTCTATCAATACCTAGGTACCTAACTATAGGTATGTATGTATGTATGTGTTTTACTTTTCTGAAAATTGATACATTTTTGTCAAAAATTCTTATATCACATACATTATGTAGATATATTATACTTTTTTTTTATAATCTTTAAGAATACAGTTAAATTTCATTAAAAAAAACTAACAATTTCATCGATTGTAACCCTAATTGGAAGCTAAAAGTACCTTTAATTATGGAGTCTGGTCCAAACAGCATAAGTACATTTTTTGAAATTGAATTAGATTCAGAACCACAAAAAAAAATCTATTTTCATTTGGTCTTAACAGTAAAAATCTAAGTGAACCGATTCATAAGATATTCCATAACACACCCTTCAGTTTTGTTTTTTAACTGGATTTATAGTAAATTTAAGAACTTTAAAATGCATTTATCTCAAATCAAAGATTTTGGACTTATGTTGTTTTGATCAGACTCTAAAAGCATCTATAATAGAGTCATGAAAATTTTATGAAGTGACAAACGATTTCAACATCTATGTAGGTACATAAGTATTTTATTTTTTTATTGAATTTATTGAAGAAAATCTGAAACATATGTACCTATTTATTTTAATCTGCTTTTCAAACCTTATAGGTAGGTAGGTAAGTACCTACACGTTTACATTTTTACTATTTAGGTAGATTTGTAATAATTGACCATCAATCATTGTCTTATTTGCCTTTTCTAAAAAGGTTGAAACAATTGACATGAAGTGTAAATATTTATATGCAAAATAAGTTCAACGATAAGGCAAGTTAGGCCTACCTACTATAAAAAAATTTCAATTGCCTACCTGCCGGGACATATTTTTCATATTCAATTTCATAAATTGATTGATATGACTGACTAAACCAAAAGATTCAATTACATTAAAATAAAAATTTACATAAATTGGCCTGAGCGACTAAGAAAAATGGTCTAGATAGGTAGGTATATAAAAGGTGTATCTTTCAAATTTCCATAATTTACTTGTTAATGTAATTCGAGAACCCTACTTGTACCTACTTTTTAAGTAATCAAAATAGGTAGTCTCATATAATTATATCAAAAAATCGAAGTTTTTTTTTTAATGGTTTATTTGAAAAGAAACAATATAGGTACATAGTTATCTAGATTATCTGAAATCAAAAGTCATAGAACTCAAGAGTGAGTTATTTTACTCATTGAAGAACTTGTTAATGCAAATTTATTCTCTTAACGAGATCATTATTGATGATAAAACCCACTTGAATATGTAATATCAGATTTTAATTGTTCCAGTTGTTTTGAGATTTCAAAAAAGAAAACAAAAATTGAAATAGGAATTGAATTTAATTATTTTTTTGTTTTTTAATAGGTAGGAACTTCAACAGGTTTTTTTTTTTAACTATTTGTAGCTGTTACCTATGTGAATATAACTTAATTTTATCCAAATTGGCGTGACCTTTCTTTGAATAAATAATTAATTGATTAACATTGATTGCTTTTCAGAGACTTTCTTATAAATTTCGCAAAGGGCTTTTTTTTAACTCATTCAGGTTGGTTAAAAGTTAACAAAATGTTTAATCATAGAATCCACATTTTAATTCTTTTAATATGCATACATAGGTACCTACTTAAGTAGGTATGTAATAGTCCAGTATACACGTACCTATTCAGTCAGATTCATATTATGAATATTTTATATTTCATTGGGTGGTTAAAAGTTGAATAATAATAGAAATTTAAGAAATAATTTGCTATAAATCAAGATGATTTTTGATGGCGGTGGATTTTATATTTTTTTAAAAGGGTATATGAAAATAATGGATCTATGTTTAAAAAATTTTTGTTCTCTGCATTTTTATCCGCTTTTTGGGTAGGCAGTGATTGTAATTGTTATACAGAAATGCTATTTCGACTTAAAAAAGTTTAATATTTTTGAATTTATAAATTAAGGATTAAATTTATCGGGTGATTCTGGTGTTGTGAATGCTCACAAGTCACAAGCTCTTGTGAGGTTGTTTTCTTGTGATGTTGTTGTGATTCAATAACATTAGGTTTGTTTTCGATGTCAGCCCTGGCGTCTGGGCGCATTGGGTCGCCCTGAACTCGGTCTGAGGTGTTTTATGTAGCACTTTTTTCGCCCTAGGTTATTTGCAGTTCCCACTATGTTCGATGTGTGTTCCGAACGAGCTCTGAATGACTAAGGCTAAAATCAAACTGGAGCTGCGAGCAGAGGGGTGATGCGAGAAGGGAACAGAGCGGCGAAAACAAAAAAATCTGTTCTTATGAGAGCTCTGATACTGAGGCCTCTAGCAACGAGGTATCAGTTCACATAAGTAAGCATGTGTTTGTTTTTAACGCTCTGCTCACCTCTCGCATCGCCCAGCTCCAGTATGAGTTAAGCCTAACGAGCAGGTTCTTTTTTGGAGTATGAATTCAGGACCCATGTTCTGTAACTCGGCGATAACTTTTCGAGGCGATAAACGGCGAAAAATGGAACAAAACCCATAGGATTCCTATGAGTTTTGTTCCATTTTTGTTCCATTTTTCGCCGTTTATCGCCTCGAAAAGTTATCGCCGAGTTACAGAACATGGGCCCAGAGCTGTTAAAATTTAAATCAGCTGTTGGCATTCAAGCAAAAATAAGTATTGATGACAAATTGCTTTGTAAATATGAAATATTTTTCGATAATTTTGTTATTTTTATGCAAAATAAAAAAAAGTCTAAGCATGAAAAAGTGAAATTAACGAAAAAATTAGGATGGTGAGACTTGTAGTACTGAAGCGTTCGATGTAAATTAAAAACCCGAGCAGCCTTGAGTTTTTTGGCAATTGACTGACATTCCCCAGGTCGCTCTGGGGCAGAGAACTTCGAAGAAATTAAAGCGTTTTTGGAAAACCTGAACTCACTCCGACAGTCAAATTCTGTATTTTTTATAGGGTCGCCCTGAATTCGCCCTGAAGTGGACCTAGTACTTTTTGTTGTGGCAAATTGAGTTAACGAATAAACTTGCAAAGTAGCATGAGTTTTGAGGCAATTATTTTGTAACGGATTTGCTTGTTGTAGGTAATTATTATTTTTTAAATAGAAATTCAATGTAAAAATTGAAAAATAATAAACAGAAATAGAAAAGGAAACACATATGAAGTTGTTTTAATTTATTTTTAAAACTATGTAATTTAACAATGTTTCAACTATATTCTTTTTTGTTGCTTTGAATGTCAACAACACAATTTAAAGCCCTGTGGCGTTTTTTGAAAACAGAAAAACCCAGGTTTTTTTTTGAAAATTATTGGTGTTGTTAAGAAAATCTGGGTCAACCATGGGTAAAATTCAACAAAAGCAACAATTGTGTTTCAAATGTCAAACTTGTGAGTTGTGAGCTACTCAAAAGAAGATAACAATTTCGATAGTTTTTGTGAGTCTCACAAGTTGTGAGTGTGCTGCCAGAATACCAGAAACCTCATTAAATCAAGTTCACCTTACCTTGTGAGTTTTTTGTGACTTGTGAGGTTTCAGTGAGGTTTGGCAGAATTGGGCTGTTAAGTACTTTAACAAGAATATAAATATCTTCAGTTAAATTAACAATATAAAATTAAAAAAAAAAAAAAAAAAACAAACAAAGAAATAAACTAACAGAAACAAAATGTATGAGAGCAATTTCTTGTTCGAATTTTCTTAAAATGTAAAATTTGGATTCGCCAAGTTCATAAGTAGGTACCGTGGACCGCAAAAGAACCATATATAGATATTCATCGCCTATCGTCTTCCAATAAAATTCTCTTCTGAAAAGTTTTTTTTTTGTTAAACAACCGCTCTGTGGTGAAACACTAACACAATTTTTTTTCCATTTTACACTTGAAACTTAACGACCTGCTAATGGGAACAAAATTTTTAGCATTCCTTTTTATTTTGCACTGCAGTTTACTCAGTTTTGTTCAACTCAACAGTAATAAGAAGGCTTCCTTCGGTTTTATTCATAGTTCATTTGTTCGAAATCTTTGGTAAAAGGTGATATCGATTAAAAACTTATAACTTGAGCTTATATCTCGATGGCCCAAAACTATACTAAGTGCAAATATGCTATTTTTGAGGAGAGAGGTTCAAGGTTTTTGAGTCAATGCGTCGGTTTTAATGACATAAATAACTCAAAACTGTACTAAGTTGACTTAGTATAGTCTTGCATGGGACCATAGATTATGATGCAAATTATTCATGTGAAAATATAATAAAATTTGAATTGTAGCAATTTTAAGGTTTTTAAAAGAAATTTTAAAAGGGAAGGAGTTACGATAGGAATCAGTTTATATGGACGCACGCCTCGCCAGTTATCCAGTGGTTATGAAGATTTTTTTTTCTGAAACTTGAGTAGGTACCACCTACTCAAGTTAAATGGAACAATCGAACTAAAGGGAAATGTAACTTGGAGTTAACCCATCAAATTCTTTGAGTTAACTCTTAATTAACTGAAGAATGATTCATTGACACTTAAAGTTGGTATTGAAATTATTAATTAATAATAATTAAATCATAATGAACTGAATTGCAAAAAATAATTCATAATTTTTTTAAAGTCATGAGCATTGGGCTGTTTTCGCAAAGATTTCGATGCCTTGTATAGACAACCACATCAATCTTTTACTAGAGGATCGTTGTTGTTTAATTCTTCAGCTACCAACGTGAAATTAATTTTGTTCCTAGTCACTTAAAAAAAAAACCCTTACTATCTGCAGGTTGTTTTTGTCCATTAGCTCGACGACCGTCTGGAGGTGTACCTACCTATCTAATTTGTTATTTTAACCTGCAAATAAAAAATGTTCAATTTATTTTGTTGATAAAAATGTAGAAATTAAATTATTTACTGATTCTGCTTTTTTGGGAATTTTTCGACTTACGATGTTCTACACTTTAACCGTCGAGTTTCTTTTTGTGCTAGTCGTCGTTTCACATACGACCGACGAAAGATGATAAATGGACAAATGGAATGCAGATTTCCTTTCGTCAAATTTACCACACCGGTAATAAGGGTATTTCAACTTATATTTTTATCCTAATCGGAGTCAGTTCGTGTGAAATTAAAACCCATGTTAAATGACATAATATTTCATAAAAAAAATAATAAACGAGAAAATAATAAAATAATAAAAAAAAAAAAATAATAATAAAATTGCGGGAATGAAACCAAATTAACAAGAGAAGTTTCGTTCGACACGAAGTTATTTATCGCATGCCATTTGATTTTTTTTCTCTGATGCAATATGTGAAATGGTGTTTTTTGTTAATCTTGGTTTTTCTTGACTTGGCAAAAGTTCCAATCATAAAATTTTACCCTAAATATTTTGAAAAAAAGTTTCTACCACCTGAGCAATTTTTCTTTGGAAGAAAATCTTCAAAGCTTTTTTTCACTTTGACAATCTTAAAATTCGTCCTTGGGTACCTACTTCACTCTTTGAAAGGCAAAACTAGGCCAAATTTGTAAATTTCCCCGCCATACTTTATCATTGTGAGATTATTTCATGTTTGTATACGAATGGAGGTCTCACATGACGTGTGTGTTGGTGTTAAATGAATCTTATATAGATTTTAAAAAGTAATAAGCTCAAAGAATAACAAACTTATATTTAAGTATGTAGTTTGGTTCTATAAAAATTAATACCCTTGTGTATAATGTAGGTATAGGTAGAGGTACTTAAGTTTAAGATTTTATTCGTTCTCAATTTTTTCGCAGCATCTGAATCCAAATTCTTGGCTATACAGATTCTTTGAACGAATTCGCATAATATAACCGCACCCAAGTTCTCAAAAATATAGGTATAAACTTTACTCTCATATCTACTTGGCATACTTGTATCCCAACAACGTCCTACACCGACACGTATATGAACATACCTACCTACATACTAATGTCTGCACTTCATCGTTTAGCTAAGAGAATACTTTAAAAAAACTGAAACTTAAACTGCAAGAAAAGATACTCGACAAAGGCTCACCGGAAAAAAAAGGAGGAATCCAAAATGTGGCTTCTGTAGCAGAGAGTGGTTCGTTTCGTAGATATACGTGTGTCGTGTACACCTATACCTATACCTAAGGTAGAAAGATCGCAGATAAAAAGCACAGAAAGGTCTCTTCAAATTGTAAGTATAAAGTATGTTTACATTTTCCTTTCCTGGGGCTTGCACGGCAAATCAAGGGGAGAATGAACGAAGAGGAACCACGGAACCTGACTGCCGCTGCCGTACACATACGAGTCCGTCTCTCTCTATCGATGTATACAACTCTACTAACTGCGACGAAGTATAGATGATGATGCACAACAAAGATTTGCCTGGAACTGTTGCGGACGCTTGTTACCTTAACTTACCTATCCTATACCTACCGTCTATAGATATCTTCAAAACCAAGTAACAAGTCGCAGAAGTAGAAGGCTTACTTGCATTTCCCTCCTTCCTGACTCCCCTTTGACCTCGATTTTCCTTTAAAGGCATAAAACTTCTGACTGTTGCTATACGCCTTCGTTACACACCATCATCGACGACGATTTCTGCTCCTGCCTCACTATCTTCCAACGAGCTGACAACAGACAATTTCGGGGTAAATATAACCCTGATGTGATGATGGTTCGTTTGTTACACTCTACTCCTCGGCAACTGGCAACCTCCTCCTCAGGGGCTCTTGTTACATGCGGATACATCGAGGGAACTGGAGTGTGGTTGCTGTTGGTTTCGTTTTTTTTTTTTAGGTATGTAGGAGTACCTAATGTAAATTTTATAACTGATTTTTGTATTCAGCAAATTGTCGATAGCTTCCTTTGCTACGTTAAAAAATAAAATAAAAAAAACCCTACGCCACATGTTCCGAAATTTGAAATGAAGGGAAAGTTTAAAAATAAAGTACTAAATATGTGTGCAATTTCTACGTGTGCATACTCCTATCAACCAGACGATACCAATGCCTTCAAAATTTAAAAGGATCATTTATATAAAATGAAGCGTCAGATCAGAAAAAAAAAGTTTTTTTTTTTTTTGTAGACACAAGCTGTTTTCAGTTTAATTCAATTGTTTTGTCTCATTTGATAGAACAAACATATCTTTGGTGAAAAAAAAGCAAATAGATATAGGAAAGTGCAATGCACTTCATCCAGACGACCGACTGGCGACCGCGACGCCACCAAACACAGTGGACCAAATATTAGATTCATCATTAGACATAGGAAGCTATAGGTTAAAGGTAAGGAGATTTGTAATAGATTAGTCAAACCCAATATGATTGTAATCTAAAACTTTTGATTATAGGACAGGAGCGCCTCAACAAACACGACCAATTACGTTTGCTATGTCTTCTCGAAGAGAATAAAAGAAAATTAATTATAGGATGATACCAACGCTAATAGTATCAGAAGTAAATATATTTGGCACGTATTTGATTATTATCACAAATGCTGCAGCGGGAAGTTTTAAAAAGTAACCGAAAGCGTTTTTATTAAAATCTGAAATAAAAAAAATTTTTAACGTCGTAGGTATATATGTATAATGAACTTTTTGAATTTGGTTCAATTCTGCCATAGAAGCCTACCCACTGTAAATGTAGGTACAATGCATATTTAAATTATTCTTTTTGAACCTTCTGGTTGCTTGCACTTAGTATGTACATATATTGTATACAGGTAAACATGCGGGATTCGTTGGCACGTTCTTTGCCATAATATATCGACGACCCAATCTATAAGAGCTTAGTAAACAGGTGGTGCGGTAATATTACAAAAATTCCTTGACCCCTTCGATTTTTTTTTTCTTTTTTTGAATTTGAACACATTTTGCTCGTGTGGACTCGCTTGTATAAGTAAGGTAAGTTAAAATTGATGTAATGATTGCCGTCATCATTCATTCAAATTCTATAGAGGCGAATATATTAAAAAAAAAAAGAAGCACATACATATAAAAACCTGTACCTTGTTAAAGGATATTTACGCCAAGGAGGGAGACAGCGACTGCGACGTTCAACAATTTTCGTGAAAACATAAATTTAATTTAAAAATTGATAGGGGTTATGTTTAAAAAAATGATAAAAGTGTTTAGTTGAGTTTCAAAAAAAGTTTCATAATACACTTATGTACGTTTAGGGCCAAGTGAATTCTAAAGAGTATTTTATCAATGTCAAATATAAATCTTTAAAACGACCTGTTTAAAGTTTTTTATCAACTAAATTGGTTAAGCTTTTAGAATTTGACAAGATTGTCAAGATTTAATTTACAAATTATCTCCTGTCGTAATAAATTCACCATTTAAAAAAAAAACAGGACCCAGGATGAGGTTAACCGTTGGCATGGAAAGCTTAGTAGTCTTAATGTAAAGAATGTGGGTAGAGTACTTTCTAGAATTCTTATTTATCAAAGTGATTTTTCTGTGCTTTGTATGTGAGTACAATTTGCAAGGTGCCCTAACAGAATGGTTATCAAATGAACTTTGACGCTGCTCAGATAAAACTAAATCTCGGCATTACAACTACGTAATATAAAATATAAATAATAGTGAATTTAAAAACAAATTTTTAAAGTGCTTCCTAAGAAGGGAAATAAAATTTTACAAATGTGCGATTAACTTTCACAAATACTAATTTTTCAATCCTATATATAGGAATGATGTACATACATACGATATAGCATAGCATTCCAGAAATCAACAGTCACTTAACTAAATTACTTAAAATATAAAAAAGCGTCTGTCAATGCCATCAGCAGTCTTATCAAATTACTCTCGATCGTCGTCTCTGTATACATATTTACGATTTAAAACAATGAAATCGTAATTTATATTAATGTGAGTTGATCTTAACCCACTCAGTGTGTATTTTATATAAAAGATAAGCCGGCTGATGGGTTTTAACGAAAAGTTAAAAAAAAAAAAAAATAAATAAAAAATAAAAACATTGACATTAACATATTTAAATTATTATTTTCATGGCGGCTGTACCTACACGAATACAGTTACATGCACATAACTTAAACTGGATTTTAAATGTTTTCCAAATCATTGATGTGCTCTGAACTTGAATGGGTGTTAATCCAACACAACTGATGGCAAGACAATAATATTGCCATTGTTTATGTAAATCAACTATTCATCGTATAAACATGAACGGTTTATTGACGAACTAAACTAAACGAAACGAAACGAAAAAAAAAAACGAATTCGTTCTCTCGTTCAAGAGATTGGTCCGGTTTTATGCATCATCCGCATCAGAAGAACACATAGTACGGGTATAAAGTGCGTAGGTAGCAGATAGATAGAGACAGGAGTGATGTTCAGATGGAATAAAATATTCTTGTAACTCAAATTGAAAATTGTATACCTAAAAAAAGAAAGAAAGATAATATTGAAGTCGATATTTTTGTATTAAAAATTGATTTGAAATTTGTTAAATAAAAATGCAGATAAAAGAACTTATGAGACTAAAAAAAAAGAAAAAAAAATGGTGGAGAGAAATGTAAAATGAAACATTTTATAGATAAGGGTTCGTTTTTTGATTCGATTTCTTTTTGTAAAAATTATTGTTTGATGATGTTACTAATTTTATAAAATCTGCAGGTACTGAATGGAACAAAAGAAATAAAATCAACAAAATAATGTCATTTAGGATTGGAAGAAAGTTATATATTTGTGTATTCAACTTTTCGCATTTCTCAAAACCCACCAGTGGCTATTTAAAGCATTTCTGACAACCCACCAGTGGCGAGGACGCGTCGCACACAGGCGGATTAAAACAAAATCTTGGCCATAACATCCAACATAAAGTCAGTTATGGCAGTTCAAGTATATACAGTGTTGGCCAAAACTAAATCAAAGCATGAAATGACTTCACATTAAAAATTAAAGCAAAATTAAAAAAAAAAAAACAAAGCATTGAAAAAACTTTTGACCATTTTATTTACTAATCACAACGTAACAGTCTTTAATTCGCGACAGTTTATTTTACTTTAATTCTTAACTTATTTAAAAAAAAAAACAAAATAATTAAAAAAAAGCATTAAGCTACGCGCAAACCGATGCGATGGCGGGGGCGATAACAATGTGGATGCCGCACACGTAAATCAATGGAGGGGCACACATCGACGCGATATGTGGATTGCGTTCACGTTCCACTGCTGCGTTCAGTTACGCGACTTTTCTTGAACGCAGCAAGCACCATTTTATCGCTATATCGCCTGATGAAAAATGAAAAAGTTTGGGAAAATTCAATTTTATATGATCTTTCAAATAAAGACTATAAAAATATAAAAAAGGGATAAGATATGGGATACCATCGCCGAATCCCTGGGGGAAAAAGACGACATTCTAAAATAGGTGTAAAAATGATGCCTGTCCGCCCGGAGTTCCGCAAACATTGTGTGAAACTCGCCGTTTGTTTCACGGGCCAGGGGTCTATTTCACGGGCCAGGGGTCTATTTCACGGAACATACATCACATACATTGTATGAATGTAGGTACCTTAAAGTAGTCGCCAAATTTGGCTCATTGTTAATTTTGAATTTTTAGAAAAGCTATGCGTCAACTTAGAAAACGCATAATTAAAAAAAAAAATTAAAATTTGAGCCCACTCATATGGGGCCTATTTTACGTCACATACATTCTGTAATGTATGAGATGTATGTTCTGTGAAATAGGCCCCAGGTTTATTTCATGGGCCCATATTCTGCTGCTGAAATAGGTGTTGGAATTAAAATATGCAATTTCTCTTTGTTTATTATGATTTTACCTTTCCGCTACTTCTTCCTCATCTATGAGCAAAGCTAAAAGCATAGCCTCTTCCATTTTCTTTTAAAAGATTAGATATTTTTTTATTAAACTTCAAAAATTAAACGTTTGACAACTTAGCCCGCTACACAATATATCGCGTTGATGTGAGCAGGTTTTTGAACGCATCTTTATCGCGCGATAAAAGTTATCGCGATCGCCACCGCCATCGTGTCGGTTTGCGCATAGCTTTAAAAAAGTTAGTGAACAAAACTAAACCACATGCGCCCTATTTATGTTTTAGTTAGCAAATTTTACCATTTGCTCTTAGTCTGTAACAAAGTTAACTAGGTACTCATTTTCCGAAAGCTATTCTAAGCAAACAAAAAAATTAAAATATTTGTTTAAGATCGATGGCAGCGCTGAAACAAAGGCTAAATCAGTAACATTTATTGCCAATAAATCTGGTAAAAGTCATTATGCCAATTTTCCCTATAATATCTCTGTTTCGTGGTCGTGGTAATATCCAAACGGTGCATAGTAGTGGTAGACCGCGAAAAACCACCAATCACGATGATATCAAAATGATTAGGGTAATGGAAAAGGACCCCTTCATAACATCGAACAGTAATCAAAATGAATTAGACCCAGAGATTTCAAGTAGGATGATCTGGTGAAGGCCAGTGGATAGTGGCTTGGAATTTTACCGAACAATAAAAATGCCATTTTTTTCCCCAAAAGAGTTTGCCAACGCACACATTATCTTTATTGTGCAAAAATCTGACTGGCTTCTTGCGATACGGATGACGAATGGAGAACGCCTTAATCCTCGATTTACCAAGGGCATAGTTAAGCACGATGGAGGAAATATTATTGTCTGGGGATGTTTTTCTAGTCAAGGAGTCGAGCCAATTCATAGGATTAGTAGTATAATGGATCGTTTCATGTACCGGGAAATCTTTCAAAACATCATCCTTTCTCAAGCTGAGGGATCGATTTTCCAACATGACCACGAACATAAATATACCGCTAAACTTGTGAAGGATTGGCTTAACGAAACGGCTTAAACCGTTATAAAGTGGCCAGCACAATCCTCTGATCTCAACCCCATAGAGAATTGATCGCACAAAGTGCAATAACTTAGACTCCATATTACACTTAGCACCACATTGTCTGGAACAACATCCTTATGCACATAATTGACAACTTCAGTGCCTCAATGCCTCTTCGTTGTGTAAATAAAGGATCTTTCATTAAGGACGACCGCCGGAAACGTCATTTGTGTCAAAAATGCAATTCTGAAGTTCTCCCATAAGTCAATGTGATACAAGCAACAACAAAAAAAACCTTGTGGGTCGACTAGTGTGAACATTGCGATTTGTCGTTGTATATGTACCTAAGTTTATTTGTTTGTATTGCATTGTTTTCTCCCCAAAAAAAAAACTGTCAAATTAGAAAGAGATAGTTTTTGGAAAAGCCCAATTGCAAGAACATCTTGTTCAATGCTAACTGTAAATGTCAACTGTTCAAAAATCCGAAATGAAATTTTTATATGAAAATGCATTATTTTCGATAACGAAGTTTGGCAAAGGCTGTTTTCCTAAATGCAGCGCTGCTTTCATTGTGCATCTGCAAACAATACTGATCATAAGCATCGTACAGCGTTGCAAAATTTCAGCAGGCACAAAGCAACTTTAGATACAACAAAGTGAGCAATCATAACACATATATTTTTGAAACAAATGCAATGCGCATGTATTAAAAATTTAGGAAAACAACCAGTCATTATGTTCGATAACATCATTTGCAGCGCAACTCTGAAGTAAAAAAATCGAGTTGACGTCTGACGATATAAATATTAAAGACCCAGAGAGCGTGTTCGTAAACGGCAAATGCGTTTGCAAAAAAATTGATTGACGCTAATCAAACAGATTTTTTTTGCAAGTCGATTGGATATTTGCCGGAGGAAAATTACTGAGCGCTCTGACATATAAACTGGCCAAATATTTGCATTATAAAATGACGTTCATTTTTAGATCAAATTGACTTTGGTTTGATGCTATCTGCCGAAATTCAAAGAATTTCACGTTTAATATTGGTTTTAGTGTCTTCTCTGGCTTGTTGGCATAAACCGCCGACTTCACGTAGCCCCATACAGAAAAGTCTAACGATGTCAAATCACATAAACAAGACTGAAGGTGAATTTGCACTGAGAAATCAGGTTCGGCTTCCAGTTTCTCCAAACATCCATTTTATAAATTTCGAAGCTTTAAATTATCAAGTGGCTTCAGTTCTTTTAGTCAATTTAATTTTATATACGGATGAAGGAGGGCGAAATATTTTCGCAAAATTCGCCGCAATGTCGCTCGAGAAAGGCCTAATTCCTTAGAATGGACTGATTCACTAAATGCGGCTATATTGTTATTACTTTTTGCCGGATGAGATCTAACTAATGGCACTGGAACGTTATGGAACGAAAACTTTTTCACTAAATTGATAATCGTGTGTCTTGTTTAGTTAAGCGATTTGGACAACCAAATATTGGAGTAAGCCCTCTACAACCGGGTTCCCGTTCTGGTGGTGATATTTCGATAGCGAGCCGATGACATACAGTTGCACTCTCTGAAACTTCATGCGTCTATACGCCATTCTCCAGCGTATAATCATAGTCTATTCCGAAGTCGTCTAGGTGACGTTAAATGAAGCCCAACGAAATAGGACTAAGCTTCATATTTGGTCTTATTGAGTTTTTAAAACCCAATTGGGCTTTAGTTTCATTTTCAAAAGGAATTATATCGACCTAAACTGTTATAATTGTTAAAAATTGGCATTGCTTGTCTCGTTTCAATTTCTATTCGTGTTCTAATTTCTGCTACATACATATAGGTATTAATTCCTGAATGCTCAATGCACGAGTTGTGTGAAAATAGATTTCGTTTGGCTTACTTGATCGCGATTTATGACACCTTAATATCTAAAAGTCGATCAAATCACGCATATATACAACCGCACGCGATATTGTGATTTGAGTCCATATTATAATTATTGATCATTTTGACAAAAAAAAAAAACAAAAATGACAGTCACGAATTGTAAAATTTTTCAACTGCTTTTTTGGCTACTTCTTAAATATTCATTGTAAGTCTATAATTTTTTTTAAATTTTATAATGAACTAATCCACCATATAAAACCTTACTCTACCACTGTAGTATAATGTAAATAATGATGATTTTCTGATCCAACAACGGTTCTTTAAATTTAATGAGAGTTTTCCAATTTCTATTCTAACGTTTCATGACGATGATGGTATTAAAAACTTTTATATATAGAAATAAAACAATTAACATAAACAGACATTTGATAACGAACAACAAAGTTTAGGATACTCCAACGGGAAACATAATTTTTTTTTTTGTTATCCACTAATTACATACATTTTATACCTTATTTAGTGCTAAGTATTCGTTATATTGAGACTTCTTCCGGCGGCAATGGCTGGCGGTGTGGCATGGCGAGTGCAACTAACCGACGACGAGGATGGCGTCAAATTTCCTAATTAATTGGTAAATTAAAATTTACGTGAATAGGTTTCAAAAATAGTCAAATTTCAATTCTTGGTTTAAAAATCTTTAAAGGAGAAGTCTTTTGTGTTTTTTTTTTTTTAAAGCACGTTTTATGGTTTTCGTATATATGCGATGTGTGTTGTGGGTTCTTTTAACCTTTTTTTTTTTCTTCTCCTAACGATGTATAAATGTATGCATTATTATATAGAACGAGTATAAGATGAAACAGACTTTGTAATAAAATATAATTTACATCGAGTTCTAACTGTCAGCAGGTAAAGAGAAATAATAAAGCGAGGAAGCGGAAACTATAACAAGTTGAGCAAATATCGCACCATAGCAAGAATCTGTCGATACACATTACTATATTACTGTGGGTGCGGTCTAAAGCGCTAACAATGAGGTGTGGAACAAGAAATCGTGTTTTGAAATGCGGATAGAATTCATGATAGGTATATACGAGTATATATATGTAGGTATAATACGCTTTGGTTTTGTTAGTTGTTGAACTCAATATTCACATCGTGTACACCTATTTGTGTGCACATTTATGTCGTAATGTTTGTTCTTTTGTCCTTTATAATATTATATACACTCCGCATCATTGAATTTGGCATATACATTTATACATACATATTATATGGTTAACAATTGTTGTTTTCATAAATTTTATATTTAATGTAGACTTTTGATTTTAATACTTTTGTAGCCAAATAGAATGAGAAGCTAGAGAGTGAAGGAGACGTCGGCGACAACACTGGCTCTTAGGCTAGATACAAAAACGGTTCATCCGGTTATTCTTGGCGGCATTCAAAAAATTAGCAAGGAGAGCACAGACATGTTTTTTTTATTATTAAAAAAAATAAAATAACTTCTATTTTGAAACGAATAAAATTATTTATTATTAAATCTTTGATAATAAGACTGTCATACTGAATTCACATATGAAGAAGAACACTCAAAAAGCTAATGAAACTACTTAAAGGGTTTTTATTGTAAGTAGGTACCTACTTTATCAAATTACAGACATATGTATTTATAGGAAAAGAAAGTATGTAGGTACATATGTATATGTTTTGCAATGTGTGGGACTAACGCTTTACCTAAGAAGACCCCAACCTATTTTAGCGGAGATGGTTCACCCATGGAATGGATAAGCTTAAGTCACCAATAATGCTTTCTCAATCGCGCATATTATGTTACATACAAGCATAATTAGTGTAAAAAGCTTCGGGTGATATTCAAGACCAGTAAATCTTTCTGTATTTTAAGTTTACCTACTCATCCGATACAAATAAAAAATAAGCCTGTGACCGATCTAGTGAATTCAATACTAATAGTTTTCTCATTTTCAACTCATTTCATATAAATCCAAGCTAATTCTTCAAAATAAAGCTTCTTTCCTTTTCGTACATGAACATATTATGCGTTGTTGGGTATACTTTTTTATTTAGTGCATTTGTTGCTGAGTATACATTTTGCTAAGCGTAAATTTTATTCGCACTTGTGTCGGGTGCCCATTTGTTTTTGTACTGGAGTTTAAAAAAGATTTTAATTGTTTTCACACTTTTGATTTTTTTCAACGCATAACAAACGAAGTAGAAAATTGAACAAAATTGGAACATTTAGTTTCGGTGGGCGTTTTGAAATAAAGACATTTTATAATCTTTTATTGACCCGGTGTGTTGAAGCTTTTTGAATTGTCAAAAGGGTGAAGTTTCCAAATGTTAGTCTCCAATGTTGGCCACTTAAGTTCCACTTACTTAGGTAGTAAAACTGCGGCTATAGTGCCAAAATGTCATAATTAAGTGCCACTTATTTTGTTAAGTGTACACTGTGAAACTGGCCATAAATGTTTTCATCAATTAAGGTGTTGCTTAAGTTGTAAGAAATATCAAATTATATAATTCAATGGACTTTAAATATGGATAAAGATCAAATGTACGAAATCTGGGCGTGGCAATAGGCGGATTTAAAAAAAAAAAGTGTGAGTGCCGGGACTCACGGTTAAGATGTGTAAACATACCTAACGTAACGTGAGGCTCAGAATCACAATCACGTCATAAGATACGTTACGTTTTTTTTTCACCCTACCGCCAGTATAGATGTTTACACATCAAAAACATTACATATCTCATGTTTTAAGTTCAATGAGGTGTAATTTAAAAATGTCAATTTATGAAAATTCAAATGTTATAATAAATGACTGTGTAAGTGGGCGGGAAAAACTACTCTGCCATGTTTGAAGCCTAGTATCCTGCTGGTGCTTAATCAACAATCCTTTGCAAAAATGCCAATGAAATCATAAACGAAAAATTTCGTTTTCCAAAAATTGGAGAAAAGAAAACGTCGCTATTTTTGTTTGCCCAGAATTTATTCCCGGAAAGAAAAATATACGGTAAAATGAGTTTTGAATTAGTTTTGTTTTTGTTGTTTCTCTGGGTAAAGCCTTACTCTCTGTGTTTTTTTTTTTTGTTTTTTTGGTGCAACTGCATAAATATTTGTGCGTTGTTTTATTGTAAGCATTTCGTTGTCTTGTTGGAGACCACCAACAAATTTTGTTTCTCATCATCAGCGTACTAGCTTTAAGGTCTTAAACAGCTTAATTGAAGTGTTCTAGACATGTTCAATAAGAAAAAGTTCAAAATAAAGGGAAAGTGGGCGTGGTAGTAGGCGAGTCGACCTAAAATAACTTCTTAAACCTTTATGCCGCAGTAATCTGTGGAAATTTGAATAAAATCAGTGCAGTAATTTTTGAGTTTATAAGTGACAAACATTATAGATCGAAATAAATGTTGAATACATTTTGTATTTCATGTTATGTGTTTCATATTATTCAAAAAAATTTCGATCTGATGTTTTATTAATAAATCTTAAGTCTATCTAAATATTATTGCACGTACGTGTGGTAAAATTTAAAAACTAAAATAAAATAAAAAGAAACTAAGAAGACTTTTCCAAACGAAACAAAATATTTCCCACTGTTGGGTATTGTAATGCTAATGAACCATGTCACGTTTTGCAGTGGCAAATATTGAACATTATTGTAAATAAATTTCAACTTTCAAAGAAAACATTAAATTTGCTTAAGGAAAAACTCAAATATAAGAAAAGTAGGTGTGGAAGTAGGCGGAATTTATAAAAAACTTAACATGTCATGCTAGTTAGATTCAAGAGATTTTAATTACAAAATTTCAACTTTCAGCAGAACGTACATTACTCCTAATGCGCTTTTATTTTTTTAAGTGTCTAGAATGTCCCTCTTGAATAAGAAAAAAAAGAACACTACTGTATATCCATATCTACTTATTTGTAAAAGGTAAAAATTTAATATATGTAGGTACAATGTACACACATTGTACCTATACATATCTCCATATGAGAGGTATTGTGCTTTAAATTATCGTTTTTTTTTTCGTTTGTATAAAACATACCGTTGTTGTATCGAAATTCCTTTAAAAGGATGCGTATTATATTAGACCTCAATCAAATGGTTCGGAGAGTGACGTTTTTTAGAAAAGAGTAAGGGTATACCAGACGACGACGAGGGTAAACGTACATTTTATAAATTCAAAAAATGCATAGATACACAATCCTTATTTGAGCGATTGTGTAAACTAGGATTTTTTCCTTCCAAGTATCATCTTGACATTTTCTATTTTTTTGTTCTTATTATTTTTTTGTTCTTATTATTTTTTTGCAAGGGATGAATATAATACCTTACGTTATAAATTATACAATAGAACAAGCAGATAAAAAATATTTCAAAATAAAAAAAAAATAAATACGAGTAGAAAACAGATGATGACCGAATGCGAATGTTGTGGTGCTGTTCGTGATCTCAGATGGAAGGGTTTCGTTCTCATAAACAATTTCCTTATGCATTTCATTCATTATGTTAATTAATTCAAAATATACACACATATATCTTTTACCTTATTATTTATATCCTATAGTGTGAAAAGAAACTAGAAAGATACTTTTTTTGTATTATTGTAGGTATGTACATATATAAGGTGTACGTGTGCGTTATCTTCATTTTAAATTGTGGTTTTATTATGTGGATTTTTTAAGACTTGCAGGTTGCAGGTTGTGTTGTTAATGAGAAAATTCTTGGGAATAAAAAATAAAAAAGAAGAATTTCAGAATTTCAACTTTTATTGTGAATTTATTTATTGTATTCTTCTGACGCACGTTCACTTTTACGTTTGTAGGTATTATAGTGTTTAGAATTTTAAATATAAATATGTATTTACAAACAAATTTATTTTATGTAGAGGAGGTAGTTTGTATACGAAAGCTTCTGTGATAAGAAGTGTAGGTGCATGTGTCCTTAATACTCCCAGTAAATTTTTGAATATGCAACTGCGTTGTTTTTTCACGTTTCTATAAATTCGTCGCTACAATGCAGAACTAGTCTAAGCCAAAATTTCAAAATGAGTTTTTTTTTTACATCATAAGGAAACTTGTTGTGTTCCGCGCATTTTCTACATATTATGAATATTCCTTTAAAATTTAAATAATAAATAGAATAAAATCATAATGTTGAAAGTCAGCATTTTACGCACTAAGGTTCTTCTTGAAAATTTTTGAGAATGTGACTTAGACTAGTTCTGCATTGTAGCAACGAATTAAGGAAGATATTTAAAAGAAAAAAACACAATAAACTATTGAATACCAAATTTAAAAAAAGCCTACCTACCTCATTATAATAGAAAAGCTATCTTTGGAAATCCACTGAAATATACAGAATAATTTTAAATGTTTTATAACATATACTCAACAACAAGCTTTTAAAATGAAGTCTTAACATTTCTCACTATTTAAATATTCTCCATAAAAGAACTTTTCCAAAGGTTTTCGATGCCTTCGATTCGAATCCAACTTCAAAATTATTTATCACATGGTTTGGTTTTGGACAAACACTTTAAACCTACAAATTAAAAAAAATACCGTTTTTCCGAAAGGAATATAGAAATAACTACCTATTTTAAATATGTAAGAAGGATTTTATGATTCCGCAACTATTTTTTTTTCGAGAAAAATTGATTCATACCTAAAGTAACATAACCTTGAACATGCCGAAAAAAAAAACATATTTTTGCACTTTAAGGTTATAATATGTCGAAAACATATAACATTTGAAGATTGTCCTTTCAAATAAGTAATAAAATCTGGTTCAAGTTCCTAGGTTTATTATTGCTTTATTTTCACCAAAGAATGTATGATGCTGTTTTTATTTCAGACAATATTTACTGTTCTGTTTAATTTGTTCGATGTATTACGTTCTGTTACGTGTCACAAATTACGTGTAACACATTAAGTGTCACAAACTATGTGTAACACATTAACTGTCATACATTACGTGTCGTACATAAACTGTCACACATTACGTGTCACATTTAATGAGACACACATTACGTTTCAGGCATTCAGTGTCACACTTTACGTGTCACAATGACACTTAATTTTCGCATTTTGGCACTTTATACGAAGTTTTACTGTTTGAGTAAGTGGCACTTAAGTGGCCAATATATGGGAGACTTAAGTGTCACTTATTCCGATAAGTTTACACTGTGAAATTGGGAATTAGTTTCGCATATTTGACACTTGAGTGACACTTCAATTGTAAAACTGAGCCTATGCCAAATTCTAATTGGAACAAAATATACTATTATGTCAATTTATAGTTTGTCTTCTATTTTTCAAACAACAAAGTGTTAAATTTCATTGAAAATTTTAAACGTTTTAATACTTCCCACTGAGAAATCGAAAAAAATATTCTATATTCTTATCTACAAAGTTTACCTTAACACAACCCAGCATTTGTATTATTATTTAGATGACGATAAGACATTTTTTTAAATAGTGGGCGTGGCTGTGGGTAAAAATTGATTATGTTGGTTTTTAATTCCCAATCATTATCACGCCGGAAAATCGAAAAATCGATTTAATGGTTCAGTTTGCATGCAATTTTTTCCGCACTCCCATACAATGTGTCCCACTGTATAGTGCGTTACCCGTTCAAAAACGTTTTTAAGCATTAATGACAGAAATTTATCTTTTAAATAAAGCCAATATCATACCTATTAACATTATATTTATGTGTTTTATTTCAATTATAAAATTGTATACCACAAAAAAACACCCTTTATGTAAAAATATGTATAACTAATCATTTTTCAGCAGAGGCAAACAAACAAATTAAATAAATACCTATTGGAATTTCGTTTAATCTATTGAAATATCATCAAAACCACATAAGGACTCTGTGAGTTCCAAACTTTGAACTATAGTCTGTATTTTTTTTTTTTTGCAACGATATGCAGTTTTTCGCGTTCTTCTTCCATTAAGCCATCTAAAATCTATTCCTTTCGTTCCCGTTTAAACTGCATTATTTTAATCAAATTTATGATTTTTGTTTAATTCCACCCTGAGCTGCGTGTCAATTTGCGCTTAAATCAATTGTTTTCTCCTCCTGACTCCTCAGATCTTCAAACCTACTTTTAAGAACCAAAGTTTGATAAAATTGAACTATTTTTCACTTGACCTGTATTGTCCGTTAGTATAGGTAGGTATAGGTACCTACTTATTATACCTACCTATAAAGTTATGATTTGTTGAAAAGCCTTCAAGTTCTTTTATATATAGTATATGTTGGATTGATGTTTGAATTAACGTCAACTTCTGCTGATGGTCCTCAAATAAGCCGTATTATATTTCGCAGTCTTTCATTTCTTAACAGTGAATTTCCAATTGAGAGTAAAATTACTGCGACAAACTCTCAAGCATGCTCTCGAGAGCAATCTCACAAGTGGACACATTCCTGATGAAAGTTAAGCTCGCTGAGAGTTGAACAGCCACCCGAGAGTAACAATCGAAAATTTTTCAGTTCTAAAGTACTTTCAAATTGACACGCACCTTAATATTGCTGTTGAAAGTTTTTCTTCTTCTTCAAACTGTATTAAATCTAAATTTTTAGGTTTGCTTATGGCGAACTTTAAAGTTCTGCTTTATATACTTTTAAATGACTTTTTCTTGTCTCTAGCAATGATGAGGCATTTATTTATCCTTTATAATATGTATAATAATATTCGAGATGAGAATAGTAGTTAAAATGATCCTTTCCCCTGGTAAAACTGTTTTCTCATTTTTTATAGAATTTTTAAGAGATATCCTATAAAAATTAACTTCAATTTAATTTTATCTTTAAAACCCAACCATCCAACAGTGGTCTATTTGTTGAATTTTGACGACAAAAATCATTTCACAACCCAATTTTTGACAAAAAATAATGAAATTTGTATACCTATTCAATTATTTGAAGAACCTGAATTGAGTGATACTGTCTATTTTGTACCTATTCGAAATTGGGTCTTCATAACTTAAGTCAGAAAATCTGGTACAAAATTTCACAATTAAAAAAAAAGGTGTTAAAGTGTGGAATTTAGCAAATTAATTTTTTGATTCCCTTAAAATTATGAAAATATACATGTGTCAAATTTAGAAAAGCAAGCCCAAAATGTTTCCCATGAAACCAGATTTAAGATTTTAACAGTTATTTAAATTTTTTGTGGGATTTAAGATTTTGGCAGTTACCGACTAGCTAAATTCAGTGTACAAAATCATTCAGTTTTGTTCATGATTATTTCAACATGGTTGTTTTAAGTTGTCGGATTTTTTTTCTGACTTCGGATATACATACATACAGCAATGTAACAGTAAAAATAAAAAAAAATGTTTTTAAAGTTAATAATTTTAGATTATTTCGAATTTTTGAGTAGTTGACCTATAATAATATAAAATAAATTTAAATATAAATCTAAATGTGTTTGGTACCTTTTTAAATGTAAAAATTGTTCAATTTTTATCAGAATCGATCTTAAAATAATTTTGAATAAATGGATATCAAATCTAAAGAACAAAAATTTATTCTAATCTTTTGGAAACATTTGTACAAAATTGTTTACTTGATTTTTTAAATTTGGTACATAAATATACTCATTTGAACTATTGTCCTCTTTAAGTTTAACATTCACGGCATTTCCCATTATAAATTTGACGAAATTCCTGGCTTTTCTGGTTTTGAAATTTCGTACAACATTTTGGACTTTCTTTTCTAAAATTTGGTACATAAATATATATACTCAATTAAACCAATGTCATATAAAAACTTCAAATCAAATGCATTTCCAAACATTAATTTGACTAAATTCCTGACTTTGAGAAATCTTTTTTTTTTTATTTTGAAATTGTGTAGGTACAGCATTCTTGAGTGGCTTTTCTAAAATTTGGAATAAAAATATACTAATTTGAACCACTGTTAAAAATAAGTTCACATTCAAAACATTTCCAAACATAAGTTTGACTAAATTCCTGACATTGACAATTTTTTTTTTTAAATTTCGTACATTTTCAACTTGCTTCATATTTGAACAACAGTCATATAAAAGTTCACATTCAAGGCATTTCCAAACATCAATTTGACTAAATTCCTGACATTGACAATTTTTTTTTTTTTTTTAGTTTTAAAATTTCGTACTTAATTTTCTATAAAATTTGGCACATAAATATACTTGTTTGAACCACTTTCAAAAGAAAGTTCACATTCAAGACATTTGCAAACATAAATTTGACTAAATTTCTGACATTGACAGATCTTTTTTTTTTTTTTTGGTTTCAAAATTTTGTTCCATATTCTGAACTAAATTAAAAGGCATCAATTTTGAGTACGCACACCCAAAAAGGTAGCACCACTGAATTCAGCGTCCTCAAATCATTAAGTGAACCAAATTTCATTAATTTTTTTATAGCAAATTGGGAAACAAAAAGACCACTGTGCGCTCCCGATTATAAGGATAAAGGTACTGTTTTTTTACAACGCTTGAAGGGATAAATGGCAGCCGCAGAAACATTAATTTTAGGAAAATAATTTTTAATTTTTAAAGTCCTGACAATGAATATAATTTGTAAGCATTTTTAAGCTTAATAATGCTTTGCTGAATATAAAACAAAATTTTCCAAAATGACAGGCATGACAATATTAAAGAATACTAAATTGTCATACTGAACTACGTACCTACATATAATATTCACAATGATGAATTTCTCAATAATCTTAAAATACCGTATTGAAAATTGACAACCATAACAGGGATCTATACATGTACATAGGTACCAACCAAATTGAAAAAAAAATCTGTTGATTAAAAATGACTGTTGGGTTTTTCATTGAAAGTTTACCTTATAAATTTGTCATATCAACTGTGAATTGAATATTTGAATCCATATAGAAGCAAACTCTTATGCCTTTTAACCTCGATTGCTTAACTTGCAAAGCACGAAGTTAACCTTTTTCAACCTTCACAACGAAGGAAGATGTTGTTACAATGTTGAAAATATGTATATGTACATTATACATTGGATAGGTATACCTAACTCGTACATTAAAAGAAATAAGACGTATCTTTATCGAAAAGACTTAATAATTGAATACTGCCTTATTTGCAAACTTATTAGGTATTCAATTTAAATAAATTTCGGTTAACTTGAATTCTTGTACCAATTTATTCCAAAAAAAAAAAAAAAAATAAAAAAAAAAACACAGACAGACTTGCTGTAATTTCTTTCAGAAACGCATGTCACCGTCCGCCAACAACAACAACAAAAACATAAAAAAAAAAAACAAATCGCAAAATGTAAATAACAATTATTTTCACATAATTTATTCTTTATTTCTTTTAGATGTTTTTCCAAAAAAGCAGAAATAACTTACCACAACGAATAAAAAAAAACAACGACATAAAATATTTCATACAATATACATATACCTTCCTACCTAGATATACCCCTGTACAACAACCCGCATTGGTCACATCTTGAATTCTGGCTCTCTTTATATTTATGATTGGAATAACTTTGAAATTCAATCCGTTTTTTGTGAAACATGTTTCAAGATTATGGAGTGCCCCACCATCCCAAGGAGGCAGCAAAAAAAAAAAAAAACGACTACGGAATAGCTAATGATTACCTTTACCTAAAAAAAAAATGTCAATGTAAAATACTAAGAAAAAAATCCACAGAACTACACGTAGGCGTTTAAGGTATATCTTTCAGATTGTTGTTGATGCATTTGTGCGAAGAAAGTAAAGTTTTTTTTACGTTTTTCTTTTCTTTTTTTTCTCACCCACTCATTCAAAAGAGAAAACAAGATTTTGTTAGTTGTAAGTTTTTTTCATTATATGCAACTACTGTCGTAAAATAATTTGTATATTTTCAGTGCCACATTTATTAATAGGACACAGTATGCAACTCTATTTGGCCCTTTTAAAAAGTGCTGTTTGAGATTGATTAAAAAAAAAACCGATACTTTAAAACTCAAATGGAAATATATCAGTTTTAGGTATAATATTTGGTAAAAATGAAAGTCAGTATTAAGAAATTTCTTTGAACCTCTCATGCTCCTAAGAACCAGTTTTCCAGTGTTAAATTAATAACTTAGAAAACGTAGACTTTTAATCCGAAAAAATCAGAAAAAGTTGAATTTAGGTGAAGAGCTTTATTTTTATGTGCCAAGAATATCCTGAAAAGAACCATACATTTGGACGAGGGCCCTTCATTTCGAAGAACTACTTAGTTTTCTAACTTCCAAGAGCGATAAAATATTATACCTACGTTCTCGTGAAAAATTGAAAAAGGGAATTTTATTTTTGATTTCATAGCGAAATCTTTTTTGGTTCCTTTAAAATAAAAATCGTTTTCACGAACGAATCAAATCTGTTGGAATCTGTAAAATATGATTCGTTCCCGAATTTATCACGTGGGAACTATTGAAGATCAAAATTTTTGACCTTTTTCAAAAAGAATGTTTGCCTTTTTTCAAAATTATTCATATTTTCCAATTTTTTTTTCTCAATTGTTTTTTACTTTATTTAATTTTTTTCACTCATTTAAATTTTTTTAATTTTTTCAAAATTTTTCACTTTTTTCAAAATGTTTTCACTTTTTTCAAAATGTTTTCACTTTTTTCAAAATGTTTTCACTTTTTTCAAAATGTTTTCACTTTTTTCAAAATGTTTTCACTTTTTTCAAAATGTTTTCACTTTTTTCAAAATGTTTTCACTTTTTTCAAAATGTTTTCACTTTTTTCAAAATGTTTTCACTTTTTTCAAAATGTTTTCACTTTTTTCAAAATGTTTTCACTTTTTTCAAAATGTTTTCACTTTTTTCAAAATGTTTTCACTTTTTTCAAAATGTTGTCACTTTTTTCAAAATGTTGTCACTTTTTTCAAAATGTTTTAAATTTTTTCAAAATGTTTTCACTTTTTTCAAAATGTTATCACTTTTCCAAAATTTTATATTTTTCAAAATGTATTATGTACTTTGTTTGTCAAAATTTTAGAATTTTTTTTTTTTTATTTTTGACTTTTTTCAAAATGTTCATCATAATGATTTGTTTTAAAGATCTTTTTGGATCTTTATCCCGAGCAAACCATATTCTTCTGTGAAAAAGTGAATCGAATAACTTTTCCCCCTTTAACTCTAAAATCCGATTCTCGTGAAACCAAACGTCAAAAACATTCACATGAATAATTTGCTTTCATGCCAGCATTTGGAAGTGTGAATCTGTGAAAAGAAATGGTGCTAGATGCACAAACGTGATTTAGACTTGGTTCAAAATTTTAACTCACTGATTTCGACGGATTATATAAATTGCAACGGTGGTTTTAACTATAACCATCTACTTTAAATTTAAACTATGGTTAAACATCAGTTAATCCGTAGAAATCGATGGGATGAAATTGCTTAACCACAATTTAAATTTTCATACATACAACTGGCCTTAAGCCTTTGTTTTTCAATGCGAGATTAAAGTTAAACTTGAGTTAACTCACTTAATTTGGAGAGTAATCTCCGGATGACTAAACACATTCTTTTGAGATTTTTTTCCTCCGAGTTCGTCAATTCGTTTTGAATGCATATACTTCACTGAAAAACTTATATTGACTGTAGATTAATTTATGTCCATATAGTAAGCTAACTATGGTTTAATTCACCACTGAAAAAATGAGCCTAAGAATAAATAACAAAAAAAATAACTATTTTTGAATATAAGTAATATTTAGCTGCAGTTTTAGCAGAGTTAACAAACATCGATATTATTCTCTATTATTGGTTTTGTAAATGATGGTTAACCACTGTTTGACCCCTATGATCAAAAAAATTACCTATATAATTCAATCTTTTAAAGTTATCCCTATTTCAAATAAAACTATTTAAATTCAAATTCAAAGAACAGATGCTGCATTTACATTTTACAGACTAAATCCATTGAAGCATATTCAAAAGTCTTAAATTTGTTAATATTCAACAAAACATAATTACGTGTACCTTAATTAATTACTAAAATCATTTAAATTAATTCCTATTTCTTTAAACATTTTAAGATCATAGATAAACCATTGGGAGTACTTTTTAATGGTCGGATAATCATTTAAAAAAAAATTGTAAAAACAAAACTGGCCCCAAATGACTACCCTGTGAAAGTCCATAATTAATAATAAAACTTTTTGAATTGCTTCTGAACTAAAGCCATTGACCAAAGGCTCTTCTGCTAATGGGATTATATTTAAAATAAAATTTCACTAAATTTATTTGCATATTTTATTGCTTAAAGTCTGGAAGTCTGGTAAGCGGTTTGTAAAACTTACAATAAACATAAATAGTTGGATTTGAAGTTAGTAACTATTAAGCAACATTTTCATAAAATCCTCGAGTTTAATTTTGAATAAAAAAGAAATTGATTGCATTCAGGCCTCTGCAACATAAGATCCGAACCAGCAACTTAAAAAAACATTATTTTTTGTTTTTTATCTTTCTTTTGTTCCGAACATAATTTGAGTGAAAATGATTTCGATGTTTAACATATCCATCGATCATCTAAAAAACATCTAAAATGCCTTTATTGTTAAATAATAATGAACACTTTATTTTTTTTTTTGGTTTAATATTAAGACAGAATAATGAGCATGATATGATGAACAAATTGTGTAAATGTAATATTTAAATTACAAAACAATTTCTTAACTATACTTGTACCTAAAAAAAAATCAAAAAAAAACTTCACACTTTCACCCTTTTGTATAGAAAACAAAAACGAAGAAAAAAGGTGTGAGATTCGAATATTGTGTGCCAATGATGATCGCGGGCTTATTGTTTGGTCCTCTTGTCTCAAAACCACCGCATGCTGTGCGTGTGGGAATTTAAAAACGATTAGTTTCTAATTTGATGCTCGACCTGATCTCGACTGACCTTCTAGTCTAGATGGCGTGTGTGTTTATGTATGTGTGCGTGTGTGTGTGTGTAGAATAGTCATTAATTATTTAAACATTTATTGGGAAACCTACATCACCGATGCGATGGCCCGATTTTTGTTTGATACATTCTTTAGAATCAATTTTCGGATTAAACATATACACAGACACGCCAACAAAATTACAGTGGAGTTCGAAAAAAGTTGTTAAAATTTTCGAAAAGAATTTTACTCTTCAGTAATTCTGTTTTATTTTTTTCCTTAATGACGTCTGAAACAGTTAGATTACAGCAAGCCCTTAATTGAGGTCGTTAGCACTGCATTTTTGGTAACTTCCTTCTGCCATACAATGGAGTAGCAGTGTCAAATTTAAAATGAGGCGAAAACACCGCAGAACCCTTAAGGTTTTTTTTTAGTAAACTTTAATTTCAAAACACCCTGATTTTTCATCTTCCAATTCTGTTCAATTCAATTCAATTCAATTCAATTCAATTCAATTCAATTCAATTACAGCAAAACTGAGAAAAAATTCAACTAGTCGATGCAGTTTGATTGAATTTTTTGCACAGTACTGTGAATTAAGGTGTATAAGAATTAAGAAAGGAAGTGATCGTGTGTCTGATGTTGTGTTGTCTGCTGAGTATTTGTTGGTGTTTTTCTTTATACCTGCTAGCCAAAAAAATAAAATTCATTTTATTTTTAAGTTGTTTTCTATAGTAGGGTATATCAGATGTATCTGACACTAAACATTTTTTTTTTCTTTTTTTTTGATTTGTGGGAATTATTTATTGAAATCATTTTATATGGAATTAGAAAAGGTGCTCTTTTGTAAATTACGACTGCTGCTGATACAAAACAGAAAGATATATACCTACCTATATATTTCTATAATATGTACAAATACATACCCCGCATTTAAAAAGAAATCGACTTCTGTATAATAATATAAAATGAATTGGCTGGTTTATTAAAAATCATGTCAAAATAGTTGTTATTAAGGTAATTTATTGATCTTCCATATATAAAACTTACGAGTATACATAATATGTAGGTATATGAAAGCCCACAATGACACTTAAGGCGTGTTAATTCGAACTCAAGTTCGTTTATCAAAAATCATTATAATAATAAATTTAAATCATTTTGGGATGTTATGATGGGATTGTACTTGTAAGTCGAACAAAAAAAAAAAAAAAACTATTTATAATTAGATACAAAACTGATTTTCATTAGAAGTCAATAAAAAAAGGCAGCTGAAAGTCAATAATGGGCTCTTATATGTTGTAATATTATCTCGAGACAATATTAAACAACACGAATGATGCACTGAAATCAATTATGAGGTAGGTAGGTAATACATCGGAGTCGAATGTCGTGTTTTAAAGTTTTAGATTTCATTATCGTGCAACGAAGAGTTATTATTTTCCCATCGTTTTTCTTAAATATTACCAAAATTGAGCTATTGAGTTTCAGATTGATCAGAGGCTCTGGACTTCATTTGTCTATAGTGTCTGTATAAACCTTAACAATGGTTTGACAAACAAACTCATAACTTATATTTTGTTTACCTTAGAGTAGGAACCTAATTGATGTATTGCTTATTTTTGTGTCTAAATTTTGAGTTAAATTTTTTCGCAGCGGAACTGGAAAATTTCGGTTTTAATTTTGTTCGAGTTTAATGTCATTAAAGTGTAATATGAAAAATTTTATAAAATCATGTTCTGCAGTATGCTGTTTGATGAGCTAAATTAATAGATAATTGTAGCAGATCATTTGGAGAAGTTTACAATATTTGTTGAACTGAATTTATTGCATGGACCATTAACTGTGTGTCGAAGAATTGCATTTGAGTTTTATTCCGTTTGGGTATTTCTTTATATCGTTCGTCGTCGGTCTGTGCTTTCATGTATGTACCTACGTCAACAGTTATGTTTTTAAAAGTCGATGCGATGATTTCAATTTCCACACTATTTTGACTGAAATTTCCATTGGAAGATGCTATAAGATGAAGTGTCATATTAAAATTAAAAAGAATGTTAAGGGGAATTCAAAGTTTTAGTTACAAATTGTTTTATAAACTTGTGATTAATTTTATTAAAATAAAAGAATATTTTCTTTGAATTTAAATAAAAAAAATCTACAAAATGATCATTCTTTAAGTCCCAACTCTGAAGATGGTAAACAAAACAACAACAAATGTGATTCCCTGGTGAGGAAATTCAAATTTTTATTTTAGCTCATTTAAAACAGGAAGCTTCTTATATCGATACAGTAAAACCCGCTTAAGAGATACGCGCTTAAGAGATACGCGCTTAAGAGAAAAACCCGCTTATCTGAAACACTGTTTTCATCCCCGAGTATTTGTAGACCAATTACCTTTATAACACTCCGCTTAAGCGAAACTCGGTTAAGTGAAAAACCCAGATACCTGAAACATATTTTCAGTTACATTTAATATTTTTTCATTGAAAAAAACTCTCTTAAGTGAAAAAAAAATTTAATAAAACAGAACAAAAAATTTGCTGAACGCTTTTACTTCTTTTTTATTGTTCACATCCACCAAATTTTCATCACGAAAATGACATTTGAATTTCTGATGTGTCAGAACCCTTTTTGGAATTTTTAAATCCGCTTAAGTGCAATTTTTTTTTTCACTTATCCGGACTCCGCTTAAGTGAAATTTTTGTTCACTTAAGAGGGGTTCGTTTAAGTGAAAAACCCGCTTAAGTGGAAGAAAGACTGTGACATTTTGCAGTTTCTCTTAAGCGGGTTTTACTGTATTTGTTTTTTTTCGAAAACGGCTCTAACGATTTTGATGAAACTTTATAGATATGTCATGTTATGTCAAAAGCAATTGTATTAATATACTGCATTTCAGATTTTTGTCAAAAAATTCACATAACGATTTTTTGAAAAATTTGCGTATTCGTATGTACTTGGTTTAAAATTTTGTAATCATTCTTTTTTTTAATTAAAGTTTATACATACAATATTGTATTTAAAAACGTGACCAATAATTTTTTTAATAAAAAAAAATAAAATCGAGTAATTTTTAGTTTTTTAACATTTTTCTTATCAAGCTTTCTTTTTTTTATCTCAGTTATCCCCAATTTAAACTTGAACAGTGAAACTACCAAATTTTATTCAGTAATCATTAAATTAGAATTTTTTTTTTAAATATTCCTCTACTTAAAATATTTGATATTTAACCGTTATAACCTAAAAACTTGGCGAACTTTTATATCTCATTACTTTTCACGGCTCAATTTTTACACACAGGAGTTTTTTATACACAGGGTAATTCGCATAAGGTGTGAGAAAAACCTTGAGCGTGTAGATTGAGTAGAGAAAAGACAAAAATCGTAAAGGAGTGGTGGTCTATTCCTCCCCTTTTAACCGGAAGGGGCAAATTTCTAAAAAAAAAAAATCGACTTGAATTAGAAAAACTTCCTAAAAAAAGTTATATTTTAACGTTTTGTGAAAACATTACGATTGTCAATCATCAATTTAATAGTTGATAAAAATATTTAAATTTGATATTTATATAATATGATAAAAGTTTTTATCATTGAGAATGCAGCAGACCGTTAAGAATTTAAGTTTTAATGTACCAAATGTCAATTTTTATAAAACCATCAATTGATAAAATTATTGACAATTGTAATAATGATGATTGTCTTCAAATTTGTTTAAAAAATAACTGATAGTTTTGGAGATAGTAATAAGAAAAAGACTGAATTCTGTTCCCTTTCAATCCCTCTTTAGATCTGGTTAAAATTAATGATACTTTTTGGAATAAAACATATGTAGCTCTCTACTAAAATTCAGCTTTTTGGAAATTTTATCTTAAAGTTTGGCCTTTTTTTTGTTTTATTTTACATTGTTCAAAAACTAGAAACAGTTTTTCCAGGTCTTAAGGCTCGAGCTCAGAAAAAAATGTTAGCATGTTCATGTATGCTTTTCAAACTGATTTAATTGAATGCTAATTATAATTGCTCTTAATAGTCCCAAAAAGGCGTAAAATTGTTCTTATGCATTTATTTTCCACAAAGAACCTTATACTAATTAAAATTTAATAAAAAAAAGCAAAAAAAAAAAAAAACACTCACCAACAAACGTGACATTATAAAGAATTCTATATTTCACGACAGGCGGCAAATTTTCCTACTAAATAATTATTCAAAGCTTTCTAAATAAGACCTTTTTCTCTCACTCTTACTCTCACTTCCACACTCTACTTTATACAAATATACGCACTAAACAAAGAATTTATACAATTTACTTTGAATTTTTCTCGCACTAATGCTAATCGCTATTTACATAAAACGAAAATTAACTTTCAAAGGCAAATTAACCAAAGTACTCTCTGTCCAAAAAATACTGCTTTACCAACACTCAGTATATTAGTAGGTATATATACATGTATATACATACCTACCTAACTATAATGTTAAAATGCTACGCAGCGCAGGCACATTAAATATATTACACGTTCGCGTGCTACTGTCGCATTTGTTTGGCTATATGCCACAAAAATTAGCCTCAGGTGTTCGCATTAAAGCTAAAGAGAGTTGCCGCACAAACAAAGGAACGACATAAAAATTAATTGCAACAATCGCTGCAAAAGTGTGGCGGCCCTAAAGGACTATAATAACATCAGTAGAAGTTCAAAAGCCTTCATCTTGAGCGAACGATATAGGAACAATGTCATCAAAAAATGTCAAAGCGTCCGACTCTTAATAAAATAGTTAAAAGGATGAACTCAGTATATATACATAGTGCTGGGATCTTACTAGGGTTGCCAACATATCATGCACTAAAGTGGACTAATCAAACTCTTTACTCATTGTAATAATTGTCATCAATTGATCCGGTTGAAGTGTGTGGTGTTGTTGTAAGAGCGTGTCCAATAAGCAACTTTATCATTTGGATAACATTTCACTACAAAATTTAAGAAATCGTAGGGAAATAACTAATTACTAAGTGTGTTGTCGGTCTTAAATCAAATTTTCTTAGCCTTGATTAATCTGCAACTGAAAGGAATATGTAAAATCCACTCGACATATTAGTTACGTTTCTTAAGAAAACTTCCAAAATTTATCAAATTAAAAACTCCATAACTTTTTGTAAGGATGGCAACCCTTTATGCTATTGCTACTGCTAATGCTACTGCTGCTGCTGCTGCGTAGCGTAAATAATTCTTCTGTATATAGTATAGTAATCCTAATTAATCCTTAGTTCTCATTTTTATTTGCGAATTTCCATTTACTCCAGGAACTTGGATTTCTATTGAGATTATGTTTTCCCCCTTTATATCAAAAAAGAAAAAAAAAAAGTTGCCTTATACTACGCGTGTGCCATTTTACGCAACAATATAACCATGAAAATTTCCATCAGTTTCGGTTGTCGCAAAAAGGAAATTTGCCCTGGTTAAGAGGGTATGAAAATTCATTAGAGTAATTTCTTCTCCTCACAGAAGATACACAACAACCTCACCCATCATCACTCTTGTGGAAATTTTTGTTGATGAAGCGCAAGGAGGACGACGGTTATCGTCAACACTTTCAACAAAAAAAAAAAACATAAAATAAGAAACTTTTAGTTGGGCAACAATGTCAAATCGTTGGCGGAAAGTCATTTATCAAAAATATCATGACCCGCCCTTGTTGACATCCTGCATGATGGACTAGCAAAATTTTGTTGTTCGGCTGCGTGTTGTTTAAGTTTGAGGGTATTATAGTGATGAAAAGAAAAATATAACAGAATATTGGAATTGGGAGAATTCCTCTCTACCATTTTGTACACCATCATAATCTTTATAATCGTCACCGCTATCGTCTTCTTTTCAATCATTGATGTCATCCATTTTTGTGCACGACACAATGAAAGGGAGTCAAATTGATTCTTTTATATTTTGTATATAATTTTGGCGTCAATGATGACGAAGCTGATGCGATGATGACGTACAGTGGGGCACAGAAGATTAAAATCAGAAATAAGACAGTCATTGTATTTTGTAAAACATATACACATGATCACACATCGAAACTTCAAAAATGACAACTGACGTTTTGTGGTTTAAAGATGTGAAAGAATATTATAAGGATATTCACAATTCGATGCAACTGTTCTGGTTTCATTGCAAAAATGCAACATTTTATTTTACGACAAACAACAAATTATGTGTAGGTAATGAATTAAATTTTGAACCAATTTTTCAATTTAGCGGACGAAACTAGAGACAGCTGGTTAGGAACCGAATTCTGGTTGCAAAATGCTTGTTGGTTTATTGGACCACACCGGAGTGTAGCGTCACCTTAAGTAAGCATTATCTAAAATCACACTGATTAAATTATTGACAACAGATGTTAAACATTCACATAGTTTTATATGCGATGCACGTTTAGAAGACTTATTCCTCGGTAGTTAGCACAATTCGGCGGACCTCCTTTCTTGTAATGCGTCAACTTTCATGTCGGGGTTCTATTCATCGGAAATAGTTTCGTCTGACCAAATTTTATAGATAAGTTGATGTATGTTCATTACCACATCATCTCCCGCTGTTTTTAATAAATCGGCAGGTTGGTCATCCGCACCACCAGCGCTGTACATATGAATAAGTTGGAATATCAATATCCGAATTCTTTGTTATTTGTCGAGAAGACCTACATTTTTGTCATTATCATCGAAGTTTAATGGAGTGTTATGCCTGCTAGCAGAGCTAAATGTTGGTTATGTTCCTCGTTTAGCAGTACAGAAAAATATTCTTCCCACTACTAAGGTATTTCCGCTATCATGTACAATTTTATAAATCGGAGCCAATACTTCTTGGTATTTATTTGACTAAAAAAAATGCAATATTTTAAAACAGACAGAGAAAAATAATTTGCCTTAAAGAATATTATTTTGTTGGAATTGTTCAATTATTATTGAGATTAAGATTGTCAACTATCAATCGATATTTTTTTTTTTCAATCTTTATTTCAAATGAAGACTTAAAGCTAACAATACCTAGTTTAATTTTATAAACAAAAAATTCAGTTATTTGATAAATCATGATAATTTAGGTTGTCTTAATTTTATTTATTTTAAAAAACTAATCAGCTATTTGTTAATAATTGCCGATTTACTGTAATTCACAACGGTCTTCTCCATTCTAATAATGATCAATTTTTATTACAATTAGGTTGTTAAATATCAATTGATATATTGACAATCGTAATTAAGGAATTAAATCGCGAGTAAAAATTTCCAATACAAAAAACAAAGTTTTCGTGGAATAGTTAACTGAAGGAAATCTACAATAAGTATATAAAAATGGTCTTGTCCTTTTGTTCTTTGTCTACCTAAATTAATTTTAATTGTGAAATTTACGAATCTGTCAATATCAAAATTGACAACTTTAATTTTGTAATGGAAACTGACAAATGCACAAAATAAATATATAAAAAAGGAATTAGTTTTTTGTTTGCACCCGCATAACTTGGTCTCATCCGATTGCATGGATTTGTATTGAACAAGAAATTTCGGAAAAGTCGAATAATCGTGAAAACCCGAAATTGCACACTCTGAGGGTTTGATGGTGGCAATATCTGAAAATTCCATTTAGAAGGAAAAAATATTAATAATAAGGAATGCTAAACACTACGGAATTGAAAATCGGCTAATTTCGTCCTTCAAGAAAAATGCGATGATCAACAGATGGCGTTACGCTCTCAGACTGCTAAATTTGTGTATACAAACATTATAGGAGCGTGGCGAAAAACCTTGACATTTGAAGGAATATTAAGGCTTTCCATGCATTCTAAAACAAAATAAAAACTGAAATTTTCCATTCAGAGGGCGTGGCATCCACCCATTTTAACACATTTTTAGTTTATAACGTAACGTAAAATTTTGAACAGAATTTTGAAAAATGTTTTCTTCAAAATTTTGAATTTGAAAATAAATTTTTCAAAATTTGTTCACTAAAACAATTTAATTCACCTCATTTATGGATTTCTGGCTTTACAAAAAGGTATAGCATGGCATTGTAAATGTTGCCGTTGTCCGCACCACAACTGGGGTACGCACATATTCTTCTCAAAATCTACGGTTCTTAAGGTAAAAACGTTGTATAGTCTTATTTGTTTCGAATTTCATAAACTGCAGTTTTGAGTTTGACATTTCTTTCAAAAAATATTATAGTTTTCGAACAATTTGTTAATAAAGGAATTTTGCTTCTTTCACTCAATAGAATCGCATACTTCAAAATACAACAAACGTCAGAACTCGTTAAGTTTTTATGGAAGTTGGTGGTTGACAGTGACAGAATGAAAAGGACAGATTCTGAAAAATATGACCTTTTTCGAAGACGTCATTTGCAATGCAATTGCAAAATGCTTTTAAACGCAAACTGCAAAAATCAACTGCACTTTAAAGCCCCACAATGAAATTTCTATGCAAAAGCATTATTTTCGATAGCACAGTTTGCTTAAGTCATTTGTTTGATAACATCATTTGCGTCGCAACTCTTCAGTTAAAAAAAAATCGATTTGACGACAAAAATATTGAAGAGCCGGAGAAAATCTTCTTAAACGTCAAATGCATTTTTCAAAAAAGTTGAGTGGCGTAGATCAAACAGACTTTGGGCAGCATGATTGCTTATTATTCATTTCTATCATTTTTAGTCAAAAAGACTGTCAATTTTCATAAAGAAAAAATAAAACTTGTAGAATCTGGCAGTTTTATGGGCAAGTAAACGAGCAGACCTAACATCTGCGACGATCCAATGTTCAAAAACAGCCTATATGTACGTCACAACTCACAATGTTTATCCTTCAAATTACGCACCAACTGTTACCGTAGCCTTAAGCACCTGCTTAACGTTTCATTGGCGGCATATAATAAGTTCCTTGGTTTGGAAAATAAAAAAAAAAAACAATTTTAAAGCAAGGAATATTAATATTAGCACGGCATATCCTTGAAGCCCTTGCCCTTGAGGTACCTACTTTTATGTTCTTTTAGTAATTAACAAGAACTTCATATCATTCTGATGGGAAGCTTATGTCAGTTTAAAGAAAAAAAAAAAAATAGAAGCATATTAAACCCCCTATAATCTATATGTTGTTTGTTTTTTTCATTTTTATTTTCTGCTTCATTTGTTATGTTTTTCTCTATAAAATGTTGTTCTCTGAAATAAAAAAAAAATAAATACAAAACTAATCATTATCTAAATTGTAAGTACATAACTTAACTATAGACATAAATCCTGAAAAACAAAACAAAGTATTTCTTCCACCCTGTTAAATAATTTCAATCATATAAAATAAACTCCATATACCAATAGATATACTTGTATCAAACAACTTAAAAAAAAAATAATAAAAAAAAAAGTCTTTTATCTCCTTCCGACAATCATTTTATATTGCCAGTCAGTCCACTTTATTTTGGCCTAAAAACTGACTGAAAGGAAATAAAACAAATAACTAACTCGACCGAAAAATAACTTCAAATAGCTCAAACTTTTTCTTCAATGAGATATTAAAAAAGTTTATCTTTAACTTCTTTTAACGTTATCACTCATGTAACGTATAGAGAGAGTATCTGAATGTATATGTAGGTACATACGTTCCATAAGATAAGACAAAAGGCAGTATAAGGAATTGAATGGAAAGGAAAATATATAAACCTGAATTAATAATTTTGTTTATTGTTTTTCATTTTGCTTTTATTGGTCTAATGTAATGTTGTTAAGCACTCTGCTGAAAGACCAGCCTAAGGGTATGTTTTTCATTAAAAATTTTCCAAAAAAAAAAAAAAGGCAACAAACATTGTGCCGACAAGGCCAACGTAATTCTTAACAAATATATACACACCCTGCGTCATTTAAATAGGTTTGGGTGTTTTTTTTTTTTTTTTTTTTTTTTACAAATGTGTGGCTCGGAAATCTTAGTTTTCCCCAAAAATAATTTTAACTATTCAGGGGAATATCTAACTATTTTGATTTTGTTTTTAACACAAAACCAACACTTGCCCTATAATAATTGCCCAAGTTATAATTTACTTCCCAGTGATTCTAAGGTAAGACCGGACCTAACAGAAGTGCACTTCAGTCGAACTCGACACTACACATCAGTACTCCATGGTCTTTTTTCGATACACGTAACACACTTGAACTGCAGCGCTGCAACAGAATGCTGCAAATCTTGTTAGAATTCTACACGAATTGATTGCAAGACTTTAGAAATTTAGAATTTAGAAAGACCTAATTTTCAATTTCCTTCCAAATATAGTTTTTTCCTTCTGCTGTATTTCTCGGAGTATTTCGATACTTAAAATTTAATATTTTATCGCTTAACACAATGTTTAATAATTGAAAAATTATTCGTCTATGATATTTAGAAACATAATATTCAAAAATTTATTAAGCTCCGTGTCGCCCCGCTTGCGACATCACACTGTCGCCAAGTGAACTGCACCAACTCGATAAAGTTGTAAATTTTGACAAAATTAGCAGAAACATTTGTTTTTTTTTAACAACACACGAATAGAGGCTTTGCTATTTAAAATTCGCAAACAAATAGGTACAACATACTTTTTTTTATTATTGGAATGCACAAATTTGCTACAAATGATCAACAAAGTTTAAAAACAAATTATTTGTTGACTAGTTTTTGTCGAGTAATAAGTCTAGAATACACTTGCAATTTCTATCGCGCGCCGCAATAAATTGATTACATTTTACATTAATTCTGCGACTTAAATAACTATACAGTAGTAAAATCTGTTTCGCTCCCATTGTTCGCACTTCCAATTTCAATCGTTGCAATAGATACATACGGGCGTATTTATAACAATTTGATTCAATTTGATCTATTTCATTTTGCGACTTAAAAATTGCTCAAAAATAGAACCTGTTTCATTTTTTTAGCCGAAAACACTTCAAATTTCGATCGTTGAAATAACAAGACTTCTATAAAAGTCGCAAGTGCGTGCAGTCTCATTTGATCTAATAAATTTTGCAACTTAAAAAAACTTTAATTTTTTTAATCGCTGCGATTTTTCGCTCTTCCAATTTCTATCGTTGAAATAATCAGACTTCTATAAAAGTCACAAGTGCGTGCAGTCTCATTTGATTCCATTTGATCTAATATATTTTGGGACTTAAAAAACTTTCAAAAAATATTTTTTTATCGCTGCGATTTTTCGCACTTCCAATTTCACCGCAATAAACACAAGATAACCAAGACTTTTATTAAAATTGCAAGGCGTGCAGTTTCATTTGATTACATTCGATCTATTTAATTTTGCGACTAAAAAACGCTAAAAAATAGAACCTGTTCCATTTGTTTAATCGCTGCGATTTTTCAGTTGTATGTATGCATTCTTATTTAAAAACTCTTTGTCTTATTTCTTGCGACTAAAAAATTGTTGTTGCGACTGCTATTTTTTAATATTCGAAATTTAAATCGCAATTGCCTACAAAATTGTACAATTCGTCGCTACGATGCAGATTTAGTCTAAGTCAAATTGACAAAATTTAAAAAAAAAGAACCGCAGTCCGTAAAATGCTGACTTTCGACATTATGATTATATTCTATTATTAAAATTCTGAAGGAACTATCTGTACGATGGAATATTCGAAATATGTAGAAAGTGCGCGGAACACAACAAATTTCCTTGTGAAGTAAAAAAAAACAACTGATTTTGAAATTTTGGACTTAGTCTAGTTCTGCATTGTAGCGACGAATTGCATTTTATTCATTTTAAGGTGCGACAATCGCATCGCCAGGAAAATTTCAGTCTTTAAAGCGTCCCGATTTATTGATATCACATTGAAACTCAGGTATTCTTAGAGTTTCCTTTTCTCTCACGTTTGGTACCACTGTGTTGCTGATATTTTTAAGGATTCACATGAAGCTAATACATGCTTAAGTAAAAGAAAACAAAATAAACAAAAATGTAATGTTAAAAATCGTCGTGATTTTTCTTATATTCGTTTTATTGCATTTTTTGTTAAAGTGATCTTAATTCGTATGACAAAAATACTAACATCATTTTTTTAAACAATCGTCAATATTTCCAAATTCCCTTTCGATTCAATTTGACATTTTGAGAAAATGTAATAAGCCTTATAGGTATTAAGATTTTACAATAATTAACCACTTCAAATGGAAAAGACTAGATCTTAAAACCTACCTAATGCCAATTAATTGACTCAGAGTGTTTAAAGTAGATGTACCACTTACATTGGCTTTTTATTAAAAAAAAAAAAAAAAAAAAAAAATGAGAAAAACAGAACCCACTCTAATTTTAATGATGGAAAGTTTATTTTCTAAGGTTTATCTCAATCTTTGCTTCCAGGTATTTTTCGGATTCGTCTAAACAAGAAGAAAGAGAGCATCAGCATCAGTTGTAGCGCACTACCTACATATATAATAAATATACCTATAGAAGCATATATCCACATTGGCATTGGAGCAGGAAATACGAGTACATATTTGGCTAAGCTAAAAAGGTAAGGTTTTGTATCCTGAAGGATGCTTATGTTAAGCTTTGATTATATCATTATTGGAATTATGCATGTAGTATTATAGATGTTAAGATATATATATCTGTAATAATAATAAGGATGAACGGCATAATGGGGAGAAGGAGCTTATAAGCTACGTTATGGTTGCGTGAGATACTGTCCAGGTGGTGCCTGGCTGTAAGGCACATTACCTTGGCGATTATTATGTTAAGGTTGTCAATGTTTGTAGCTGTGGTGATTCCCGTTTTTTTTTCGTTTTTTTTTTTTTTTGTTTGGTTGGATTCTTTGTTATCAGAAAATAACATTTTGTTGCCAAAGGGCGTAATAATTATTGTAAGGGAGATGTCATTTTCGTTAGGATTTCTAATTTTGGAGGAAAGTTCACAAAGTTATATCTGCTGATAAGTCCTTAACTACGGAAGCTTTCTGTGTATATGATGGTACTTAGCTTTAGGTTTGTTATATATGTATATTTATTTCTTCGAACCAAAATAGAAAATGAAAGGATCCCATTAAAATGTGGAAGAAGACTATAATGCTGCCGATGCTCTTGGGTCAATATATTAATGTATTTTTGTTTTAATTCATTCAAAGGGATGCTAAATATCTTTCATCATAATTTGCCGAAAAACAACAAACAAAATGAAAACAAATAAATTATGCGTCTTGTTTTAATTTACGAAAATAAAATAGCTATAGGTATATTATGTTATTGAAGATAGGAAACTTTTGAAAACAAAGATTATCTGCATAATTTGTGTAGTAAACAATCTATTTCTTGCCATAAATTATAAATTATTTTGAATCATAGTAGGGATATAGTTTGTTTGTTTTGTAATTTTTTTTTTTTAAAGATTTTTTAATAAAATTTATACGAAAATTAGTTTTAGAAAAGTTAACGAACGTAGGCACCGGCCTCCCCTACGTGCGACTAAGTCATGAACTTTATTTCTAACTATAGAGCCTTCTATTTAGATTTAATCTATTCAAAGGAGGACTCGAATAAACTTCTCCTGCTCATTTCAATAATCCAAAAAGAGGTCCATATCACATATTATGATGGATCCAAATGTCAAGTTCTGGTTGTCAGAGGAGATTGAAATCTAAAGTGGGGTTAGGCAGGGCTCCATACTGTCACCAATACTGTTTCTATTGGTGATAAGTGATGTGCTGCATGCAGCTTTGTCGACTGGAAATGGAGGAATTTAATGGACTCTGCAATCATACCTCAAACATCTTCACTACGTGGATGACGTATGCTTACTCTCTCATAGGATCATGGATCTCCATCAAATGAAAACAAGGGTGGAGAGAGAAGCTGAAATCGTGGGGCTAAAGATCAATTCGGAAAAAACTATAATGATCAGCCTTGGAACTTTCTCATCAATCCAAATAGATATTTCGGAACAACCAGTAGAGATGGTAGAGAATTTCCAACATCTTGGGAGTATTGTCTCTACTGGCAGCGGAACTGAACGAGATATAAACAACCGAATCGGGAAAGAAAAAGGCTGCGTTCGGAATGCTGTCCAAAGTATGGAGAAACAACTCTTTTAAGCTTAAAGACAAAGCTACGACTGTTCTGTTCCAATGTTGAATTCGTGCTGTTTTATGGGTGCATCACTTGGAAAGTCACATCTGTTGGCACAAGAAAGCTGCCAACGTTGGTTAATAGATGTCTTCGAAACATCTTGACGATTTTCTGCCCGAACCGTATCTCCAATGAGAGAATTCATGAGAGAATTTTTCAGGAACTCATAGACTCTATTATACGAAGACGCACGTGGCAGTGGATTGGCCATACGCTTCAAAAAGGTGATGAGTGAGTCGAGCGATGTAATGGAACGCGCTTTAAGGTAGACAAGTGGGCCGACCTAGAAGTACTTGGCGAAGAACGGTTGAAGAGCAATCAGCATAACTGGGGAAGAGTTGGAGAGAGCTGAGATACATTTCCAGAAATCGTACACGACCACGGCGGCGCGTAGGAGTAGTGGAGGCCCTATGCCTCCGTAATAGGTCCGAGGACCTATTAGTAAGTAAAAGGAGGTCCTTCAAAAGCACTTGGAGGAATGGTTTCAACTTCAGGAATTACTGTGGACAAAATGAAGGAAATCCTTGTCGAAAATAAAACCGATTTCCAACCGCCTTTAAAGCAAAGCAACAAGAAATTACTGCAAAAGTTACCTTTTTAGAAGATCGAAACAGCGAGGAATATGTAGTTGTACATCTAACACCCGAATTCAACTTAAATCCAGTCGAAAAAGCCAAGACTTTATGTGCTGGACTGCTGGGTGGACATAATCAAAAAGCAGTAGTAATTGTTAAGTTAAGATCTTGAACAACTGCTCTAAACGAACTGCGCAATGCCAAGAATCTTAAAGGAATAAAAAAATAAGTGTTCACAAACACCTGTCGCATATATTGCATGAGAAAGAAGAGGCAAACTGATATCGATTATAAAGGTGCTGCGTGAGTCGAAATCAAAAATGAAAATTTTTGTGAGAGACTACAGATTGTTTGTAGAAGGTACAGTCTTTACATTTCATCTCAAGAACTAAAACCAAATGAAAATCATAAGCAGTGATGCCACATGAGATTTAAAAAATCCCACCGGATTCAAAAAAAAAAAATCCCACCGGATTCAAAAAAAAATCCCACCATTTTTGTACTGGACGGAAAAAACCCACCATAATGAACACTCATGATACCATGTTGTTGTTTCAAATACTAAAATAGCAGCTATTAAAATAGTGAAACAGATTTTTCTTTTTTAGTCTGCGTTTTTTAGTCGCAAAATTAAATAGACCAAATGAAAACAAATAAGGCTGCAAGCACTAGGGATTTAAACAAAAATCTTGTTATTTTATCTTTTATAGGAAGGTAGGTGGGTATCAAAGTATAGTAAGTTGCGATTATGGTAAAAATATTATTTACCCCCCCCCATAACAAAACGTTTGCAATATTTTCCCACCAATCCTCTTTCTCACCATAAGTCCCTGCACCAAACTTATTTTTTCCCACCACTTTGGTTGGAAAAACCACCAATCTGGGAACACAGATCACAAGCATATACTTTCTAGACCTAAACACTTCAGAAAAAAACCAGCACAAAGCTAGAAGAAAACTCACCTGTTTAAATTTCATACCTCATCGACCGGAACTACCACTGTTGTGTGATTTATTCAACCTTAAAATGCGAGAAAATCCAAAATCCAGCTTTCCGACGATTAATTCCTAGTTGAGCTGTTTTTATTTCTTTATTGACTGGGCTAATAATTATCTCGTGAAAGCAATATGCTTGTCCATGGTGTCTTATTTGTGTGAAAATGTGAATTCTTACAACACATCAACTTCCAATTCAATTCTTGGTTAGATAAAGACAGTAGACATTATTTCAATCCTTTTTGCTATCAAATACATTTTTATAAAATTTGTTCCAACCATTTTTTAATATAATTTTCAGACTTGGTCAGACTAGAAAAGGTACAATCAAAAATCCTTTGAGGTTTGGTTTGCCCTTAAAAGTTTAGTTCGAAAATACAATTTGATCTCCAATCTTATAACATTAAAGTAAAACTTATTGATATAGGCTTAGTCTTGAGTTACCTCAAACTATCAGACAAATTTATGAACTCATTTACTGTTTTAAAAAAATTGTTTGAACAATGTATTTAATATTTTCAACAATAATTGTATTAATTGGTTTGATAAAACTGTTAAAGTTTCAAGTAAATAAAACGTGGGTCATTATCTGTTAAAGCTAACATACATTATACAGCTTCGTTAAAGTGAATAGGTTCAATCTAGCTGCAGCCCCAGAAGCCACTCTTGGAGTTAAAAAGTAGGCTTTAATTATCAACTGTAGATGAAAGTCTTTGGAGTTAAACAATAAGTGGCGATGCGATTCATAACGCGGTCTATTGTGTTCAGTCAGTAAATTGATTTTTTTTTCTATTCCATTTTACATATACATATTATGTACTTGTACAATTTACATACATTTAGTAAATGTGTAAAGCTATAATAATTAGCTGGGTTGTAAATGAAATTAATGTATAGAAAGATGAAGCCATTATTTAATGAAAACCATTCTGTAGGTACACAACACAAAAATCAATGGGAAGTGTATTAAGCTCATATTGTAATTTTTTTTTGTACCTACGCAGACACAAACAAAAAAAATACTTAAGATAAAATCTCATACATCATCATTAAATATTTTGTAAGACGAAATATATGTAGGTATGTAAGTATAGGTATATTTAGTATAAAATTTCAAATATTGCCATTTATCATTAAATCATTATATTGCCTTTTAAGTTACTGGCTTACATTTTTCTTTGCTTCTTTTATCATCTTTGTCGGTATTCATCAATGCCAATATATAGTAGATATATGTATTATATTTTTTTTTTACAACAGAAAATCTACAGGGTGATTTTATTTGAATTATCACACATCTGAGGAAGATTGTATTTGTATAGGCGCAGGGACATAAGGCATAGGGACATAAAGCTCAAATTTTATTTTTGGGGCTTACGTCCCACTTGAGTGGGAGATAAAGCCTAAATTAAATTAGGGCCTTAAGTCCAACCCAAGTGGGACATAAGCCCCAAAAATAAAATTTGCTTGCTTTATGTCCCTGGGCCTTATGTCATTGCGCCACGCCGCACAGTGGTCCATGGGCGGACAAAAATCATTTTATCGACTTTTAAATATTTAGATTTTTAAGATGTAGATTTATTGACCAATTTGATTTGTATTGTGTTGATTGGAAAATATGTTTTCCTTCGGCTGTTTTGGTCACAATAATTTTAGTAATGAAACAAGATTTGTTACATTTACTTTTCCCGACGTTTCGACAGGGGTTGCTGTCTTCTTCAGGGTGAACTTTATTACATATAAAATAAAAATATAGTTAATCACAATGTTATGCAACAACAATATACAGTGAAAAGTAAAACTTACACTTTAAGAGTTATAAACGCAGTTTAAATTTTACATAGTAAACTTAAATAATTTATAAAATACAATTTATAAAAACAAAACCATGAGACTTCCGATGAAGAAGTTGAGTCAATAACTGAAGAGAGAGAGGTAGATTACGCATTATTTAATTTGAAACGAGGGAGCAGTATACCGCTGAAATATTCTGTGTGTCCTGTTTTCGATTCATGTTGTTCTTGTTATTTAGAATATGAAGTGTCTCTAAAGTGTACCGCTTGGAAGTGTGGGTTTCTCTTTGGAGAACTTGGACACCGTCAAAGTCGGGAGAGTGGCCACTTTCAATTACATGGCTGGCGAGTGCAGTTTTGGCTGGATTATTGGTGTTTATGTCGGACCTATGATTTGCCATTCTTTGACGAAGAAATTGTTTTGTCGTCCCAATGTAACACAAGGAGCAAGGTTCACCAGTCTTGCCTTTACAATTGATCTTATAAATTACATCCGTACATTTGTCCTTACCAGGTTTTGCCTTCAATTTGGTGAAAAGATGTCCAAGTGTTTGGTTGGACTTAAAAGCTAAACGAACATTTTTAAGATTTTTGTTGACCATCTCTTTGAAGTTCTCGGTTAAACTTTGTACATAAACAACACTTTTGAAGAAACCATCCGTAGAATATTCGCATTGTTGGCGGGGGATTTTGTAGTTGTATTTTGAAAACAAACTCCGAATGGATCCAGCAGGATACCCGTAACAAGGCAAAACAGCCGAAGGAAAACATATTTTCCAATCAACACAATATTTAGATTTTTGACATTGTAGTTTGATTAAGTAATAGTTGAAGCATTAGGATCAGGATTTTTTTTTATGAAATCAGTTTGTAAATATAAAATTTTGAGCTCCAAAGTTGATAAACGAAACTTCAGTGATTTTGAAGCAAAAAACAAGCATTCTTCAAAGACGATTATTTTTATTTATATGATTCTTTTGACTTTTTTTGTTATTTTTTCTCTATTGGGCATATAAAAACAAATTAAGTTTTGGAAAAAAAACAAAGATAGTTGCAAATTTTTTTTTTTTACGAATTTCGAATTTTTAAAATTAGTACCTACCTTCTTTTAAGGTAAATTCAAAATTCAACTAAGAAAAAGTTAATGTTGCCTGGTCTTCCCCGGTCGGACACATAGTACATACTATACATGGAACCGTTAAGTATCGAATACAAACAAAATTAGCTACTAATACCTGCGAACCTTCAAATGCACCCAATTAAAAATACCTATTTTTCAACGATTTTTCCCGATACACCCCCAAAAAGTGGGTGTGGCAAAAAACTTTGTAGGGCTGCTTGATTAAAAAAAAGCATTTTCTACACATTCTGTTGTTTATTTGTTCATTTTTGTTTAGGAAAAGATTTAATAAAGAAGATTTTTGTCAAAAACGCCCTCAAAAGTGGGCGTGGTAAATATTTTGCATTATTATTTTTTTGTGCATGTTTTTACAAAAACTTGTATCGTTTTCTAAGAAATTGGTCCAAAACCAATTTTTGTAAAAAAAAACGCCCCCAAAAGTGGGCGTGGCAAAAATTGTGCTGTAGAATTAATTATTAAATTACGTTATCTACAACTTTTTCAAAGAACACACCCCTCATTTATATCAACTATGACAGAAGACCTTTTTTTAAGTGGGCGTGTCAGTGGGCGGAAATTTTCTCTCATAATACCTTATGCAATCCTTAACCATGTCTGAAAATTTCATTCAAATCGGTTGGCTGGTTCAGATTTTATAGATTTATGACCGCCTCTCCATACAACCTGAACCACGTATTTATAAGCTTTTGTAAAAAATCTCCATTTAAAGCGATAAAAATATTAAGCCATGAAGCAAAAACATACCTAATACATACATATACATATGTGTGTATATCTAGCCCTGAAGTGATTCCCTAAATATAAAACCTTCAAAAGAGTACCTACCTATTTTGGTTTTGTTGATTTTTCTTAAATCCATCACTTAAACTCAACTTTTCAAACTCAAAAAGGATTTTTAAAATACAATTCAATTTTCTACCGCATTTCACCTTAAAAATATTTAAAATTTGAACAAGCGAATTCAAAATTTGTTTGCAGAATTTTGACAGCAAAGCTGACAAAATTTTCCGAGTAGGTATAATCGTATTTAATTATGTATATGTTACTGAGATTGCTGAGATCTCCGTATAGAGGGTGTTGCGTTTATTACCAACAGAGGGCGCTGATTTCTCATGAAAAAAGTATGTACATATGTATGTACATATATATAAACAGTAAACACGTGTTTTTGAATGCAATGTTGTGCCAAAATTTCAAAGAAATCGATGAAGAACTTTCGGAGATTTGAGAATTAGGAACAAACGAACATTAAAATTTGAATTTATATACATACATAGATTTATTCCGTATTAACATTTTCAAAAAGTCTGAGGCACATTTTACAATTAAGAGATTTGATACATAATTTTACTAATAAAACATTTTCATGTTTAAAAAAACAACTATACAAAAATTAAAGAACAAAAATACGAACGAAAGCAAAAAAATTATATTAATTTAAATTTAATTCAAAAAAGTTATTTATATAAATTTAAATAATTAAACTAATAAATAAACCAAAACAAAATTATAAATAGATACACAATGTTAAAACAAATAAATAGATGAATAAATAAATGAATTGATTTATTTCTAATTAAATAAATAAGTAAATAAATAAATAGGTAAAGAATAAATAAAAATAAATACATAATATATTTACAAATAAATAATAAATTCACAAATAAATATAAAAGCAAAATAAATTAATAAATAATAAAATTAACAAATAAATAAATTAACAAATAAATATTTCATTTACAAAATTTTTTATTTTCGACTTGTCGATAATTTCTATCAATTTTTTGGATCGGAAGCTTCTGGACAGCTCGATTATATCAATGCAAACAAAATTTTCAAAAAATTTATTTCTTGAAAAAGATGTTAGCGATTTTTTTTTAAATATAATTTCAAGGTGTGTTTAGTAATAAAAACTTTAACATGGCACGGGCCACGTTAAAGTTATCCTAATAATCTTTTTTATTTTACAAAGTTTTCAAACATTTTTTATTAAAATTTTTTTTCTTTTTTTAAGGAACACTTTAGATATATAGGGCCTTGCCAATAACCAAATTTAAAGGCGACTTAAATATTCAAGTAAAATGAACCATAATGGAATGGACTATAAATAATGAACCATACATCACATGCTTCATATTTAAGAGTCCGTACCATGTAATATTCATTATTTAGGGTCTACTTAAATATTTAAGTCATTCCATGTTTGGTTTGTTATATAGAGTATATACCATTATGGTTCATTTTACTTAAAAATTTAAGTTAAATTTTGTTATTGGTAGGGCCCATAGACTTTATTGAAATTCGTTAGAGTTACTTTCGTGAAAGAATAAATTTGGCGTGAATTTTGTTTATTACTGTTTTGATTGGTTACATTTTTTGTAATTAAAAGAAAAAAATTCGCGACTAATAAAACATTCAAATTTTGAAGTGGTAATGCTAACTTAACGGCCATTCCTTTAGTAAAAAAAAATATTCTCGGTCTAACTTATGCTAGAGTCATTTAAAGCTATAGATTGTTAAGCTTAAAGATTTTTGTTTGTGTGTGCGGATCATTTTTACTGAAAAATCGGTTTATAATTAAAAGTTACATTTTTCTTTGATCACCGATATCGCAGAAACTAAAGATCAATTTAGGGAACATATTTTTTTTTCTTATCTATACTCAATGTTGATTTGAGAAAGTACAAAAAAAAACATTATGAGCTATTTATTGTATCATAAGTGCTGATACAGACACATGCATTTTTTAAGGCTCTTACATAATAATAGCTTGTGGAAATATATGAATATTATGTATTTTTTTTTAAATAAAACCATAACGATGTGGTAATGTGGGGACAGTTCTCATTCCCAATAAATTTTCTCAAGCTTATGGCTAAACGAAGGGAATGCATTCAATGCATTTTTATTGGGTCTCAGTGCAATAATAATGTAATTATTCGTTAAATATACTTTTTAAAAATAGAAAAAAATACAGATGGTGACAGTTTTGTAAATTCGTTGGATCTGTGTGTAATGTTCAAACTAATAACTTTATAATATTAAATCCCTACATCAAAGTTTTCCCCACATCTAAAAAAAGTAAAGTGGAATAAAATTTGTGTGTCTCTTCTTAAGGGCGAAAGTTTCCCAAGTTGGCAGGTTTTTTTTGTGAAATTTTATTTCTTCTTGAACTTTCCGACGGATGAAGAAGATTATGGAGTGATTTTATGGCTACACCCTGTTTATAAATTACTTACCTACATAGCTGATGTTTTAAGTTTTCAATAAAATACCAAAAAAATAAGAAAAAAAAATAAAGAAAATCCATTAAGTAACCTACAAGGCAATTTATCAATGGCCTCAAACAAAATGATTTTTATACATCATAAAATAGAGGCCTAATGGTTTTGCAAATCATTTGCCTCTTCTTAATGTTAATTCAAGAATTCACTGTTTTGACTTATCTTGTGTTAATTAACTTGGATATATAAAGTATCTAACCCATTAAGGAGCGTAAATACATTCAACTCTCTTGTCATTATATAGGTATATCTATTGTTTAAATGGAACCCTACTTACTCTTGGTTAATTTCCGCAACATGTGCTTGAAATTAATTTACCACTGCACACAACATTGAAACAAAATATCTATACCTTACCTACCTAAAATCTACATTATTCTAAGCAAACACTTCAATCTGCTCCTTGATTCTCACCAAATGGTCTAAAGACAAAAAAAAAAAAAAGGAATACAAAAAATTCTAGAGAGTTAGGTATATACTCGTATGATGTGTTATATGTGTAACATCCTTTCTGCGCTCGACAGACGTGTCGCCTGCAGCAGACAGTCTTTACCGAAGGTATATCTTCACCTTACTTACTTTTTTTTTTTGTTTCTATTGTTGCCGTGTTTTTAGTCGGATGCCTTTTATGTGTTTGGTCCCTAATCTTGTATATGTTGGTTTTGGTTTTGTTTTTATGTAGATAGGTATGCTTTTGCAAGAAATTATGCGCACACCATTAATATGTTTGTATTATGTACAGTGCTGTCGTTTTTTTTTTTTTTTTTGTTTTTTGTCTAATCTCTGAAAGTGACACATTTTTTTTCGAGCATTGGGAATAGAAGTTAGTATTGTCTTTTTTTTCGCTGTTGTTGTATCGTTAAGGTTTCGAGAAATATTCACATCTAATGGTTTAGAAAAAAAGCGGAGTGTTAGATAGTTATGGAAAAGAACTGTTTTAAATTTATGAAAAATATGGAACAGGCTCTTTTAATACCTTTAATTTTTTTTTTTTTTGGAAGATATTTAAAAAATTCAAGCTTTTTTAGGTATAAAAACAATATTTGTACTATAGTAAAGGGGTAATATGAGATTATTTTGTCTCAATTTTGCGTTCAATTTCTTACTTTATCGACTGCATTTTGCAAATTTGTTTGCTTCCTTCACAATGCTTTTAATAACGTTAACGTAAAATAAACCAAAAATTAACTAATTATATGAGTAAACATTAAACAGGGTTTATAATGTTAATTATTTAACAAAATACGAAATTTAAGCGTCATGTTGAATACAAAAAAAAATTGTTAAATCTACATGACACCTTGTAAGCTTCACAATATCTAAAATAAGTAATAATGTTGTTAAATCAACATGACAATCTAAACAAATAAATTTAAACTTGAATCTATTTCCTTGAGTAATTAAAATGACTTTAGGCTAAATGAAACCATAACCGTGTTAAATTTGCATGCAAACAATGATGATTTAACTTGGCGAGTTGTAATTTTAACAATGTCCACTTTTGTAGTTTACTTGATTAAAACCAGATTAACAGGGCTATTTATTATTTTAATTATATATTTATCTAAACAATTTACAAATAAATTTATAAATTATTTATAATGAAGACTTCAGGGAACCAATACCATTGGGCGCCGTTTTTAAGTTTTTTTAAAAGGGCTATTCTGGCGGTGTGAGGGCTCACAAGTCACAAGCTCTTGTGAGATTAATTTCTTTTGAGGTTTGTTGTTGTGATTCGAAAACACTTTCGGTTATCTCAGATATTGCTCACAAAAAACTCTCCACAGCAAGGTGAATTTTTTGTTGTGATTATTGTGTTCTGATTTTTTGTTGAACGGACTCATTGAATAATTTTTGTTTAAGATTGTGAAATGTCAAACTTAGGAGCCACTCAAAAGGAGATCACTATTTCGATAGTTTTTTTGAGACTCAGAAGTTGTGACGGATCTACCAGATTACGAAAACCTCACAAAATCAAAATTTGACCTCACCTTGTGAGGTTGTTGTGACTTGTTGGGTATTTTTGTGGTTTGCCAGAATATGGCTGTAAATTCATCAGGTAGACAATTTTATAAAACTAGCTATATGAAACGTTAAGTCAACCTGCTATTTAGTTAAATTGAAATTAATAGAATATCATGTTAAAATAACATGGTATTGGTCAAAATTAACATTGCGGTCATTTCAATTTTTTTATTAACAAGAATTTCTTGTTGAATTAACATGAAATCCATATAAATCAACTAAAAATTTTACCAAAGTGGTGTCGTGTCTTCTATTCCCATACCTATCCTACCGGCTGAGACACTGTTACATAATTATTTTTAAATATTTTGAATAAAAGACAAAATCATTTTTCGAAAGGGAAAGGGACTCGACGTTATTTTTACATGTTCTATCTTTTTTGTAGAAATGTTAAAATAATTATTATTTGATAAGTTCGCAATTTAAGATTTCAGAGTAAATAAACGGTATTTTTGTATGTTTTTGGACACAATTTGTAAAATTAAAACTTTTTCAATGTTTTCTTGTCTTACAATGTACAAACATTGCATAGAGTATTTTTAGATAATTCTTACCATTAAGGAGTAATACGCGATAAAACTGACATTAGGTGTGTTTTATTCATTGCTGCATATAGCCAGCGCCGCAAAATTTCCCTTGGCAAACAAAAACAATTTGATTGCTGGCCAAAAAGAAGTTAGTAAAAAAAAAGATGGCTGTGCTGGCGATAGAACTTTGAATTATTGAAATGAACGTATACAGTGAGTAATCGTTTTATTCAGACTTTTGCTGCGCTGGCTATGTTTTTTCTTTTATATGGCGATATCTTTTTAACGATTAGTCCCAGGAAGAAAAGTGTTAAGGCCTTTTTTGTACACAACATGATCTACAAGTTTTAAATAAAATACTTTTCGTAGCAATAGAATTTTTTGTTTAAAAATTTATGTATGAAAATCCGATATTTCTTATACTTGACCTTCAACAACGTTTAATGCGCACACACGAGTTTTTATACTCCGTCGGATGAGGTTGCGGTTCTTTCCCGTTAGCTCCAAAAACTTGCGGTGCATCGCTGAGCTCTTCAATTTTATCGGCTAATTCTGTTAGCTTATTTAGATCTTCAGAACTTACAGATATAATTGAACGCATGTTAGCTGGAAGGCGCTGCAACCAAAGAGACTTCAGCAACTCGTCATCCATTTTTGAACCTGCTAAGTGTCGCATTTCTCGCAGTAATTGAGATGGCTTGCGGTCGCCCAAATCAATCTCCTACAAAAGTTTTCGCAAACGATGATGGTCTGAGTCAGTAAATCGTGAGAAGAGCTGCCTTTTTAGGTTGTCGTACATATTTTCGGAAGGTTCAACAAAACGTCGCTCACCTGTCCTAAAACACTGCTTTCTTTTGCCGCAATGACGGTGTGATATTTTCTGCTACCCGACACAACACGAGCCATGAAAAACTGCGATTCAACCTGAATAAACCACAGCTCAGGTTTTTCTTTCCAGAAAGGAGGAAATTTTACAGTCACTCCAGCCATCTGAGACACCTCTGGCGGTGAAAGTTGTGTGGAAACATGGGCTGTGTCGGATGGAGGGACGTCCGTAGGCATCGTAGTCGTATTATTAACTTTTTTTTCGCTCATATAAATTGATTGATTAAGTGTGGTTCTCGTCCACGTCGGGGTCACCACTTTAGTGATTCTAGCTAAATAAAAGAAAAGATTTCACTAAACTAAACTTTATTATAGAAATTAAACTTTAATATAGAAATTAAATTAAATATACATTTTGTTGCGCTGAAGGCGATTGGATTGTGGCTGATCTCATCGAAAGCAGGAAAGAGAATGGCAGAAAGCACATTGCCGATAATCTGTCAAACTAATTTTATGTCGTTCCTCAAGTGAAGTTAATAGTGTTGCCGTTGAACACGTTCTGTCCACTGTCCGCTGTCCGCTGTTAGGTCCGCCACATTTCTTATGCCAAAATAAAGAGAATTGCCTTTAAAAATCTTCACTTGAATTTATTCCACAATAAAAGTAGGAAGGTACATTTTGTTTAAGATATGCCGTTTTAATTGAAATTTTGACAAAATCCAAACCTTGATAATACTATAGGATTTTTATTTTTAGTTTAAAAAAAAAATACAGACCTTACTGAACGAAGTAGAGTGTAAAACTGGAGTTTTTGTATTTGATGGCTATAAATCTTTTTTGTGACTAAAGTTTTAACCTATTGTTAAAATAAGGTAAGTAAACTTGTTGGTGGCCGTCCACAACCAAAAAGTGGAGCGAAAATGGAACAACATGTGCGCTTTATCCAAAGAAGCTAATGTGCCTGAAATCTTGTCAAAAACAAAATTTCATGATTCATCAAACATTTTTCATATTCAACGAATGCATTTGAAACGTAGTAGTTTAGTAGGTACGATTCATACATAAGTATCAAATTGCTACTATAATATTTTTGCAGCAGCCCTGTTTTTGTTGTTCTATCATTTTCTCGATAATGTGATGTTGTCAGTGGGAGATCATCCCTCACAACAACGTCGTCATCGTCGTCGTTCACGCAGGAACTTGTTTCGCTGCCATATCATAAAATTACATGTAATTGTATGTGGGTAAATATTACAATACCTACATGAAGCCAAACAAAAACAACAACAACAACAACAACAAAAAATCCAAACGGAAAGGATGCCGACAAACCGAGGAGGTCGTCGTCTTTTTGTTTTGTTTTCTTGTTTTTTTTTTTTGTTTCCTTCTTCCCGACTTGGCAGTAGCAGTGGCACAGGTAAATCCTCTCTGGGGCTCAATCGCACATATCCCTTCTAAAAAAAAGGCATTCCTTTTTATAGGTATTTTTATAAGCCATTATCGGAATTTTTCGCATCACAATGTGTTTACGATTCGCATTCTTATTGAAGTTTATCTAAAACAGCAGCTTGTGCTGTTCACAACATTAAATTATTGTGAAACAGTAAAAAATAAAAAAAATACAAATAAAAATGAAAAAAAAAGTCCTTAAATATAAGGAGGTGGAGGAGTGAGGATGAGGAGGTTCTACACACATGTTACTGGTTGGTGTTAGTTGAAAAAGGATTCTTTAAATACGTGCTATGAGTGGCATAAAGCTTATCATGTAACAAAGAATGCGGTGCTACTATTACCTTGGGGAATTTGTTTTTTTTTTTTTTTTATACCTACCTACCCATCTAGGTATACCTATTTTGATTAAGTTTTTTTCTTTTTTGAGGAAACGACTGAGCAACAACTTCCTCCAACATAAAGTAATAAATTATGCAAAAACAGGAAACCAAATCCCTAGAAAGAGCTGCTCGTTACCCTGGGTGATCCGAAGATTTCGCATGTTTGCCGACATCCGTTTTATATATCAACCATAGAGCACCATACTCCTTATACCATACCCCCCCGCGCCCTCAACGAACGCGTTGCCTTGATGCTAAATGAATTCAAACAAACATTAGAGATGTGATTTTTTTTATTATTTTTTATTTTAACATTAGCATGCATTTTTAAAATTTAAATGAGGTCATAAATAATAAAATAAAATAGAAAAAAAAACATCGAATATAAATTTATGAGTTCAATTGTTTTGAATAACTTTGTATTCATGAAATAAAATTATAAAAAAAAAAAAGTTTTCAAACCGATATGGTGCGGAACAATGTACTGGGTTTCTTTTAATGTTCACACACCATCTGCAGTTGTATTTTGAATGGGGGTTTTATATAGAGTTAGTTCCATTTATATATTATGCTTGTGATTTAACACTGATTGATTTTTCGCTGTAAAGCGTTAGGAACTTTTACTTGCTCTTAATAGAGTAAGTTATTAATTATTATTGATTTCGGCAGTGGTTTTGGTAATTTCCTATAGATGAGATATTTGAATATATGTTTTTGCTCATCTGGCTACTATATAACTAAATTACAGTCTGAAATAGCAAACGTCACTTAATTACAGTCTGAAATAGCAGTTGTCACTAAATCACAGTCTTAGATAGTAGATGTCACGAAATTGCAGTCTTAAATGGCAGGAATCACTTAATTACAGTCTGATATGGCATAACACTAAATTAAGGTCTGAAATAGGAGTCGTCAATAAATTACAGTCTGAGATACAAGACTTAAATGAATTACAGTCTGAGATAGGAGACGTCAATAAATCACAGTCCGAGATAGCAGATAAATTTCGGTCTGAGATGGCAGACATAATTTAATTTCAGTTTGATATGGCACGTCACTAAATTACAGTCTGGAATAGCAGACGTCACCTAATTACAGTCTGAGATAGGAGACGTCAATAAATTACAGTGTTATGAAAGACGTCACTAAATTACAGTCTGGAATAGTAGACGTCAGTAAATTACAGTCTAAAATGGCAAACGTCATTAAGTTATAGTTTGAGATAGGAGACGTCCATAAATTATAGTCTGAGATAGGAGACGTCAATAAATCAAAGTCTGACATAGCAGATGTCACTAAATAACGGTCTGAGATGGTAGACGTCACTTAATTAAAGTTTGACATGGCACGTCACTAAATTACAGTTTGGAATAGCAGACGTCACTTAATTACAGTCTGAGATGTTAGGCGTTACTTAATTACAGTCTGAGATAGGAGACGTCACTTAACTACAGTCTGATATAGCAAACGTCACTAAAGTACAGTCTGGAATAGCAGACGTCACTAAATTACAGTCTGAGATAGCAGATGTCACTAAATCACAGTCTGAAATAGCAGCAAGGCACTTAATCACAATCTGATATAGCAGACTACTTTAAACCTGGGTTTCCATTGTCACTTCTGGAATCTATATAAGTCTATCAAGTTCACTAATTTCTCTTAATTCTCACTGTTGGTACTTTGGCGACTATGGCAGGTTTATAAAAAAAAATACATGAATTTTGCTTAGGTAATAAGGGTATAATTCCAAAACTGACCATTCCATTCCGCACCACAAAAAAAAGAAAACATAAATAACTTTCTTACAAGAAAAATGTACTTCCCAAAATATATTGCCCCATTACTTTCAATCCTTTTGTTTGTAAATTATTTCTATATATACCTATAAATATATTTATTACATTAAGACTTGATAAATGATATGCCATGTTTTTTTGTCCGAGACCACGATAAGCTTATAAAAGCCCACAACAAAATCTTTTATTAAGAAAAAAAAAATGACTATTTTTATAACAACTGCGATTGTGAAGTATTAACTGGTTAATCTTTTTAAGAAACTTTATGTAGACTCTTGGTCCAAGGCCATAAATAAAAAAAAATGAAAAAAAAAAATCGAAACGAAACGAAAGACAATTGTTCGCATAGATTGTGTGTTTTTTTTTTAAATTATAATCGAATGTTTCTTCTGCAAAATTATAGCTGTATATAAATGGGATTTGAAGTTGACCATGACCGACCAAGTCTTTATTGCATAGAAGATTCGTAGGTATATACTTCAAAATTTATCTTTGAATATACAAAAAGTATAAACCCTCATAAAATATAGTATAGGCTTATTTATCAATAAAGAAGCACACCAGTTGACCGAATAAATTTCACTAAACGACGATGTGAGAAAAGTGTTGGGTTAAAGATATTAACTGTCACAATGTCGTAAAATATGTTGCCCTTTTGGTAAGTAGTTGGGTTTAACATTATTCATCAGCTTAGGTCTATTTTCCACAACAATTAGGATGAAATATTGATGTTAGAAACAAGAGAACAAAAAATAAATAGAATAACTTATGTACATAGAAGAGTATAGGAGTGACGTAGATAAAATCTGTTGATATGCAAATATTTCTCAATAGTTCTAGTGTTTAATGGGTCGTTTTTTACTAAAGGTTAGAAATCAGTTAAAAGTTTGTTTATCTTGCAAATGCATATAGAAAATGTTTTTTTTTTTTTTAATAAAGTGCATGTTCTTTTTGGGCGTTAGGGTAAAAGCGGGTGAGATGGCGCACCTTTAATATCTCGTACATTTAATATTCAATCAAAACTTCTAAACCTTTTTTCTATGCATTTTATGATTTTAAATCGAAGTAGCCATGTATTTACCGATTTGTCTGTATTGCAAAAAAAGAAAAAAATCTGAAATTAAAATCAGGTAGGTATTTTTTTCGAAAAATTTTGTTGCACTCTTTTTTGCTTCGGTTTTTTTTGTAAGTCGATTGTTGCTTGGATGTCTATGATATATCAATACATACAAAAAAGTATTGTCTATGAACTCTCTATTAGAATTTTTTTAAAGTGGGAACGGGTGTTATTTTGTGTTTTAGAATAATGTAATATGACAAAGAGGGGGAGATGATGCAGTTTTTTGAGGGTGAGTTGGCGCATTCTACCCACACATTTTCATTTTTGTGTACTATGGCCGCATACCATCTCACCCGCTGAATTACTTATTATTATTTCAAATATGTATTTCAAAATATGAAGCGTTGTTTTTCTGAAATTTTTTTGGCACAAGTGAAGAAGTTTAAGTGGACGTATCAAACGTTTACTAGTTATTATCATTATTTCTCTAGTGTTCATGTGCTTAACTTCATTTGCCCTTGTTTATCATATATGCGCCATCCCACCCACCTGGGTATACCATCTCCCCCACCCTTGGGTTTGGTTTTTCTTAATACTTTTAAATTTTTTATATTAAAAATAGAAATTACGTTTATAAGAGATTGTAATGTTAATATTACTTATGTAATATAATAAAGAATATTTATATGAAATTAAAAAAACAAAATATTTTTTATTTTGGAAGATATTGACAAAATAAAAAAGGTATGCCATCTCACCCACATTTACCCTATCGAAAACGTCAATTTGATCATCAAAGATGGTGTTCACATTGGACTTTCTCATCCGACTTTTTGTACGTCTATGTATACTTATCTCACTTCCACTTCCATTTAATGGAGAGTAAGAGGTGGCCAGGGAAGGCATCTCTTTCTCGCAATGAAGTTGGAGGGAGAAAAATTACAGAGACGACAAAAAAGAGTCGGCGAAGGCAGTCCAAAGTGAACACCGTCAAATGGTCGTCATTTTTGACGCAGATATTGCTATCGTCAAAAATGCAATCGTCCTGCTTTGATAAAATATTTTTTATCAACGTATTGCAAACGCATTACGAACACACTCCTCTTGATTTTCAATATTTTTTTTTTTCGTCAACTTCAAATCGCAAATGATTTTATCGCGAATTATACGACTTTAGCAAACTGCATTATCGGAAATCATGGCTTTGTATAAATATTTTCTTTTGTGTTTTCACAGTTGACTTTTGCATTTTGCGTTAAAGAAATTCTTGTAATTACATTTTTGACCCAAATGGCGTTTGCGAAAACGGCATTTTACTTAGCCAGCTCACCGTTTGTCAGCTTCAGCACTTTTTTGTATAGAGGTAAGAAAAATGGCAGATTTGCAAATTTTGCGAACGAAAAATGTTTGTTTCGCTTGTTAAATTTTGCTTATTCGTTTTGATCTCCTTCATGGAAATTGTAACGCTTGATTTTTTTTTTTTTATTTTATGTCCTTTTAAAAGCTAAATTTATTTTTGTTCGTAAAATTTAAAAAAAAATGCAATTTTGTTAATATTTACGTTCAATATATGAGCACAAGTTGGACACATTTCAACGCAACTTGCTCTTCTTATAACATTTTTAGAACTTAGCAAAATTTATTCAAATTTAAGTTGATATATGTTTTTAAGGTTCTTCTGCCTCAAAATTCAGGTCAGATATTTGACTTTGAATGAAACATGAAATTTTTGTTTTTATCATAAATAACTGACAAAAAAAAATTTAAGGACAGTTTTAAGAAATATGAAAGAATTGCCTACATCTACAATGTTTTTTCTTTTCGCGCTTTTAAAAATAAAAAAAGGAGGAAATTATGAAAAACATTTTCAATTAACGCAAGAAAAATTGTTATTTTTTTTTAGCGCATAAGTTTCAGTAATTTTGGTGATTTCATTTGATTAGGTGGCGCACTTAAAAAAATTGTTTAAAAACTTGAAAAGTAATTTGTAAACGTGATTTTGGGTCACTTGAAGTTTAGAAATATAAATTTTATGTTTCACACACAAAAAAGACACTTTTAATGGTTCCAAATATGCCGCTTATTAAATTTTTTTAATTTTTTTTCTTAGGACGGCAGTATTGCTCTTCCGGAAAAGAATATATTTTTATACCTTTTTCTGTAGAATTGCATAAGCTTGAATTTTTACGTTAACATTTTTTTTTTTTTTTTACAAAAATTCATAATTTTCTGAAAATTGCAGTCCCCTTTAAAACTTTTGACTTGGTCCAAATTTAGGGATTTTTTTTATGAAGAAATTTTTAAGAAATTCTTTTGTCGAAATTTATTTTTAAAGTTTGAGTAATTTTTGTTGTTTAATTTTCTTAATCTATTTTGGGACTAATAGTAATATTTCAACAAAAATAAAGGAAGAAGTTTGAACTTTAACCTAAAAAGCTTCGAAATCAATTCATGAAAGAATTTTTCTTTATTATTTTGGGACTAAACATTTCAAAGTTTTGCTGTCCAACTTTTAGTGATATCAAAATTTGTACTCCAAATCAATTAACACAGCCCGATTTTTCGCAAAAAATTAGTACACATAAACTCTCTCCTAACCGGACAGTGGCTTATGAGAAAACAAACAAAATTAAATTGAAAACCTTTTTAAAAAGACATAAGCATATTCATAATCAAGAATTTTCCTATTCTAATTCAAGTGCGTTCTCGTATTGTAAAAATTGGAATGTACTTTAAAAACAGAATATAGACTGCGAGATACAACAAAATTTCACCAATGATTGAATTTGTGTCCAAGAAAAATTTTTGTGACTTTTTTCTTGTGAGGATTTCACCCCTATAATCTTCATATTTCTACAAGGTATTTAATTTACTATCCAACAATATCGAAATTGATCTTATAAAAATTAAAAAATAGTACTCCACATGCACTTTGTCCGCTTATGAGAGAGCCAAACTCTATTGCGGTTATTAAATTTGATGTCCGCGTCCGGTTATGAGAGGTGTCCGCTTATGGGAGGTGTCCGTTTGCAGATAGTACACTGTACATACCTCGAAAGCTTCAAATTCATCACATGGAAGAAGGAGTATACATACTTACATTAGATTGCGCAACAGTTTTATGAGGGAAACTTAGTTTATGGGCTTAAGGTATGTTAATTGTGCTGCAATGAGCCGTAAATATTTTTGAAAATTTCGCAAATTTGCAAATTTTTAGGATAAAATTTTTTCCAATTTTTTTTTTTTTTTAAGTTTTTCTTGTGCTCAAAAAATGATACAACCAAAGAGATAAAAAAAATCGCATATTTGCAAATTTTACTACCGAACGCAAATAATGCAAAGGATTTTAGCGTGAAAATTTGAATTGTTTTTTTAAATTCTGTTTTAAGCATTTTTTTTTTTTGAAAATCGAAAATGGCGGTGCTAACTTCACGCACATAAATAATGTAGCACAAAGGCCCACGCAAGTTTTATTTTTCTCGAAGCTTTCTATTTGTAGTGGGACTCCCCCCCATGACCAAATCCTGGATCGGCCACTGCTTAAAACAAATGTTAAAAGTTCCCCGACTCCCCGGATCCCAAAATTGACATGAATTTTTATTTCGCTGCATCAGAATAATAAAATTAATATTTTACTCATACTTTTCCTTGAGTTTTTAATGTACCTACCTACACATTACGAATACAATTTTGAAAGCTGTAATATATTCAACAACAAATTCTGACCAAAATTGTATATATCTGACTCGTTAACACAATGATCAAATTTCATTTGTTTCCACAAGAATTATGAACTAGAAAAACAATCGTTATTCGAATAATTCGTTTTCTTAAAATTTGAATAATAATTTACAAATTTGATTAATTCATTGCAGATTAATTGTTTATTATTGTTATTTTATTAACATGTAAAAAATTTCACAAACAAAATTAATAAAGTGGTGCCATAACACAGTACACAAATCTAAGGTAATACATATAGGTATAGCGACGGTTATCAAAGTTTAAAGCGTCAGAAATTAAAAATGACTGTTCGCATACAAGAACTACTGACAGTATTATTATAAGAAACGGTAATTCTCGGAGAACCCTAGTGACTTAACAATTCCTGTGTGCATAGTTTTAGTCAGAGGTATAGAGGAGACCTACAATTTTCTTTCGAACCCGAAAGGTTAATTTCAGAGTTTTTAAGGTTTCCGCGGTTGATTACATAAGACATTTTTGATTATTCGGATTAGCCGCGTTATAAATATTTAATATTTAGCGAGTTCAATGCAGTACTGCTAAAGTAAGTTTCCCGGTGATCACGCCCAATGTACATTTTAAGTGAAAAGTTCGGAGTGAGTACTGCAGTGAACTCGCTAAATATTAAATATTTATAACGCGGCTAATCCGAATAATCAAAAATGTCTTAATATGAGAGGCTTGGACAGTATATGTCATTTCCTCGCAATAGGCAGTAGGAAGGTACCGCTGAAAAAAAAACAATTCAATTTTTTTTCGTGAAACATTTCAATTTAAAAACCATTACGCCAAGGCTAATACACAAATTGTAGAATAAACATTAAAGTTAGGTACTGTATAGCTATACCAAGACGAGTGATTGTTTGCTAATGTAGGTACATGAAGGTTAAAAGTAATACAGAAATTTAGTTTGGAGTCTTTATGCTTATTATAGTAAAGGAATTCCAGCTATGATTATATATATACAAACTAACCTTCCTGTCAAGTAGTTATACTTTAGCAGAATTTGAAAACTATTTTTGAATGCACATTCATAATTAATTAAATCAGATCACGTTATAATTTTTTTGCTTTTAGTCAATTCATCCTAAATATTTCAAGCCCTCATATATATTTACAAGAAGCACTTCAAATTTTCTTTGCACATTTTTTTTCTTCTGTACCTTCTTCCAATTCCTTTTTCTTCTTTTCTTTTTTTTTGTATAGATGTATTCAAAAACAGGATACAATGTATAGCTTTGAAGAGGTTGGTCTTTTTTTTTTGTTTTATTGAAATGTGATGTGAAAACGAGCACAAGAATTTTTATGTATGTATGTATGTATGTATGTATCTTTTCCAAGAAATTAATTTATGAAGTACCATCATGGGTTGCTTGTTGCAAGTAGGTATATTATGATCCTTCTTGCTATTCAAAAATGTAGGTATATCTCTTGAATACCTTATTCGAATTTCTACTTGACCTATTTTTTGGTTAATGTTTTCTTTTTATTTTTATTTAATTTTTTTTTGTAACATAAAAAAAAAATTATATATGAATCAAATGCCATCATTTGCGTCATTTCTGTACTTTTGAAACATAATCCAGGTAGGTAATCGTATACAATAAAAAAAAATAATTATTTTGCATATTTTGCAAATGAATCATAGAGTGTCAGTGTCTGTCATAGGTATATGTACTGTTACTCGTATATGTATGTATATTAAGTTTCTCCAGTTGCATGCAAAACAATTTGTTTATGGTTAAAGTATTTATATATATTTTTTTTTTGTGTCATGAACCATGTGTCTAACAACTTGATTGTTGCTATACCTAAAGCCATAAGGAACTCAAGTTTATCAAACAATGACTGACAAATTGAATGGACACTTTAACGCACTTTAACGTGAACATTGAAGTACTTAATAGTGCACATACTCGTATATATCACATAAACTTGCCTCTCCTTTACACACCTTTGTTTGCCTGTTATAGAGATAAATTATTTGCCCTAGATTTTAGGTTTAACAAAAGAAATCACATTTGTACTAATAGTAATAGCTTAGATATCGTTTTAATGTAATAAAATAAATAATTCTTCTCTGAGGCAAATTGAAATAAACTACAGTGTATAAAATATCTGAGTGAGGGGACATACTGCATACATAGGTACTTACTCGTATAAACAACGAAGAGGTTGTGTCTAAAAAAAAGTCACATCAATAATTATTACGGCGGAGCATTAAATAATTGAAAAACTTTGATGAAAGACAACAACAACTTTTGATTCCGTTTTACGATTTAGGTATATTTGAAATATTAGAGCGACAAAAAAAATATTTTTTAGTAAACTGGTTATTAAGTGATCATTTTTGAAAATCTCAACAACTGGGAGTAATTTAAGAGACCTTTCAAAAGGTTGAATTTTACTTTCGATCTCTGTTAGAAATTCAAAACTGAGTACCTATATCAAAAATTCATGTAAATGATTAATTTCGGGATCATATTGAATTTCCACGTGTATTTTGAAACGTTTTTATTTTTCATTTCACGGGAGGTTAAAATACTATAGACTTAACATTTTAAATGAAAAACAAATAACTCCTTCAAACAAATTTCAAAACAAAATACTTTCTTTTCATTCAAATTCATATAGGTATCTGACCAAAATCTTGTCGCAGAAGGACCAACACAAAAATACGAAATTAGGTGCCAATTATATAGTTTTCATTGAAACTCATTATTGAAAAATTTATTTTCTTATTTTGAGACACTTTAATAAAAAAATCACTGATCATTTTAATTTACCTAAATAAAAAGATGATGACTAATTTATTTTTTCTAGTCAAAAAGTATTAAATTTTGGCCCAACTACAGCGTTTCACATTAAACGATTTCTAAGATTTCAATGATCAATGGTAGTTCAATCAGTAAAATCAAGAAATTAATTTCATGTGGTTTGGTCAAAATTAATTTTTTTTGACAACGGTTAATAATCAAGTTATCACCAAAATTGGCATACAAAAATAACTGATTCTGCCTCAAAAATTGAAAGTTGAAAAGCACATTCTCAAAATAGTCCAAGAAAGTTAAGGTTTGATATAGAAAAAATTAGAGCTGACATTTTGCAGCGTGGTTCTGGTGATATTAACGAACTTTAATATCAGTTTTCGTATTCGAGACTCTTGCAGAAAAAAAGGTAGGCGGCCACGCCCACTTTTACCTCTACTTTCCTTATATCCTTGTTTCTTGCAAACGGCTTGAATGATTTGGATGAAATTTTCAAAATTTGTTTATATTAGCAAGACAAAAATTAAAAAAAAAACACTTAGTAAAATCCGCCCACCGCCACGCTAACTTTTCTTTTATCTTTGTTTCTTATATCAATTTTTTTATCCTTGTTTCATGAAAACGGCTTCAATGATTTGGATGAATTTTTTAACATTTGTTGATATTAGTAAGAGAAAAATTAAAAAATACTTTTAGTAAAATCCGCTCATTGTCACGCTCACTTTTCTTATAACTTTGTTTCTAAGGAATGGTTCCACCGATTTGGATGAAACTTTCAAAGTTTGTTTATATTAGCACGAAAAAAATTTAAAAAATACTTCTAGTAAAATCCGCTCACTTCCACGCCCATTTTTGTTATGTCTTTGTTTCTAAGAAACGTTTCCACCGATTTGCATAACATATTGAGAATTTGCTCTAATAGACGAAAAAAGGTTTAGAATAAGCTTTTTATTAAAATACACCCACTGCTGCGACCACTTTTCTTATATCTTTGTTTGGCGAAAACTGCTCCATCGATTCGACAATTTGACAAATAAATAAATCAAATATATTAAAAATAATGGATACAAGAATAGTATGCCAAATTTAATTTGGAGTTCCACAAAGAAATTTAATTTAATTTTGTATTTATTTTATTTATTATTATTATTGTAGGTTCCGTATCCTAAACAGTTGTATAAAAATTTCGCTGCTCTCAAGAAATATTAAATTGGTGTCTGAGTCTCTCAGTAATTTATATTTGGTTGTTAATGTTAATGAGATTTAAGCATGGAGAAAAACTAGCCGAACATATTTTACTCATGCATGCTTTCAGTGGCTGTGATAGTAAAGCTCACAAGGATGGACATATTGCAAAACCACCGAAAGTCCTGCTCAAGACTCACTTCTGAAAATGATTTCATACAAATGTACAGCTTGTGGCTGCCGAAAGGTCTTAAATGTACACCAATTTGTAAGAATTGCATATGGAGAAACCTGCGACAATAGTCGCTAGATTTATTTACTTAACGAAGATGACGAAGAAGAAATAATTATAAATGAACACAGTGAAAATCCAACTGATGAGAATTAATTACCAGGGGCCTATAACACAGAACAACAAGTCAACTGGTCAACAACTACTTGTTTGAATATACGTGTTCAACAAGTTAAATTCAATTCTGTAACACAACAAAAATTGTAACAATTGTTAAAAAATATAATTTCCCTCGACTTGTGGAACAAGTAAATCTTACGTGTTCAGTCGTATAGTAAGCGAAGTTGAATTTTGGTAAAGACTATGCGCATGTACAAATTGTTGTTTAATAATTTCTTTAAATATTGGGAAGAATAGAAAAATCAAAATGAAAATTAACGCCAATTTTGTATATACGTAGGTATATTCGTAAATACTCGATTCTCATTTTTCTTCACAATTTGGAATACAAAATTAAAAAGCTTTACAAATTAGTTAGATATACTTATGTATATAATTTCTGCAGTGCTATATTATGTTCAGAACACATTTCATACAAACAATTTGGAGCGAAAACTATGACAAAAATAAAGGGATGTATGAGGCGTTTTTTGTGTAGTACTATAAGCTTAGGTTTAAAAACGATTCCAAAAATGTAATCAAACTCAATTTCTTGAGGTTATAAAATTTTTATTTTTAATCTTAATTTGATGTAGCGTTGAAATGTTCTCGAAAAAAATATGACCTTACTTTTATAACAAGGTTAGACATTTTCTTACAATATTATTAACATTCTTTAATAATTTATATTATATTATTTGTTATTATTTCGGAAAAATGTTTGTACTCTATAAAAAAGAACACCAAAAAGGTTCGAAGATAAAATGTCGTCAGCTGCTTTGACGAAGCTGCAAAAAAAAAACTTTGCGTAAGTTAAGCCAACAGTACCTACTTCTGACTCTTTGGACAATAAATTATTTCAAAACAAGAATAATAAACAATTTTAATTCAACTTTTAATGAAAATTAAAAAAAAAAATGTTCAAAATAAGCTTCTCTTTGAACTCAATTATCTCCGTTCGAAAAATTTAAAACTTTAAAAATGCACCATCATCAAATTCTTATGCAAAAGCATCCGATATAAAACTAAAAAAAATTAAAAGAAACAGTTCACAACTTGAAAAATATTCTGGAAACGAAATATGTAGCAACAAATTTGAACACATTATTATTTGGACTATTCCAATTTAACCCAACAAAATTTTGAAGTAAAAGGTTGGCTCAAACAAACAACATTTATTTTTTTCTAATTAACAAACTAGTTTCGATTTTTATTTTGTATTTTAAAGTTGGAATTTAGTTGTATCAAACAAATTTTTCATCCAAAATAAAATTGTGATTAAACATTTTGTATAATCTTCCGTATCATGTGCATACATATATTTATATAAACAATATATTATATATAATGATATAAACAGGTAAACACTATATAAAATCAATCTTTTCCCAACTTGTTCACTCTAAACAAGTTTGAAATCGTCAGTTAGAATTTTTAAACTATTCAACAATTGAAAGAAGATTTAGTTAAACACTTGTTGTTTCCAGTTACAGAACCGTTTAATATATAAAATTTCCCACTTGTTGAAAGACCTAAAAACAATTGTTATAAATTGGGAAGACTTGTTACGTGTTACACAAATTTTGAACACCTGTTGAATTTTGCTTGTTAAACAAGTACTTGTTGTATTGTGTTATAGGCCCCAGGTCCTTCTCAAAAACGTGCTAAAAATAATTAAAATCAAGGAAAAAATTTATTTATTTATTTATTTGGTATTTCTTTAAAAAATATCATATGTTTGCCCGCACTGATTGTTTTCTATACTGGACCACGGACATTTCCGAACATCGCTTGAAAGTCCACATAAAGGCAGTAAGCACTAAGCAGAAGTTTGTTTGCTCTCTTTTGACGATGAAATTTATTGATTCGAATTGGTAGGGTCCTTTAGATCGTCTTATTATTCATAACTTCGAAAACATTAAAATATCTTTCTTTATTTCATATTTACTCCATCGGTTTATCAGATTTGACAGTTCATTTTTATTTATGACAGTTAAATGTAATGACAGTTAAATGTAATGACAGTTAAATGTATAGAAGAAAAATTCTAATGTCAAAAATTAATAAAACTAAATGAAAATAAAATTAGATTTTTTAAATGAAAATAAATTAAATAACTTAAAAGTGGAAAGTGAAAGTAAATATTGAAAATCATCATGCCTTAAATACTTTGAATTACACTTAACATAAGAACAAAAAATACCTACGAGATAAAGTTGAATTGGACGTTAAAAAGGCATCATATCGATTGCTCTTGTGGCTAAAAACTTTAGTTTAGATTAATTTTAACGAATAAATTTTAAAAATAGTCAAAGGTAATAAAAAAATCGATGTAAAATTTTTAAATGCAATTTTATATTATGTACTAATTTTTTTGACACCGATTGCAAAATTATAATAAAATCGGTCGAGCGATTAAAAAGCTATATATATATGAATAATTAAAAAAAATAAAGCAATTTTTTCAAAAAGCGTTAAAATTCTATTTCCGATACGATTTTTTCGCAAAAACCACAAAGGCATATTTTTGCAATCATTTTGGTCATTACAGGTGAGTTAGAGCTGTTTTCGAGAAAATTTAAAAAAATAAATAAAATCATTTTATGGGAGCTACCCGTTTTAGATGATCTGAAAGGAAAATTCGAATTTTTCCTCTGGGAATCGCAAAAAAAAGATTTTTACCAAATTTTAGCTCAAATTACAACGCACATACAGACGCACAGAAATATATAGGACGGTGTTACGAAACCCACTTTTTCGGCCTTCTTGGTCATCGTTGAGTTTGCTTTTCGTCGATTTCTTTTGGCACACGAAACCAATACTTGTCCTATAAAGCAAGTAACAATTAAGCCAAGCCCATTCGCCAAAATAAGACACTAATTATGTATCCCTAGGACATTTTTAGTTATAGAGTTCTTGAAATATTGTTTACGTTTCATAACTAATGCTATGCCATAGTTAAATCCCCTTAAATTATAATTTAAACCAATTTACCTAATGTAACACAATCTTTATCTCTATATGAGTAAAGGCAACTCGTTTTATTGGAACTCCAACTTGTTCACTATAACTCGTAAGTATTTTATACTTCTAAGCCAAGTTTGGTCAGCTAATTTATCTGCTGAATGCTATAATTGTTATATAGAATTCTTATTAAATGAGTTTTACATTCTCACAAAATTCCTTATAAATAATTTATCTTATCTTTCAAAATAAAATTATATTGCCAAACAACAAAATAATAAGATATGAGAGGTGTTTTATTCCATTCATTATAAATTCTTATTGCAAAATTTAAACTTAATATTATTATTTGCCTTATAACAAAGCGCTATTCGATTACAATAATATACATTCCACAATAAATTACGGTCAAAGACACTTAGAGAGAGATACTTTTTCTAAAACCATAAGACCAACTTCATGGCTTAATACCTAACCTACCTACCTACCTACCACAAACGTTCAAATAAACCGACCGACACAATACGAAACAAAACTGGATAAAGAAACCCGGATTCCTTTTCGGATTTGTATTTTTTTATTATTATTGAAATTACAAAAAAAAAATAATACGATTTTCCTAAGAAAAAACTCGTTTTGTTGCCACCATCATGAAATGAACGCGATCTGATCTCTTTTGGTATTCAGTACTCGAACCTGCATTTTATAAATGTGTGTTTGTGTTGGAACTTGCACTGCACATGATGATGCACACAATCCATACACCATGATGTGAACTTTAAACGTTCACAACAACAAAAAATGAAACACGTTCTTAAAAGAATATAATAAATGAGTAAATAATAATAATAACAACAAAACTTTAGTTAAAAAAAAAGAAGTATAGAATCTACAAAAGAAGAAAATTGCAATGCAAAGATGCAAAAGTATTGGTTGAGTGCACGAAAGAAACCAAACGAGAAGAAGAGGTATGGTGTTTTGTTGCATTAGTTTTTTTTTTTCTTGGTTAACCACGAACTAGTAAATACAGGGTAACCACAGTTAAAATTGAAGCATTCGATTGATAAAAATTGTATATGTCTTTATAAAAAAATATGTTATATAGTATTCTAAATCTATGTACCACATGTAACGTACAATTATACCTGTATATATAGACAAATGCATTCATTATAGGTATATACTATATACACAAAACTTGAGCTCGCGATTTCAAGCGTGTATCGAATTACATGCGTATTTTAACACGTGTACACGTGTAGTTTCTTAATACACGTGTGAATAAAAATACACCTGTAATTATAAAAGCGGCGCTTTTTGTGTAACTGATCGGGGTTAAGCGACTTCAAGATATTTTTACAGTGTTAAAGAACGGTTTTAAGGTTATATTTAATATTATGTTACACTAAGAACATAAACACATAAATAGTTACGGCATTGTATCTATTTTTCAACGTCTTTTGGACCCCAAAACATCTTAACTGCTGGTAACACTTTTAAAAATAAATACCCGTGTAAATATAAATATGTACACAGATTCATACAAGAATAATTTAATTACACTGGTAACACTGGTGTACATTAGGGTGGAGCGTCAATTTTTTTTTCCGATTTAGCTATTCGAATAGCACTAAAAAGATGCGTAGTTACGTTAAAAAATAAAAAAAAAAATTGTTTTCTTAGCCCTCTACCACAGGTCAAAGTTTTGCAAAATTGGAAAAAAAGTCGTATTTTTGTTTGCTTTATTCTGTATTTCCGAAAGTATAAATCCTACAAAATAATATTTGTAGTAAAAAGAAAGATAATTAAATTTCCTATAAAAAATGTACAACAACTTATATTGTATGATTAGCCGTTCTCGAGATACAGTTAAAAGGCGCTACATAAATTCAAATTTTTAATTTATATGCGCTATGGAAATCTTTTTTATCTGGAGCGAGTCACAAGTCACATCACCCCCTTTGTTGGATAAAACTAGCGATCAGGATTTTGAAGAATTTCTAAAAAAAAAACAAACTGTTATTGGCTTGTCATTTTCGGACTTCCTTTGTCACACTCAAGCTGTTGAGCGCTGTGTGAAGATAGTGACCGAAGCTTCAATAACATGAGCTGATGAAAAGGCCAGAGACGGGCTAATAAAAAATAAGATATAATATCCTCGAAATATATTGCCATTTTTCCACACAAAAAAAAATTACAACTTAAAAAATAAAAAGTTTAATTGGGTTAGTTTCTGAATGGCGTATTATGAATTTTTAAGTTTTTATTTTCAAGTTTTGTGTTAATTTATTTGTCTAAATGTGTTTTCTTTTTTCATGAATGATATCATATAATTTATTTCGAAATTGTGAAATAATTTTAACGTTTCCGAAAAAAAAATTTTTTTTTCCAAAAAGTCGAAACTTTGAGCTAAGGTAGAGGGCTAAAGATTAATCCAAGCTTTTTTTTTATGTCAAATTATTCTACTCATCGAGACGCAAAAAAATGGAGGTATTCGAAATTTTTTTTTTCTTTTCTTTTATTTTTCTCCATACATCGACGCTTCACCCTAGTGTACATGTACACGTGCAATAGAGGTCTTTACACAAAACCATACAAAATATATAGGTACATAGGATATTAAAAACATTCAAGTCCATTCATAAAATTTTGGAACATGACTAGAGAAACGCCAATTTATATTGTTATAGCGGTTTCCCATTAAAAGTGTGTGTTTAATTAACGAGCTTTGTGCGACTTGAAAAAAAAACCTGGATTCACGATGTAAAAATATGCCCAATAGCGATAACTGTTATAAATTTGTATTTTTCCAGCCTCATCCTTAAAAACTGTACAAACACTTCAAATTGCACTTGAAAAAAAAAAAAAAAAAAAAAACATCTATGTCTTTTTATACTTGCCGAAAAGCAACCATTTTGCAGAATAAGGTTTAGCAATTCTTAAGTGAAAGAGTGGTTAAAAAAATAAACTTTGTATGTCAATTTAATATATGTATGTATGTTGATCCTTTTTCGATGTTTTTTCTTTATTAATTCCGAAAAAAGAAGAAAAAGCCTTCAAAAGGATAAGTGATAGCTCACAGGCATGATAAAGTTAATAACATAAAAAGGTTGCCTTTTTACATTTTGCCTTATGGCCTTTTTTTTTACTTTCGATACATATCATACATATGAACCTACTTAAATAGGGAATGTTTTTGATTGTTAATAAAAAATCGAACTCGAGATTTTAATCAGACCATTACATTAAGATGATGGAGAATGCGAAAAAATTGGTTTCTATAGGGGGGGGGAATTGAAATTTGTTTAGCTTTAAAAATAATGTTAATATTGTTGATGAACTTTTTTCTGTGTTAACAGTAAACATCAGCTTTCGGAAATTATTCCCTGCTTTGTTTTGTGAATAAGTCCTGAAAAATCTCTAAAAATTTTATTTCCATGGAAAGAAGTAAAATAGTCGGAAATTTCAGACAAAATGTCATTAGTTTTAGGTTTTTACATTTTCTCGAAAAAAATAGACAAAAAATTCTCCAAAAAATTTCCGGTATTGCTTTCTCAATTTTCATTTAAAAATTTCGACTTCTATTCCAAAATTTCTGTCAGAGAAATTTCTAGCCCTTTTTCCAAAACTGTTTCCGGTGTAATTTTACATTTTGGTGAACTAAATTGCCAGAAACTGTTTTAACAGAGAACTGAGTTTCTCATTAACGTTTTCACCTATTTCGATAAATTTTTTTTATTAAAAATAAAATTATTTTTGATGTTTTTTTTTTAACCATTTAAAGAATTTATTTAATGCTTATTTACATTTACATCATTCTTTTTTCTGTCTTTTTCCGTATTTTTAAGATTTTTGACTAGTTAGACAGTGTCTTACAGCGTTTACAGTGTTGGTAATAGTTGGAAATATGCTAATATTACACTAGGCAAGGTTAAGATAATCGATTTCGTTGTCTGAGTTAGATTTCTCTTTAACAACAATTAAACATTTTTATTTATATCTTGGACGACTGGACGATAGTCAACGTTTATAAATACGACTGTTAGTGTATAAGAGCCAATTAAGATAGGTTAACCGTGTAATTTTTGACTCTATTCCCCTTCAAGCCAGATGAAGTTTGGTTAGTTACTACGAACGTCTAGATTAGGGTGGTCAATCGTTTTTCAGTAAACTTTTACCACATGATTTAGAAGAAAAGATTGTTAGGATGTCATGACGGTTTAACGAAAGACTTGGGACACAATTGTTTTTAGTGATGTCTGAGGTTGGTTCAGGAATCTTGTCAAAATCTTTAAAAAAAAATTAATTTAATATGCAGACCCAGGCAACAAATAGCCAGGTTCGCTTCAACCTGTACCGGACACAAGCCAATAGGATGGCATGTGGTGAATCTGGGCACTCCTTAAAATACTTTCTGTCGTAGTGTTGTGAGACCAACAGAAGAAAGAAATTTCCTCATTTCATGTACCTACTGTTCTAGTCAAAATTAATAGACAACCCTTAAAAGCTTTTCGATCTGCAGTACATTAGGACTTAATCTATTTTCTTAATGCGGCGAAATGGCTCTTAAGACGAACTTCGGTAACTTCAGAATCCTGTTCTCCAGGAAATTCAGAAGACCGTCAGTAGTTAGAGTATATTAGATTTTTAAGGAACCTGGAGTCCCAGTTGTAAAAAGGAGGAGTCAATATGACTAAAGAGTCCCGAAGGTACCGCTGAGTCTTCATGAGTCTTAGAGTTACCATAGTTTGCGACAAAGTATTTCAAAAATCATGATTTTTTTATATCTCGAGTGAATTTTTGTAAGTCTAGCTGGTCCGATACGTTGCGTTTTTCTGTACCTTTTACTTTTGTAAAGGTAAAAAATTGATTTTGTAAGTAATTTTAACAGTCTTGGCTTCTTTTTCATTTTTATAAACTATATTTACAGGTCTGGCAGGTATAAGAGCAAATTACGTCTGACAAGCGATTTTTGTTAATAAAAAAAAATTGAATATCAGGATTTTAATTCTGAAAAAAAATTATTGAAAACACAACAGTGACACTTACAATATTGTACTATAGCTTTTTGAAAGTTTAAGATCTATTAATTTTCAAAATCATTAATACATTAATTAATACATTAATTTTCAAAATCGAAATTAAATTTTTAATTTTACTGTCACCTGTGGTCTATTTCTATATATTGGTCTATAAATTGGTAAATAGACCACTGATTGCAAGAACCATCTAACTCGATTTTTAAATTTTCGGGTGCTTGGGTTTTTGCTACTTTGAATCGATTCGCATAGAATTTTGTAACCTTTACTACAACCAGTAGCGCAAAAAAAATATGGCGTTATTATTTTACCAGTACCTACTACCATGCAAAAAATGGAGCCTGAAAAAGAGGCCAAAAAGTTTATTATCTTTAATATTCAATACTCTTTTCAATGTCTAGTCGATCACTAAAAAGTAGATGGTTCTATGTCTTTTGGTTTTTGAGAAAATTTTAAATTACGAAAACTATACTTTATTCCAATGGCGAAATTGTCATGAGAAATTTGACGTAAGGCCAACTCCAAATATGTAATTTTAACAGTCTTATTTTTTGTATCATTGGGTTCTAAAAACATCTATCAATATATTTATTAACACGTTTGGCACGACTGGCACGGTTTTAGCAACGTGCCAGACACTATTTTGTAACTTGAAGAAAAACATAATATGATTTGGTTCATTTATCAAACTATGTACATGATGTTGGCATAAGATGCAACAAAAAGCTAGGGGGTGTAAGTTTGATCAAGAGAAGAAAAAAATATGGTAGGGGGGGATCAATTTCCCTGTTCAAACGGGAAGGGAAATGTTCAGAAAAAATCCATTTTTTTAAGCCATAAATCCATATTTTAATTCTGTTTTTAAATCAAATTTTTACAGTAACTTGTTTTGGAAAAATTAATTTTCAAATTTAAAATTTTGAAAAAGAAAATGTTTAAAATTTTCAAACTAATTTTATTCAAAAATTGTTAAAGTAGTATTTTTGTTTCCAATATTAAATACTCTTATATAAATTTTTAATCAAATACTAAAAACCAGGGGCCTATTTCACCAAACACTTTTCACTTTTCACTTTGCAACTTTGCACTTTTACTTTGCAAAGTTTGATTCACCAAACGCAAATTTGCAAATAGGAAATTATTGAATTGAAAAGTTTTCCTCTTTGCAAAGTCTTTGCACTTTGCAAATTTTGTGAAACACATTGCACTTTTACTTTGCAGGAATTTTTTTTTTGCAAAGTTGCAAAGTGAAAAGTGAAAAGTGTTTGGTGAAATAGGCCCCAGATGCTTAAATGTCTTCTAGTTTTTGAAAAATCGAAAATAACAAAAATAAGTTTTCTTTAATTTGACTTCAATCCGTTGTTTAAATAGATTTTATTACTTTTTATTTTTCTCAAAAACTAGAAGGCATTTAAGCATCTGGTTTTAAGTGTTTTCGACGTTGCTAACTTTGCTAGTACAAATGGTACACGCTGTTCCTGGATGATCACACAAGTGATCATAAAGTTCCGATGCAGTGCAGTAGGCAAGTATTTGCCTAGTATGGCACAGTGTAGAGGGTTCAGGTACAGATAGGAATCCAAATGATTGAGTGTTTGTTTCAAATACATATTTGTTACAATAAGACGATCAAATTGTTTAGCCTAGTAATTGTCTTACCATTTTACTACCATCTCTAGCTTGAATTTGTATTGCAGTGTTTTTTTTTACGATCGATTTTCTTTTTTATTAAAAACATTTTTTTTTTTAATAATTCATAAAATTTTCGAACTATTTTATTGGAAAAAAATATAAATAACAAATGAAGTTCGTTCGACAATTAATTACACAAAAACTAATTCACATTATTTTAACCATGTTCGTTTATTAAATTTTGATGCACCCTGTAAATGAAACAAGAAAACTCAATCAACAAACCATGTAAGTTTTTTTTCCATTTGACTCCATTGTTGTTTCCATATAAGCCAGAAGTGAGTAACCGGTTTTTTACTTTAGGTATACGCTTTACGATTTTCTTTTAATTTTCTATTTTGAAAGGAAAGAAATTTTGAGTGCGTTGGCATTTTATTCAAAAGTTGAAAAAGTGGAGAAGAGTTATTATTAAGTATATAAGTAAGGTGCTATAGGATGTAATATAACTTAAGTCTCTGTTAGAATTCCTCCTTTTTTTCACACAAAAATAATAAGTTCCATGAAATATTATGGATGACGACGCGGACAGATACAGGTACGATATATATGTACATTAATCAATGACTCTTGCACATTTGAAATTTTATCACACGAACTTACTTATACAGATTGAATTTCATTATAATGAGTCATACATTATTTATTATTCTTTGTTTTTTTTTATTTTTTTTTTTATTTTTGGTTTAACGTAATGTAGCGTGTAATTGAAGGTCGTGAAATTTAAATTATGAAATTCAATGCATTTATGATGGATTACTTTGTTGATAGTGTTGACACATTATGCAAAAGAAGTAATTTATTGTTAAATTGAAATGTCGTCGTTGTAGCATCCGTCACGTGCGTCGTTGGGTTGAGAGAAGATAAGAGATCTTTAGTTTATGTCTAATAATTTCAACACATCACTTATTAGCCTCGCCTAAATTTTTTTAAACTTAAAATGGCATTATGATGGTTTAAGGGAAGACTAAAAAAAGTTGCTAGAAAGGTGGACTATTACCTACGAGTCCAAAATAGTATTAACTAAACTCAGTTACATTTTTGTAAAGGTTTATTTATATCGATATTTTTCTATTTGATAGAAATTTACTCTCAAATTTTGAAATATGTATATAAGTACAAAACGTGAATGGAGCTGTAAAAAAAAAGTGCAACATATTGTTACATATTAAAATTCTAAACTGTTTTTTCCATCGAAAGTGTGAACAAAAGATCCATTTAATCCCATCCTTATTTCCAATGACCTTTCATATATGAATCAAAGCAAACACAAAGGCGAAAAAGCGAATGGCAACATCCATTTCAATTCCATCACCATCAGTAAATGTCTTAAAAACTTTTATTTATACAAAAAACCGATAACAATAGCTTTTTACTAAATGAAACTTTAGAATCAAAAACTTAAAAAAACCCACAAACTGTAAAATGTATAACACGTTTAGGTTTCTCTCAAGTATTATGTTACACATTTTAACTAGAATATTAGAGACCATCAAATTCGCATTCAGATTACGAGGTAGATGTTTATAGCACATTTGCTTAGATGTGTGCAGTATTTTTTGTTTGTTTGTTTGTTTATTATTCACTTTGCTTAAACAAATTTCAAAACTCAAATCCACTTTATATCATCATTGTGTATATGTACCTATTTGATGTTATGTTATTTTTATGTGTGTGTTTGTTGTTGACAAAAATGTACCCAGTCAGCCAAACAAAAATCACATAAAAATTGTTATGGCGGTCCTTGAGGATTTTGGATTATTCAAATTTATATACATACATAACTTTATGTAAAAAAATAAATTCAAAGAAAATATTATGACATAAACTAAAACATTCCATTGGATATATGCATATAATATTGTGTAGGGGAATGTGTGGTAATTTTGGATAATATTTGTTTTTCATAAAGTGTAGTATTTCATATTTACAAAAATTGTATATTTATGTTACATAAAATTTATCGTTATTTTTTTTTTGTTCCAATGCGAAAAATAAAATCCTATGCAAAAATAAAATTCATTAATTCATCGAAATTTTATGTGCTACATGTACCTATTCACATTTGGATTGTGCACTTTATACATAGTTATACAAAGGACCAATATTTAATGTTATGTGACCACATAATTTTATTTGCATGCAAAAAAATTTTCTTGTATGCGAAAAAATAATGTAGTGAATTCAAACGTTTTATAGTTTGCAAAAATAAAAATAAAATCAATTTCTAGTCTTTCAGTTTTTTTGATCAAGATTAATAAAGCACTATACGGGTTGTCTACATTAAGTCCCACATTTTTGGCCTACGTCATTTTAAAATACAATGCAGAGAATTGTTTTTATACAAATTTTAAATTGTGATAATTTTTTTGATTTCATCAAAAAATGTTGCTTTAATTGACAATTTTTAAGAAAAAAATTATTTGAGGAGGGTCTTTTTTCCCCAATTTATAAAGGTGGGGCTATTTTATACACACTCAAAATTTGAACAATTTTTTTTTCAAAATAGATTCATTTTTTTTCCAAAGTTAAAACAATTTGTTAATTTTTTTTTCCAAAATTACAACAATTTTTTTTTTGCAAAATTAGACAATTTTTTTCCAAAGTTAAAACATTTTTTCCAAAATTAAAACATTTTTTTCCAAAATTAAAACATTTTTTTCCAAAATTAAAACATTTTTTTCCAAAATTAAAACATTTTTTTCCAAAATTAAAACATTTTTTTCCAAAATTAAAACATTTTTTTCCAAAATTAAAACATTTTTTTCCAAAATTAAAACATTTTTTTCCAAAATTAGAACAATTTTTTTGTTGCAAAATTTAAACAATTTTTTTTAGAAAATTAGAACAATTTGTTTTTGAAAAATAAGAGCATTTTTTTTTCAAAATTAGAACTTTTTTTTCTAAAATAAGAACATCCAAAATTAAAATAATTTCTTTTTACAAAATAGGAACAATTTCTTTTCCAAAATAAGAATAATTTATTTTCCAAAATTAGAACAATTTTTTTTTTCAAAATTAGAACAATTTTTTTCCAAAATTAGAACATACATATTTTTTTCTAAAATTAGAATAATTTTTTTTTAAATTAGAACAATTTTTTTTCCAAAATTTGAACAATTTCTTTTTCCAAAATAAGAACTTAATTTTTTTTTCCAAAATTAGAACTTATTTTTTAACAATTTTTTTAAGAAAATTGGAACAGTTTGCTTTTGCAAAATAAGAGCTTATTTTCGAAAATTAGAACATCCTAAATTAAAATAATTTCTTTTTGCAAAATTGGAACTTTTTTTTCTAAAATTAGAATAATTTTTCCAAAATTAGAACATTTTTTTTCCAAAATTAGAATATATTTTTTTTTCAAAATTATAACTTTTTTTTTTACAAAATTAGAACATATTTTTTTTTAAATTAAAACATTTTTTTTCAAAATAAGAACAAATTTTTTTTTCAAACAAATTTTCTTTCCGAAATGGGTGCAAATATACCCCAAGGAGTTTTTTTAAACGTATTCAAAAAAAGTAATGCCAATCCGAAAATATCCTGGAAATATAGAATTAAATTAGATGAATAAAAAAAAGTGGGCATTTTAGTGGGTGTGTCGATGGTTGGGTTTGGAAATATCTACACATAAATATCAGTTTGCAGAAGTAATCGTATATGTAATTTCACTTTTCTGAATTAATACCAACTTTTAAAATATTCTTCCAAATTTTCAAAAAAAAAAAATCAATCTTTAAATCAACACTTTTTTTGAAATCTTAAAAAATTCGATTATAAAAAAAAGTTTTTGACACCTACACAATTTTTTACAAAAATAACGATACCTATCATAAAAAACCCAAAAAAAAACCCATGAAAAATCTATATTTCTCAAACACGACACCAAAGATTTTGATGAAACTTCGTTTTCGTGAGAAAAAAAAACTATTGACAAATGATTATAGTGAAACTGATAACTGAAATTGATTAGAAATAATATCGATATGTGATTTTTTACAAAATTAAATAGCAAGAAATTTTATTCTCAATGTTAGTTTTAGTTCAAAATTATTAATTTCTAAGTTATGTTGTTATTTAAGTAAATAAACGATATGATTTAAGTATAATAAAAAATTTAAAAAAATTTTAAATTAAGACTCAAACAATTTTTAAAATTGAGAAATATAATTCTAAAAACGCTACTCAATGATAGTTGACCGAATGAACCCTATATTCAAACAAAAACCCCACTACACCCTAAGGGATAAGACAACAAAAAAAAAATAACGACTAAATTATTAGATACATTCTTCTTTTTTTTCCATAAAAAAAAGCTTTATCCTATGTTTGCTGTAAATACGTATAAAAACCTCACCACATCATATTGCATGTTATAGCAGAATTAATAAAATTTATAGATACTAATTTACATACATACATACATACCTATACACATTTTACGATGGTAAAATAAAATTAATTTTAATTAGTAAACGCACTGTCATTTTGTATTGGTTTGTATATGTGGGTAGGATGTTTGTCTGTCGAATAAGGATTAATGTTCGCGTAATACGTGCGTAAATAATCATTTGCGAGACAAATGACTGTGACCTACCTTCTCTGTGAGTTGAATATATTATTAGGTAGGTAGATATATAATTTCTAACCTAATAGCACTTTAACATTTATTTACTTACAAATATATAGGAGTAGGTATATTATTTGCAAAACGTAAAGTTTTAAGGTATTTTCTTTTGTTGTTGCTTGGCAACAATGTGATATTTAAGATAGAACTACCCAGACAACAACCTTTAATTTGATGGCAATATAATCCTTATCCTTTAAATCATATACCCAAGGGTAATAACTATTTTGAAATAAACATTCGCGTATAGTATTGTTTTGTGGAAGAGTTGTGGAACAGAGTGTTACAATAGAAATATCTGAGCATGACACCACCATACTTTTTGTTCATATTTTTTTTATTATGATAAAAAAATGGTTATCAAAAAACTTCAAAACAATGTTTTATTTGTACTCGTATGTTCATTTTTTGTACAATATCTGCAAATGAAATATTTTATATAGAAATTGCTTTGTTTTTGCGTTGATAAATTGCTTACAATGAAGAGGGAATTTATAAAACAACACAATTTGAGTAGATAGCTGTGTTTTGAACAACAAACTAATTTACAGTAAAAACATAAATATATATATACGTAAATTATTACATCCTTGAAAATCTTAAAGCCTCCAAAATTTAATGAAATACTATAATAATTTAGTTGCGAGACAGCTTGTGGAGAACCAGGACTTAGTCTCAACAATTCTTGTGGGCGATGTTGTAAGTCGATATAGGAATGGAAGAAAACTACTTAATTTTCTGTCAAATACGAACGTCTTAAATCAGAGGCACTTTTATCGTGAAAGATATAAATAATAGGTTAAAATCTGCCTATTTCTCGAATAAATTAAATAAGTGATGTTGCTAATATATGTACAACCTGCAAACTAACTCTGTTAATATTACCCGAGTGAACTAGGTTGAAAGAAATAGGTTAAATTAACACCCTGATACGGTTAAAGCGGACTAAATTAAAAAAGTATCTCGGTTAGTATAACAAGTTTCTCGGTTAATATAACAAAGTCTTTCGTTTAATTTAACCTTCTTTTAGTTTATCTTAAACAATTTCATTTAACCGAGGCGTCTATGTTAAAATTAACCTAATGAACTACGTTGTTTTTATCCGAAACTACGTTATTTTAACCCATTATTTCTTAACCCACAGAAAAAGACACTCGGTTAAAAATTGTTTTTCTGCGTGATATGTTAACTCTTAGGAGATCACTTCATCCCAAGAGTCCCAAGGTACCCCTAAACAAAAAAAAAAACCTTTTTGGTGGAATATGCTGGATTCGAACCCCGACCTTAAAAACCAATTCGCCAAATGGTATACTTCTCTCCAGTTAAAAAATGGTGTTATTCTCCCTTCCGCCTTCATCATCCACTTCTTTTAAAACATATAATATAACGATTGCCTATTGTAACGGGTGGCGCACCAATTGTGCTACAATAAGAAATTCAAATAACTTTTTTTTTAATCGATGTATTTCATTTATTTTTTTTTTATTGGTTAGAAAATTAAATTTTATTTTAAATAGTTAGTTGCTTTTAAAGATTATAGACCGCAAATGACCTCCACGCTGTCCCACGCATATGCGGCACCTGGTCAAAAAATTATTCATTGCGGCCTGAAGAGTTGAAGTTGGGATCGCCTCAATTATTGTCGTTATGGACTGCCTTAATTCAGTTAAATTCCTGGGCTTCGTTTTATACACCTCTTGCTTGACATAACCCCATAAAAAGAAGTCTGGTGCAGTCAGGTCAGGTGACCTTGGGGGCCAGCGAAGAGTGGAGTTCCTAGAAATTAATTTGTTTGCGAATTTTTTGTTTAGCTCCCCCATAACTGGTCTGGCTATATGTGCAGTTGCTCCATCTTGCTGAAACCAAACGCTGTTGAATGGTATACGTCTTCGGCGCAGTTCTGGGTAAAAAAAACTCCTTCAACATCTTTAAATAACGGTCCCCATTGACAGTAACGGTTACACCGTTTTCTTCAAAGAAGTACGGCCCGACAATACACCTTAATGAAACTGCGCACCACACAGTGACTCGTTCTGGGTGCAGTTCCGTCTCATGGAGCATTTCTGGATTACACTCATTCTATATACGGCAATTTTGCTTGTTTACATTGCCGTTAAGATCAAAATGGGCCTCATCAAACATGAACAAACAATTGATCAATGTGTTGTCTTCTTCGGCCATTGATATCATTTTTTGGCAAAATTCCAGGCGAACAGGCAAATCCTGAGGGTTTAACTTGCTAGTAATTTGGACTTTGTACGGAAACAAGTTTAAATCGTCATGAAGTATCCGTTGTAATGACCGTCTACTAATTCCAATTTGCCCCGATAAGTTTCGGGTCGAAACGTTCGGATTGGCCTGTATTGCAGATGCTACTGCTGCGATTGTATCCTGAACCCGAACATTGGCATCTCGATGGTACGGCCTTCGTGCGATGCTTCCAGATTCGGCAAACATGTTTACAAACCTCATAATGGTCCATCTACTCGGGGGATTACCGCCAAACTCCCGCCTAAATTCCCTTTGGACGGAAATGACGGACCTCAAAGCATGGTACCGTTGCACTATCCAAATTCTTTTCTCCGTATCCCAAGCATCCATTTTTATAAATCTAAATAGTAACCTACAAAATAAAAAAAAAAATAAGCCGATTACTCACACAGAAAAAAAGTTATTACGTTTTATTTTTGTAGCACGATTCGTGCGCCACCCTGTATATGAATCACCCTGTACATTATTATTTTTTTTTAATAAAATGGTTAATATAGCTGTCTAGCTGCATTTAATAAAAACATTTTTTCGAATCTCCTTTTAGGAGAATTCTTTATTATTATTATTTATTCTGACATACTATAATAATATACCTATAGTAATTTAAATACGTATCTATTTTAAATTAATAATGACAGCACAAATTAATATATCATAACAGATAGAAATGAATCCATAAAGCAATATGGGTGCACGCACGCAAGCAGCACGCAAGCAGCACGCAAGCAGCACGCATAACTAAATTTATACTCTATACTCTTATAGACACAATTATTTCAAAGCTCAATATATTATACCATACAATCTTGATTACGATTTCAATTAAACAGCTATCCATCTCAATTATTATTGATGACAATTTATTAATAAGTTTAGTTTTGCGTGCGTCTTTTGCGTCTATATATCTTCTTTGTTAAATTCTTTCCATAGAAAAATAAATTAAGAAAAGATATATACTTGCATTTTCTGTTAATAGAGTGCTTTAACCCTTTATATCTCAAGGGTATTTTATTATACACAATCCATTTTTGTTTTGTTTTGGTTTATCATAATTTAGTTCTTAATAAATAAATACATAGATACATAATTAGATACACTGATAAACAGATTTATGTTTTTGAGATAAAGTTATGAACTGTTTGTATAATAACTTAAAGCAATTTATTGATATAACAGAGGAGAGGACCAATGGACGCTATTTATTTAAAGAGATTTGTAAATAATGCGAGCTCGAGATTTTTTATCAAAGATAACGGTGAAAAAGAAATAGAATTAAGGTGGTCCCCCAATTCGAGACCTGCCTAATTATATTTTTGTGTTGTAGTCTCCATGTTGTGTGTTTAATTTGAAAAATGAAAAATAAAATTTTTTTATTAAAAAAATATATCAATTTTTTTTTCGGTTAAAAATAATTAGGCAAATGAAAAGTAAAATTTTTTTTATTAAAAATGTATAATTTTTATAAAATAACTTAAATTTATTTATAACTTAATATCACCACATATTTTTATTCTATTTGAAGCGACGCGTATCGGTTTCATGAGCCACCATCGTCGCTTCAAATAGAATAAAAATTTGTTGTGATTTTAAATTATAAATAAATTTAAATTATTTTATACAAATTAAACTTTTTCAATAAAAAATCTTTATTTTTCATTTGCCTAATTATGTTTAACCGAAAAAAAATTTGATATGATATTTTTAAGCATTTAATAATATATAAATATGTACATCTAAAAAGCAAGTAAAAAAAATCACTAACTTGTTTTCAAAATATTGATTTTTCAAAAAAAAAAAAAATCAAGGCGTGTGACGCAGAACACTGTCAATGCGTTGACGGCTGCGTTGACACTCGGGTTGACATGCATTTTGGGGTCAATGCATTGATTATTTAGTGTGACCGTGTAAACGTCCTGTCAACGCAATTGGGATACATTGACGGAAAGCTCATCAGCGCGTTGACTGTATTTCAACGTTACCACAGCAGAATTTTTTACCGGGTTAACGTGGCCTGCGTTGACCTCCATATCAATTTGAAAAATTTCTGATTATGTAGAGGTTTTTTAATCCATCGACATCATAGGTAATCTTCAATGGAATTGCACAGTTTATAGCTTAAGGGGCCAGTTATAGCTTTCATTGAAACTCATCATTGAAAATTTAAATTTTAAGTTTTGAGACACTTAAAAAGCAAAATCAGTGATAATTTTGATGTCAATATAAAGCTATTGATTTAATTATTTATTTTTGCCAAAAAAAAAATAATTAATTTAAGTTAACACGTAAAATGAGTTTCTTTATTTCAATGATTGAACTACCTTACCATTGATCATTGAAATCTTAGAAGTCATTTTATGTGAAAGGTTGGGCCAAAATTAAATGTTTTTTTTTGACTAGAAATTATAATTGAGTCATCAGCTTCTTATTGGCATCAAAATATTCACTGATTTTGCTGTCAAAGTGCCTCAAAATAAGAAATTAAATTTTTCAATGATGAATTTCAAGGACAGCTATAACTGGCCCCTGACAGATAGATAACAAGGTAAACTTTGAGATAATATCCGTCTCTTTTTGCATTGTGTTTGTATATTTTTCATGTTTTTGTTGTCTTTTTTCTTTAACCTATCTTACCATAATAATAATAAAAAAGTACTAGATTTTGGATCATGAAATTGGTCCAGAAAAAAAAGCAAGATTACATTTGGTGTTGTATTTACTTGTAAAAATTTGATCCTGATCAGATCATGTGGATAATAAAATGCAGATAATATATCGAATATTTCGTTCCAAATGTGACCCGAAAGACCTAAAATCTTATTTTTCAAGAGTTCAAAGTAAATCTCATAAATTTATAATTTTTTAGAGGTTTTTTAATCCATTGACATTGTAGCCATCCTTCAATAGAATTTGACATTTTAGAGCTTGACAGATAAGCAACAAACTATATTTGGACGCATATTGAATATTTCGATCCAAATGTCATCCTTAAGTCCTAAAAAAGCCTTTTTCCGGAATAGATAGATAGATAGATCAATAAATTCTTTATTTTCGATTCTATATTGATACAAAGTTAGACTTAAGAATACGGACATGGCAATCTGCCCTCTGCCGGATATGCCATTTCATGAATGAGTTAGTAAAAAATTTAATCTAAATATTTCTATTTTTTAAGTGGTTTTCTAATCTATCGTAGGGATCCTTCAACTGAATTTGACAGTTTATTGATTGATTTAATAGATCTGTTTCTTTACTTCCCAAAACTACCAATTTTGACCAATTTAATTTTTTTATATGGACTTTGAAATAACTTTGGGTTGAAATGGGTAGTGGCAGTTTTGGGAAGTAAAGAAACAGACCTAATATTTTAATGTCGGTCGTGTGATCGTCAATGAGAAAAATGGTTGATTTTTGCTTGTGTCATCTCGGCTTCAACGCTCAAAGTTTTCGAATGTGGTCAAGCCTTTTGATCGTCATAGTTTAACATGCCAACGCGTTGACACCAATGTATAAAAAATGCGTTGACACAGATAACACGTCATTGCATTTTGGGACAACATTGACCGACGTCTGTCACTCGTGTTAACGTCAACGTATCAGGCATTGACACAGTCTACGTTGACAGTAAAATGATGATATTTTTGGTGACGTCAAGCAGTCAACAGATTGTCCATTTACATTGACTGTATAATCACAGCTTTATTCCTTCGCTAAACCACCTTTTTAAACGTCACTTTAGTAGAAATTTTGTTTTATTAATAAAATTTTACACTTAGTCCACAAAATAGAGCCTAACCCTTCGATATTCCACGTTTATTAATTTGACTGCAACAAAATTTCATTTTTGCTTTTAAATCATATGGAAGAGAAATATGCTGTGACTGTCTAGATTGAATCAGTTCAGTTCTTGTTCTCTTTACAGACAGTTCTATACTCTCGCTTTCTATAAATTTTCTTTTATTCATAATGGAAGTCCAATGTTCGGAATGTAATTTCTTAACTTCTAAAAGTGATTTGATTCTTTGCGGAGTTTGTCCATCGGGTTTTCATTTTAAATGTACAAAAATCAGTGAAACCATACGGGCTACGCTTGAATCAAATGATAACATATTTTGGAAGTGTGGTAGTTGCAAAAACATTTCCTTTTTGGGTTGCATACCTAAAATTAAAGACCTTTATCGATTCTTTGTTGATAATAAATCTGAGTTTGATTATCTTGTGAAGCCCCCGCGTTTAACACGCTCTCAGTCAAAATCGTCTGCTATAGTACAAAACAACAACAATAAACAATTACAGCTGTGTGCAGGAAAAAACACTTCTTCATATAGTCGATCTCTATACTCTCCTTTGCATAAAAACAGCCCCGCTTCATCTCCCGCCTTTAAAAGTGTTAACGACAAACCTTTCTTGAAAAGTAAAACACCGATACCCACGTCCAAGTTGAACATAAACACAAAACCAGCAAGCAAGCCACACTCTTCTCAATCACAGAGTGATGATTTTGCTATAGTTGATGCGCATAGTGTGAAAGCTCCGATTTTTAATGCTACTGTTGATGTGCCGCTTACTATTTCATCTTCTCTGTCCGCTGGTTCTGACAGTACTGAAACTGATGTTGATGTAAGCTTAATACCTAGCAAAACAGGTTTAGTAAATTTAAAGTTAAGACACTAAATATAAAAATACACAATATACCTTCATATACATATGTACATTGTACAATACTCCAAATTATTTTTCTAATAATGAAGAGTGCGAAGAAGGAAAAGTGCTTTAAAAGGATGAGCATTTTTCAGAACTGTTTTTGATATGATCCAAGTTGAAGATATTTGAAGCATTGTACCAAGCATTCTAGTTGCAGAGAGGTCATCTATAATAAAACGAATAAATTTTAAGTAAGAAGTTTATTTTTTAATAATACAAATTCTATATAAAGGGTCATTCATTTCGTGGTTTCAAGTTGGTTGCGCTGGTATTTGACACCTGTCAAACTCAGCTGTCATTTGAAGTGTCATAATATTAGTTGAATGTGTGCCATTTGCGATAATGGATCGTTTAACAATCGAACAACGCGTTAAAATTCTTAAAACTTACTACAAAATTGGTGATTCAAACGTAGCCACTTTTCGCGCATTTTTCGAACAATATTTTCTTCATCGATGAGGCACATTTCTCACTCGGTGGGTATGTAAACAAACAAAATTACCGCATATGGAACTCAGAAAACCCACAAGTGGTCGAAGAGGTGCCGTTGCATCCAGACAAAGTGTCTTTTTGGTGTGCTCTATGGTCGAAAGGTGTCATTGGTCTGTATCTCTTTGAAGATGCCAATGGGCAGACGGTTACAGTCAATTCGGAGCGATATGGTCGAATGATAATCGATTTTTTTGTGGCTGGCGATTGAAGATGATGACTTGGACGATATGTAGTTCCAAAAAGACGGGGCAACAAGCCACACAACACGACCAATTATGGCTTTATTGCGTGAGAAGTTTCCTGGTCCCGTAATATCACGTTTTGGCGACGTCAATCGGCCACCAAGATCATGCGATTTGATACCGTTAGATTTATTTTCTGTGGGGCTACGCAAAAGACCGTGTCTAAGCGAATAATCCCTAAACTCTAGGCACATTTAAAACCAACATTACTCAAGTTATGACCGAGGTACCGCCCGAAATGTTCGAAAAAGTGGTTAAAAATTAACTCAAAAGAATCGCATGCTGCGAATCTACCCGGGCCAGCCCTTTGAATGATACAGTAGAATCTGAGAAAGATGAACGGTTCTAAAAGTTGAACAGCTCGGAAAGATGAACGGAAAATTTTCACTTTTCTGTGTTCAAAAAGATGACCGGGTTAAAATTTTGTACTCGAAAAGATGAATACTTTATTCCCAACATAATTTTTTACTTCTTCTTTGCCTTTAGTTCCTCCTGAACAATAATTTTGAGCTTGTTTTAATTTGTTATGTAAATAATTTTTTATGTTTACTTTATCTTCTTCCTCAAACATACGTTGATGCTCGAAAAGATGAACAATTTGAAAAGATGAACGGGCCCTGTTTTATATCTGTTCATCATTTCGAGATTCTACTATATTGTTTTTTACACTTAATGGCAAGGCAAAGTCCAAACTTTATAATGAAATAAAACTTTCATAGAAAAATGTATCGCTGTGTGTTTTATTTTGCTTTACTTTTGAAACCGAAAATCGAACGACCCTTTACTACTTAAATACATTAGCCAAGTAGAAGACTTAGCACTGTTTTATTTGGACTTTTTTTTTATTATTGATTTAAAATAGCTTTTATCTTTACAAAAATTACAAAAAAGTCCTACAAAAATTGGCGTTTCGTCCCGGCGTTTTGTCTGTAGGTTTAGTATTTATATAACCAAGGAGAGCCATTGGGGCTGATGGCAAATAAGAAAAATATTCAAAATTAATTTAAAGATATTTATAAAGTTGACGTTATTTTATGGTTCCCAGCTGCAGCTACATACTATCGAAATGTGCCTACTTCAAGTATATGTATACTTATGTGACTAGGTATATACCCGAACTTAAGCTTTTCCATCATGACCAAATTCAGTTTGCGTAAAATAACACTATTAATCACACATCCAATCCAGAAAGATTAGATTGTATATCTCTGTCACATACCAACACATATCTCTGACAAATTTGTGTTGACTCATTTTGTTGTTGATGTTTATCCTGTTTGTTCATTTCTGCTCCAATTTTTCCATTCTCTGAAGAATTTTCATACAAAAATAAAATTAAAAAAAAAAAACTTTACAGGCCTTACAATATTATTCCACTGTGTCACTATAGGCCAATCAGCATTTTCAAATGAGCAAATATGAAGCGAACAAATTAGCTGCTGGTAGGTATACATACGAGTATAGCAGAGCAGAAGTATTTACAATGAGTTATGATATTGTCCTATACAAATACATTCAACATACTAAATGTACTCCTGCCGCCGTACCTGACTTCCTTTTATATTTCAAACTCTTTAGGGACACACAGTGCTGGACTATCCTTAAAATGGCCCAAATACACACAAGACACATGTGTTGAATGTTCATTGAAGAAAAACGAACAACAAGTTGTAAAAACATAACATCGCTGTTAAATGCTACACCCCGACAACATTCAACTTAAAAACAAAAAAACCAACATGTGTCGTATAACATGCGGGTGTCCTTAAGGGAATTTATACGTAGCCTAATCCGATCCTGTGGACTGCATACAATCATACAAACGAAATGGTGCTTCAGGGATATACTACTTGAAGCCGAAACAAAAAGTAAAAGGGAAAATGTGACACTAAGGCGGAAAACCACTTGACATTTATTTGGATTAAAACACCATCTGTCGGGTCGCTTGCTTTAATGTTTTGGTTATTGGGTCGCCTGAAACTCCTTGGGTACTTTTTATTTGTATTTGCCACCTTCAGATGTGTTGGCCTTATCTCTATATGTGTGTGTGTGTTTGTACGTGTGCACTCTGATGGACATAAATTACTGAGATAAAATCGTCAAAACTTGAAGAAAAAAAAAAAAAAAAAAAAAAAATACAACTGAATATGGAGGCGAGTATTTTTTGTTCACTTTTTTTCGTATTGGCCGTTGGCGATTTAGATATCCGAAGAAGTTGTTTATGTCTTGATGGCTTTTCAACAAAAAAAAAAAAACAAGTTGCTGTTCCTGAAATGTATCTCTATTTTATTTTCGCCCTCAAGAATAATGTTGTCGTCTTCGCCGTCGTCGTCGTCGTCATCCTCGCCCTGGCATAACATGAAAACGGAAAAGTTTCATGAAACTTCGTAAACACTTTGTTATCCATTAACACGTAATTAAAAACATTCAATAGCACACACAAAAATCATCTTCAAATCGATTGCTGAGAAGGAAGTGGGGTGGGTTTTGGGGTACATTAAAATTTTCCTCACCTTTTTATCGTATTCGTGTGTTCTTTTTAGAAAAGTTTTAAACGATTATGCGCGATAATATCTGTGTGTTTTAATTTAAATTTTTTTTTTTTTTTACTTAAATTTCATATGAGCGACAGAAATCTTGGGGAGTTTTTTAAATTCGTTTTATTTTTTTTTTTCATTCACATGATGATGGGCACGCAGTTTAGTTTTTTTTATTCTGTTCTTTTCTCTAAATATGGGAGTTTATCTTAAAGTTGGATCAAGTTATAGCAGGCAAGACAATTAATAATGTTAGTTTTTTTTTATCAGAAGACCAAGGTTAGGTTAGGTTAGGTTAGGAGGGGCGTGCCCAGCCCTGAGGCTGTGCGTACACGGGGGCCTGTTGGTCCATTGTGATCCCCTATAACAGAGATAAACACTAAACTAATGGTTCACATAGACTGGGTCATTTACGAACCAGCCCGTACTATCAATATATTTCCTCATGTTTGCCATTGAGACCTGCGCTAGATCGTCCAGTTCTCCAACAAATCTGCTCCCAAGGTAACGGAGGCGATTTGTTTGGAGGTTGGGGCAGTCACAGAGCAGGTGCTTAATGGTTTCTATTTCCTCAACATCCTGACAGCTCCTACAGAAATCGGGTGCGTATACACCAAATCTAGTGGCCATTGTGCCAATGGCACAGTGTCCCGTTAGTACACCTATCAGGGTTCTAATATTCTTTTTACTCAGCGATAGAATATACTGAGTTTCTTTTTCGTTGATTAGAGGCCATAAACTTCTAGAGATGTCACAATCGTTCCTGGATATCCAGGAGTTGTTGATTTTCTCTTTCGTTATTAGGTCTATCTTCCTTTTGATCACGCCAATCGGAACATCCGGTCTCGTGTCTGATTGGCTACGACTGTCTCTATTTGACATTGACCCTTCCCTTGCCAGTGCATCTGCTTTGTCGTTCCCTTCTATATTGCTATGTCCAGGGACCCAGCAGAGTTTGACTTGGTTGGAGTAACAAATATTGTTCAGTGTATTTCGACATTTTGCAACTGCCTTGGATCTTATAGTCTCACTGGCTATCGCTTTGATAGCAGCTTGGCTGTCCACGAAGAATGTGATCTCTGAAGAGCTCAGTTTCTTCCTGTGAACTATTTCGGCTGCCTTTTCAATAGCATAAATCTCAGCCTGAAAGACACTACATTCATCTGGTAGTTTATATGATTCTCTAATATTAAGAGCTTCACTAAACACTCCAGCTCCTGTTCCTTCTTCCATTTTTGACCCATCAGTGTAGAGAGGTATACCCTGTTCACCGAGTAGTGAGTTGGGTTCCCAACCATGCCTTTCGGGTATTAAAGTGGAGAAGTTTTTCCTAAAATCTATAACGGGTGGTACGTAGTCAGTAGTCTCATCAAGATCGTCATATCTTTTCAAGATAGACCCATGACCATAAGTGCTGTGCTTCCAAGAGTCCATTTCTTTAAGTCGAAATGCACTTTTGGCTGCTGTCCCCTTAATGTATTCGTCCAGGACTGGAAGGTTGAGAATGATCTCCAGTCCTGCTTGTGGTGTAGACTTCCGTGCCCCTGTTATTCCTATACAGGCTAATCTCTGTACCTTGTTAAGGTTATTGAGATAGCTAATCTTTTCTACGGCCTTCCACCATACAATCGAACCATAGGTGAGGATGGGTCGAACGATCGCCGTGTACATCCAATGGATGACTTGCGGTCGCATTCCCCACCGTGTACCGAATGTTTTTTTGCATGTATAGAAAGCACAAATTGCCTTCTTCATTCTTTCCTCTGTATTCCGTTTCCAGGTTAGCTTCGAATCAAGGATTACGCCAAGATATTTAGCTTCCTTGGAAAGTTTCAGAGGAATTCCGTTAAGTTTGGGAGGAGTGAAGTCCTCTAATTTCCTTTTCTTCGTGAACAGAACTAGCTCGGTCTTTGCAGGGTTAACCCCGAGACCGTGTTGTGCTGCCCAAAAGGATAGTTCCTTAAGCGCAGATTCCATAATATCTTTGATGGTGGTAAGATATTTACCTGATATCAAGATTACTATGTCGTCTGCATAGGCCACAGTTTTAATGCCCTTATTCCTAAATTTTGTAAGAATTTTGTTAACAACGAGGACCCAGAGCAGAGGTGAGATTACTCCTCCCTGTGGTGTGCCTCTTGCAACTGTTTTCTCGACAATAGTGTTCCCAAGTTGCGAGTTTAAGATTCTACCATTGAGCATGGAATAAATCCAGTCCACGATGGCAGATTCAACTCCAACCTCTTCCAGAGCAGATTTAATGGACTCCGTTTTAACGTTATTAAACGCCCCTTCGATGTCCAAAAATGCTGCCAGGGTGTATTCTTTGTGCTCGAGACTTTTCTCAATTTGTGAAACAACCTCGTGCAACGCGGTCTCCACTGACTTACCTTTAAGGTAAGCGTGTTGGGAGTTGCACAAGTTGTTTGGATTGAGGAGGTCCCTTACATGCAGATCAATGATCCTCTCCAGTGTCTTGAGGAGGAACGAAGAGAGACTAATCGGTCTGTAGTCTTTTGCAGTCGAGTGTGTCGGTTTGCCGGCTTTCGGAATAAAGACTACTCTGACTTTTCTCCAGCTGATAGGGACGTATCTTAGTTTAATACAACTTTTGAAGATAACCCTAAGCCATGGGGTGATTATCTGTAGAGCATGTTGAAGAAATGCCGGAATAATCTCGTCTGGTCCAGCTGATTTAAAGGGTTTGAACGAGTTTATTGCCCACATAATCTTCTGATCTGTGATAACCTGTTCCAAGTCTGGTACTGGTTGATCAGCGTATAGAGAGTCTGGTTGTGTATGCCCTGAGTCATCAGGACTTATACATCCAGGGAAATGTGTTTCCATGAAGAGTTCAAGTGTTTCTTGGCTCGAGTTCGACCACGATCCATCGGGATGTTTAATGTATCCCGGAGTCGTGGGGTTGGATGCGAGGATCCTTCGAAGTCTAGCCGCTTCACTTGTGTTCTCAATGGATTCACAATGCCTAGCCCATGAATCTCTCTTGGCCTTTCTTAATTCTTTGGTATATGAATTAAGTTCGGCTCTATATAGATTCCAGTCTATTTCTAATTTGCTCAGTCTGGCTTTATTGAAGAGTTTTCTGACCCCTGTTCTTCGTTTCTTAAGCTCACTGCTCCACCATGGTGGGTTAGTGGGTTTAATATTACGAGATATAGGGCAGTGTTTTTCAAAGGCCGTTTTCATTTTACTAGTAAGGATGTGGACAGCTGTGTCAATGGTTGAAGTTGTCGAGATCGAGTCCTCCTTTGGTGGATCGATACATTCGTTCAACCATTTTGTATATTCTGTCCACTTTGTTCTAGTTGGGTTTCTAAAAATTTTCTCCTCATTTGTGTTTCTGTCTAAAGTAAAGAGTATCCTAAAGTGATCCGAAAAGGATTCCTGAGGTGAGACTCTCCAATTTCCTACAGAGATTTTATCAGTATTACTCGTAAGAGTGAGATCTAGAATTTCTTCCCTATTCTTATTGCGAAATGTTGGATGATCGCCCTCATTACGTAAAATAAGGTTAGAACAGAGAATGTATTCAAAAAGTAACTCACCCCTTTTATTGATGTCCTTACTCCCCCATTGAGTGTGATGGGCGTTGGCGTCACATCCCATCACAAAAGGTGTCCGTCGTGTCGTGGTGTAATCCACAAGGTCGCGGACTATCTTTGCTGGAGGGTTTTCTTCATCGTACGGCATGTACGTTGATGCCAAGACGAAGTTTCCTTCCTTGGATTCAACGCTGATTGCCACATTATCCTCGTTGCTGTACCTAGATAAAAAGAAAGCATTAATTGACTTTTTCACTAGAATACAACTTCTTATAATACCATCTGACGTGGAGCAGAAAAGGTTGTAGTTCTTTGACCTCAATCCCCGGACCTGACTCTTTCGGAGCCATGGTTCTTGGACTAAGGCCACATCCACGTTTTCTTGAGACATGTAGAGCATTAGGTCGTGCGTTGCTGCTTTGGCGTGATGCAAATTAATTTGCACCACCAGCAGCTTTTGACTCCCCTTTGCCCCCATGCCTCCTAACCCTTACGGTACCAAGACCGTACCTCAACACGTCTTTTTTGCTTTTTAGAAGAAGGTCAGATTTATTGTCAATAATGAACAAGAGGTCCTTTCCTTCCCCACTAGGACTCTTCCTAGAAGACTGGAGCTTCCAGTCTAGCACGGAGAGCTCTTTGTTCTGGTTAGCCAGCAGTTTAATTATGGATGTGTCCTCATGCGTAGCAGGAGGAGGAATCCATATATTAATTTGCTGGCGAAGGGGTAGTTCCGTGACGGGAAGAATCTCTAGAGAAGCTCCCTCCCACAGTTCACCAATGTTGGTGATGATGTGAGTGAGGAACTCCAGAGATTTCCGGTCCCCACAGCAAACCACTTTCACACCTTTTCGCCATCCAGCTCCATCGAAAGTATAGTCATCAAAACTATCGTTTTCAGATGTAGCCATCATGGCTTTGAGGATTTCGTTCTCAACAAGTAGCCAGTTATTTGCCGTGATTTTCCCATCCGGGTTGTCTCGACTAATGATAGCTATCTGCAGATCAATCGGGGTGGTGTCAAAACTGTTGGTCTTGCGTTTTTTAGCACCTTCAGTCTTGGCTGCCTCCTCCGATCTAGCTCTTTTAGACGTACTTGGCTTCGTCCCATAAGAGTTGCCGACTTGTGCTGCCTCGTTCCCTTTCGGGTTCGATTTAGTTTTTGTCTGCTGCCTCTTATTAGGCGTCGCCTGTGTCGTTTTCGAGCCGGGACGAGCAGCAGAGTTGATTACAGCCTGTTCTTGGTTTATCTTTTTAGGGATAGAACCAGGTGTGGATGCAATTGCTCTGTCGCTGTCCGGCTTTTTGGTGATCGATTGTTGTGAAGGGACAATGGATTCAGGGGCAGCTGCTGCCGACTGACGCTCAAAGTTCCTCACCAACTTCTTATGTTTTTTCAAGAGAGCCTTGTCTCTTGAACTGAGGGTGGTCGGGTCTTTTCCGTTCATAGCACTCACGAATCTTTTAGAGGATCTGTAGTTACTGCGTTTCCTCGAAGCTTTGAGATCTTTGAGGGGTGCAGTAGGCTTCAGCGTGGTCTCTTCGGGATTCGAGCCTTCTAGCAGCTCGTCCTCGGTTTGACTTCCTATAGAGGGAGGTCCGTCCGAGGTCTCCATACCGTCGATAGCCATGCTATCTAGAGCAGGGAGAAGAGCAGCTGTGAGGTCCAGCGCTTTTGTTTGTCTTGTTAAGTTATGTCGTTTTTGTTCGTTTGCGTTAGTGTTTGTCAGTTTTTGTTCGTCGTTTGCGTTAAAGTTTGTCACTGGCGACTTAGACTCTCGCGAGTCCAAGCCCTCGCCGACAGCCGTGACCTCTGTCGACACTTGAGCGTATATCCCCACTCTGATTTGTTCGTTCGTTTGTATATTGTCCATATTTGTCTTAGATGTACATCTCTGTTTTTTTTTTTTTTTTTTTTGTTGGTTTTGCTTAGTGGTGAGACCCTGCAGCTGGGTTGCTGGAGGATCCCACGAAGACCAATCTTATGCCTTCAAATTCTTCATCTAAAAAACACATCAGCGACGTTTAAATATCTCTAAACAAAAAACAAAATAAAAAAAAATTGAAATGACCAGAAGTCAGCTCTCCAGAGTGTAATGACCTTTAAAATTATCTTGAACTGATTTTGATGGGTAAAGGGTTTTAGTGCTTTTTTTTTTTTTTTTTTTTTTTTTTTTTTTTTTTTTTTTTTTACTTTCTTAAGTTTTAGTATAATTGTAATGGATGCACAGATAGATATGCAGTTATCTGATATTATAATATGCATTTAAAAAACGATGGGAAGATAGCGATAATAATTATTTAAAATCTAAAAACTCCTTTAAACTATTCCAAAAATGAAAAGATCATAGTGTAAGGAAATCATGTTAAATTTGATATTGGAAATATATAGAGCGTTTTTAATTTTATTGGTATAAATATTTAATTAAATTGTAATGTAAAGTAAGATGGTGAAAGTATCTTTGGCAGCTTTACTTTAACATCATTTTTCAAAAAATCTCGTTTCCCCTGCAAAAACCATTTAAAAGTTTATTGATAATTTTTTTCAATTGTGTCGAAATCTAATTGTACCTATACCTATACAATTAAAAAGACCAAGTGAATATCATCTTAAAAAAAAGTATAAAATAAATGTTAACTATAAGTAAATAACCCGTTTGTGAACTTTCGAATTTGAAAAACGACAAATAATATGAAGGCAAGTCGACAACTCAACAGTTATGAAATGGGATTGGTAGGTGTGTCGTCTTTGAGTCAGCGCAACAAAAATGTGGAGGACAGTTATTGTTTTTTATCAGTCGCCATTCTGAAAAATTCTTTTTGACCAATATCTCGAAAACGACTCATTGTACAAAAAATTTTCAGTAGATCTTTTTGAAATAGAAAATTAAATTATCTTCCTTTTGTACCTCTAGTCAAGGCATAAATACACTGATACAAATCTTTACGTATCCATACCTATCTAAGTATTTTTTGCAAAGTTTTTATGTTTACCGCTATTTAACCAGTTTACCTTTATGCTTTATAGCCGAGAAAAAGTTTATGTTTCTAGTCGTTTACAGTCCTGTAGTAGGGTGATATGAAAACCCCATTATTGTAATTGACCTTCACAAGTGTAACATGGTAAAAGATTATATCTTTCGGACCTTGCAATCGCCTTGCAACCGCTTGAAATCACGCGTTTTTTTTTGGGTATTTTATGGTGAAATTGTTTGGGGATACTTTTGGAATACATGACCGCCAAAAATACGGTCCAAACACAGTGAGGACTCCACGTGCTATCAAAGCTGTGAAGAGTAGATAATAACAGGCGAAAAACACTAATTTCGATTCGAGAGATTAGAATTCCTCAAAAATCCATATCTCTCATCATTACAGAAGATTTGGGATAAAAAAAAACACCATTATAACACCTGCTCACAGCCGCACTGAACCAAATCGAAAAATCGAAAGCTCTGCTTAACTGGTACGCAAAGAATGCTCAGCTCACAGACAAGTTCTGTGTACTAACGAGAAAATCTGAACCGCCGAATATTCGTTTAGTAAACAGAATGATCGATTGTATGCTTGGCCATCAAAAGAAGGGTCAGAAATCTTTACGAGGTTTGAAAGAGGCCATCATCCTATAAATTTAATGGTTGAGCGGGGAGTGACCATCAGACCATCAGAAAGACTTTACCAAACGACTGTTTTAGAAGATGTTGTTAAGCCAACAAGAAATGGACATTCCAAAAAGATTCTACTCCGCAGCTCATAAGGCAAAACCACCCAAGAATGGCTCAAAAACTATATTCCGAACTTCATAATACCGGATGATTGACCAGATTGGACCGGTAGTCCAGACCTCAACCAGTTAGATTACAAACTGTGGTCCGTTTTAGATGGAATAACTTGCTCTTGTAGAAACTGAAATATTGAGTCATTAAGGTTCCCCCACACCACGATCAAAAAATAATAACAATTCGTGTTTGACAACCACATTTTCTTATTATTGCTTTCGTCGTCGCTACGAAAAATTCGCGTTGGTGTGGGGAAACCTTTAAGGTGAACACCTGTCCGAGCAGTGAAAATTTTATCAATGAATGAGGTGTGTGCTGCGATCGATGGTTGGCCGGGGCGTATTAGGTAGTGCATTTTGAATTATGTCTTTTATGTTTAGCAGCTATTGATCATCCCAGTGAATAATATACAAAAGTTTTCAAAATTTCATTTGAATCGTTCTCGAGTTATTGGTCTGAATGAAACAACAACACTTGGGTGAGATACCACCAAGTTTTTATAGGCTGGTGTTATAGCTATTTCACGACTGCTAAGCCGATCATCAGAATCCTTTTAGTGGTGCTTGATATTTCCTCCCACGGACATGTCATTTTTTTCCAATCATGCTTATTTACAGTGCGTCAGTGCGGTATGGACGATCCTCAACAGACACAACAAGCTTCTTCGAACCAGCTTTAGGTGTCTCAAGTTTCGCACGCTCAGTTACCTATGGTCTTCCTTAGATTTTCGGGGTTAGACATTGGTGTCCATTCGCTCTAAATAAATCACACACCTCAGTCGTTTTCCGTCCAAAAATCACCCGTATGATTTTCCTCTCAAACAGCCATGCAATTAGGCTTATCATCCGTCAGGATTTCGCCTGACGCGTCAGGCTTTTAATGTCCAATCAAGCTTTGACCAGGTTTCGTCCTTTGTCAGGCTTTTTTATAATTATCGCAAAAAATACAATCGTTAGAAGAAAAACGTTTACGTAAATTTTTCATTTAATTGTTACTTTTTAGAAAGACACAAAGAGTTATGCAATAGGGTGATTAAAAAAAACACCTTTTCCGAAATTTAATTGGGACCGGTCGAAATTATGAAGCTCAGATTTAAACTAAAAAATTGAGACCAAAAAAATCAAAATCGAGTTTCCTACTAGCGCTTTTCAATAATTTTGCTGGAAAGTCTTTGAATCGAAATTTTTCTCAAATGCTAAAAGCTGCAAACATTAAGGTTTTGGTGCTAAAAGCATGAAATTTTTATGGGTTATTCTTATTTCATAATTTCGAATTTCGAGAAAGGTGTTATTTTGAATCACCGTATTGTGCAAGATATGACACTTCCATTTTATGGCGTATTTTTTTTGTGTGCTTGTAGTTGTGTCTGCTGCAGATTGCAGTTGCAGTCTATCATCTCGTCGTCTTCGTGCATCTCAATCGAGGAAAGTTATCTTTGAATGTTTTTTTTATTTATTTTTTTTTTTTATTCAAAAGGAAAAATTTTTTTTGTCAGGCTTTTTTCTCTTAAATCAGGCTTTTCTTTCTTTACTGTCAGGCTTTGCTGATTTTAGAGCTGGTAACCTTAGATGCAATTAAATTCACCTTTGACAAGGTCCATGCCTGTGCTCTCTATAAACTAGGACTTGTATAAAATTCTGAAAAAAATTAACTGAAATTGAAGAAAAAAACATTCAAGAAATGCTAAAATAAAAACAATAAGAATTATGTATTTGGTCGCTCCAGAGCTCAATTAATCGTTTGTCTGCAAATTTCCGCATCTGCTTCAATTTGCATTAAAAAAAATACATAGAACAACTTTTTCTAAGCAAAATATGTATGTACCTATAATTTTGTTGGAATGTAACGAGGGGTAATAGTTGAAAGTTTTAAATAAAACACAGAATACAATTTTATTTTAATTTTGTTTTAAGCCCAATTTAACAGCTCTGCACCACTCTTTTTTATATTCAGTCATATAATGGCTCATAAAAAATTCATAACGGAATTCTTATACCATCTACTAATATATATCCATAAAAAAATCACAAGCCATAATATACACATAAACGCAACAAAAATAAATAAATTCAGTCACCCTTATTTTTAGTATACCTATACTCAAATATGGTATGTGCTTACGATGTGATTATTTAAATAATAAAAATCTAATGGTAGGTAAGATATTTACTAAAAATACATTTTTTTTTGAATATATATTTTAAAATGAGGTCTTGTTTTGCTCAATAAAATATTAATTTATTTTTGGCAAAAAAAATTTCGACGAATTTTGTTGGCTTCCTACATTCTGTGGAATTATATAGTGGATCGGTAAATCTGTTGCATTTTTGAGTTCGTCAACTTAGTTTCAATCAGATTATGTCAAATAAAATTTGTATTTTCTTAAAGCTCTTTTTATACATACATATGTTTACCTTATACGTGTATATAAATTTAAAACTTTATATTTCATAATTTTCCCTAATTTTTTTCCCAACGTCATCAATTTATTTAATCTAGACATGAATAATAACTGATATTATATCATTTTAAATAAGCCTTTTTTTTGAAAAAGTAATTACAATCATTTTTACACGAAAACAATAAAAAAAATCAATTTTTGTTTTGCGTATAAAAATAACAAAGTATTTTACGATCACTTTTTACTGTTGTAAAAAATGCATTAAAAAAAAACACGGCTATAATTTAAACTAAACTTTTGTACATGAAATATTCGCTTTTTAAATTTGTTAAAATAATCATTTTTATGTGTTAGTCTCCATTTTGTGTGAATTTGAATATAATTTTGGCAATAAATAAAAATACAAATTATTAGGAATATTTTTAATATTTATTTATATAGATAATAATAATAATTAAATTTTTAATATGTTGTGAAAATAATAAAAATTTAATTAATTATAAATAAATATTAAAACATTTCTTAATAATTTTTATTTAAATCCAATATTATTAAAATAATATAAATTTATGAAACTAAATTAACAGAAATATTTAAAATTTTATAATTGAAATAAATACTTTGTCTTATTTCTTTGTGCATCCGTTCATGTCTACCTATTCATTTGGCATTATTAAGAGCGTTTTGTAATTTAATAAAATTATAGCTTTTGTGCCCAAACGGCAGCTACAAAATGCAATAAGAAAGCTATGTCGCATGAATGAGTTTTTTTTTTACTTATTACTTTTACTTATTTATTTAATTATCTTTTTTGAGCTGTACCTGTTTCGAACGTTCAATTTCATAAATTATTATCATTAATCAATTAAGGAAGAAAAGAAGAATTTCCAAAAGAAATAAAACCTATAATATGCAAGTTTAAGAATTCTACTCTTTCTCTGGTATGGCTTCCCCGAAGAAATAAAGGGTACATTTTACAAGCAGTCCATAGCTCTGCCAGCTGGACTTTTGACAGCTTTGTTTATCGTTTTTCCTACTTCTATTACTGCAATGTCATCAGCAAATATGAAGTTTTTTGTGTATTTACACGCAAAGGTACAAAATTGGACCTAGAACACTTCCTTGTGGTACCCCAGCCACTATTTTTTTGAAATATGAATATTTTCATGTTTTAATCAAAAAATACCATTCTCTCGATATTTTGTAAGAATCGTATAAAGTCCTATAGGCAGAAGGTATCTTAATTTGAATTTGAGGAATTTCTGCCAAACCTTGTCAAAACGTTGCGACTCACCATAAGAAGACCTCTGGATACATTTTCTTTTCTTCAAGAGTTTTCTCAATAACGTCAGTGATCCTATATGAACTTGGTCAATTGTAAATAGTTGTCTTCTAAATCCGAGCTGATATATTATGAATTGAAATTTTGTAAGACTAGTGCAACAATTTTTGTTTGAATAGTCAATTTTTAAAAGAATGCAATAGACCTATTTAATTTCAATAAATTAAATTTTTAATTCTGTGTTGTTTTAAAATGACAGAACATGAACATTCATGACTCTCAAGACCTAAACCTTAAAAACTTTTGATTCTATTGTGTAACTCAAATTTCTTTTTCTTAACTCATTTTGAAAGAGCGTTTAAAATTGTTTTACAAGACCCATTTTAGATTTTTTTATATCGAAAAGTCTGCAATTTCTAAGTATTTGGAAGATATTAGTCATGTTTTTTTGGGAAAGCTGTTCACAGTAGGTACAGTAGGATTTTACACAAGTTACGAATACAACATCCACAGTAGAATTACTGTCAACAAAAGCAGAAGTAGAATCCTACTGCGAATGGGAAGGCTACTGCGGACGGGTTTTTTTGGGGGTAGTCTCTACTTAGGTACTATATATAAAATCCCAAAAAAACACGGCTATTGTAAGGATCTAACTTGAATTGAATTCATATTTGAAGAAGAACACATTTTTAAATTTCAGCACAGGTATATTTGTGTCAGGATGGTCACCAACAAAAAGTTATTCCCTTCATTAATTCAGTGATTAATGCTTGAGAAAATGCAGTTTATACTGATTTTAGTAAAGCATTTGATGAAGTTGACCTTGTAGATAACACTTATTCATAAATTTAAACTATTTGGCTTCTATATTCATACTTAATGAGTTGGGTATCATCTTTTCTAACAGGTAGGTTTCCAATGGTAAAACTTGAAATTATTTTCTCGAAGTCGTTTGATTGTTCCATCAGGTGTGCCTCAGGGTAGTTATCTTGTACCGTTTCTTTTCATCATTTTTATAAATGATATTGCAATTAGTATTATTATTGGTTGGTTCATCAAAAGAAAAGTTTTATTCTTTCCACTCCACTCGACTTATTTTATTTGTAAATATTAAATATTTTAAGACTGTAATCTGTTAATTAAATTTATCTTGTGTATGATATACATAAATAAATAAATACAAGTTAATTTACCAAAAAGAAATTCTAAGAAAAAATATACAAGCTTACTCGAAACATTAATTGTATTATGTGTTATTATGCCTCATCCTATTCTAATTAGTAGGTAATTACAATATTGTTGTTTATTTCTTTTCAGACCAATTTTCTGATTCCTTCTGTTGTTGCACGATAGGTATACTCTGCACATACGTGTATATGTAGCTACCTCCTGGAAATTTAAGGTTTGTATTTTCACTTTCAGAATATTGTGTTATTTTCGTTTTTTTTATATATGTTCCATGCTACTCCTGTGTATCCTGTTCTCGTTTATGTAATATGTTAAACAGAATTAAATTATTATAAAAGGATTTCAAGCTTTGTATAGCATGTTAAAGTATTTTTTTGTTTGCATTTACCGGTTCATGCGTATACAATAAAATTATTCCAGGAAATGTATATTATAGTAATGTGGCTCTTACGACATTGATAATCCCAACGTTCTATTATTATAATTCTTAAAAAAATTACCCTAATTAAATATTTTGCAATGTCATTTTTTTAGGCGTTTTTTTTAAATTATTTTATTTATGAAATACAAAATTAATTTCGAGATAATTAAAAAATATTTAAATTAAAAACATTTATTTTATTAATGAAATACAAAATTAGTTTCGAGATAATTAAAAAAATATTTAAATTAAAATCATAGAAAATTTTTCGAATTTAAAATGAGTTTACCATTATGCTATCTTTTTTTAACGTTATATTAAATCACCAAATGCCTTTACCAGTGGCGGATCCACGGGGGGGGGGGGGGGAGGAAATTAGTACCATCATTTTCGATTTTCAAAAAAAAAAGTTGTGTTTGTGCTCAACTTGTGCCTCCATGTGCCGTAAATAATTTTTTTAAATTCGCAAATTTTGAAATTTAGGAATGAATTTTTTTTTTTGCAAAATTACGATTCTTAAAAACATCAAAGTTGTGCTCAAAAAATGATTCACATATTTATAGCTTTTAGGGCCAAAAATAAATTTTGGGAAGCATGGATTTAGTACCGCCGTTTTCGATTTCCAAAAAAAATAAAGCTGCGCTGTATTGTGCTCAACTTGTGCTCTAATTTTTTTTTTAAATTCGCAAATTTGATTTTTTTTTTCAAAATTATGAACGATATTTTAAAAAGTTATAATTTCGCTGTTTTAAGTTCAGTTTGTGCTTGTTTGGGTTTTTTTTTATACCAATCGGAAATGGCGGTGCTAACTTCACGTACATAATTAAAAATGAAGCACAAAGCCCACGCAAGTTTTATTTATCTTTAAGTTTTTTATATTTGTAGTTGGACCTCCCCCATGATCAAATGGCCTTTGCTATTTATTTTAAGTATAACTCCATATCGACGGTTAAAGTACAGAACCTCGTAAGCCGTTTTTTCATGTTTTTTGAAATTAAAAAAATAGTAAGAGGTTTTGAATCCTACCTTTTGCTATAAAATGTTCAGACCAACATTCACTGTGTTCGATGTGTGTTCGGGCGAGCTCTGAATGACTCTCACGAGACCCAGGTTTTTTCTTGGAGTAAAAATTCAGAGCTGCCAAAATTCAAATCAGCTGTTGGCATTCAAGCAAAAACAAGTGTTGTAATAAACATTAATTGTATTATGTGTTATTTTCAGGTAATTATTGACGAAATTCCAAAATATACAACAGCCTATGTAACAGTAAAATGAACGAAAAAATCAGATGGTGAAATTTCATAGCACTGAAGCGTTCGATGTAAAATGAAAACCCGACCGCCCTGAGTTTTTTGACAATTGACTGACATTCCTCAGGTCGCCCTTGGGCAGAGAATATCGAACAAACCTATTGTTACGCTGAAACTGCCAAAAGGTGGCTCTGATTCTGCTGAATTTTTTGGATTAATTATATTTTTTTTGTAATTATTCGATTTACGAGGTCCTGCACTTTAACCGTCGATATGCTACTTTGACATTTTCTATGAAAGAGAAAAAGGTTTGTTTATTTAACATTTTTTTTTTTGCACAAGCTGGTGTGTTCAAGTTGTTTAGTTAATAGTGTAACAGTTTAAGTATCATACTAAACCGCAACATTTGGCTGTTTAAATTTTTGCACCATGTGTAAGTTCATCCTCTTAGGGGCCAGTTATAGCTTTCATTGAAACTCATCATTGAAAATTTTAATTGTTAATTTTGAGGCACTTAAAAAGTGAAATCAGTGACTATTTTAATGCAAATAAAAAGCTGCTTACCTAATTATTATTGCCTATCGCAAGAAATGAATTTCTTTATTTCAATGGTTCAACTACCTTATCATTCATCATTGAAATCTTAGAAATCGTTTTATGTGAAAGGTAGGGCCAAAATGAAATATTTTTTGAATAGAAATAATAATCGAGTCATCAGCTTTTTACTGACATCAAAATATTTACTGATTTTGCTTTAAAAGTGTCTCAAAATAAGAAATTAAAATTTTCCCTTTATATTAATTTTCCAAAACACCGATTTTTCAAACTTGGCTACCATTTTTGTGTTTACCCCAATTCACCTTATACTTATGTAGGTATATATTGTATGGAGCTAAATTTTGAAAAATATATAGCGCTTAATTAATCCTGAAGTACATTCTCAACTAATTACCTTTCAAATACAAAAAACTTTATTTTTTTAAGGTATATCACTTAATAAATAGATACATTTTAAATCCATTTCTTTTCTTCGGTTTTTTTGACAGATGAACTAGGTTAGGTTAGGTTAGACGGGGTGATAAGCGGCAAGCCACAATTATCTCACTCGGATCTCAATGGATCCAATGTGCTCCCCAAAAAGGTGTGTGCCAGGTAGGAATAAGGAGAGGTAAGGAAAGGAGTGAGTGGAGACCTTAGGAATGGGTTGCCTCCCTGAACCATCCTGAAATCTGAATGAATTTCAGAATGTTCTTTAGTGGCAAAAACAAGATGTCGCACAGATCTTCGAAAAAGTATTCTTCGAGGACTGTTTTCCTGGTTCTTGCTAGGCTGGGGCATTCACAAAGAATGGTTGTTCATCCTGACAACCTCTGCATAAGTCAGATGAGCTAGTGCCCATTCTACTCATGTGGGTTCCCATTGAGTTGTGACCCGTTAGGATGCCAAATAAGAGGCACAATTGAGGCCTGCTTAGCTTTATTAAGTAGTCTGTTTTTTTCCTTTAAAGATCAGGCCATATGTAGATTCCTCGAGGCCCGACAAGTGTTGATGATCATCTGTCGTTTGCGGCTTTAAGGAAGCCTTGGCAAATTCTATTCTTTTCATTTTCTAGTAGTGTAAGTACCGACAATTCTGTTTACATCGGATCAAAAGAAGACCCGATTTTGGCCAACTCATCTGCCTTTTCATTCCCTCGAATATCACGGGGCCCAGGGACCCAATGAAGGGTAACTGTGTTTGTTTCGCTTAGTAATTTCAGCTCACTGCGACATCTGTCTACTTGTTTGGACTTTGTGACGAACGAGGAGATAGCTTTGGTTGCCGCTTGGCTATCAATGAAGATATCAATATCACTATTTATTAGTTCGTGTGCAGTGAGGTTCTTTGCAGCCTCACAAATTGCAAGCACTTCCGCTAATTTAATTTTAGTGATATATTTAGGGGTGGGTTATCTGAAAAGATGCCCGACCCTAGCCAATAAATTGACTTGGAGCCATCTGTAAATACCGATACGTGATTTGTTTATATGACCCGGTTTTCTGTTCAGGATTCCCTTGTGGGAATATCCGTTAGGGCCACTGGGTTAAAATCAATGTGTATAGTCAGATTAAATGTCTGTGTCTATGAAATTCATAATAGTTATATGTGACCAAAAAGGCTCCTATTCCAGCTTTTACATTGTTTTAGCCGTATGGCGACAGATGAACTAAAAAAACCGAAATTGCTGAGAGATAAAATTTTAAATCTGATGTTTTTTTTTTATTTTTCCCTTTTCACCCTATAAATAGCTAATTTTTAAAATTATTCTCGGAATTCATCCATCTTAATAACTCCCGTGAATTAAGTTTAAAAAAAACAAACAAAAAAAGGTTAAAATTTGTTAATATTTTTTTTGTTTTACCACATTTCAACCTTTAAATTTTTAAATTATGTTAAGCTAAAAAGCCATCTCTTAAGTAAAACTCTTTAAACACAAAAAATATTTTTTTTCCATTTACCCCATTAATACTTAATTTATTTTTTTTCACATATATTGTGCATACATATGTATGTATATAGATTTAGATTTTTGATTTTATGTACAAAATTCACCGAGAAAAAAAAAATATTTTAAACTCCCTTACAAACCATTTTAAAATTAAAAGTTAACATGTCTGAAAGACTAACCGTATTGAAACGTATTCAATTTTAAAGTTACTATTTCAGATAACATGAAAAAGCATTTTTTCTTATTTGTAAAAAATATATAATATTTACTAAATGAATTAAGATCATTGTCAGCTTATGTTAATGTTATATGAAATAAAGTTACATTAAAAGTTACATAAAAAAAATAAAAAATGATTAACTATAAAAATCCTTTTGAAAATGTTCACTTTAAAATTAAAAGTGTATTTAAAGGTGTTGTTTTCAAATTTCTAATTTGTCTATATCCAACAAGATTTGAATTAATAATCATTAAAGCTGGATGTTTTTGTTTGTGGTTTTTGCCCGTGGCCTGGCATTGTAAATATGTACATATAAACAAAGTTCAGAGATTCAAAATGTTCAAAGCTTTCACTTTTAAATCACGGCGTTAATTTTTGTATTCAAAGTTTTTGTATCAAAAGACATTTAAATTGAAACTAAATTCATCAATAGTAAACACTTTTAAATTGATTGTTAAAATTTTCAATTGAATGGCTTTTATATTTCAATACCAAATTTAAATGAACGCTGTTAAATAATATAATTTTACTTTAAAATCTTCAAACTATAAAATTAAATGTTTTCATAATATATTCGAATTTTTTGTGTTTAAATACATCTTAAAAGTAATTTCTCTCAATTTCAAAGCTTAACGTTTTCAATTTAAATTTTGGCAATTCCTTTTTTTTCTCACGAAACACTAGATTCCCACGATTTAAATTTTAAAATGCGACTATGTATTTAAAATGTGCAATTTTTCCTTCAGTGTAGCTATTTTGATGACTCCATTTTTTGATTTTATATTTATAATTTTGAAGCAACTACATATTTCCGCCCTATTAGGCTCAAACTTAAATTATTGTTATTTTTTTCGTTTCATGAAACCAATAGTATAGACTCATGAAACAAATAAAAAGCTCTTAGCAACTTGAACTATAAGAGCAAGTCAATCCTAAGTCGTGTATTTTATTTTAAAGTCATAAGAAATTTGTTTTGCCGCAATTCTTCGACTTTTAGACATACAAAGCTTTAATAGTGTAATGCGCTTTGTTTTGAAAAAGAATACAATAAGTGTCTGAAGTTCCTCCGGTTGTGTTGAAGAATCCTGGCCGAGCTACACACTGTACTTCCATTGAAAATATCATTTAAACGATAATAACCGACATGATTTCTTCCATCATTTGGTACATATGTATGTACGTATGTCTCATCTTCAAAAAAAACCAATGTCTGTGCTAACGTATATAACAATTATTTGTAGGTACATACATATAAATACTTAAAAGTTATGTCCCTGCTCCAAATAAAATAAGAAAAATTTATGAATTAAAAAAATAAAAATTGTGCCATTTGTTTTGGTTTCCTTGTGATGAATATTGCAAGCGTGCCATGAAAGCAAATCATATAGCAAACGCATACATTGCATGCAAACAGAATTTTTTTTTTTTGCAATAAAAGGATATTTTTGTCAAACAGTTTTTTTCCGTACCTTCATACACACGTCGCGTCATGTTGAAGAATAAATCCATGGAAAAATGTCCTTGTTTCATGTGCAGTATGCATGTGTGCATTTAAATGAATATGAAATAAAATATTTGAATGCAATGCAAAACGTGTAAAAAATTTATTGCTTAGATAAAGTGCAAATGTAGTTGTATTATTAAGTAAAACTATTAATTAGTTGAATTCAGCTATGAACGTGAGTTTGTTTTCAATGTTTATTTTAATAAATGATATTTCATTAAAAGAAACAAATTAAACAAGTCAAGAAATTAGCATAGATATATCGAAAACCTGAGTTTATTTAGCAATTCATAGGTCAGATTAGAATTCAGGGCATAACACAAAATCTTTGTTTTTTTTTTTTTTTAATTTTCAAAGATGAAAAAATAATTCGTCGAAAAAAGCAAGATCGTAATGTGGGCTCGGGAATATAGAAGTAGTGGACCGAAAATTCCCGTTATGGTCTCAAATGATTTTTTATTTTGGCCTCTAAAATTTGATATTTTTTTTTTAATTTCTGTGTTATCAATCTCTAAGGTTTTAGGGCCAGTTTTTCAAACCAAAGATAATTCAGACTCAGTCTTTCAGTGTAGCATTAACTTCAACTTTCAGTTGTCAAAAATCTATCGAAATCCAAAATTCCACACTATGTAAATGCGAAACAGAAAGCACTTTACTATGCGGCATTAAAGAAATGGCGAATTCCATATATGTAGTAGGTTTGTTCGGTGTTCTCTGCCCCAGGGCGACGTGGGGAATGTCAGTCAATTGTCAAAAAACTGGCTATTCGGGTTTTTGTTTTACATCGAACGCTTCAGTGCTACAAATTTCACTATCAGATTTTTTCGTTCATTTTACTGTTTCATAGACTGTTGTGTATTTTGGAATTTCATCTATAATTACGTGAAAACAAAAAAATAACAAAAATTATCAACAAAATATCTCATATTTGCCAAGAAATTTATCATCATTACTTGTTTTTTCCTGAATGCTAACAGCTGATTTGAATTTTGGCAACTCTGAATTCTTACCCCAAGAAAAAACTTGGGTCTCGTGAGGGTTATTCAGAGCTCGCTGCATAAAGCGAGTTCAGGGCGACCCAGTGCGCCCCAGGGCTGACATCGAACAAACCTAGTGTCGCCTTTTCTCTTACGATAAGTCAGAAGCATGCATCTGAAAGAAATATCTATTTAGTTAATTTAGAGTTAATTCAAAAAATTCGTTGAGTTAATTTGTAGTTAACTTGAGATCGAAATTGACTGAAAAACATGTTTCAGGAGCTACCGTGGGTTTAATTTCGAAACTAGGGTGATTCGCTCTAAAAAAAAACGTGTCTTAATATTTAATTCAGTAATTGAAAATATTCAGCCCTCTCACAAATTCCATCGTAATCGAAAATTGCAGAATCCATTCGTAGTGAATTCGAAAAATCTACTAAGAATTTCGAAATGCAAGGAATTTGCATCACTAGTTCCGAATGAAACGAAAATATGACGTCCCTTTCTACGACACTTGATTGTTGTCGTAGCCAAGTGGAAAAAGATTACGTTTCTGCAAAAAAAAAAAAAGTAAACAAATATTAACAACGAGGGTTTTTTTTTCACAATTTCAATCATTTGACAGCTGTAAAGTGCTCAGGGATTATGGGATTTTCTGATTTTTCATGTCGAAGGCCAAAGGTAAAACTTCTGTAGATTCTCATATTAAAAAATGCGTGTTAGTGCAAGAGGGGGCAAATCTGGATAAAAATCGAGATTCGGAAATTTTGATCTTAAATGGAAAATGAGAAATTTCAGTATTATCCATTTTTTACTTTTGGAGATACAATATTTTTGATCTATGGTGGGAAATGAAAATCGATATAAACTGGGGATTATTGATTGATTAGAACTAAATACTAAAGACCTAAAGCTTTTCTATACCCATATTTATTAAAACAAAACTCTTTGTAGCCATACTTAATACAGTAAAACCCGCTTAAGAGAAACCCGCTTATTTTTTGTGACTGCACAATAATTTTGTCACTACGTACTTTAATAATGTTTTCGCCGACACTATGGCAAAATATGGATGTGGTGCAGCATACTTAACTCAGTCAGTCCGAAAAGGTGTATGAAAATATCGGACTATTGCCATTATTGCATATGGAAATTTTTTATCGGTCAAACTTAAATTTTGGGCCTATTTGGGGGTTAAGAGTAAAATTTTCAATACATTTGAAAAATTTATTTATTTGTTTGTCATAGAATGGCCAAGTTATTTTTTTTAAATTAAAAAAACTCGGATTTATCTCTTCAAAAGCTTATCAATATTTGGGTTTTCACGAGATTAGCTTTAAAAAAAAAAAAAAATTATAGATTACCTATAAGTACACATACAGATGTGGTCGACAAATTTCTAGAAATATAGGTATACATTTCATATAAATTTATGTAGGTACATTGTGACAGCTTGCTTAACGGATACTAAAGTCTATTGTCTAGACACATTGTCCACTGCTTTGGTCGTTGTCGCCAACGACGAAAACAACAACAACAACGGAGACGACGACAACGATGACGATGGTATCAGCAATATGGTGAGGTAAAAATAATGTCGCATGCCAATGATTTTATAGTTTTCTTGTGCTCGAACCCCTATGTGGTGGTACCTTCATATATAATATTGCAGCAGTAAGTTAACCACATTAGTGGCAGTGGGTGCAGTGTACTCCAATCCAACATCATCCAATGCGGACGAACATACAAACGAGACGACCAAACGACTACGAGTAAAATATGAAATTCCATTAGAACAAAAATATTGTGGCAAAGCACCTTTAACCGCCGCGCCAGGCGAAGTGATTCTCTGGTTAGTACCTATGTTCGTCTAGGTACCACATATCAAGAAGCATCCCTGCCGACCGCCTCGACTCATAGAAAAGGTTCATACTCGTATATTATTATAATCTTGTAGCACAAACAGTCCAAACGTCGCGTCGTGTCGTCGTTGTCGTATCAAATAACAAACACACTCACAATATGGACCACATTAAATGTGAGTTGTGATGTTGCCTCAATCCGAGTTGGAAAAAAAAGCATCTAATCATTTGGAGGAGAACGAGTTCTGTAGATTATTATTATTTTTATTTTCCGCATCTAAAAGCAGTAGGATCATCCTAGCATAAGTTAAATAAGTATATTAGATGAAAGATTTTCTTGCAACTTTGAAAAGTTGCTGTGTTACTTGGCTGACGCTGTGATAATCTATATGTATATATAGGGCTGTTAAATAAATAAAATGCACGAACTTGCTCTTGTGTTTCAGGACTATTAAGTATAGCTTTGCCTTGAAGACAATAAATTATTAGATTATTTAAACATTTACATTGTTAATGGAAAAGTATAAACAGTAACAAAAATAGTACAAAAATAATTTTAGAATTTTATTTTATTTGCATTAAAATTGGAACGTCTGGGGTGTATGCTTTAAAAAAAAAATTGTCGAGTAATTATTGAGATACAGTAAAACCAGCTTGAGAGAAAAACCCGCTAATCTGAAACACTTTTCATCTCCCAGTATTTGTTGACTAATTACCCGGATATCTGAAACATATTTTCAATTAAATTTTATATATTTTTTATTGAAAAAAACTTTCTTAAGTGAAAAAAAAAAAACATTTTACATACATATTTAATTTTTTTTTTCAAGGCAACTTCAAAAGATGGATTCCATTTTTTCTAGCCTTAAATTTCCGCTAATTGAATTTTTAGATCCGCTTAAGTGAAATTTTTTTCTAAAAAAGTGAATTTTTTTTTCACTTATCCCGGACTGGGTGAATTTTTAACCAGGGTTTGTTTAAGTGAAAAACTCGCTTAAGTTAAAGAAAAATTGTTACATTTTGCCATTTTTCTTAAGATGGTTTTAATGTATAAGGAAATAATTCAAAAATAAGACAATTTTGAGAAGTTATTTCAAAATCCCTTCAAGTTTTGTAATTTTTTTGTTAGAAATCTAAAATTCAGTTTTATTACAATTAATTTAGACAGTACATTATGAAGTTTAATCCAAATTCCTAGAGCTGTTTACGAGGATATTTAAAAAAAACACACAATTTTTGTATTGATTCACCTGTTCTGGCTGAGCCAGAAATTTCATACAAATATTGTGTTGCAAGTTTGAAGCAAATCTGTTCAAACGTTTTGATTCTTGCTCGATTTACAATAACAAAAACCATCTTTTAGATTTTTTTTTACACGAAACCAATATTACTTGCTCTGAGCAAGTTAAAAAATACATACCAAGCAGGTGTATCAGCGAAGCGCGTTATTACATAGACATACCCACTTTTAGTGGCGATAAACTGTTATAATTGGTAAAAATTGGCATTTCTATGTTCTTGTTTTATTTCCAATTATTTTTTTTTACATTTATACTTCAAAATGTCAAAACTGTTATATTATAACTGTTATATTATAACTGTTATAATTCTTCATGTCTATATAGTTTTGTTCTTATTCAAATATAGCATATTATATGTAAGTAGAACAAAACTATAACTATTAATCAGATGAGGAAAGAGAGATCTGGATTTATAGCAGATATAACACTTAATTGCCATTAAAAGTAGGTATGCTTCAACGGGCTTTGCGCGGCTTGAAAAAAACAAGCTCTGGGTGCTCGAAGTATGCCAACCGGTAGCGGGTCCAGAGCCCAACAAGGGCCACATTAACATTACTTTATTTTAAACAAAAGTGTTATAAATTGGCATTTCCTAAAACCTTCCATACTATTATCCTTGGTTTAAAATTTAGAACAATCTAAATTTATAATAGTCATTAAGGGCTTAAATTTGTTGTGATGCGTTTCGTAATGTTACCCAATCTTCGGATAAACTGCTACTTTTTCTATTGCCGAAATGCGTCGCAATTTACATTTTTATAATTTAAAGTTGTTTCACAACTTAAATTTAAATTTAAAATTAAATATAAAAAATAATAAAAAAAAATAAAAACCTAAGTAAAATTAGTTTTCAATTATTTATTAAGATTTATCACTATTTGAACTAACAAAACTTGGAGACAATACACCCAAACAAAATATGTAAGTCCTAAGTGAATTGAAATCGCCTGAATTCGCAAGGCTCGAAAGCTCGAAAGCCGTCAGCAGTTTATCGCCTCTGGAAGGCGCCATTTGACAGACTCATTAATTTAATTATATCTAGGGATGTGCTAAAGAGCGATTTCAAATGAGCAGCGATCACAGAGAGCAGTACACAAAATGAGCAGCTATAAATAGCAGCTATTTAATCGCTCTTTAGATAGCAGTAAAATTCAAGAATACAGATAGGTTTAAGTTGTTTCTATCTGATTTAAAATTTTTGTCTTGCCTCATTTTTTTGATTTTGATCGTTAATAACAAAAAAGCATAGAATATATTCTTAGAATAATAAGCACAAATAGGAACATTTATTTAAAGGATTCATTAAAAAAAAAACTTAAGGTACCTATAGTTGGTTAACAAAAAGCATAAATAAATATTTATTCAAATAATGCGATAAAAACAAGTTTTTGAAAAAGTTAACACCAACAGGAACATTTCATTTAAAGATTTTATTTATTGCTTGTGCTGTGCACTTTTGTCATTTATTAAGATTGATTTAAAAATATGTTATATAAAGATTGCGAACACAAAAGGAACAATTACAATGTCAAACAAAAAAACAAAATTCGTTAATAAAACTTAAGCAACAAATAAATAAATAAATAAATATAGGAACATTTATTTTAAAGATTCATTCATAAAACTAAAGGTATCAAAGAAGCAAACATAAATATTTATTAAAATAATATGGTAAAAACTCACCAAAAGCAAATTCCCCAAATACTTATAAATATTAAATAAGCCTTTCCCTTTCATTTTCGTAACACATCTACAGGATTTTTTGTTTGCTTTTAATTCCCCACATCCTTTTCAAACAAAAAACTCAAAGAAGCAAACTTCCCAAGAAATTAATATACATATTCGTTTTGCCTATTATTTTTTAGATACAAAACTCAAAAAAAGATACATAAATGTAATTTTCCAATGACCCCCGACACAAAAATACATAATACGATTTCATTTAGCGATTTCAACCTGCTCTTTCTGTTCAAAATTCTCTTTTGCTTCATCGCTTCATTGTATGCGATGAGCAATTTATTTTAAAAAAAGCAGTGAGCAGATAAAATGCTCACTGCTCACCTAATCGCTAATAGATATTTCGTTTCTGGGCATTATCAAGAAGAACAAGAACATAATGCTACATAAATCATCAGAGCAGTTTAAAAAGCACACAGCCAGCTACACACATGACACAATATTATCGTTTTCAATTCTCTGTGTTCTCAGTTTTTTTACATTGCTCACTGCTCAGTGGTCAAAGCTCACAAAAGAAAGAAATAGAGAATGTTGTTTCTTGCTCATTTTCTTGAAATGTTTCTCCTTAGATAAGCATAGAAAGGGGTAAACGTTTACCTACTGTACGTGGGAAAAAGATGCATGTTCGTTCGTTGTGTTTATCTTTTTTGTGAAATGTTTTTTGATGTGTGTGTGACTGTGTAGTTGTAGTTCATCTGTTCACCTATCATTTGCTTGGACGTTCACCACTGAGCAGTGAGAGCAGTAACATTGAAGAGCAATCGCTACTGCTCTCTGCTCAGTGAAATAGCAGAGTGATTTAAAGCAGCGATCGCAATAGCAGCCGCACCACTAATTATATCAACAGAAATTCCCAATGATGTAAACTGTACAGTACAGATCCAATATATAAAGTGGGCGTGGTAGTAGGCGAGTTTTCAGAAAATCTACATACATACATAATTTTTTTGCCTAAAGAGAGATTTATAATAAATGTCTAGCCTTTTAAGCGTTATATGTAAGGATACAATTCAAATAAGAAATGTAGGCGTGGTAGTGGGCGGAACAAAAAAAATACATGTTATGCTTTATGTTGAAGAGAGCTAAACTACAAAATTTTAAGAGGCGGAGGACGTTCAATGAAGAAGAACATTAAAATATGATTCTCGCAGATCGGTTAAAAACGACCTTAAACTCGGTTAAGTTAAATAACAAACATTTTTAATATACAACCTCTAATCTCACCAGGCTAAATTATAAAAGTCGAACTCGATAAAAAAAATTATTTAAATCTACACACTGATTCAATTAAAATGTACTTAATAAACTACTTTTGGGTTAGTTTGTTCGATTTCAATAACTTATGAAGTTAGTTAATGAAACATATTAAATCGCTCATAGTAACCAATCTACTCAGAGATATGTGAAATTTTCTAAATATAATTATTTAATTTAATCAAGCTTTACTCGTTTCATATAAACGATTTTCAAAATTGCGAATCCTAACCAAGTTCTCCATTAATATACATAACCTTTTTTGGGTTTTTATTTTAAACAATTTTTTTTTACCGAGTCGACTACGTTAGAATTAACAAAGTGAACTATGTTATTTTTATCCTTGACTATATAATATTTTACACATTTATAAATAACTGAAAAACGCTCTGCTTAGGGCGTTTTTCTTTTTTAGTTCAGAGCAGAGCCTGAACTGTCAAACAAAAGATCGTGTTTCTTTTTTAGCTCTGAACATTCAGAGCTCCAGTTTTGTGTTTCTTTTTTCGCTCTGAGCATGTTCAGAGCATGTTCAGAGCGCGCTCTATGAGCTCAGAATAAATTGATAGAGCAGACGGAGTTGAATAGCTGAACACAAATAATATGACAAACTGTGAACAAAAAAAAAGTGACAGCTGCTGAAGCGTGTTTCTTTAAATAAATCTGAACTCTCAGAACAGAGCACGCTCAGTTCAGAGATCGCTCAGAGTATGTTCGGAGTGTTCAGACTCTGTTCAGAGCTCTGCTCTGAACTAAAAAAGAAAAACGCCCTTAGTAATTATTTTTCTGTGTGTTGTATAGAAGTGGTCGTTGCAGTGTGCGGATTTTACTGCAACCACTTTCTAAACAACCTCGCAGATAATAGAAAGAAATCTTTTTAATTTCAGCAAAATTGGCATAGTAGTTTTCGAGTCTATAAGACTCATAGAAATTAACATTAATTTTTATATATACATTTTTATTAACATTAATTTTTATATACATAAAAATAGATAGATAGATAACACAAAAATTATTTTTTAGAATTAAAACAGAATACAAAACTAATAGGAATGCGTGAATATCAATCTGTCTTCTTCCTTAATAATGACTTTGATACTGAACTGGTTTAAGGAAATGAAGGGTTGTTCTAAAACAAAAAAAAACTTCATTTCCCCGATCAACTTATATTTATAATACGTTTGTACATTTCTAACATAAAAATAGATACAGGGTTAAATTCCAGTTCAAATCTGATGGTTTTTTTTCGTCCTCACTCATGACATTATGCCTTGCAAATAATGCTATGGGAATTCAATTGAATAAATTTCTCTGGATGGAATGGCAAAGCATCTAACGCCAGCCGAGATGATTGTGATTATATGTGATGTAACATTGTCTTCCTATATAGATAGATAGATACATATGTAGATATATGTTGTATCTTTCATAGCAAGTCGAAACGCTTAGCATTAATCGGATGTATGCTCTTCTGATGGTCTGTGTGTCTGACTGAGCTATACGTCAACTCCATAATATGAGAAACATTTTGTAGATGCTAGAAGGCAAGAAGGCGGTCAATTTAAATTAATTCTCTCTGACTGATTTTCGTATAGCTCTAAACGCATACTTATATGTACATCACAATCGTATAGGTATGATACATCCATATATAATAAGAGTGAATGCAGTTTGAAGAATGAAAATCTTTACTAATTCTCCAGAGATATTATAATTTTATGTTCAAAAGTTATCCAGAAAAATAATTGAATTTTGTATTCAATTATATTATAATGGTTTACTAGATACTTATGCTTATGAAGGTATATGTATGTAAAATTTAATGTAATAAAATTTCTAATTTAAAATTTGTTTGAAACCAAACGAACGAAATGAGCAAGCTTTGTTTTAGGATATATTTTTGTTTTTAATTCTGTTTTGCATTAAGTTTATTGCACAATTTTTATTTTATTATTGGGGCCATAGAAAAACCAAAAGAGTTTCGAAAATAAAGTTGAGAATGACATGAGTATACATATGTATGTATGTATGTATCTACGACCATTTTTTGTTTAAATAAATTGCTAAGCAGTATGAAATAGTTTCCTCATTAATTGTTTGAACAATTCGGTATGACAATTGTAGGTTCTCTTCATTACTGCAAAAACAACAACACGAACACAAGAATGGTTGAGAGTTGTAATTCACTTTAGGTCCTGGCTCTCCATGAGTTTGTACTCCATCAAATAAATTATTTTTTTTTTTTTTAGGTTGGTTGAAGAAGTAAATTCAATTATTACATATCTAGGTACGCCGAGCCGGCTGTTTTTTTTTATTTGCAGGTCCAACTATACGAAAGTTTTCTGACAGATTTCAAAACATTATTCTTTCCCTTATTCGCTTCTGAAAAGTAATGCACATCATTCTAGGGATATAAATATTTACTCGCAAAATTATTTCCACGTCCAATTTGCGTCAAAACATCAACGTATTAAGAATTTTTGGCACAGAGAAAATTTGTATGTGATTTCCTAGAGAAAAAATTAGAATTTTTGGTTTAGCTCATCTAAAACCATAAGCCTGCTGTACAAGGATTTCGTTTTTTTAAGAAAACTTCTTTTTTGCAAAAAAAAAAAAAACAAAAATCGAATTACGGAAACAGTGTTTTGACGTTTTTTTATTTGACAAAATTGACTTATTTTTGAGTTATATTCACGCTTATAAAAAACTTTTTAAAGATTTTACCGATTTTGTTATAATTGCAATTTACATACTAGTTTAAACAATATTGCATAAATTTTTTTTTTGAAAACTTCTAATAGGTAAGCATTATAGCCTTTACACACCGAATCAAAATCTAGATTTCGAGAAAAAATCACCAAAATCAACAAGATTTCCCATACATTTTCAGATTTACTGCGAAATCTCCTCAAAATCTTTTTGGAACGGTCTGAATGTGAAACGAACACACTTAATTATTCAATTTTCTCTTCAGTTATCAGTTCAGGCATACAAAACGAGATGATGAAAAGAGAGTTTATTACATTTATTGAGTGTGGGGTACTGAGGTAGTGGGATTTCATTCCGTTTCGCGCATTTTTTCAACAGAAAGGGAGAGAAAAAAAGGAAATGTGTGTACCTACTTGTTTTGGGAATTTTTTTTTGAGTTTCTATCAACCCTGAAATTTGTTTGAAATCTCAAACAAAATCTAGTTTATGTGTGGTGTGAACGATTCAACGAGATTTGGAAATCTTGTTGCCGAAATCTGAGATCTTGGTTCGGTGTGAAAACCGTATTATTCTAATCATTCAATTCAAATGAAAGAAATACCTATGTATGTATACGTACTAGAGCTCTCATGATTTAAGCCTGTTTTTTATTACACGTGTATTTGTGTCACGTGTAGGTACACAATACACATGTAGTACACAAAATTTAAACACCTGTATACGTATAGATTCTAAATGAGGCGTTAGGAAATAACGCTCAAATCGATTTGAAAATATCGCCCAATAAAATTCTGAACAATTGTTATTGTTTTTTCCCGATTTGGGCGTTATTTCTAATTTAAAAAATTTTTTTTTAAAGGAAAGAAGAAAGCCCAAAATAAAAATTTTAAAAGTCAAATGGAAAATAACGCCCAAAAAATCCAGAAAAAGGAAATAACGCCCAAATCTTAAAAAATAACGCCCAAATAATAATAAAACTCATCACTAACATTTACAATGTGGATTTTTGAAAATTAAAACGGCGCGCCTATAAACAGTAAGGTATGCATGTGTGTATGTGCCCCCTGCTTGGACACATTATAGGATTTGGGGTAGGTGCAAGGCTGGGTGTATGCAAAGTTTCTATAAATCCAGATTCTTTAAATCCAAAAGAGACTTTGCATACACCCAGCCTCGCACCTACCCCAAATTCTATAATTTTCCAAGCAGGCGGGATGCAGGGGTGCCAGCATGTAACTTGATACAATCGAGTTGAGTCGATACAATCGAGCATAGACTGTTCCTTATTTTTGTTTAATCGCCTATGCTCGATTGTATCAATGAACTCGATTGTATCAAAGTTACGTGCTAGACCCCCAGGGGTGGCAGCATGCCCCCCATACATACCTCACTGTTTATGCGCCGCGATTTTTTTTACGATTATACCTTATCATTGAAATTTTACTTTGGAAATATCTACTAAAATTTAGGAAAGAACGTGCAAAATAAAAAAAAATTTTTGAAATATCGCCCAAAATTGAGGAAATAAAAATGTTAAAAAACCAATTTACGTTGAAAATATTTGGGCAATATTTCGAATAAAAGATTTGGAAAAAATATAAATTTGAGCGATATTTCCACTCTTTTTTTTTGGCGATAAAAAAATTTTGGGCGATATTTCCAAATTGATTAGGGCGTTATTGCTTAACGCATCCAAATACACGAGTCAATAAAAAGATATGTAATTAAAAAAAACGCTTTTTTTTGCAACTGACCAGTTTAAAGCGACTTCAAGATATGTATATATTTTTACAATGTAAAAGAATGGTCTTTGGGCTATATTTTGATATTCTGTTATAACAAGGAAAAGTATTTCCCAAAAAAAAAAAAATAGTTACGGCATTTTATCTAAGTATTTTCCAACTTCTTTTGAACAACAAAACATCAAAAGTAAGATTTAAAAGTAATAACACGTGAACTGGCTAAATACACGTGTAACAATAAATACACATGTAAATGTAAATACATGTGTTCATAGTCTATTAATTAAATTACACTTGTAACACGGGTATACGTGTACACGTACAATAGGGCCTATAAGGGGGCTCGTATATATACGTTTCATTTACTCAACTCAATCACAGTCATTGCTCATACAAAAATTACAGACTACAATTTTGTAATTAAGCTCCTTTAACCTTAAGTTTGACATGACGTATTATTTGTCCAGAATTGTTTCCGATTTTTAAAATAAAATCAACAGCCCGATTCTCCCCCAACCTCACTGATTACTCACAAATGACAAAAATAGGTGGAATTAATATTATGCATTTTTACACGTGTAACATTGTGATTAATTTTTCGAATTCTCCTCCACATGTAACAACTTGTGAGATTCATAAAAAAAAAAAAGTTTTAAATATATTTATTTTCATGGCTCAATTCAAAGTCTTTTTTATATTCTTAATAATCATCAGCTGTTCTAATAATGACACTACGAAATTCACCTTTACTGTGGTGAGTTTCGTTGTTAGTTTTCTTTTGAAGATTATCGGAGAATCCAAAAAATTTTATCGAATCACATTACTTCTCACAAGGAATAGTCGCAAGTGCTGTGACTTGCTCATCTAAGAAAAGAATCGGCTGTATAAGCTCAAATAAAGAACTTTTAAGGCATACAAATACAGCTCTTGATTAGAATTCAGCTTTGTATACCTGGAGTTTGAAATATTTATTTAACATTTTAATATAAATGTTAGAAACATTGAGGAAATGTGTGAAATTTATTAAAAATTGTTTTGTCTATATGACGAGGGACTTCGTGTGGAAAAAGCCCCAGCCAAATCCGATATGTAAAAATAAACAATCCTTTGTTTAGTCGTATTGCGAACATTACAATGAATTTGTGTTGTTTAAATATAAATCTATCTCATGACAAAATTGAATTACAATTATCTCGTAAAAATAGTTGGCTGAACAAATAGACATATCAACTTCGGGTTTTAGCCTCAGTATACCTACCCACAGAAATAATGGTTATTGAGTTTCATATTCCCAATAATAACTTTTCTACTAATAAAATAATAAAACAATTCATTATACCTAATAACAAGTGTGAACCGGCATGATATCATATTTCCCATAATTAATATTCCAAGATTTACAGTTGCAAAGGATTAAGTACCTATAAACTTTTCTGGTTCATCTTAGAAAAGATGATAAATCTCTTTTACTATATAAAGTTTTCAGAACTAATATTTTTAAAGTTCTCGATTTGGATTAGAAAATGGTATACAAAACGAATGATAAATAATTCACATAACAACAAAGATTTTTTTCCGGGAAAATAAGTATATTATATGTAGCTAATCGGCATCCTGAATCTGAAATTGAAACCCATTTTCATCCATCAGCTTTAGTTTTTGAGATATGACATTCGGATTCTCCTATATAGAAAAAAAACTTGCCCTGCGGCAAACAAAAATAAAAATTTTCTTCAGAAGCAACCAAAAATGATCTTTTCCTTGAAAGTAGGTCGTTTGGCAGATGGTACATTAGGATAAATCCATTTATAACGGTTATTTGAGTTAATACTATTTCAATTAAAGAGGCAAAAATAAAAACATTCTGGGGATTTTTTGATTTTCGCCAGTTCATTGGGGTATTGAGCTTCAAAGAACGTCTTGTTCTACTTAACCATAGTCGCAAACTAACAACACAGTTTCGACAAACAGTTTCAGGCACACAGAGCTTGTATAAATTACACATTTGCATTTTGAAGTAATCAAAATAAGCTGTTTTCAAGAATTCTGTCACCAATTTTTAAAAAAATTTAAGCCTCATACACCGCGAGTGTTACAAAAACAGTGTGGGATATTAAAAAACTTCTCCGTGATGTATACTTTCTTCATAACTGGATATTAACACTGTACCAAACTGCAAAATGTGCGACTACTCTACTTAAAATACAATAAAGCCTTGTAGGCCAAACTAAAGCTGATGGATTAAAACGGATGGTAGATTTAAATTTACCGTTTTTGAATATATGAGAAAAATAAAAAAAAAATTCCGGAAAATTTTAAAAAGTTAAATTTTGTAGGTATGTGTAATTATTAGTATTAAATACACGTGTAATATGAAATACATATGATATGTAAATAATAAATATAAATGAATTGGGTAGCTCGTTTAGAACCAGGGCCTAGTGATTTACAATTCTCAACCATTCATGTGTGCGTGTTGTCGACAGGAATGGGGGGGACCTACAATTTTCTACCGAATCCGAAAGGCTAACTTAAAAAGCACTTTTCATGACAAGAGATACTCTTGGGGGATTTTTGTATTCCTCGCAGAAACCCGTGAAAAACATTTCTGTTTTTAAGAGCCCTTCATCTAAATGTGCGAACGATATTAAATGGTTTGTGTCTGAACTAAAATCTTTATAATTTTCTTTAAATAGAGGTTTTTAAATTTTTAATTAAATCTCTAGCTTAATCTATGAAATTGTTAACGGATAAGAAATTTCAGCAAAATTTTATCAATTGTGAATGAATCAATTGACAATCTTGGTATTATCGTTGTCACAATTATTGTTTGTTATCAAATTTTTAGTCAATTACAAATTCGACGTTAATAAAATATTTTGCTGGGATCGTGTAAGCTCAAAATTGAATAATTCATCTTCAATCGAAATTTTTTTCCTGGTGAATATATGATGTTGAAGAAGAAAATGCTTTGGTGCAAGCCAATATTCGTAGAAAATTACGCGATATTTTGAAAGAAGTTGTCAGTGTCAGGTACAACAACAATTTCTACTTTGTGAATATATTATGCGACCAATTTTTTAACGTATATTTTATGAATAATTATGCAGGCTTTTTGGTCGATTTGAAGTTAAATGAAAATAAAACAAACTTTATTTCATCTTTTTCCCAACGTTTCGTCGTTATTCAAGACTTCTTCAGGGATATTTTATTAGATTTTTTAGAATTTTGCCGGATTTAAATTTTTTTTATAATTTTAAAATGGTGTCTTGAATTTTGTATATTTTGTATTTAAATAAATTAACACTGAAAACAATTTATAAACAAACAGAAATATAATATATGAAGACTAATAAATTAAAAGACAAACAAAAATTATCACAGTATGGTTAGGTTGGCAGGTACATAGTAACCAACCTACCTAACCATACTGTGATATGAGGGCTTTCGAACAGCGACCAGTTTCAAGATGTTACCCAAAAGTCAATAAAAATAGAAACTATTCAAAATATTTTTTCTTGGTTGTTCACAATGGGTCAAAAATTTATCAATTGTTGTTCATAATACCGAATAATCAATTGATTGACAAAAAATATCAATCGTCAAATAATTGATCTTTGACAATCGTAATAGGGGTTAATAAATGGTTCTTTCATATGCTTTCTAAATTATTGCCATACGCACACAAATTGAAATTGAAATTCGTGAAATTGTAGAGCGAATCAACGTTTTTTCTTCAAATATAAGGAAAGGGCTCTTAAGTGACATATAGGTTGGGAATCGAACATAAGATTTTCGGCGTAAGAGTCCTACACACTATAATCATTACGCCACGAGCTACTGTAAATATAAAAAAAACGTGTTTGTATATACACTAACAATGCAATTCAATAACGCTTCGCGTATATTGACGCACATATGATGCGTGTGACGTGACGTGAACTTGATTGAAAAAGTGAACTTTTTTAATTTGTCTGTCACCTTTTTTGGTCACAATGCGATATGGCAATGAAACAATTAAGCTATAACATTAGCTTTTTCCGATGTTTTGCAGGGGTTGCTGCCTTCTTCAAGGGAATTTTATTGTACATAAAAAACAATGAATGAGTATCATAAAAATTTCTTAAAAATCGTATCCACTTTTTTAATTATATAGGTACTCCAAATTGGTTTCTAAAATATCTAGAATAATGGGAACGTTATCCGCACATTAATTCACGTGTCTCATGTTAATATATTTTTGTAAAACGCGCGTCTGCTCATGTTTTCGTTACGCAATATAAATATAAGTTATCCAATTGATATCAATATTGTTTATAAATTTATGCGTCACACGCGACTCAATATATGCCTAGCCCTATAGTAGGTACACGTGTAATCTTGTAATTAGGGACTATAGTTTAAAATGATTATATTATCTATATACTAGTACCAAATTATATCTAAAATTTTGAGAGTACCAACAAGCTTCAATCCAAACCTAAAGTCAAGTTAAAATATCAAAATGCGGTCGAAAAGTTTTTTTAAACGCATCTCTCCATGTGGTGACTATTTTTATAGTTTGACCTTGTCCAGCGCGTATTTTCTATTAAAAAACATTAATAATAACTTCAAACAGTAACTTCCAGACTATATAACTATAAGTGAACACCAACCGAATCGAATTTTTTTTGTGCTGTGCACTGTTCGAACATTTCATTTTTATACAATTGTTGTTTTAGGTTTATATGACTGCATAAGGAAGTGTAGTTGGTCCTGGTGCGTATACATTACATTTATTATGTCTTTTCATATACGAAATGTAATGCTTTTGTTTTTGTTGTTATTTCTCCTTATTTTCCTTTGTATATTGATCTTAAGAGTTCAGGCGTTGAATAGATAGATGATGATGGTATAAAGATGATTCTAGACAAACATTGTTACATTTATTATGGGGAAGTTCATATACAAAGTTTGTTAGTGTGTGTATATTAAAAAAAACAAAACCAAAAAACACCTCCTTCAGCTCCTATTTCCATCTGTTGTAAAAACACTTTAACCCTCTATAAATGTATATATTATGATGTTGTATATTTAATATTACATGACTTCTTTCGATTAAAATTGCCGGGAAACCTTTAAAAAACATCTGTAAAAATAAACACTCGACTATATTGTTGGACAGTGAAATCTCTCATTGTGAATACATACCTAGTTAGTTTAGTATATTTTTGAAAAATTCTGTTTTCGCAACTGCATTGTTTAATTTTTGTTTGTCATATTCATGGATGCTCCTTTTTTTCAATCTTAATCAATATCCCAGGAAAAATGAGCAAAAAAATACCAATCTGCGAAAAATGTCTAAGTAGAGATATTTAAACGTTATTATAACGGGTGATTTTTTAAGAGGTTTAGAACTTTAAAAAAAAAAAAAACACAAAAAATTCGAAAAAATGAATGAAATATTTATTTGAATCGATAGTTTGAACCTTGCAATTTAATGTTTAAAGATAATTTCATGCAAATGTTGACCGCGGCTGCGTCTCAGGTAGCCCATCCGCTGAGTCCAATTTTGGCATACTCTTTCACACATATCGGCCGGTATCTCACGAATGAATGCATGGATGTTGGCTTCCAGTGCGTCAATCGAAGCGGGCTTGTCCCTATAGACATTAGCCTTGACATACCCCCACAAAAAATAGTCTAATGGTGTCAAATCGCACGATCTAGGCGGCCAATTGACCGGCCCGAAACATGAAATTAACTGTTCACCAAACTCGCCTCGCAATTGCGCCATTGTTTCGCGTGCTGTGTGGCATGTGGCACCGTCTTGTTGAAACCACATATCATGCAAGTCAAGAACTTCCATTTCGGGCAAAAAAAAGTTTGTTATCATCGCTCGGTAGCGTTCACCATTGACAGTAACGCTGCGATTCGCATCATCTTTGAAGAAATATGGCCCAATAATGCCGCCGGCCCATAAACCGCACCAAACAGTGGCTTTTTTGGGATGCATTGGTAGCTGTTGCAATGCTTCTGGCTGATCTTCACTCCAAATGCGGCAATTGTGCTTATTTACGTACCCATTCAACCAAAAATGAGCCTCATCGCTGAACACAATTTTTCGATAAAAAAGCGGATCCTCGGCCAGCTTTCCAAGAGCCCATTCACCAAAAATTCGGCGTTGTGGTAGGTCGGCTGGCTTTAGTTCTTGCACCAGCTGTATCTTAAAAGGCTTTACGCCCAAATCCTTCCGCAAAATTTTCCACGTAGTGCTGTAACAAAGGCCTAACTGCTGGGAACGGCGCCGAATCGACATTTCGCGGTCTTCTGTCACACTAGCTGATACGGCCGCAATATTTTCTTCACTACGCACAGTACGTAAACGTGTTGGTGGTTTAATGTCCAACAAAGTAAATTTGGTGCGAAATTTGGTCACAATCTTCCGAATAGACTGCTCAGAAGGTCGAGAATGCCGACCATAAAATGGAAGCAGCGCGCGATGAACATTTCGAACCGAGCACGAATTTTGATAGTAAAATTCAATAATTTGCAAGCGTTGTTCATTTGTAAGACGATCCATGGTTAAATTGCAAACCAAACTGAAGCTGTTTGACAGTGACAGAAGGTACTAAACACACGTCAGCTGTCAAAACCAGTGTTGCCAAAACCAAACCAGCTAAAAAATCACCCGTTATTACCTTTATTTTGGTATACAAAATACATACTGTTGAAAAAGTTCATTGCTAAATGGTGCGTTTATAAATTAAAAAAAAATAATCTATTAAAAAATTCATAAATAAAATTCTTATCTTTCACTTGGAAGTAAAATTTATTCTGGGCGAAAGCACACTTAGAGATTTGACTGTATCACAGGATACAACATTAGAATTTGAAACTTATTCAACCCTTTCGATATGGTTTACCACGCACAAAAATCAAAATGTCTTACAAAACTACGGCATGTCTGGAATTTTCATTAATATAAAAGGGCTGCGTGTCGCATCCTTAAAAAAAAAAAAAAAAAAAAAAAATACGAAGCCCCTCTTACTACAATGCCAGAGGCAAAAGTAATAACATCCAAGAAATGAAAGAGCGCTGAATGGTCGGGTTCTATCTATAGTCAGTGTCCCACACCATGATTAAAAAAAAAAAAACATTCTGAAATAATCATTGACTTGAGATGGGTCGATCGGTTAACGCGTCAAGTAATGAGCCCTAAAATCCATCCATATAGACAGAAGACTCCCTTCCTCCTCAAGTATAAGATACTCTTTTTGAAATGTCTCCTGCTCCCTCGTTGTCGGTTAAGTGTAAACAATTAAATTGCTTTCATTGCTCTGACCCTCCTAAAAATAAAAATAATAAAAAAAAAAAAATATGCGGGTATCGACATTCAAATTCATTCAAAATCAAAATGAATATTTTGAATTTTTAATTCCATTGCGGCCAAATGATTTTATTGGCCATGTCCCGAATTTGTGAAAAGCGAATATACAGTGGAACAATATACAAGGTTAAACTGGATTAAAAATATAATGTATAAAATGAGTTCAAATATGCATATGTATAGGTACATATAATAGTATGGGTAATTTTGAAACAAATTTTTTAACAAAACGAGCAACAAAGTGTCAAATTCAGAGGTCCAAATTTAAAGCGTAATTTCGTCAAAAAATAACTCTATATACTTTGCGACCTCTTGATGACTACCTACTATAGATTATAGCCCCGCGTGCTACCTTAATTATATCTCTAGGAGCTGAATTCGGCTCAAATATCACGATTCATTCATTGGGCATGCTGGGAGGCTCGACTTATGTGTTTCCATACCAAAGAATCATTTCAGTCATCATTGTTAAAAATATTTTTGTAATGTTTTCCATTTGTTTAAAAAAGATTTCAGAAATGTTTTTTTGCTGTGAACGCTTCGGGGAACAATTCTGAAATGTTTCTTTGTTTCCTATTTTTGGTCTGTTTGGTAACGTGAAATTTCTTGCTGATTTGCACAAATTATCACAAAATTACACAATTTGCTGTCAAAAAAAAAGTTACCAAACAGGCATTTTGTCAATCCGCATTCAGCCTTTTCTCTTTTGCTCCCATACCGGATTTAGTAATCTGGAAGTTTTTTTTTGTCTGTGTTGCACTTAAAGATTTTTTTCTCTACGTCATTTTTTCACAATTAATATTTTCACAAATTTCAGAAAAAGCATCGACTTTTTTGTTCTATTTTTTTTAATTTTCATGTAGTGGATTCCATAATAATTTTTTTTGTTTCACAAATTTGAATAATTTTCGCGACATTTTGTTTGTATGCACGAATACGCTTACCCATTAAATGCTTCAGAAACAAAGAAAATTTTCCGTTCGGAATGAGAAATACAGAAAAATTTCAGAAATGTTTCGCAAGCGTTTCAGAAATATTTCTTTAGATCTCAATTTCATTTGAAAAAAAACCGGAAGTTTAGAATTTGTATCAACTTTTTAATTTTTTTATTATAAAAAATAACACTTAGCTGGTACGCCTACACCCGTTAAAATGCCGTTATGTTGTACAGTACATATTTCACACAATAGTTTCTATCTTTAACATTTTTTTTTGGAGACGAAGAAATAAATCACAAACCGCATAATGTTAAGTCAAATAATTTTTTTTTCATCAGTTAGATGCTGTCGATCATGATTTCCGTCTTGGAAGGGTACGAAAGCATTTAATTGATGAGCCCAATAATCGTACCTGGGGGTAACGCACTTTTGGACTTGAAGTCGTTTGATCTTATAATTTGAATTAAATTCAATCGCTCCACCCAAACAGAAGTAGTTTTCTAATTTTCTTCACCTTCGTTATCAAATATTAAACTTCAAAATATGTACCTATACCGATTACCGACCAATAAGCGTGTTCAGATTTCGAAGCATTTTTTAAATGGAGAACCTCTCCCAAACTAATTAACTAAAAATTTTTTTAAGTAGACAAGGATATAGAGCCCGAAGAGAATTAGATGAGAAAACGATTTCGGGGCTAAAGGTAGAACTGTAATAGTCGCAAACTCACGGCAGTGATCGAACGAAAATGAACAAATACAAGAAAATCATATGACGCGTCAATAATATGGTGTATATCTAATTTTATTTCAGTCCAGCCCACTTTCGTTTTCGGTGGTAAAAGTGGTCCCGAGCTCAACTCAACTGAAATTTGGTGAAAGAAAAATAAAAAATTTCACTTCGATGACAATCATAACAAATGCAAGTAGAATTATTACTTTTGTTTGTTCATATCGCACCCATAGAATGAAAATGACCTAACTCAAAATTTCTGTAACTTCTGATTTTTCAATAAACTGACCTTGAAAAGCGCAATGAAAAATGTAGATATCCTTTTTATTATTTTTTTTATAAACTACGTTTTAATTCACAACTTTTATCGCCGACTAATCCCAATGTCATAGTTACAGAATACGGGCAGATTTTTATTAGTTCTCTGAGATATCGTATCATATTTCAGAACACGCCTAATTCTAAAAGTCACAATGACGTTGGGTTAAGTTTATCAAAAAAATTTGGTTAATTTGATCCAAATTGTTTCATTTCTCATACAAAATTTGACAGTTTATTGACCAAATCGTATAAATTTAACCAAGTGGTAAACTTATCTAGTGTTTTACAACACTGCAGATGGCCCTTATTAAATGATATAATATTGCACATCAATTTTTTTTAGATAAGATACAGGTACACCTAAAGCAAATACGTGCGATCCAGTCGTACACTTTATTTTTTTACAGTTTTATTGAAATTGAATAGAGTCTGAGAATTTTTTTTTCAAATTGCAGTTTGCAGTTTTGAATAGAAAATCACAGAGTTTATAAGTTAAGGAACGCACCTAATAATTATAATTGTCACTTACTTGTAATTAGGTTTGTTCAGTGAGGAAAAAGTTAGAACAGAACAGAACAGCACAGATTCGTGAGAAACGTCAGAACAAGTTAGAACAACTTAGAACAGTCAGTCATTCGACATATTTGGCGAACAATTTATAACGACAGACCTCCCCTCCTCTGATGTCAATGTTATTTGATGCAATTTTATTTTTCTCTAATTAAATTGGTTTTATTAATATTTTTTATTTAGTATTAGTTTTACTTACAATTTTATAAAAATCTAACACCGAAATGTTTTTTTATTTCCAACAACAGGTGAATTTGACAGTTCTCACAAATCTGTTCTAATCTGTTCTACCTAAAAATCAAGTGCAGAAAATCCTGTTTTAAAGTGTTCCAAACTGTTTCAAACTGACGCATTGAACAGCAATCCAGTGCCTACGTTCGGTAACCCTCGCATCGATAAAATTGGTCGAGAAACATTGAAAAATGGAACAAAACTCGTACGATTTGTTTCGATTTTCATCGTTTCTCGACTGATTTTGTCGATGCGAGAGTTACAGAACGAAGGCACAGAACAGTTAAGAACAGAAAATTTCCCATTGAACAGCAAAATCTTGTACTTTTCTGTTCCAAACTGTTCCGAACAGCCTCATTGATCACACCTATTATGTTAACATTAAAAAAAAAAAATAATTTAATTCCGTTTTGAATTTATTTTGTGCCACTGTATAGGACGGTCAAATCATCGTGTCGGCATGTCAGTATTGTGTACCACGGTGGTGGTCGTGTGTGAGAACGGATGACGCCACTCAAACTAAATCAAGTGGCGTGGAAGAAATGCACTTAGATTATTGGAAATGTTGCCCTCGAAATAACTACATGTGGATAAAGAAGTTAAGTGATTCAATATCCGTTCTTCTTATAAATATAAAAATATATAGTTTGGTAATTCCAAAAATTTGAATTGAAACGGAAGAGCATTATAAGTGGAATTATTACATTTTGGTGTTTATTACTATAGCATAGCATTTGAATTTCGAATATATAATATGTGCTAATGAAATATTTTGACTTGAAAAACAAACGAACCCCAAGCCAACTACATAAACCAAAAAGAAAGTTTATCGGATTGGTTTTTGAGATTTTCAGTTTTGATTTGAAGAAAAAAAGATTATGTTCATTGATGTGAAGCTCTTAAGATGGATGATGAAAATCTGTGTTGATTGACAACTAATTAGAAGTCGTATTCATTGTATAAAGAAAGTATATATGGCCATAATGAATATGTCTAGATAGAAATAAGCTTTTCACATACCCATAGATTAGCTTTGTGTTGTATGTTATGACTTATATGATTGATATTGCCACATGACCTATATATTTAAAATATTATGATGCAATGGATTTTTGTTAGTTTGAATTTGTTTAATAAGTGCGAGTTTATTGTGAAATGTATTGTTCTTTGTTGACGAAGTCATAATCTGGTAGAAGGGTTTACCTTACTCCCACGTCTGTGCTTTACTATATTGCTGATAAGTTGTCTATGGGATTCCCCGGATTGGTATCAGATAACGTTGAAAAAAAGCTCTTGCTTTTGAACCTTTGAATGTCTGATAAGGTATGTGTCGATGAAATTTAAGCAAAATTTCCTCAACTTTCCATTTGTCCGGTTACACCTCGAATAATTATTATTCATAGATCCCAGATTTATAATCTTCTTGCATTAGAAAGACTTTATTCCAATTTGATTCTTATTCTATTTGTATACGTCAACTTAAAAATCGGTTGATTGATCGATTTTCAAATAAGAAGGATTTAAAGTAACATTTAGATTTGTTTAAAAGAAAAACGAAAATAGAAGATTCTTTACAAAAAAGGTCTTCAACACTTTTATTTACAAGACACGTTGATGACAAAAATCTAAATAAATAATGTTTTCACAATTATAATACAATTTATGATTAGAATAAATAAATTAAATGTAGGATTACGGGTTAATCTCGGGCGAGAATTAATTTTAAGCATACTCGGTATATTTGCAGAAAAAATTGATCCTGGTAAAAGTTGAAAGAAGAACAGAGCGTTATTTATTTCCCTTATTTTCTTCAGCGTTTATATAAACTAAACAACTTTAATAAGGTGGAAAATGGTGAATAGGATTCATATATAGAATATAACGGAGAAGGAGTAACAAAAATTGTGTTTGAATACTTTCAATTTTGGTTATGGAGACTTCATGACTGAGTTAGAACCTCAGTATTCGGAGAAGATTTGTAAAAAAAGTTGAGTAAATCGAAAAAGTTTTCATAAACTAAATTTTTAACAAAAAAAAAATAGATCACATAATTTGCATTCGTTTCAGAACAGTATAGAATTTTATAGATTCAAACATTCAGAGTCGGAGTTGTTTAGACAATTGAACAATTGAACTGAATTGAACACATTGCTGTCATTTATTTTTATGTGTTTGGCTTAAGAATTTTTGAATTTTTCAGTGTGGAAAAAAATGGAATGGAAGCACAAGTCCACTATAAAGAATTTTTGAGATATGAGGTTTGTCAAATTCTTTCGAAAACCTCCTCAGTAATCCTATGCAGCTCCTGGCATTACCCGTTATTATACCGATATGCGGAGTAAATGACAACTTGACCTCAAATAAAACTCCGAAATCATTAAATGAGTCAGTTCGATCAACTACGCTTTCATCAATAAAATAATAAGACAGTAAAGGTATGACCGCATTCGGCGAACTGCACTTCAGTGACATCACGCGCACTTTTTAAAGTTCATGTCGTGACAAAGTTGGTCAGATTATCAACTTTGTCGCATAGTGCCGCGCCGTGAAGTGCAGTGATGACATGAGTTCTATTTCAAGTGCACCATTCAAAGTTTCTGTCAGTATCATGTTGTAAAAACAAGTATCCACTTAGATTTTTGAAGCCATAGAAAAGCTCAGCAGCGAATAATAAAATTTTTGAATATAAAATCTTCTTAGCTATGTCATTAATAAGTATTAAAAATAAAAGTGGTCCAATATAACTCCCTTGTGGTACACCCGACAAAACATTAATTTTTTTAGACACCAAATTTTTATAGTTAACAAATATGATTGGATCCAAGCAAGTAGTCGCAGACAAATAATTTTAAACCGAGGTGGGTTCAAAAAAAATGTGTTAAAAATTACGTAATCAAAGGTTAAAATTACATAGTTCACTATGTCAATCCTAAGATAGCTGACTGGATTAAAATAAATTGTTTAAAATAAAAACCTGAAAAGGTTATATTAACTCTTCGTAGCCCAAGATCATAAAAAATTGATATTTTTTTGAGAAATGTCAGTTTTCGGAAAATAAAAAACACGTATTTTTCAGAAACTAAAAAAAAACATTTTTAAAAGATTTATTACACATTTAAAGGATTGTGGCATTACTGTAGCATTGGGTATGTTTTCATGCATGCACGTAAAAGTGTGCATTGATAACAATAAAATGAACATATGTACATAATTACTAACTTAAAGCCACTAAAATAAAACAATTTTTCGCACTCTGTATTTTTTTTATAATATTTGAAATTCCACAAGCTCACTCTTGCCTACCACTAAAATTGCTGACTGAAAAATTCAAACTGACGAAAGTCCAAAGATACGCATACTATGCTTTTCCCTGGATACTTAGTTTGTTCATTAGTATGTTACAGTAATGTCACATCGATTCAAATGTACTAAATATACTCATAACGTATTTTAGAGGGATTTTTGTAGGTTTGTTACAGAATTAAAGGGTTAATAGAGAAACTTGGTTAGGATTTACAAATTTTGAAGATCGTTTATGTTATACGAGTAGCTTCTTAAATCAAATGATTATATTAAGTAAATTTCACATATCTCTTATTTAATATAACAATCTTCTTGTTTTAATTAAACTATAAAAATAATTTAGTTTAAATTTACCGAGTATTTAGGTAAAACCAATCAATTACACTTATTTAATCTTACTAAGTAAATGAGTTAAAATTTCGAATATAAATATTGTCTTAGGGTCATAAGTCCACTTAACTTAAAATTGTCTTTTCACGACTTAAATAGGTTATAAATGCAAAAATATTATTAATCGGTTTGTGGACTTATGACCTTGTTCCAATATTTATGATTCAAGTAACTAATCAGAACTTTACTCAGACATTGTGAAACAAGCCCTAAATCTTCTCGTTTATTAAAACCAAATGGTGAAGATCAAAATTACATTAATCAACTGTTTATTTTATTTCAAGCATGTTTTTTAAAAATGACCAGCTATTTGGTTAAAACAATCAATTACAATTATTTCAATTAACCGACAAATGGGTATGCATTTCGAATATTAAACAATCTTATTGTTTGATTTTACCGATTGGTAATAGTGAAAAATTACAAAACTATTTCGTTAGAAAAATCAATCACTTTTATTTAATCTTACCAAATAAATCGGTTAGAATTTCGAACTTTAAATAATCTTCTCGTTTCTCACTCCAGGAAAGCCACATCATTTTAATTTTAGTAAAAGTATAGAATGGCTAACCCTACTAAATGCATTCCCCCACTTTTTTTCTCATTTTTTATCACCAAAAATAACGGTAGGTACCTACCTGCAGTAAAATTTTCTTGAACAACCAATGAAAAAATACTTTTAAAAAAATAATTAATTTTTTTTTACATAATATTATGCTCACTTGAAAAAAAAACGAAATTTTTTTTTCAATTATTGTGACACAAGTGTTTAAAAACCGGTAAGGAAAATCTCATTTTTATCAAAACGACTCCCACGATTTTGATTAGAATTTTTATTCTTGCTAATAACAGTATACGATCTCCCATATTATTGGAACAAATTTTGTATCTAACGATTATTAAAGGTATCTCGCATAGAACCATTTTTTTTGTTTTCGCTTACATATCTCATTATCTGTTGAATCGATTTTAAATACATTTTTTACATAATAGGTAGCTTTTAATAAGTTTGAAAATTTAATTAATTTTCAAAAAAAGCAAATTTTGGATTGAAAAAAATCAAAATTATTATTTGTAAATTATTCGATATTTCGAAAATAGGTATAGTGATTTTTTTTCAAATTCAATTTTTTCAACTCTGCATTACCTAATAAAAACGCATCTTTTTTCTTAAAAATGTTTTCAAAATTTTAGATTTCAAATGGCAAATTTCAGATTTATGTACCTACCTACTGTACGTCTAGGTAGGTATACGTATCATCAAGTGAGATATATTTTTTTTCCCTAAATTTAGCAATAAGTTCTCCCAAAAATTGTTTCGTTCTATAAAACCATATTAACTTAATTACTTTAACGTCTAAAACTAAATCAGTATTAATAGAAACGTATATTAATTACAGCTATTAAAATTCAAAATATTCCCGCCATGCTAAAAACATTGCATGCATGAACAAAAAAAATATAAGTCAAAGTCATATTACGACCTCTTTCATAAATGTATTATGAATCATATATTATATGTATAGGTATATACATTTCTATAGGTTTATGGAAAGTGGTTCTTAAATTTCCTTAAAAGGCTTTTTGACCTCCGGTGCGTGCAGAAATTATCAAATTGCGGACTTAAGCCATCAAGATAATTGCTATATAATATGTACATTTCACACCATGACTCGACGAATCCACAATTTTATGTCTTACAAAATGCGAATTTTTGTAATTAAAAAAAATTAAGTTCTTTTGACCTTCAGTTATATAGTGGTATATTATCAATTTATGTTAACATTAAAAATTTTATTTTTTTTTGTTGGTCTTGTTATGGATGACGGAAGTGTGCAATTTGGTTTGTAAGTGGCGTCGCAAATCTCAAATTTTTTTAGTGCTTAAACAAAAAAAAAACAAAAAAACATTAAATTGTTTTACTGACTTTATGATCGCATAACCGTGACAGATTTTTATATATTTTGGAATGCATAAACAATTTGTTGATATATGAAGGTAGATATATTCTTAGAAACTACATATATAGAATTTTCGTCTGCCAAATTGGGAAGGATTTCAGTGATTTTTAATGTTTGAAACATTATGATGGGAAAATAAATATTGAAGTTATTTTTTGTACGTTCTTTTAATGTTGTTTAAGTTGTTAAGTTGTGTGCAGCTCCCTAAACAAATTATAATAACGTTTTTTTTCTGTGTTTATTACAATATTCAATTTTAAGAGTAAAAAAATGTCCTTAATTTAGTGCGTGACATTTTAACAACCACTTAGGAATATTTTAACGTCATCTTGTCTCCGCTTAACCATTACTATTATACCTATACATTATCTTGGGAATTTTAAGGTATTATTTATGTATATGTATGTGTTGGTTTTTTTTACTCGTTTTTTTTTTTATGAACATAGACTAGGTTCTCGCATAGGTATCAAAGGAAAATATGACTTTCACTTGAAAATAACTTCGACCAAGCAGAGTTTTGATGGGTTTTTTATGTGCTATTTGGACTCAGAGCTTCTGATTTTGTGTTCTAGGAAGGAAGAGTTGGGTTAGTCACTTGAGGAGCCATTTGAGGAATAAGAGAAGGAGTATTTAATTGTTAATTTAGACAAAATATAAGAGATCTCTAAAAAGCACTTAAATCCTTCATTATAAGTTTTTGAAATTTTGTGTTTGAAAGTGTGATGGACATAGCTTTACGTCAAAATGGATTTCGCACAGATTTAAAGAGGAAGAGATTATTAGTTCTCAATCAGAATAGCCAATAAGTATAACACTTAAATCTTGCATTATTAGAATTTTGAATTTCTGTTGTGGTGGACCCAACTCGATGGACTTATAACTTGTTCGTTAATTGCTCGAAAATTTCAGTTTCTTGAAACAAAAGTCAAGGAAAACGTTTTAGTTAATTTAATTCTAAACAACATAAATTCTTAAACATTTTAGCGTAAGAGCAGTAGATTTTGAGAAAAATAGCACTAAAAAAGACTTTTTAAAACAAAGTTAATTGGTAACATTTTTCTAAGAATTTATTTCTTTAACGAACAAAATGTTATAATCTTGTTTGTTTAGAATTGTAGAAACTTCGATTTTTTTCTATACTTTTATTCAGAAAAACTAGATAGTTTTCGAGAAAATTACAAACAAAATTTAATTCCGTCAACTTCCAATTGACGGTTTTTTTCAAGATATTTACAAGAAACTTCATGGTCTACCATCCCTAAAAACAATAACCCTAGTCCAAATTTAAGTCACTTTTCAGCAAATGCTTAAGATCTTATAATAGCGCTTTTACCAAGATTCAGAAAACCCAAAATCCCGAAAAAACCCTAAACCATAAAAAATTGTATAAAATTTAAAATTTCGTCAGAAAACTCAAAATCCCCAAAATCCATTACCCTGAATTCTTATTTCCGAAAAATTGTTTAAACTTTGAAAAAATCGTATCAGTATCCCGAAAACTTAAATCCATAAACCCGAAATCGCGAAAACACAAAATCCCGAAAACTCAAAAACCCATTATCCCGAAATCTAAATTCCGAAAAATTGTATAAAATTTGAAAAATTGGGGTCAGAATCTTGAGCCAAACCCCATATCGCGAATCTTTTTAAATAATTATTTTGTTTTTGTTTAACAAAATGTGAAAGTGAGAAGACAATTTTGAAAATTCATTTATTTTATAATTTTTGTTCATTTCTAATTCTGATGGGATTTTGGCCTTTCGGGATTTTGGTTTTTCTGAATCTTGGGTTTCCTTGATTCTGGGTTTTTTTTTAGATTTTGAGTTTTCAGGATTTTGTGTTTTTTGGATTCTGAGCTGTCTGGATTGTTATAATGGAATTTTGAAGATTTCGTTATTTAACAATTTCATTTTTTTACAGTTTTAACTGCGGAGTTTTAGCATTTCGGGATTATGGATTTTTTTTTTTGTGATTTTTTTTGGGTTTTCTAGATTTTAGATTTTCTGAATTCTGGAATTTATAGATTTTAGGTTTGTTAGAATAATGGTTTTTTTTGAGAATTTTTGTTTTTCAGGATTTAAGGGTTTTCGGGATTTTAGATTTTCTTGATTCTGGATAATATGGATTTTGAGTTTTGAGGAAAAATGGGTTTTTGAAGAATTTTGTTTTACAGGATTTTGGATTTTCTGGATTTTGGATTTTCTGGATTTTGAGTTTCCAGAATTATGAATTTCAGGATTCTTTACATGATTGTTTTTTTTGTTCAATAAAAGTTCCACAGAAAAGACGATTTTACGAATTATTTATTTAACATTTTTTTCGGTTTTAATTACTGAACTTTATAGCTTCTTACATTTTCTGGATTTTCAAGATTTAAGGTTTTCCGAATTATGTCAGATTTTCTGAAAAAGCCTTTCATCAGAAACCGCCTAAGCTAATTTTAAAAAGTAAAATTTTCTATGAGTCTTGCCTTCTTATTGTTTTTTCCAAAACTTCTTTGTATAATATTTTGCATTTCTTAAGCTAAAAGCTCTGCGTTTTCCTTTAGCTATTTTTTTGCCTTTAATCACAGAAAAACAATTTGGACAGAAAAAATTGCTTTTTTCTTAATCTCTTCCAGGCAATACATGCTGTACGATTTCTTCGCAAAATATTAACTTTAGGCATGCTATATGTATAAGTCCTTGAGTATTTCAATCTTTGGCATATTACTATATATAGCCTCATGGATTTGATATCGATAAAACATAACTTAACATCATCAATTACTGATTTACTATACCCAAAATAAATGACAACCTTGGCTCTATATACAGGGTGGCGCACCAATTGTGCTACAATAAGAAATTCAAATAACTTTTTTTTTAATCGATGTATTTCATTTATTTTTTTTTTATTGGTTAGAAAATTAAATTTTATTTTAAATAGTTAGTTGTTTTTAAAGATTATAGACCGCAAATGACCTCCACGCTGTCCCACGCATATGCGACACCTGGTCAAAAAATTATTCATTGCGGCCTGAAGAGTTGAAGTTGGGATCGCCTCAATTATTGTCGTTATGGACTGCTTTAATTCAGTTAAATTCCTGGGCTTCGTTTTATACACTTCTTGCTTGACATAACCCCATAAAAAGAAGTCTGGTGCATTCAGGTCAGGTGACCTTGGAGGCCAGCGAAGAGTGGAGTTCCTAGAAATTAATTTGTTTGCGAATTTTTTGTTTAGCTCCGCCATAACTGGTCTGGCTATATGTGCAGTTGCTCCATCTTGCTGAAACCAAACGCTGTTGAATGGTATACGTCTTCGGCGCAGTTCTGGGTAAAAAAACTCCTTCAACATCTTTAAATAACGGTCCCCATTGACAGTAACGGTTACACCGTTTTCTTCAAAGAAGTACGGCCCGACAATACACCTTGATGAAACTGCGCACCACACAGTGACTCGTTCTGGGTGCAGTTCCGTCTCATGGAGCATTTCTGGATTAGACTCATTCCATATACGGCAATTTTGCTTGTTTACATTGCCGTTAAGATCAAAATGGGCCTCATCAGACATGAACAAACAATTGATCAATGTGTTGTCTTCTTCGGCCATTTATATCATTTTTTGGCAAAATTCCAGGCGAACAGGCAAATCCTGAGGGTTTAACTTGCTAGTAATTTGGACTTTGTACGGAAACAAGTTTAAATCGTCATGAAGTATCCGTTGTAATGACCGTCTACTAATTCCAATTTGCCCCGATAAGTTTCGGGTCGAAACGTTCGGATTGGCCTGTATTGCAGATGCTACTGCTGCGATTGTATCCTGAACCCGAACATTGGCATCTCGATGGTACGGCCTTCGTGCGATGCTTCCAGATTCGGCAAACATGTTTACAAACCTCATAATGGTCCATCTACTCGGGGGATTACCGCCAAACTCCCGCCTAAATTCCCTTTGGACGGAAATGACGGACTGCAAAGCATGGTACCGTTGCACTATCCAAATTCTTTTCTCCGTATCCCAAGCATCCATTTTTATAAATCTAAATAGTAACCTACAAAATAAAAAAAAAATAAGCCGACTACTCACACAGAAAAAAAGTTATTACGTTTTATTTTTGTAGCACGATTCGTGCGCCACCCTGTACATAGATACGACGACACCAAAAACAAAAATAAATCGAATTAATGACACAACCTATACCAGGTACATTTATTCCTAGGGGGGAAATGTCAAAAGGTATTTTAACGTCCAGGTGAGTCCAAAAGTGTCATAGATACACTTGACAAAAAAAAAAAAAAAAAAAAAATCACAATATATCCTCATGCGCTTCCACTTGATTGCGGAAATGTTCATTGAGCTAATTTAATTTCTTATTTTCCATCGGAAGTTCGGAAATAAAAGTTCATTATACCTATGTATGTGGACTAGGACTTCGATGTTCGACCATTCCATATACAATATTAGATATACAAAGTCAAATGAAACCAAATAAGGAAGCCTTATTATGCGATTAACATTGAATGTTATTCTCTATAGAACAAATATAGGGATGTTTATTTTCGTGATACACAAACACAAAACAACAGCAGCCTTGAAGAAGGCTTAAGTATCGGATATCAATAGGTCAGAGGTCCCTTTGATCAATTTTCACGCATTGGGTTTGAGGAAAATTGTTATATACACATATACCACACCATCGCATTGTGCGTATAGGTCGTCGTAAGCCTTACACTTTTGTAGGTACATAGGTATCAGTAAGTCAAGTAGTTCGGCACTTAATTATCGTAATTTCGGTGAACATATATATCTATAAGCAGGCAACTCTTAGCAAATTGATTTGACTAAGCTTATATAGGAATAGGTATAGGTAAAGACCTGTATATATATAATTCAAAGAGTTATGTTACGAAGTTGATTGCTCAAACAAAGGGTCATATTATAATAAAAAGCTATATTTTGTTTTTAAGGGTCAGGCAGGAATATAAAAAACAACAAAAACAACAACAGCAGAAAACGAAAATCGAATATCTAATCAATTTTAATTTTCCCGTTATACATACCATCATATACATTTTTCAATGTTAAACCGGAGAACCTAAATAAACAAAACAGCCTTCGCATACCCTTATTCTTTCAAACCAATTAGTTTTCAATTAAAAGTAAAAGGTCAATATCCATATACATTTGTTTTCGTTTTATTCAAAAAAACAAAAACCATAACCCCCAACTTTCTTTTTTGTCCCGACCGAGACCGACAATGTCGACATAGTCAAGTAGGTACACAAAATTAAAAACAAAAAAAAATATAGAAGGTGAGTGAGTGAATCAAATGTTTGTTAAGAATTTGAATGTGGTGCACAAGGACGTAGTTAACCAATAGTTCGAGTGTTGTTGGGGGGGGGGGTCAATATTGCATTCCTATTATTTCTGAAATTATTTCAGAATTTATTGAATTCAAAGTTTTGAAACGCTTAACATTTGTGTGATCGAAAAATATCGTCATATTTTAAGAGATGCTTTTTAAAGGTTACGACAAGGCCAATGTTTGGTTTAAGTTTACATTATTTGTATAAAAAAGAAGATTCACTTTAAAACAACGAACTTCATGATTTATATTAGGCGTGTTTTTTTGTAATCCCGGGGGGAATTGGGTGAAAAAAACGACGTCGACTGGGGGCTTAGCTAATTCCAGAGAATTATCGGGGCTTAACTTAAGCAAACAGAAAAACTGTGTTACCGGCATGAATTACATACATACATCGCTAGTTTGTATGAAAACTCCATGTTTTATTCTGTGATGGTGTCGCCAATCCCCGTTGTCGTTTTTTTTTCAACCAATTGCCCCTGGTATTGCAGAAAAAACACACCTATTATGCCAAAAAAGGTGTTTATTTTTATTTACTCGCATCAATTAATAAACATCTTTCTTTTAAATTCATAAGTTATGAAACCCTGATTGTGCGTATTTTACAGCTTGTCAATTTAAAAGCCGTTTACTATATATTCTCCATTATCAAGACTCGGAGCACGATTTGGTGTTATTTGGTTATTCAGTAAGAAAAACAAAATATGTTTGTGCAAATTTGATTTAGAAGGAGGAAATTTTAAGAGAACATCTTGAGGGACTGGACAACGGCACATCATGTGGAACCGACGGAATTCCTGCTTTTGTTTTGAAAAACTCTCTTAAGTGAAAAAAAAATTAATAGAACAGAACAAAAAATTTGCTGAACGCTTTTACTTCTTTTTTATTTTTATCCTCCACCAAATTTTCATCACGAAAATGACATTTGAATTTCTGATATGTCAGAACCCTTTTTGGAATTTTTAAATCAGCTTAAGTGAAATTATTTTTTCACTTATCCGGACTCCGCTTAAGTGACATTTTGCAGTTTCTCTTAAGCGGGTTTTACTGTACCGACTTTAGTAAGGTCTTTGACAAGTTGTCTCATAGTCTTATTTTATTCAAACTTTCATCTATTGGTTTTTCTTCAGCATTCGTTCAATGGGTCAGATCGTATTTGAAGGGCAGAACATATGAAGTTCGTTTTAGAGGAATCATTACTGATTTAATTAACGCAGGTCGCAGACTCTGGTGTACCTCAAGGTAGTCACTTAGGTCCACTATTTTTTATAGTTTCTATCAATGATATTGTTTTAATAGTAAAATCATGTAGGGTGCTTATCTTAGCTTTTGATAATAGTCGTTTTTTCTTGCAAGCCCAATGGTCAATTGAATGAATAAAATGACGTCAGTGTTAAACAATTTACATGCTAAACCAGTTTACATGCTAAACCCAGAGAATTCCAGGGGCCTAACTTAAGCGCACAAAAAAACTGTATTACCGGAGTGAATTACATACTTGCTTTCGATAGTTTGTATGAAAACTCCATACCGGAGTAAATTACATACTTGCTTTCGATAGTTTGTATGAAAACTCCATTTTGTTTCTGTGATGGCATCGTTAATCCCCATCCTCGTTTATTTCATCCTTTTCCCCCCGGGCTAGCAAGAAAACACGCCTAATATTAAGTTATCTTTAGAAACCAGTCTGATTCTGAATCTCTTCAAAACTCAGAACAATATTTTTCTGAATAAATCCTGAAGAGAAAAGAAGTGTAATGCTTGCATTAAGAAGTACTGATAGCATTTAAAAAAATGTCACAAACGTAACAAAAATATTTTTATGTAAAATAACTAAAAGAAACGATCAAATTGATATTTTGAGGAAGTAGGAAGAATGCTGTTATTTATCGTCAGACAAAATTTCTTTAAACTTGAGAATAACACAGAACTTAAATATCTTGTTCACATGTTAAGTCACATAGGTAACAGGTTTGCATTTGTTTTTTTTTCGATTCATTGTATATGTGTTGTTGCTTCTAGATATAACGTTTTTGGTTCAGGGAAATAGTTCTTCTCAAGAATTAACTCCCAAAAATAATTTAAATGTCAAAAATATCGGTTATTCGCATATAACTTTTAAACGATAAACGCTAAACAAAAATTCAGCAGTTAAAACAAAATGTGTACAAAATGTAATTCTATACAAAAAAGGCGTTTGCATCCGACTGATCGTTTTGAAGGTATTGCAATTTAAAAAAAACCTAAAATTACGAAAATGTGAGTTTTCGCGTATAACTCTTAAACGATTAGTGTTATCAAAAAAAAACTATGGGCATATTTAAATAAAATAAATAATTAATGCTAACTTTAAAGATTAAAATATTTTCGACGAAGAAGATTTTAATATTTTTTCCATATACAAGATATCAGTTACAAAATATTGCTACTTCAAAAAGTCGAAAATATTGGTTTATTGCATACAACTCTTGACGGGTATAAAATTGTATCATTTTTTTGTTTACACAAATTATAAATTAATACACCTTTTATGAGAAAGATATTTTTTTTTCTATTAGCTCTACATATATTTTAAAAGATATTATTATATTTCCAAAAAAATGGTCAGTATAAAAAAAGTGTTTTGGCTTTTTACTTTTAAATTGTGAAGTAGTCGAAAATAATTTATACTCACTATGGCCGATTTTATTCACTAAAAGCTGAACACAACTTGATGATTTTTATTTTCAACTTGTGAATTTCTTTTTATTCACTCAAAGTTTACGTTTTCAACTTTCGACTTTTAACTCTAGAGTTGATCAACTTGAGATTTGTCAACTCCTGGAAATAGTAGAAGTTGACCGAGCAAACTTGAGATTTTACGTAGGTACACAAAATTTTCTTGTTTATATTTATTATACAAAAACACGTCCGCTCCTACTTATGTTCCAAAGTAATCATTTTTCTTCGGGAACATGAAAGTTTTTTTGTCTGCCATTAATTATTTGTATTCACACTTTAGCACAATTTGACAAAATTGCATTGTATTGACACAAAAAAAAAACACAATTTAACACAAAAAACACAATTAAACACATAAAAACAGTCAAATATGATTGACAAATTCAAATTAATTTTTAAAATGACAGTTTTTGTTTTATATTTCACAAATATCCCAGGGATATTTTTCAAACGTGGAGTTGGCCAACTTTAGATCTTCAACTGGAGAGCAGGGTTGTGACTTTACTGCAATTGCAGTAGATCTACTGCATTTTTTTCGAAAAATAAATCTACTGCCTTTAAATTAAATCTACTGCACTTTTGGTTTTACGAAAAAAAATCATTCAATAGGCGTTTTTCTTTTTTAGATCAGAGCTGATTGAGCTGAGTACTGAGCAAAGTCTGAGCGAACAGAATAAATTTTAAGCAGAGTATGTTCAGAGTTCTCTGATTTAATTATGAAACAACTTAATCACTGAAATGTCATGATTATAAATTATTTATTTATTATTATTATTTTACCTTCTCCACTAGAGCAACCAGCCTATTCCGCCATTTTTTATTGTTTTGACGACGTTTTTTTTAATTTCCCGTCATCTCGTTTGTTTTCAGCATTTTACTCCGTTTACTCTCCTATTTTATTCTGAGCTCACAGAGCGTGCCTGAACATGCTCAGAACTAAAAAAGAAACACAAATTTGAAGCCCTGAACGATCAGAGCTAAAACAGAATATATATTTTATTATTTTAAATTATTTATGTTTATTTATGTTATTTCTTATTTTTATTTTCAAAATATAAAAATCTACTGCGAAAAAGTTGAATCTACTGCGTTTTTTTTCCAAATCTACTTCGGACATTTTTTAAAAAAGTCCCATCCCTGCTGGAGAGTTGAGAAAATAATTAGTGAATAAAAAGAAATTTCAACTTGCGTTTCAACTCTCGAGTTATAGTCAACTCTCAAGTTGACCAACTCGAGAGTTTGCCTCAAGTTGAGTAATAGTGAAAAAAATGGCCCTATATCTACTAGATTATAATAGATATTTTATATTTGCTACAAAAAATATTATGTTACCTTTTTCCAAACGAGGCATCGGTTTCAAAATATTCAGATTTCAAAAATGGTCAAATGCGAAAAACCGATATTTTCGACATTTTGAATTTGCATAAATTTTTACGCGCACACGATTTCGCAATGGACTTTTTTTTAGAGAGTAGATATTTCTTGAACCAAAATAATAATTGGGTTTAAAAATCTTCACTTGGATTTTGTCGGCAGTAAAAAATACTCTTTCCAGGGCCTCTTTTTATCCGGCAGAAAATTATAGGTCTACTCCATTCCCATTTCTATCGACTAACAACACCCTTTCAAATTTTGCTGATAACTGTTAGTCATTGGCCCCTAGTTCTTCACGAGCTGCCACCAAATTTCCTATTTTGTATTCTGTAAAAATGAAGCTAAGTCACATCCGTTACATTAACATGTCAGTTGTCATACTGCTGGTAACAATTTAAAACTAAAATTATTGTGTGAAGTTTTTCACAGTTTTGTTTCTCATTTCAAAATTTTGTATCTACTGAAGATTGAAGATTTACACTTCAAGAAAAACCAGTTCATCCCACAGTTAGGCAAATTAAATTTAAAAAATACAAAATTTTCATATTTTGGTCTATGCCAATCGTTTGATAGTCAGTTGTGATTGTTTGTGACTCATTTGTGACTCATTTGTGACTCATTTGTGACTCATTTGTTACTTATTTGTGACTCATTTGTGACTCATTTGTGACTGTTTGTGACTCTTTTGTGACTGTTTGTGACTTGATTGTGACTGTTTGTGACTCGATTGTGACTCGATTGTGACTCGATTGTGACTGTTTGTTACTCATTTGTGACTGTTTGTGATAACAATTCAAAATCAACTCCCAACTCTTAACTCCCTTAAATGAATTCCGAATATTTGAGTATAAATAAAGACTAGTCAAGAGGTTTTTTTTTGTATAAAGAGGTACAAATCACAATTTTTGATTAAGGTTCTACTCAAAGGACACACCTTCCTAACTACGGCCTTGCAACTTCTATACCTATACTTACATAGTGATAAATTCTCTTTCCTTTGTACGTTTAACGTATGTATGTATTTCTGTAAGTGGTCGTTTTGTTGTAAAATGGGCTTAAACCTCAAATTTATTACCTCTCACGTTCGATGGTATGTTTTTTTTTTATTCATCACCAGATGCTTATTTTAAAATATGAAAATAAACGAATATTTTTGTTTGTATTTTTGTTTTTTGTTTTCATTTTCATTTTTATTTTTATTTTTATTTGTTTTTATTTTTTACAGACGTGAATTTGTAAAATGAAAAATAAAAACTTTTGTGGTTACCGATATTATTGACGAACTTATTTTACCCACCTTCTTTCCTACAGTCTTGACTAAAGATTCTACATCAGTTAAGAAAAAAAAAACTCTTTAGAAAAAACAAAATAAGTCGTGTTATGGACCTGTGAGCTCCAAGTTATAAATGTATCTAGCATTGAATTTATAAAAGTACGTACATACATATATAGAAAATTTCTTAATTACAAATCATATCAAAATACGTCATATGAATTTCTCTTAAAAACTTAAACAAATGGAAAAATCCTGGATTGAGCTTGAGATATAATATTGCTGACAAACAGGATTTCAAGAATTGATTTAGGGTTTTCTTTTAATGTAACATCATTTTCATCCATTTTAGTTAGGCGCAGTTCAGCTTCAGATCAAGATTTTAACCTACCGACCGATTAACCAAGGTCCAACTATGGGGCCGATTCTGGTTCTGTGAAAAAGTGAAACGAATAAATTGTATTCACATTCGCTCTCATGCATTGCTTTCACTTTTTGCAAATAACAGATTCTGGTTCAGTGAATAAAATTCTCCATGAACTATATTACCGATCCCGAACCTCCTTATCATTTCCCCTGAAGCGCATGCGCAGTCAGTGCAATTCTCTCAGTTTTCTTTTTTTTTAAGAATTTTGAGCCTTGGTTGAACCTCAGTTAATTCATCAAAATCGACGTGATAAATTCTTGGTCTTGAGGATGATTTACAACTGACACAAAATCTCTATAGATACAAATAAAAAATATGGTGCCGCAATACTTTTGGTTAACACTGTAAATATACGTAAAATTATTTTTCGATTTATGTAAATTCTTTTTTGAATCAATTTCGTATATTTGTTTTTTATTTTTATTTTTATTTTGTGTTATATGGAAAAAGTTATTTTTTTGTTTATACAACATAATTGTCAGCGGATAATATTCCCTTTATTGATTTACTTATTAATAACCATCATAACGTCAATTATTACCTTTTACAAAAAAAAAAGAAAAAGAAGCTGAACAAAAAATAATGAAACTTTTTCCAAAGATAAATAATTACCTTTTAAAACAAAAATAAGTTAATTCAACTGTAGGTATATATGTAGTAATATGCGGATAAAGGAAAAATATTTACCATCATAAAGTTACAATTTAACACCAATTAAAAACTTAATAAATTATAATGCGCGCGGTAATTGAAGTTAAAAACTGAATTGGCAAATATTGTTGTTGTAACAGTTTAATGAAAAAAAAAACTCAAATTACTGAAGGAAATTATTATGTAGGAAATGAGAAGTATATTTGTTTTTGTGAGTCTTTTTTTATGGGAATCAAAGAGAAAACGACATCAAAGCTTAGCAACGTCATCATGGAATGGGAACTTAGGATTTTAGGAATTACTTCTATCCACCCCTTCAGTGTTGTGTGGCAAACACGCAAAATAACAAATAATACGCATAATACTTAATTAAAATAAAAAGAAGTCTTACATAGAAATACAAAGACCGTAATATGACATTTTTTCATAAATTATCTAAACTTTTATCAATACTAAGAGTTTGTGCCCGAACATTTCCTGGAATTAGCTGAGGAAGAGCAACAATGTACAAAAATGCCAATCTGCAAATCTTTCATAAAAAAATATTCAAGGTGAAATTGTGTCGCAAGTATCGCATATAAATTTAAAACCGCAAACGCTGGAGAAAATTAATTCATATTAAAACTTGTAGGCCATGTAATTTTTTAAAAAAAAGCTTTGACACTTTTCTTCCTGTGGCTTATCGTTTAAAAGATATGACCATTTTAAAAACATTTAAAATATGAAATTGTTGGTTTTTCATGTAGGTATGTATTTAAAAACATGTTAAATCTAAATTTGTGCATTATGTAACTCACGAAAAAAAGGAAATCTTAACATTATTTCCTTATATCTGTCATTTAGCAGATATCACTGGTTTTTCCGATCTTTAATCCCAAATTAAAAATTAATCGAAAAATAATGTATGCTCCTTTTATAGATTATAATATTTAAAAAAAAAGATATTATGACACATTTTTCAATACGTGCGATCAGTTATATGCATAGGTTTTTCGCATACAACTCTTAACGGGTAATTTTTTGGTACAAAATTTGTAAAGTACCTATTTGACCATTTATATAAGAAAGCAATGTTTTTTCTAAAGCTATAATTTCTAGGTTTTCATGATTTATTTATTAATTATCAAATTCAAAAACACTGGTATTTTCTTCTTTTTTCTTAAATGTATATATAAAAAAGTGTAATAATATTTTTTGTAGTAAATAAAGGGTGATTTTTTAGCTGGTTTGGTTTTGGCAACACTGGTTTTGACAGCTGACGTGTGTTTAGTACCTTGTGTCACTGTCAAACAGCTTCAGTTTGGTTTGCAATTTAACCATGGATCGTCTTACAAATGAACAACGCTTGCAAATTATTGAATTTTACTATCAAAATTCGTGCTCGGTTCGAAATGTTCATCGCGCGCTGCTTCCATTTTATGGTCGGCATTCTCGACCTTCTGAGCAGTCTATTCGGAAGATTGTGACCAAATTTCGCACCAAATTTACTTTGTTGGACATTAAACCACCAACACGTTTACGTACTGTGCGTAGTGAAGAAAATATTGCGGCCGTATCAGCTAGTGTGACAGAAGACCGCGAAATGTCGATTCGGCGCCGTTCCCAGCAGTTAGGCCTTTGTTACAGCACTACGTGGAAAATTTTGCGGAAGGATTTGGGCGTAAAGCCTTTTAAGATACAGCTGGTGCAAGAACTAAAGCCAGCCGACCTACCACAACGCCGAATTTTTGGTGAATGGGCTCTTGGAAAGCTGGCCGCGGATCCGCTTTTTTATCGAAAAATTGTGTTCAGCGATGAGGCTCATTTTTGGTTGAATGGGTACGTAAATAAGCACAATTGCCGCATTTGGAGTGAAGATCAGCCAGAAGCATTGCAACAGCTACCAATGCATCCCGAAAAAGCCACTGTTTGGTGCGGTTTATGGGCCGGCGGCATTATTGGGCCATATTTCTTCAAAGATGATGCGAATCGCAGCGTTACTGTCAATGGTGAACGCTACCGAGCGATGATAACAAACTTTTTTTTGCCCGAAATGGAAGTTCTTGACTTGCATGATATGTGGTTTCAACAAGACGGTGCCACATGCCACACAGCACGCGAAACAATGGCGCAATTGCGAGGCGAGTTTGGTGAACAGTTAATTTCACGTTTCGGGCCGGTCAATTGGCCGCCTAGATCGTGCGATTTGACACCATTAGACTATTTTTTGTGGGGGTATGTCAAGGCTAATGTCTATAGGGACAAGCCCGCTTCGATTGACGCACTGGAAGCCAATATCCATGCATTCATTCGTGAGATACCGGCCGATATGTGTGAAAGAGTATGCCAAAATTGGACTCAGCGGATGGGCTACCTGAGACGCAGCCGCGGTCAACATTTGCATGAAATTATCTTTAAACATTAAATTGCAAGGTTCAAACTATCGATTCAAATAAATATTTCATTCATTTTTTCGAATTTTTTGTGTTTTTTTTTAAAAAAAAGTTCTAAACCTCTTAAAAAATCACCCGTTATAATCTTCTATCTTTTTCTATATAAATAAAAATGTAAAAGTTCGTTTTTTCTTAATCGCAAATCTCAGAAAGTTTTTCACACATGGCTTTGAAGTTTGGACACAACATTGCATTCGGATAAGTGTGAGTTCATATCTGTACTTTTTTTTTTTAAACAGGGCCATCTGTTGAGCATACAAGCAACACCAGATATACTTATACTGAAATATCAGCAATCTCAGTTTCAAGAACATTATTTCTCAGAAATATTTATCAGTTTTAGGGTCTGTTTCACAATGCCTGAGTAAAGTTCTGATTAGTTACTTGACACATAAATACTGGCATAAGTCCACAGGAAAAAAACTTACAATTATTGTTTTTTGACCTTGAATAGGTTATAATTGAAAAAAATATTATTTTTTGGTTTTCGACTTATGACCCTGTGAAAGTATTTATCTGTCGAGTAACTAATCAGAATTTTTCCCAGACATTGTGAAACAAAAAATTGAGGAAATCAAGTTTTTAATTTGTTTGCTCAATTTTTGAAGGAGGGCTGTCATTCGTGTCGTTTGCCATCGCGTATAAGTATTGTTTATTTATTTTCTTTTTGTAATTTACTATTTCGTTTTTTTAATAATTTTTTGGTGCCAGGTAGAAAAGGATTAGGTCGGTATTTTTCGCAAAATAAAATTGAAATTTTCTTGTAAATCCAGATTTTCCTTTTTGAAAAAATTAATGATGCAACACAAACATGGCATACATATGTAGTTGCCACCCGACTGGAAAGTCAGGGAACGCGAATTTTGTCAAGGAAATTCAGGGATAGTCAGGGAATTTCGAAAGTGGTCAGGAAACATTTTTTAATCACTGAATTTTTGTGTACAATGAAAAAAATTAAATATTTCGTTGAACTCAGGGACTGTATTTCGTTACGAAAATTAATTCTATTCGAAAGTGTTTTTTCACCCGGCTTTTGAATTGAAACTTTGTAAAACTTTCAAAGGACATTTTTTTCAGATTGTAAAATTTCGACTAGCTCGCATTGAAATAATTTTTTTTTTGTAAATCTTGGAAAATGTTTTTGAAAATGCGGTAAATAAAAAATCAAAAAGAAAAAAGTTAAATTGTTTGAGAATTGAATTTAAGTTATGGTACGAGAGCTAGCAACGTTGACAAAACAAGCATTTCAACAGTCATAACTTTTTAATATGTTTTACCCCTCGCTATCTCGGGGGAAATTTTGAAAGTCTGGCTGGTGGGATTTTCTGTACGCGTCACTTTTGAAACGGTGAAAAATTGATTTTTAAAGTCATTTCAACAGTCTCGGCTTCTTTTTCATTCGGTACTATAAACTGTTTTCCATATGAATTAACAGGTTATGTAGGTGTCAGACATTGCAAATTACGTCTGGCAAGCTATTTTTTAATAAGAACAAATTGGATATGAAGATTTTTCAATTCAGAAAAAAACTACTAAAAAATAACGGTAACACTTACAATATTACTATAGCTTTTTGAAATCTCTTCTTTAATTTCACATTTAAATTACTATATTTGAATGAATAGTTTTTTACATTAATTTTCAAACTCAAAAAAAAAAAAACGTTACACGGACAATTTTTTTTCTTAAAAAAATGTATGTTATTAAGTTCCTATTTATCTTTTAGTATTCAATACTATCATCCATTTTTATTCGATCACTAAAAACTGGATGGTTGAATGTCTTCTATTTTTTCAGAAAATTTGTTTTTTTTTTTTAATTTAAAATTTTTTTCGGATTCCTAGAGCTCTTAAATATTTCCAAAATACTAGACTAAAACTTTTTTTCCTTACGTTTTAAACTTTTTCCATTAATTTACAAGAAAAGTACTGGAGCACTTAATTTTGTAAAGCGCATAATAACGTCACATAAAATTGGTTCTGCTGACTTTTCGTCTACTAACTTGAGAGACATGATTGTTGACGTCACATATATTATGTGTCTATGTATTTATCGTAAAAAAATAAAGTTATGTTTCTCAAAGAGTTACTATTGTAATTTTTTTTTTAATTTTTTCAGGGAAAACTTTTAAATTGGTCATTGAGAGTCAGGGAAATTTATTTTGAAAAATAGTGGCAACATAATAAATGTCATGTGTTACAATATCAGGCTGCTGACAAAAAATTTAAGTGCGTACCTATTTTCTATTTACCGATTTTCTGAAGAATTCCGTTTTTTTGACTTAACCCCTTTCTACCTGGCACCAAAGAAATTATATACTATCTTCTACATAAATAAAAATGTTTTTTCCAACAAAGCTGAGGAACCGTGTCCTGAGACACATAGCTGAGATCTCGATATACCGGGTGTTGCTTTTATGCTCAACTGATGAGGGCTTATTCCCATAGGATACAAATATTTTTAAAATATGAGGTAGAAATATTTTGATAAAAAGGAAAAAAAAAGTTTCTTCAAGCTTTCTTGTACATATAAGAGTAGGTAACGCAATAAAAAATTTTTTTAAGAAAATAGAAATGTAGATTAAATATACGGGTTTATAAAAAAATTTAAATTTTCGATACCTCGAATTTTTGAAATATACAATATCTTGTATGTAACTATGTCTTGTGTCCAAACAAATGTCATAATATTTTTTTGTACGATATATTATAGTCTACAAAATGAGCATACCTACACATAATTTTTTGATAACTTCGCCATTTACCTACCTAAGAGTCAAAAACTTAGAAAACCATTATTTTTGATTTTTGTTCAATTTTTCAAAATATTTATATTTTTTTAATTAATAATCAATTTTAGGTAAGTTATGTTGATATTTTGTTTTAGAATATTAGGTACGTGTAAATGTACAAACGTTGCATTAACATGTTTTCCGAAGTTTAGAAGTGTCATTTTACGTTTTTGAAATGGTCATATCTTTTTACGATTTGGCAGAGACAGAAAAGTGTTAAAAAAAATTTTTCTACAAATTGGCATAATCTTCAACTTGTACGTAAAGTACTTTTCAATAGTTTTTAACCGTCATAAGTAATATTAAAAAAAAAAGGTATTTTCGACATCTAACTCGGTAAAACTTTTTGTGTAAGCTAGATTTAGCATTGGACTTTTTAGCTAGTATTCCAAAGAAAAGGTTTTTGCATTTAAAAATCTTCACTTAGATTTTTTCCGCAATAGAAGTTCATTTTGCTTGGGCTAAGTCCACATAAAGATTTAGATGTATCTACTAGGTACCTACTTTCTCAAAAAAAAAAAGTTAAACAAATTAAATTTATCATTTATTTATTATCATACAAAAGAACCATTACTTTACATTTAAAATATGTATCGTAGTTGCGGTTACAATCTTCGATAACGCTTTTCGAGCACTTCAAATGGTATTTCATGCTCTCTATAAATATTTATTTTTTTGTATAAAAAGTTCCGAATAGTTTTTCTCATGTTTCTTTATAATTTGTCTCTAAATAAATTAAATAAAATAATTTAGGAAGTGAAAAAAAAACAGGTGTACCTACTCTACTTTTACCTTTAATAAAACAAAAACAGTGTAGTTTCTTATTATTAAAAAAAAAAAACAGTTGATAACATTTTGTACACTTCTCTCCCTTTGTATTCATTTTTATATTTTTCTTTTTTTTTCGTGCCTAATGATGCAAATCGTATCCCACTTAGGACTTCGACCAACCATGAAAGTATTTCCTCTCCTACTACCTATTATACTATGTACGTACGGTATTATCCCTTTATTGTGCTCTTAAAAAATTTACATCTCATATTTAAATCTGAAAACAATTTTCTTTTATACTTTATCTAAGTTTCTGCTTTAATAAGCACAGTGATACAGTTGTTGTTTTAATTATGTTTTCTGAAGGAATATTATAGGTATGTTTTACTATTTCTAAAAATAAATTAAATTACATAAAAAAGTCAATTATTATTATTTTTGTTTGTTGTTTTCTTCAAAACAATCAACTTAAAATGTTGTGTGTTTTTGTGGCGTGATACATGCGTTGTTTTGAAGAAACTTCGAGCGTGAAATAGACAAATACATTTTTGTAATCGGTTTTAAACGTATTATAATAATACTTCGTTTACACATGCATGGACTTACTGACGACCGACGCCACCAGTACGTGCGTAAGTAAGACTTCGTGCAAGAAGAAGCAAATAAAATTTTAATGAAGCATTTAAGAGGGTCAGTACTCAGTATATACGGAGTTACACATACAAGTTTTTCTTTCGATTATACATCGATGTTTTGTCTCACAAAATTTATCTTACAAACTTAATTTTATTTCTTCGACTTAATTATCGTTTGAATCAGTCTAATAATTAACTTCGGTACTATGGATCGCGACAGTGTGACCTAGGACCAAAGATGTTCAGGATTCTAAGCTGAAGAATTTTGGCTAATCACCAATAACAATCGAAACAAATCGTTGTTTTTTTTTTGTAAGAAATGAGCGGTCAGAAGAAAATATGAGCGTGTTTTGTTGGGCTAGTAACTTAATCGGAATGTTCAATATTAAGCCATATAGTCACTAAGGAGCAAATGTGCTGTCAACTTATAAGAAAAGTGACAAATTGGCTTAAAACAAAAATCCATTAATTCCAATAATTCTGCCATACTGTCAGTTACGTCTCAAAAAATTGGTTCGGTACAACCACTTTTACTCCCAGTATTCTTGAATAAAGGTCACAAATTACAAAAGATAAATTCGTGCAGCGTATAGAACACTGGATGTATAAATTAATTGTATTTTGGATTCAAAATAGCTTTTAACGGCCTTTAAGTCCTACAAAAAATGGCGTTTCGTCCCGGCGAAGGACTTAAAGGCCGCTAAATGCTATTTTGAATCAATAATTAAAAAAAAATAGTGCTAAGTATTCTACTTGTCTGATGTATTTCAGTAGTATAGTATATAGAATTTGTATTATTAAAAAAAAACCTAATTGTATTTTTGTTCTTTAGAAACACAAGAAAATTGCTTACTGTATATAATTTTTACAATTCTTGTATACCTTCAAATAAAAATCAATTGAATTGCAAACCAAACAGATATTACAAAACAGATTTCACTTAAAATTTTTATCGTTCAATACTACCTTCCTATTCATTAGAACGACAAATAAGAAAGCAAATTTAAATCGAATTGAATGACTCGATATGCAAGCACAGCTGAATAACATATTATTGTTTCTGAAATTCTTAACAAAGAATGGGTATACAGACATTCTGTTGAAGGGATAGTTAAAAAAAATACATTCCAACATATACAGTCATTACTCGAAATTTCCACAAATTAAAGCCTTGTAAAGATATTTAAAACTAAACCCTACGAAACAATTTAACTTCAAATTACAAAAAAAAAAAAATGATAAAATCTATAAAAGGTAATAATAATTATAATGATTCCAAATGAGACCACAGATTTTTGTTTGTATTTTTTTTTTTTTTTTGTAATTCCATTAAACGTAACCAATCAACTGAACGAGTGAAAAACACCGTTAAATTGTGGATGAGTGATTGAACATTTTGATATCATCGACCACCACAAAAAAGTGGTTTGTTTATCTCAACCGAAACAACAAACAAACAAATGAGTTGTCTACACAAATTATTCGATATTTCCGTTGATATATGTATATTCTAAAGGTGTGGTCGAAGTCGGTATTTTTAAATGCAGGGAATATTATATGATGTGATCCATAAACAAATTATAGGGGAGGGGATACTCGTACAAAGTTTATTTTCTTTCTTATGTACAGCCGATAGAAGAAGAAGAAAAAAATAAATAAACCGTCTCGCATTAGCGAAGCAATTCTTATACAAATATTGTCTTAATGACACTAAATGAGGGACAGGTTGAATGACTAGTATATCAGCTAAATTGTATTAATAAATTTCACATATTTGACAAGGAAAGGTTTTTAGAGTTTACCTATATTTTATAAGAAAATAATTTTACAACTAAAAAAAATCCCCATTATAGACACCGGATTTATGTAATTTGATCCAATGTCTTAAGTGATACATAGTACATATACTACGTTTATTTGATTAATGACGCAAAATAAACTGTCTAATTCTGTGGGTATTACTAGATACTACTTAACATTTTTTTTATTTTGAAGCACTTTACTAACTTCTGATTAATTTTTAAAACTTTTGATTTACCTATGGTGTGTATAGTGCTTAAAATATAATTTGTGAACACGCCTAAAGCAGTGACAGTTCGTGCAAAAAATTAAACAAACCCACCGTTTTTCACATTTATTTATGTCAAAGTGTAATAAATGGAGTTAGTTCTAGTCACACTAAGAATTATTGTGGATTCTTAAGTACAACAGAAAAAAAAAAAACAATACAAAATATAGCCCCTATTACACGCTGGAAGGCGTGTACACTGTACACGTGTATAAATTGAATTATTGTTTGTGTATGAACCAGAGATTATCAAAAATAGGAAACTTTCACACTCATTCTTCAAACACACACATCTTGTATGCATTGTTGTTTCGTTTCATGTCAATGTCCAATGAAAATAATTGAATTGCAATAACAATTAATCCAGATGAGTTTGTTTTGTTTTGAAACTCGACGATTTTCTATGTAAAAAAAACCTGACCATTTAAAATAGATGTGAATGAGCCATAATTTTTTGCAAATTTTTTGATTTTAAAGGTTTTTTTTTTGCTGCAGGTTGCTGAATTCCACAGTACACATAGCTATTAAAGGTAATATCCGTATCACTCGCGTTTTCATTTTTGTTCAGTCAAAATCGAAGAATATGGCGGGACCAGTGCCCATTCACATGTCTAATATCAATATTTCGTTGGTGTTTCTAAAAATGTTGTGTGCAGTTTTTGTGGGTACGCGAATAATCATTTTAAATTTCTGACACTTTGAACTTTGACAACTTTCGCAATATATTACCTTAGATTTTTTTACTACTGCTGAATTGGGTCTGGAGCATTGTTTGTTCCAACTAGACGGACCGCTCCCACAGCTTGGGCAATGATGTATTTTTGAAACACCAATTTATGACAAAACTTTTGCCCCACATAATTGCAATACATATTTCTTTTAAAAAATCGGCTAACGCGGTGTCGTAGACAATTATTATATTCTCTCCCAATAGAATACCACAATTACTTTCTACTCCTGTCAACTTTGAAATGTGTTCTTAAGCTTACAAAAATAACTCTTCTTATTCCACAGAACTTTTCATGTGACTTTTATCATACCATTTTACCCATTAAACTTACTCTCGTTACGCCTATGAAATAATCAGCTGATTTTGTGCTGAATGAACAAAAAATATCATTTGACGGAAGTGTTTAAATTATTTACGAAAAGTATTGGTTGATTATTTCAAGATTTTTTCAAGTTAACTTTATTAAAAAAAAAAATACAATTTTCTTGTTTTTTTAAATTCATTATTGAAGAAGGAAAAAAAAATCTTTATACCTAGAAATTACTGTGTGGAACATCTTTTCTCGAATATTTTGTATACATCTGCCAAAAACCACATCGTTGCCTCCTTGTGTTGCTCGCCTTCAAAATGGAATTGAATATGCAACAATTTACACGCAAATATCGACAAAAATTTTAAAAATATTAACCTGTCATGATCTAATGCAAAATGTTTTCTAAAAAAAACAACAATAACAAAATTTGACGATGATAAATAACTTTTCATATGACAAAATTTTGACAGAAGTTTTTTCGGAGATCTATCACTGGAAAGACTTTTCATTGGTTTTATCATAGAACCGGAATAAGCCCGCAGTTAGTAACACTCACAGGAATTTGTTTATCCGATATTTGGAAGTTTTTCAATGAAGGGGAATTTTTTTCTCATTCATTTGTGCTCTCTTGTTCATCTTTTTGGAGTTAGAAAACGGGAATTCCTTTTCATTTGCGAAAATTTTTAAGAAATATATTTGCAAATTTAAACGTCAAATGCTCTTGTGAATTTTTTTATGACTAGAACTTTTTTTTTTAAAGAAAATAAGATTTATTCGTATGCTATAGGACTTATTTTTTTAATTTTATACCTTAAATGCAACGTTTCGAGAGTGTTTACATTCTTTGTCAGGTCTCTTTTTATATTGTCGTTAAAATTGATTTACAATTTCTTTCCAAAAAAATACTTTGAAGCATCTAAATAAAAATTAAATACACGACAGCTCGTGTAGAACCAAGTCCTAGTGACTTACCACTTCTATCGTCAGTTAACACTTAACAGTTTATTTTTTGTTTCTATTAAAAACTTCTGTTAAAAGCAAGCACAAATGTCAAACCCTAGATATCAATTGTTTTGGGCAAACAAAATTCGTGGTGAGTTTAAATTTTTTTCTTTGGGTTGGTTTTTAGTTCGGTTGGCTCAAGTCCTTGTTCCGCTCAAATTTTCAGTTAAATATGTTCTATTTTTCATTATACTCAACCCATCAAATAGAATTACTGTCAATCTTAAAACAAAAAAAAACATAAAGAAACACTAAAAGGATAATTTTTGCATCAATACCACCAAGGGAGTTATGTCAAACTGCTGGTTAAATAGGGAAAAGAAACGCCTTGTATTTTATAAAAAATTGTTTGCTGCACGTGACAGAAAGCCACGTGTAATTAAAAACACGCCTAAAGCCTAATATACAGTTCTTTTTAATGAAAAAAATTGGTGGTGGTGAAAAAAAAAATTTCCCCAAGAAAAATGTGTGTGGTGAAACATGTTTCAAAAAGGTAATCGTCACTCACTTCTCTTTAAAACCAGGCGAATATCAAAACAATTATTAAAAAAACACTACCGACAAGCCGAACAATCAAAACCAATTCAAAATATGTTCTTTTTTCTCAGAACAATGTCACCAACATTGTTTTGAGCGAATAGTATCCGTTGTGAATATAAATTGTTTTCAAAAGGTTTGCTTCACAGTGCGATAGTAAAAAGTAATAATTTTTTTTGCGGTAAAATCACTCCTAGAAGTACATAAGGACAGAAGTACATGAGGAACTGTATACTAGGCTTAAAGCTCTAAACTTAAGGTAACAAAACTTTTCGAACTGATTGGTGAACCACCATCTTAGCTATATGTTTATTGTAATTCCTCTCTTAACTCAATTTTCGGGATCTCTGTCTTGAACAAAACACAACCCGCAAAGTTCTCAATCATTTTTCATAGTCATATTTTCCAAAATATAAATGTCGAATACTTATAACCTCCATAAACTACCTAAATCCTACTTACCTATTTTTTTTTTTGAAAGTTAAAAAATATCCTTTCTTATTTCACGAATAATGATTTACAAAAGAAGGCATCATTTTCTGTTTTGAGGTTAAATTACTTTCATTTCTTATTTTCTTTTGAAAAAAAAAAAATAAAATAATCTTATCATTCATTCGGAATATAAATCATAGCCTTTCCGTCGAAATGCGAAGCTTTATAGCATTCACACACACAATCCGGACATTAGCACTCCATTTCCACTATAACATGCACGCTATACACTTAAATAATATTACCGAGCGCAAATTCCCCCGCAAGAAAAGATTTTCTACTCTACTCACTGTCGTGTCAGCCTCAGCACTTTACCAGCCAAATAATACAATCGTTCGTAATAGTATCTTCACCAGCACCATCTATAACGCAACCAGAAGACAGGACGGTCTGCGGGCGGGCGTAGCCCACATTATGTATCGGATTATGAATTCGTCGCCGCCGACATTCTTTCTATTCGATTTCATTTCGAATCATTCATGTTCTATAATTTCATTGAATTTACAAAAAAAAAAAAAAAAAAAATACAACTCCCCCATCTTCAAAGTGAAATATTGACAAAAAAGAAAAAAGCTCTGAGATACTTTCGGTGTCAGCTTCCTTAACTCTCCGCAACACGAGATATGGGGGAGAAGACAATCTTGAAATATGCGAACATAGAAAATGAAAAAAAAAAAAAAGCGTAACAAAAACTATCTGTTCAAACCCATCATCCGTGTACAAGCAAAACATTTATACAACATTCATCTGCCACAGGGGTGAATGGGCGGCTTAAAACGCCATTCGTTTGGCTCTTCAGTATGATTGATTTATTGTTTCGCTTCGTTTTGGTCTTATATGTAAGGACTTGGATAAAATAACATTGGATGCCACTGTCAAACACCATCAGTATTTGGTTTTGGTTGGTGTTATGCTTTCTAATGCCCACTCGTCCACCACAAAGTCCTCAAAAGCCTGAGGCATCACATTAACATATAGACAAGTGATGACATTGCCAATGAAATTGTATTGCATTTGAATTTCAACAAGGTACTGTTTTAATACTTCACTTTCAAAATAATATTTAATGGAGAAAATACTTCTGTTCTGATTGTATTTGGTTTAGGAGGAATCAACTGAGTAGATAAGTGACGATAGACACATTTTTAAGCGTTTGTCGCTTAAATTATCGCAAATAATTAGATTTATTAACAGAATCTGTATTGTACAGAAAAGTACAGGAATGTGTGTTCTATGCCCCCAGACAGTTCTACATTGTAACTTTGTCCGGAACAGTTTATTACAATATTATTCTGTACGTTTACTTCCCAAAATTGCAAATTTCTACTTACATATTTCTGTTGAAAGTTTCATTGAATTTCATATTTTCTATATTTCCTATTTTATATTCTTACTTATACGGTAGAACAAGTAAGTAAAAGTGTCGGAAATTTTATCAAATTTTTGTTTGAAATGTCCTCAAAATTTGTTCGAAATGTGATGCCAATTTAGATAAGCTATACATATGTTCCAATCCAATTTTGAAAAGCAACTGCGAAATTCGTTGCAATGTTCCAAAAAGATAAGAACGAATTTTTGCGCTAAAACTTTGATATTCTTTTATTGAAAATGATTTAAGACCTAAACTGATTGATTATAAGAAAAAAATTGACAATTTTGACAGCTTAATATGCAAATTAAAAATTCTGACAGTTCACAACTGTCAACAAACTGTTAAATTGCCAATTTTTATTAAACAGTAATTAATAACTCAATAACAGTTAATTGGCAATTTCCAAAATCGTATACACAGAATTTGAAATAACAGCTGTTTTATAAATGTTAAGTGTCAGAATTTTTAATCTCATGTCAGTTAAAGCGTTTTCCTTTGGTAATCCGGAAGAAGTCTCCGGAACTCTCCAATCCGGAATACCAAACGAACAAGTTGCAACACGTTTTTTGATTCTGAAATTTATGTTTCATTGTATTCGTGAATCGTTTATTTAAAATTGTTTTCATTTGTCATTATTTATTAATACGGCGAACACTAGTTTCGAAGATTTTGATTCTGTTTGCGAAGAAAATTGAGAGATTACAAGTGTAGATAATACACTTATGTCCGAAAATAGTAAATAAATAAATAAATTAGGACAAATTTAATTTCACAATTGACACACTTTCCTTATAAATGCAGTGAATAAAATATCACAAAATGAAATTTCAAGGTTTTGACGTTAAAATTGTTCACATGTGCATGCATCTGGTTTTGATTCTTTCTTCAAATCCAGAATCGATTTTCTTTTCAGAAGAAGAACTGTCATCTAGTGCCAAACGAAAGATTTCAGAAGCATTCGGAATGCTTCCGGAAGACCAAACGAAAACGCAATAGTCTTCTTCTAATGACAAATTCCCGATCTTGTTTTGATTAAAGATATCAATGTTTTGTATTTCACGTAATCAAATTTCCTGAAATGCAAAAATGACAATAGAAAAAAATTGACTTATAAGCAGTATTCTAAATAAACTAGGTTTACTCAAATCGTCCTTTCTAATACGTTTGAAAATATCAAAACTATCAACACTGGCATATAGCAACCACCCATTTGTTCAGCCACCTCAAATGCACACCACTTTTCCAAAATAATGAATAAATATTGCGTCGTAGCCCTATTCGTTATGGTTATCCTGTTTTATCGCCACCCACCACAACTCTTACCGCAAGTGTACTTATCGTAAATCCCCTAGTTGTGCGCATGGAGTAGCATCATATCGTATAGTTTATATTTTGTATTCCTTTATTTTTCTTATACTCTTTATACTGATTAATGTCCTCTTTTTTGTTTAATCGCATTTTATAGAGTGTGTGATGTGCATCAGTTTCAGCAGTGGCTGCGAAAGGAGACATTACCAAGCAGCAACAGCAACAGCAGCAACAACAAAAGCCTGAAGTGCAGTTTTTATGTCTATAACTACAGCCAACACAATGAATACCGATGGCATTTGAGTATCCCTGAGCTGAAAGTACTCGTTTTTCATATCCATCAGCATCCGATATATTGTCTGTCTTATCGCAATTGGGCTCCTGTGACACACAGTTTTGAAGAGACTGACTTAATAATTGAACTCATGAACATTGAGTAACTGGAGAAACTTCAAGCACTCGTCATATTGCACTTTTCAGAAAAGTGATATGTATCCATCAGCGAAATTTTCCGCTCGGCCTCCATCGCCGCAATTTGTAAATTTCTCACCACCGTCCGATTATCCATCTGCGGTGGCGGCGGCGGCAGCAGCATCAGCTTCGTCATCTACGTTAGCTCCTCACCATCATTCAATGTCGATGCGACATCCTAAATCGTCATCTAAAGGCATGATGATGGGCAGTGATGGAGACAGCATTTCCAGTGGTGGCGGCGGCGGCGGAGGAGGTAGAATGGTCTCGTCAAACACTATAAGTGGACGAGGTGATTTAATATTTCCCGATGACATCGAAAGCATAGAGTTTTGCATGCCACCATCGAATGATATGATGCGAGCCGCCACCAATGCCTGCCATGGGGACTCGTTTTCTGAACGACGAAGAAGAGGACACAGTAGAAGAAGCAATCAGAAAATTGACACAGAAAAACAGGTGAGTTTTTGTTTGTCATTTAGAGAATTAGCTCTCTTAATCTAAAACGGTTTTTCTTTCAGGTTAAATGGTCAAGAAAAAATCTAGCGGCGGCGACAATGGATAGGTTCGAAACGAATCAACCTTTGGAATATGGTTTTGCTGCTGGAGTCGTAGCACCAAACATGCCATTGGCAATGACTCCATCAACATCTGCAATGACCCCACTTCACCAGTCAATGCCAGGAACACCACAACAACAACAGCAAGCACCCATTAATCACGTATACTCGTATGCATACTACGAGCCCGGTGCTGCAAAATGCCATACGAACATACCTCATAAAGATAGGCTTTCACCAATTCTGCCAATTCCTGGCCCTTCAAAGAGCCCACCGAGAAATTCCATCCGAGCGCTGTTAGCGAAAAGTTTCCGTTCGAAAGCCTTTAATGCAGCCCATTCATCCGAAGAACGACATACATACACCACCAGATATGGTACCACTGAAAATCTTTACGAAGAGGTAAATGAACAGAAAATACGCAAAGTCTTATCGGATAATCGAATAGGCTCAGCTAATACTGGTGCTGTGAAAGAAGAACTTCGTCGCGTGCAGCATAACCATTTTCGTGTCCTTGATGAACTTAATTTGTCGCTAGAAGCACTAATCATGCCGCCAACCCCACCTGATATAAGTCCCACCCAAGAGGAGAAGCAGCCACCAGTGATGTCCCATACCAGTTTGGAAAATCTGTCCAGCACTTTGAACTCGATTGAACTGAAGGACCATACCTGCATCAATCCGGAATTCGATGAGGGAGACCTGGATAGCGGATTCAGTGGCAGTGGTAGTAGTAGTGGTGCTAGTTATAATGAAAGCCTTAGATATTACAAAACAGGTACACAATCTGTGATGCATACAACAACTCTGCCACATAATCTAAGAAGTTGTCGGTCGTCAACAGCCTCTGGTACATCAACATCAAAGAGCAGCATGAATTCATCAGAGGACCAGGGTATTGGCATGCTAACAGCAACAACAACATCTTCCTCTCCATTCAACTACAATAATCGTCGATGCTCAGATGCCCAACGGTCATCGGCGAGGTCTGCCTCAGCATCAACTGGTACAAAACCGAAGAAAAACTTTTGGACGATAAAACCGTGATGCTATTATACGGCCATAAGAAAATTCTGTCGCAAATGGAGTATTGTGGTGGTAAGTTGATATTCATTTTTTTTTTTTTTAATAATATCGATTTCTTATTGTGATATTGTGATATTTAAGAATATCTCTTTATATTTTCATTATTTTGTTATTTATTTCAATGAAATTAATTTTATTTGAATTAAGATTGGGAACGTAGGGTGTTGTGTATTTGGTATCAACCCCTATTTGCCTTCAAGTCTGTAATTCAATTGAACCCTGTTCATTGTCGTCAGTTTAAAAGATTTACAAAAACAAACAAAAAAATAACGGTTAATGACAACGCAGACGATTCTCCAAGACTTACAATTTCCAATTTTAAAAGGGATGTTTGCTTTAGTTGAGTATACTTTTTTATCGCAGTACATTTAGTTTTGTTTATATTTAATTTAAATTCACAATAATTGAAACGATGACGCAAAATCGATATAGTCCGAGGCGCTTTATATCCTTGATTAAGTATTCGAATGGAAGGAAATGCTTTTATGCTAATGATAAAGAATTCAATGTTTGATCGTTAGCTTATTTAGTTCTTGAAATTAATAAAATAATTATTTAAAAAAAGTTATTGTTGAGAACTATTTCGATAACAATGTTTTCGTAGGGTATGACAGTTTGAGTGTTCAATATCTTCGAGTAAAAGGACTCGTCTCAAGACTTAATTATTACATTCCAAGCAATGATTATATGGATCAAGGTTCGTCTTAATGTCTTCTTTTTTTTTAATGAGGTCTGCCGTTTTTACTTAAATATTAATTTCTTAGCTAGCCTGTGAAATGACTAGTACAAAAGAATTTATTTAAACTTTTTAAACAGATGTTAACAGTTCTCATGAAGATGAATAAATAAAAGAAGATTATTTTATAAATAAAAAAAGATTTAAGAAATCAATTAAGCATCCGAAAAGCAGGGTAAGACTTTTCGTGTCATCATCAATTGAGCATATAGATATATTATAACAATCCGTGAACCAAATACCCTCATAAGTATTTCCATTTGACTGGCCATAATAGCCGCCCTCACCCTCGCCCTCATTTTTGAATATATAGTTCAATCGTGATGTGATATCTTCACTAGAATTCATTTATTTCCTTTGGCGAACATTATCCGTGCATTGCGCTAATCCTACAAAATCGTCTTATACGAGATGCGAGCACAGCAAATGTGCTTCTTCCACTTTACCAACAAAAAAAAAAAACAAAAAAAGGGAAAAGAAATTGATCCGACCGAGTAATAAATATGTCAATTTGCCTTTAGAGATGCTGCTGTGTGTTGTAATAAAAATCTTCACCAAATCTTTTCCCTGTTGACTAACTATATAGTAACCCCCATTGTATCTTGAGGATTTCTCCTCATATCGGCATCAGCTCAGCACTATTTGGGATAAACATGAGGGTATAAAATACGGTTGCTTCGAAAAATTTGCCTTTCGCCCCATATCGGTGTCGGATTAAATGTACTATCGCATAAAAAAAGAAACGCACTCGCAATACGTAATTCGGAATCGGAAAGATGTCGCCCCAGATCTGCGACGCCGTATCTTTGCGTAAATCATGATGGAATTTCTCTTCTCCTCGTTTTTTTTTTTTTGTTTTTTTTTTTTTTTGCCAGACTGAATTAATTCTTATCTTTGCAGTCGGTTGTCGGGTGGTATTCGTATAGACGTAGTCGTTTTTGACTTTATTCCATGGTGGTTGAGAAGGGTGCTCAGCTGGAGTTGTGCTTGATTGTATCGATTTTTATCAGAGAAAATGTGGGATGTTATGCTGGGATGTCTGTCTGCTTACAATTCGAAAATATTAAAATGTACTATGCTACTGGAGTTTTGCGAATGGGTTGGGTGGTAGTGGGTGTGACGCCTGTGTATATGTGCGTGGGCAAATTCACCTCGACAGGCGATCATTTTGAAAAGGACACACACAAATAATGGCCAGGAATCCAATTTAAATTATTTTGGGCACAATGTGTAATAAACAGACTCTTATTCTTTTGTCAGCGATTTTAATTGACTTTGTGGTTTAATCTCTTTAGTGAAATTCGATTTTTTTTTAAGAAGTTAAAGTAAGAATTGAATTACATATTTTATTGGTTTGTTTTGGTTTTTTTAATTTTTTGTACAAAATGAGTTTACATTAATTTGATGATTTGACTATTTTTTTTATTTTTAAGAAAAAGTTATCTAAAGTATCGTTTAAGTTTATCTTTTAAGAATATCTTACCGACATCTAAAAAAACAGTTATTCTTGACCAAAAGTGATTGTTTTTTATTGATCCTTTAAAGTTTTTTTTTTTAATTAAACAATAGAAATGTTTAAAGAATAAATACCCATGGATGTTTTTATTTTTCTTTAGCTGAAAGTATAAGTTGTTTAATATCTATTCACATTATGAAACAATTGCTATGTATGTTCACAAATTTGGATAAAATTGTAAATATTTTAAGAAAGAAGCCAAGAGCTTCGGGGAAAATCGGGCTTTTAAATACGAAAAGTTGTTCTTTAGTGGACAATACCCAATGAACTCAAATCAATGGTAGCTTAACTTAGGCCTCCTGCACACGAAGCGTCTCGTCATCGACGCGTACAAGAATTACATATTCATTTACGGCTATTGTGCAGTTTGTTGTAGTTCACATGTGTTTAAATAGACCACCGCACACAAGGTGTAAGCTGCATTTATTTGTCGGAGCACACAAGCTGCAAATAGATTAGTGTACAGCACTGTCATGCCAGTCGTATAGTAGTATTCGCTTAACATTTTTGAAAAATATCAAGGTCAAGTGTCAATACATGCAAAAGTTGTGTAGAAATGTTAAGTTTTTTATCTATGATCTGACGCTTCGTGAGCAGAAGGCTAGCTGTAATTGAATCATAGCCCAATGGCGAATCTTGTACGTCTCTGCCGTCTACGACAAGACGATTCGTGTGCAGAAGCCCTTCATCTGTTTTTAAGGTAATGGTAGTTTACTTTTTGCCAATTTGTTTTTTTTTTTAATTAAGAAATAATTTTTAATGTTAGGTATTATTTAAATGCAGGCAAACATTAAAGAAGTGAAAAATATTTTGTTTTTTGAATTAAGTTCTGTGTGTTTACAAATCTTTTTTTTGTCGAGATTTGTGAAATGGTGTACATCGATAAAAAGGTTTATTTATTACAATAAGGACTAAAAACCGCAACTAATCAAATATTTTTTTTTGTCAAATGGTGTGCATGGATAGAATGAATTTCAAGACGTTTGTTCGTTTAGGTATTGCCAAAGAAAAAAAAAAGACAGCTGTCAATTTAGGTTTGATCAAAATAGAGCGCTACACGAAAGAACAACGGGTTTCTATTGTTAAGCTAAAGTTTGAAAAGATAGAGCGAAGGCGTTGATTTTTTTTTCAAAATTATTTTCAGCGATGATGCTCATTGTTATCGTTGTATTGTATTCGTTTATCTTCAAAACTGTAACATTCGGTGTCTTTTTCTTCGTCCATACAGGTTCTGGAAAAATCGTTTTGAAAATACTCTAAGCTTTATAGTTGCGGGCTTACTTATTAAACAAAGTCCGGTTATGCCATCTACGATCTAATAAAGAGTCGATATGCAATTTGCCTAGAGATATTATTCTCTTGGGCCAAGGTTTTGAGAAAAATAAGATTTTCCTCAGCGGGTAAAAATTTTTGTCAACAGATATTATGTATGTGCGTGTTAGTTTGATCCTTAATTTATAATAAAGAAAACGTATCGGGGGAATGTTCAAAAATCCAATTACCAATTAGTTAAAAGAAAATCGACCCATCCATTTAGGCTGTAGCTGAATAATGTTTCTGAGAAAAATGTAGTTTTTGTAATTTTCATTAAAATAAAAACTAAAAGACTTACAGCCATCTTCAGTCGTATTTATTAGATTTTTGTCTACTTAGACACTGTCTAACTATATTCAAATTGGTGGAAATATGCTCTATTTAATAAAAATAAATATCACATTATTCACGGTTAAGACAATCTACTCCAGTGTCTAAGTTCTAAGTTAGGCAGCTATAAGACAACAATAAACAAGGTTTAGTTGGACAGTTGTCTAAAGTTAGACAACTTTTATAAATAAGACCACTTTTTAGTATTCGATTTAAAATTAATTAGAGTATGGAATATTTTAACCCAAATTAGTACTTAATAACGTAAACTTTTGAAAAAGTTATGTTTTTTTTTTTTAATTTTGAGTTTAAAAATATTTTGTTCAAAACTAAGTTAACTTAAATAAACTTAATTTAAAAATAAAATATAATATTGTAAGTGTTGACGTTGTTTTTTAATATTAATTTTGTATTTTAGGTATTTTTTTTTATTTGTTCCTCCCACCTAAAGGGGCGGACATATAAAATTGCCCAATATCTTAAAATCAATTCCATATACATACATAGGTAATGATAAAAAAATAAAACAATGTGATGCTTTAATCATAAAATGCACAATTTTTTAAATAAGTTGCCCCACTATGTACATTGTACATATACATACATATGTACATATTTATAGAATCTACTCTACTGATTGGTTTATTTCAAAAACGGTTAATTGCATGAAGATAATTATAAACATGTTTTTGGTAGGAAATTTTCTGAGCAATAAATTAGTCCTAAACATTTTTCTGTACAACTGACCATTAGGGAGATATTCTTGAAAATCAGTTTGGGGAGCCTTTAATCTTGAGATTCCATTTACCTTTTTTTCTTTGGTAATTAAGAACCGATTGACTATTTTCATCAGACATTTGAGAAGTCTTTGCTTGAAATTTACTTAAGTATCTAATTAATATAAAAGCCAGATCTTTTTATTGAAAGGTACATGTATTCGAACTGATCCTTTTCAAGATATTATCGAGATAATTACATCAAAAATTAAATCTTCTTGGTCTAACCACTGCTCTTAAATATATCCAATACTTTCAAAATTCAGCTTTCTTAATTTTGTGTAATATACCATTGAACTATTGCGTTATGGGAAATACATACTTTGCAGAACGAATAGATATGTATATAGATGTCCTTTCAATCGATAGAAATATAAACAAAAGCAAACCCTTAGGTCTGCTTACCAAGCTGGTAATTTTTCAAAATATCTACCTTATATATGTATACAATAAACATAAACCTATACCTATCGTATTCCTCCTATACAAGAAGATATTTCTGTTTTTATTTCTGTGCAATAACTATAAGTTTTCTCTAAACTGTCAGTTGTCACCAGTAGCTTTATCATTTTTTGTTTTCATAATATAAATGCCTCAAATACTTTCAACATGGACAAAAGGACTTGCTATATTTATGTAGGAATAAGGTTTTCACAATAATAAATGATTGTAATCTATTTTAATAATTCCTTATCTGTCCTTTGGTGTTACGTATGCAATACAGGTCATTTGATTGATGATCCTTATATAGTTTCATCCTTTTTGAACATCTTATAACCTTTTCTTCTTTGTATGGATTTAAATCATGTCCTCAGTATTTTAATGGCATACATAGATATATGTACATACATATATGATTATCATCTGATAAATTGGCCTACCAGTATTACATCCGATAACACACAAACAAAATAATAGGTATCCGAGGAAAATAACAAAAGCAAAGGCCTTGAAATAGTAAATACCAGTAACAGTACAGACTCGCTGTTCCGTTCTTCATTTCGTTCAATAATGCAACCATTTTCAAACCCTATACATTTTGCCGAATCCAACCTGTCCCGTTAAGAGACGAATTTGTTTTAGAAAATATCAAGAATCTTACTGATGAAGCAAAGAAGTGTTGCCGTTGTTTTTTTTTCTAGTTTCAAGTTTTGCGGTTATTTTTTTAAATATTTTTTTTATTTTAACCCTTTACCGCATACGAAGCCAAATATGGCTTTCTACAGTTATGTCCTCTTTTCTCCTGACTTCAATAAAAAAATTATCAAAACGCAACAAGATCCTCTTCTGCGCATTTCTGAGAACAAATAGCTGTGCTTTTGCACACGTGCACCAAACAAGAAGGAAGATATTCATGTTTGCAGGTCAGTGTGTTACTCGTTGTCAATGAAAATTATTTCAAATAATAATAACTTTTCTGTTAGGTGAGTTAAGTGATCATAAAAATATATTTCGGATTGTGTGTCTAATTTTCTTTGAAATGAATACATTTTTATTAAAAAAAAAATTATTAACTTGCTCGTTTCAGAGGTTAAAGTGTACAAGCCATATTTGGCTTCGTATGCAGTAAGGGGTTGAAAATATACATATTTGGTTGAGTTTTGTATTTAAACAAAAAATTTGTTTTGGTTTTTAATAAAAAACGTCTTAAAACAACCGAAAGAAGTCATTTTAAGCGTATTTTTTTTTTTTTTCTTCTTTAAACAATAATTCATGCGGTAAAGGGTTAAATCAGTTTTTAGAAAATTTCTCCTCCCGCCTAAACAGGGTGAAAAAGACCCGACTTCCATAATCTAATTTTCTGTTGCATGTTATGTGAATTACCCTGCAAAGTAGCTATCCACGGTTTAAGTGCAGCAGAATTTGTTTTTTTTTCAGAAATCAAACAAAAACTTAGGGCGATTTATAAGGTTTTGAATTCTGTCTTTTTCTGTAAAACATTGTTACGCTGAAACTGCCAAAAGATAGCTTTGATTCTGCAGATTTTTTGCATTAAAAATTTTTTTTTTTAATTTTTCGACTTACAAGTCCTACACTTTAACCGTCGCGGTCGGTCGTTATGTAGATATATTAGTGTTGAGTTCTTTCTTGACTTCGTCTTGCCCTCACTAACCTTAATCAGTCTCCGCCACTTCTATCTCAATACTCACAAAGCGCCACTGATATCACACTGTAATCTTCGCACTATGACAATATCCCAACTCTGAGATTTTAGTAGGTATATAAAAATGTGGGATATTCGGGAAAAAGGTATGCGATATTGGGGGGGAAAATATGCGATTTAAAAGGCCAATTGATCATCCATAGAAATTTTTTAATAAATGTTTAAAGTTTTTCAAGGTCATTAAAGATTTTTTACACCTCATTTGTGGGATATTTGCAAAGAGATATACATTTGAAATGCCATCAAATCGTCGTTAAAAATTCTGTCAACTTGTTTACATTTTTTTTTAATTTTAATATTTTTTCAAGGTTGTATAGATTGTCAATACCCCATTTGTGGGATATTCAAAAAATATACCATATATTTTTAAAAAATTCATTAACCCTAGAAAGCTAACGTCCGTCAAAATGACGATTATCCAACAAACATTCCTCTCTGAAGAAAAATTTTATTTTTTGATAAATAATAGTTTTTTATTTAATCTTTATGTTAATGTGGTAAAATGATCTCAAAGAAGTACCATTAAAAATGTGATTGAAGTATTTAAAAATGAAAGGAATATTTATTTTGATGATATTTATCTTTAATTTATAAACTATTTTTCTTATTAATACTATAAATTAAAAAAAAAAAAGATTTTTTTAAATGTTCTTCATAGTTTTGGAACGTTAGCTATCTAGGGTTAAAATTTATGGCTGTCCAACTTCTGAAACTAGTTTAACTTTTATGACGATTAAGTGACCTTTCAGGTCGTATTTTTTTTTTTCGAATATCCCACAAATGAGGTGCAATCAACGTATACCGACCTTGAAAAATCTTTAAAAAATTCAGAAAATTCTATGGCTAGGTAATCAATTATTGAAACTAGTTGACATTTTATGACGATTTGGTGGTCTTCAAAATTGTATACATTTTTTGCATATATATCCCACAAAGAAGATGCTTAAAATCTCTAATTATCTTGAAGAACTTTAACCATTGATTAAAAATTTTCTATTACTCAGCAATTTATGAAAGTAGTTGGCTTTTTTGATCAATTGCTGACTTTTTTTTAGTTCACATCCTTTATCTTGCGAATATCCCACATATGAGGTTCTAAGAACCCAGAGCATCATCGACGGTGACGTATTCAATTAATTGGACGAACCTTTGAAAGAAAAACACTATATTTTATTGGCACGAGGGTTTTGTACTATTCTTTCAAGAAGTATATTAAGGGGTCAGTTATAGTTTTCATTGAAAGTCATCATTGAAAATTTAAATTTTAAGTTTTGAGGCACTTAAAAAGCGAAATCAGTGATTATGTACATAGATGTTAATATATAAAGCTATTGAATTTATTATTAAATTTTTGTCAATAAAAAACTCATTTTGGCCCAAGTTAACAGGTGAAATGAATTTCTTTATTTCAATGAATGAACTACCCTACCATTAATCATTGAAATCTTAAAAGTCATTTAATGTGAAAGGTTGGACCAAAATGAAATATTTTTTGACTAGAAATAATAATTGAGTAATCAGCTTTTTATTGGCATCAAAATATTCACTAATTTTGCTTTCAAAGTGTCTCAAAATAAGAAATAAAATTTTTCAATTACGAGTTTCAATGAAAGCTATAACTGGCCCCTAAAGAAGTCATATTGTTAGACCCCTTTTTTGGCATTAAAAGTATCGGTGAGGTGTTAAATAATAAATAATGTTTGTCGACCTTTGTGGAGCAGTATGTCTATCGTTATGCTGTAAAAAACAAAGGAATTTGTCATTAAAACCAAAACAAGACATTGTTCCATATAATGTAGCTGTACTCTAGAAATTAAACTGCAGCCTTGACATAAAGATGAAAAGGTGGTTGGTTTCGAATTTAGGTTCCTGTTTTTTTTTCGATATCTGCCGTAATTTAAATATTTGGTCAGCACCCAAATACTGTTCATAATTTTTGACATTATTTACTAACCATAAATATAGTAAATTATTGGTGGCTGGAGAAAAAGACGAACCTTATTAGTCTAAGAAGATTAAAAATCACATGAAGATACTTTTACCTGGGTATACATATTAGCACTCTCTATAAACCGATCATTTCACTTATTGGAACACATCTGCGACTCAACTATATAGCGAAGTTCTACTGTATTCAACAACAAAAAAAAAACAAGATATACTAGACTATTTTTTTTTTCATAAAAAAAGGGCATTACAATCCCAATTTTTTGTCCATAGGAAAAAATAAAACGAAACCCTTTTAAAAATTCAAAAATAAAAATAAAAAAACTAAAACCTCTCTCTTTAGGTGAGTGCTAATATTGCTGGTTGAGGCGATACAAAAGCCAAATGGAAAATCATGATGCAACCATTTGCCAAACCCGCCAGTAGAGTAGTATGGTCTTGTACAGCCCACCACAAAAGCTATACAACTCATGGGACATCAGCCATCTAACGTGACAAATCCCATTATAGATCAGGCCACAGATATCACAAATTGCACAGACATATGTATAGCGAAGGCTCTAGTATATATGTATGTACATATATGCTTTGCGTACTTTTAATGTTGTTTGGTTTATGGGATTTTAGCCACCACGATAGGCTGGATGCTAAGTGCGACAACATTGTTTATAAGGGACGTGGGCAAACAAGTTAAAAAACAACATCAACAACAATAACAACAAAAAAACACCAAGCACCGCAAAAATATTACAAAAAAAAGGACGTTAACTTTTGGTTGCCAGTTCCCTTTAAAAAAAATATACCAGCCAGACACCTAAATCGTTTATGGTAGTACGTACCTACTGATGGCAATAATAGTATATATTGTGGGTGTTTCGCCCTTTTATTTTTTTTTTGCACATTTTCTGGCGTCCGTCAGCCGTACCATGTAATTTCTAGGAAAAAGAAAATATATGTAGATGAAAAATAAAAGGGATATACGCCATCACAGTCCACAAAGAGTAAATCCAAATACATAAATATATTTCGTGCTAACGACATAAGCATTTAGAGGGCTCATTACTTAAGTTAATAAATCGAAGGTCAATTTTTGGTGTTTTATTTTTTTGCAACAGCTGAAATAAAGTATGAAAAAGTGCGGAAGAATCTTAATTATAAACACAAGAGAGATACAGGATGCTTCTTTGCATAAGATTCCACAATCCACAAAGTAGATGAACTTGGAAGTGGAGGTCAGCTCGACAAATGAATATCACTTTTGTCGTAATTCTTGAGCAATTCAATTTAAAATGCAATTATTTAAGTATTGTCGTTTTTCATAGAAGAAAATATTTTCCATTTTTCATGATCCATTCAAGTAAGATTAATTCTATTGATCTGAATATTCGAAAGATTCGAAACAAGGGTTGGTAAAGTAGTTCCCGTAGTGGTAAAGTAGTGGTTAGTGGTAAAGTAGTTCCCGCGACGCACGTTTAGCAGAAATGAGACGACGAGCGAACGTGAATCGGTGAAGTGACTCGAAAGTTTGTTTCCCGTTTAGCAGAATATGACTGATACTCTCTCTCAAATTTGGGACAGATTTACCCTTAAGGCTTTCTTGTCAAATTGAAAATATGTATCTTTGATCATTGATCTGTTCAAGAAAATTATGAAATAATAATTTCAACATGACAAACGTCTAAAGCTACGATTAAACGGTTCAATGCATTGACTCTGTGACGTCACCAAAAATATCATCAATATACTGTCAAAGTAGCCTATGTCAACGCCTTAAACGTTGACTCACACGACTCACAATTGACGCAAGTCGGTCAATTTTGTCGTTTTTTTCAAAATTTTCGATGATATTTGGATCGAAATATTCAAATATAAAGTCTGTTTCCTTAGTTCCCAAAACTGACAATTTTGACCAATTCTAGTCCACTTTTATTTTTGTATGTGGACCTTGACAGAACTTTTGGCTTAAATGGGCAGAAAGTGGCAGTTTTGGGAAGTAAAGAAACAGACCTATAGTTTGTCTACTACTGTCAAATTCCATTGATGGATGGGTACGATGTTGATGAACAAAATCAGAATTTTTAAAATTGAGATGAAGCTTTCGCGCCATAATAATATTGAAGATTTGAATGAAATAACAACCACTTGGGTGAGCTACCACCAGGTTTTTCTGTAGATTGTAGTTAGCTATTTCACGACTACCAGGTTATAAATTACTAAATTTTTTAAAAGCTCCTAAATTGACGTAATATTTAAAAGGCCCCCGACCAAATTGGACAGAATTTCAAAAAAAAAAATACCAAACCCGCCTGAAAAAATTATAAGTTTCTACCAATTTTAGTCAAGGTCCTAATACTCCTAAGGCACTTAGTAGTAGCAACTTGTTGGCCAGGTTTTACCCCATCAGTAATACCACGTATGTATATAACAAAAACTTTATGTTAATAATTCAATTATATAAAAAATAAAGTATAAAGTTATTAATTTTCAACCGAATCTCAAAAAAAAACTACCTGTTTTTTGTTTTTTTTTTTTACAATTTCAATATTCTAGAGATGTTAAATAGAAAAAAAAACTCAAGTATAAGAGAAATGGGCGTGGTAATAGGTGGATTTAATGCTTTAAAATCGATAGAACTTAAATTCTAATTTCCAGTTTTGAATATAGGAATATTAAATGAGAAAAAAAGAAACGCAGGGGCATAACTCCATAGGTGGGACATAAATCCACAGTTCGATTATGGACATATTATGCCTCCAGACGGGATAAAATTGATCTTCAATTTATTTTGTTTGATTTTTGAAACGAAAAGTTCCCAGTCTTAATTCAGTTTTAATATTACATAATATAAAGTTTTAGAAAATAAAGCGCCTCTCCTTTAACAATTTTCACAAACCTTTTTCGGTGATTTACAATGTATGTATCTTTGGTCAAGATCTTGATATATTATTTGCTTCTTGCCATTTTTCCATCTTGGGAAAATATGTATGCTAGATTCGACTTTCGCTTGCAACGCATATATCTTATACAATGAGTTTAATTTTATGAAATAATTAACGAAATTAAAAATTATAATAGTTGACTTGGTTTTTTAATTTTTGGTATATTTCGTGTGTATTTTTATTTTTATTTTTATTGATCTCTTTTCAAAAATGTGTATATTTTTTTAAGCATGATCGGTATAAGTACACAGAATGAGAAATTTATTTGAATTATACATTATACAGGGTGTCCCGTTACTCAAAGTCAAGCGGGTAACGGGTGATAGGGTAGGTTGTACCTGTTCTGAAAAAAATAAGAAAAAAAATCTATCTTGCTTGGTTAAGTAATAATAGTATCCAGGGTATCACAAAAACGCACGATTGTGAGAAGTTGCGAGTAAAACAAGGAACGTACCGTACCGAACGTATATCGTAGCGTACCATATTGTGTAATGTAGATCTGTCTCACTCTTATTGACGGCAAACAGTCTCTGATTCTAGTGCCTCTGTTTATGTCACGTACACTTTGGTAAAATGGATTTTTGAGTACAAAAACGCATTATTCTGGTAAAAGTGATTGAAGTGAACTGAGGTGTTTTTTGCAAATAAAAAATGAAAAATATTTTTTACGAATGAATAAGTAGCAAGTGTTGTACCATTTTGAAATCTTGACCAAACGCGCCAATTTTTTAAAAAACTTGCCAAGGTAGTGTAGTAAATTTTTTTTTTAAATATGAAGTGTCAAAGTTCGCTTAAAAAATTTTTTTTAAACATGACTCAGTCAAACTTTATTTTTCTTACGAAACTTACAATATTTATTTTTAAATTTGTGATTGAAATCAATAGCATGGTCATTTAGGATTACGTTAAAAAAATAAACACGTCAAAATTCGGAAATTTGTGACCACAGTACCTAAAAATGTGGTCTAGGGTATCGATTTTCACTATTTTTCTAAATATTGCTATTATTACTTAACCAAGCGAGATAGATTTTTGTTCTTATTTTTTCCAGAACGGGTACAACCTACCCTATCACCCGTTACCCGCTTGACTTTGAGTTACGGGACACCCTGTATACAATTATTTTTTGAGTGATTTTTTATTTTCATATTTATCATTGAAATGTTTATCTAATACTACGAGAAAAAGTACGTATACGCCCGAGTGTACTATACAAAAAATAAAGCAAATCTTTCCGTCCGAAACAGTCAGATAGGAAAATTTAAATGCATCATAAAAAGTGATCTTGGCCAGCTGGTTTCGATTGAACCCAAAGTTAATCACATTCCATTACCAATTTGTAGCGAAATCTCCACATTCGTGATGGGATTTTATAAAATAAAATAATTAAAATTAAATAAATAAATAATACTTTTTTCGTTTTCAGGAATATAATTCGAAGACTGCTTCATGCCAAGTAATTCAGTATCATTATTCAAAGAAACCATCAACCTTTGGAGATATTGAAGATTGTAGACAGCCATTTGTCTGTAAATAAATCGGTATGTTCTTTTTAACTGTTTACCACTTTTTGTAGTTTGAAAAAACTTACAAAACCAAAATAATCAAGTTTAAAATTTTTTTGTTTTTTTTTTTTTTATTTCAGACGACTACAAAAATAAAAACAAATCGATTTTTTGGAATATTTATGCTGAGAAAGTTTATTAAACTTACGTATACAAAAAAAAAATATTTAACGCAAAAATAGAGTTTTATTAAAATATAATGAATTGAACCTGAAGTTAAAACTGCCTACAACTTAACACAACAACAACAACAAAAATCTTGTAAAAATACTAAAAAAAAAAAACAATTATGTAACTAACTAGAAATTATTTTCAACTTATTAAAGAAAATTTCTCTTTAAGCGTTTAAATATAAAAAAAATAAAATATGTATAACAATTAAATTATTAGAAATAATGCATTTATGAATAAGTAAACAATTTATTACATATATTATTAAAAAACAATATTATTTTTTTTAAATATGAAAACTTAAAATACTATTGCTTGATAAAAATTTTACTTTCAATTTAATGCAATTAGTAATAATTATTATCACTATGTATATTCGTTTCTAAGATGAACAAAAAAAAGACGTATTTAGTAATTATATATATTATAATATTTATAGAAATATATTTACCATAATGTAAATCTTCTGTATAAAATGTACAATTTTAAAAAAAAAAAAAAAAACAAAACAGTAAACTTCCTAGGGATATAAATTTATATATTATATATAAATAGTATTTTAAATCCAATTAATTATAAATCAAAACATTCAAACTTTTTGGTAATCACGGAGATACATACACACGTTAAATTTAAACTAAGAACTGTTTTAAAAAAATAAAAATAAAAATAAACTCTGTTGACTTTAAATGCACTTTGTCGTGAAGTAAAATCTCTCTTTTTTGAATTTTTAGCCATCACAAATTAAAATCCTGAAATTTAATAGTAAAAAAAAAGATAACACACAAATATAAATGTTTTGAATGTAGTATACCGAAAGTTAAAAGAAAATTAATAATTAACAGAAATTAAACGTTTTAAAAAATTCAAATCTTAGTTATACATAACATGGAGAAAATATTGTTTTAGAAATTATTATGAATGGATAAATCCAAAAAGCTTAAAATGTGATATTTTGTAAAACTCGAAGAACATAAAATATTATTAAAGGTTATAATTATTAAAATATCTAAAGCAAAATTGTTTTATTTCTACTGTTAAATGAAGTTGGATGGAAAAATCGTACCTTTTAGAAGTTGTATTGTAATCTAAGGAATGGAATGGCAATGCTTAAATTGTTTTCGTAGTTCAGCAAAGAATAAACAACGCGCAATGATCGCAGTTATTGAACAAAAAATTCACGAGTTGATTTTTTTATCTGATAGGCTAAGTATTAAGTATGTCAAAATTTTCAATGCTTTGGATACAAATCGGAATTTAAGAAAATTGGTACCTACCTTTAGCAATATTTTGTTGTTATACTTAATCGCTTCTAGAGCAGTGTCATTTATAATGACATGACGTTTTAGTAAAACAACAACCGTAATAAGGATGAATATTATAATCAAAAGGGATAACAAATTATGCGAAATATAGGGATATACTACTTTTGTGTCCCTTGACATAATGTTTGGTACCTTGGACTGTATGCCGGAGGTCTGGGAAAGAACCACTATTCCAAAATCTTCAAGAATGTCTCTTGTCAAGATAAAGTTCCTCTCATCTTTGCCATTCGAATTAGACAAAAAAAATCCTGCAAACTAACAATACGCACATAGGAGTGGTTAAGTGACAGTTGTCACAAGACTCTGGTTCTTCACGAGCTGTCGCGCCACCAAATAATTTTTTTTTATTTTCATGGAGGCTGCAAAGCTTTGGCAATCTAAAATTAATATTAAAGGTTTGACTGAACAAAAATAACATGGGGTGGAATCGGCTAAGGAAATAATTGATTATCAGATAAACCATAGTTACTTTCCAATGACATTTGTCAAAAACATGTTTGCCAATGTGGATGCTTCAAATTTTTTTTAAAGATCTTTCAAAAATATAGCACGAAAATGACGTCTTTGCGATGTAATTCCTACATTTTCTTCATTTTCCGGAATATAGTTAATTTTTTTGGTCACAAGAATGTTTATTTTTATTTGTATGAATGGTTAAAAAAAAAAATAACTCAGAAAAAGTTGTAAAATTTTTTTTTGGCTGATGGTAACTCTAGTCATACTGCGGCATATACGTCAAATTTGTTGGAAAATGACAATCACATTTTTGATGTGATAGCTTTTTAGTAATCAAATGTGATATCATCTTACACAGAATGAATTGTTTGAATGTGACTCTCACTTATCGTAAATCACCTCACACGATTCCACCCCTGAGTATGCTCCATCCATACAATCGGGAGTTATAGCTTAGCTTTTTTTTGAGGGGCAACCCGTTCATTAAAAACTCCTTTAGAGGTACTTAGATAGTAATTTTAATTGAAAACTTTTTTCCGTCACTAGGATGGAATTAAGTCTAGAACCAAGCTCTTCAGAGTCCGATATACTCTTCCCGTCAAGACATGGAAGCCACGTCATCTGAGATACAATTTTCATTCGGGTTTCGTTTTTGCTGAGTTTGCCAGTTATAGCTTTCATTGAAAACGATAATTGAAAATTGTAATTGTTAATTTTGAGACGTTTTTAAATAAAAAAAACAGTAATCATTTTGATGCCAATATAAAGCTTATGACTCCATTATTATTTCTATAAAAAAAATGTTTATTTCGGCCCAAATGTAGAAGTTATTTTAAGCGGAATATTGAGCCACAATAAACATTTTGTTGGCTAAATATAATAATTAAGTCATAACTTTCATTTTGGCATATAAATAAGCACTGATTTTGCTTTCTAAACGTCTAAAAATTAACAATTTATTTTTTCAATTAAAATTAGCACCTTAACTCCTGATATGGAAGTCAATTTAAATTTTGATTTAACTCGGAGCTTAACCATTATAAGGCCTGTTAGCCCTGGAAATACATTTATTTACAATTAATTAAGAAGAAGTTTTTCATAAGAGAGTTCATGTCGATCGACTCAACAAACTCGGAGGATGTAACATTTAAAGTATATGTTCAGCAAATCCGGAATTATCTTACCAAATATGGTGAGTCAGCTCGGGTTTAGCTTTAATCTCGCTCTGAAAAACCAGGGGCCTAATTCCGTAAAAAGAAAACGATCGCACTATATCGTTTTGGCAATAGCTGTCCCTATCATTCTCTTTAGATGTGATAGAGATGTGTATAGTCAAAACGATATCGTTTGGTCGTTTTCGTTTTACGGAATTAGGCCCCAGGACTAAATTTGTTTTAAGTAAAGAGATATTTTTGATAATAAGGAGGTTATCGCGAACAGAACATGAATTACCCTCGAAAATTCCCTGGAAATTAATTGGTATCGCAAATAGAATTTCCGGGGGAATTTTGCTGACATTTCATTGGATTTTTAGTCAATGGAAATTTATTCCAGAGGTGATTCACGATAGCAGAAAAATTTTCGAGGGAATCAAATGTATTCTGAGAGAAACAAAATTCCCCTCGATATTTCCGTGGCCGTGGTTCCGGAAATGAAAACTGACTGAATCACATATTTTCAGCACGGTGTCTTACTGCTTTCTATTGTGAATTTAAATTTTGTTCGGAAGAACCATATAAGAGACCAAATTTCTAAAAGTTTTAACTTTTAATGAAGGCAGTAGGCACAGGGATTTCCTTCTTTGAAGCTCTAAAGAAGAATTTCATAAAATCAATTTAGCATGGGGCCTCACCAGTAATCACATTTTCCGAATAAAATTTAAATTTACAATAGAAAACACGGTGCTAAAATTATTTGATTTATTGATTTTTGGTTATTTTTAAATGACTTCAGTATTTGTGCCAACGGCATGCCCCATGACAACCCTAATTTTTGTGGAACTACATATTATTCATCAAAATCAACATTTTAGCATCTGGTTTTTAGCGTTTGACTTCAAACTGATAAAAGCATTGGACATTCAAAATAAAAATAATACTTAATAACGTAAAATTTTTAAAACAAAATCAGAGCTTCAGAGCTTCAAATTTGTGTTTCTTTTTTCGTTCTGAACTAACTGAGCAGAAAGAGTTGAATGCTGAACACAAGCATTTGACAGGTGAAATTGAAAAAAAAGCTAAGTGCTCAGGTGTGTTTCAAAAATAAGTCTGAGCGCTCAGAACACGCTTTATTCAGAGGATGTCCAGAGCATGCTCGATATGTTCGGACTCTGTTCAGAACTCTATTCTGAGCTAAAACAGAAAAACGCCTATTGTATGTAATTCATGTCGGTAACACAGTTTTCTGTGCGCTTAAGTTAAGCCCCGAGAATTTTCTGGGATAAGCAAAGCCCGCAGTCGAGTAGTTGTTGTTGCATTTTACAACTTTTAAATTTTTAGCACCGACGTCGTTTTTTTCATCCAATTCCTCCCGGACTTGCAAAAAAACACATCTATAGTAAGTGTTGCCGTTGATTTCAAATATTTTATTTTCTATTTTCTATTTTTTATTTTAATTTTTTTTTAAATTCAAGATGGCGGCTGAAGCTGCAGCCCGATTTTCCCGAAACAGAACACATATATGCTCCTAATAACCTTCCTAACAAATATTGAAAGAAAGTGTAGGTACAGTTAAATTTTTTCCCTGTCAGGTCTTTTTTTATATAACGACTGGGCTATACAATATACATGGCATTGATTGCTGTTCCTTTGGAATAGTCGCCGACTGAAATAATGTAATGTTGTTCAGTACCTATAAAATATATCTGTTGTCATTTTTATCAAAAACAGTATTTTCAGACGTTTGGGATAATTTTTCCTTGAAAATTTAATTTTTATATTCAATGTAAAACTTTAAATAGCTGCAATATTCTGTCTGGAGTCAATTCCTTTCGATAGGTATCTACATATACTAGCAAAAATGCTTTCATCATCAAAACGGAATGGTTATGCCCTTTTCTAAATGTTGACCGTTTTAAAAATTCATTACTGTCCTTTGTTGATTCTGTTTTTTTTAATAAATATTGAGTTTGTTAAACGATAGCTATACAACAACATTATCTTTATATAACTTAAAAATTTACAACTGCCAAAATCTTTCTCAATAACCAACACAAAGTGTCTCGTCATATCGAATCTCATTACACACCATAATAATATATAATAAAAGTTCTTGCCATTGTTAGACTTACCAATTTAGATGCAACAAATAACATAAACAACCCAAAAAGTCAATTTTGTCAAAATACAAGTGTGAGTGTACTGTGTAGGTATAGTATATGTACATAATATATTGAAGCATCTGAAATATTTGTGTAAGCAGTTTTACTTTCATTGAGCCAAACTGTCTATTTGGCTTGAATGAGGATATGTCCTTTCTTATACTATATACATATGTACATATATATAAGATCAAAATGACAACATATACTAGAAAAGGGCAAAAAAGGACACATTTGGCCACTTTATTTCTAAGCACCCCAACTGTGCCATCTTGATGCAGGAGATAAAAATTGTGTGCAGTGTATATATGCATAGCGTCAAAAGAGGGTAAGGTATAGGGTTTAGGACGAGAACCAAAATAAGAAAATATTTTCTTGGCCATTATGTAAATTTAATTCAACAGAAGCTGTATATCCTATGCGGGGACCGGGGTCGACCGAAGGTGATGGGACTGTGTGCATGGACAACGAAAACTCTGTGGGTAAAAAGAATTTTCCTGTTCATATTTCACCTCCTTCTGTTTCACTTTGTCAGGTACGTAGCCATGAAAGCGGCTAGATTTTAATTTAATTTAATATGGTATCAGATCCGTTAGAATAATAATAGGAAACATTTTAGGGCCATTTTTTTCACTATTGCTCAACTTGAGGAAGTTGACCAACTTGAGAGTTGACTATAACTCGAGAATTGAAATGCAAGTTGAAATTTCTTTTTATTCACTAATTATTTACTCAACTCTCTAGTTGAAGATCTAAAGTTGGCCAGCTCCAAGTTTGAAAAATATCCCTGGGATATTTGTGAAATATAAATCAAAAACTGTCATTTTTAAAAAATAAATTGGAATCTGTCAATTACTGTTTTTATGTGTTTAATTGTGTTTTTTGTGTTAAATAGTGTTGTTTTGTGTCAATACAATACAATTGTGTCAATTTGTCCCAAAGTGCGAATACAAATAATTAATGGCTGACAAAAAAACTTTCATGTGCCCGAAGTAAAATGATTACTTTGGCACATAAGTAGGAGCGAACGTGTTTTTGTAACAAATATAAACAAGAAAATTTGTGTACCTATGTACGTAAAATCTCAAGTTTGCTCAGTCAACTTCTACTATTTCCAGGAATTGACAAATCTGAAGTTGATCAACTCTAGAGTGGAAAATCGAAAGTTGAGAACGCAAACTTTGAGTGAATAAAAAGAAATTCACAAGTTGAAAATAAAAATCCTCAAGTTGTGTTAAACTTCGAGTGAATAAAATCGGCCTTACTTACTTACTTAAGGTGGCGCTACGGTCTGAAGTGGACCAGAGCCTCAACCAACAAGCTTCTTCCAGCCAGCTCAGTCCCTAGCTAACTGTCTCTCCTCTCTAGTTTCGCACGCCAAGTTGCTTTAGGTCCCCTTTCACTTGCGTGCGCCAACTGAGTCGCGGTCTTCCTCTACTGCACCGTCCCTCGGGGTTAGATTCAAAGACTTTTCGGTGCCGGAGCTTTGGTGTCCATTCTCACTAAATGGCCCAGCCACCTCAGCCGTTGGTTTTTTACCTTTTTGGCTATGTCGGTGTCGCTTAACAGCCTGTATACAGTTCATCGTTGGTTCTTCTTCTCCACTCCCCGTTTATGCAGACGGTACCAAAAACTTAAATCACTGGAGAATCTTCCTTTCAAAACAACCTATAAAGTGTTTTCATCCACCTTTGAAAACATAGATGCTTTTCTTGGCCACCTTTTTCTCACCATGAAGTGGGAGTGAGAAAAAGTGTAGAGACTTCAAAAAAAGTCGCGAGGAGGCAGTCAAATGTGAACACCCTCAAAGAGCGCGGAATAATTATATCGACTTTGTCATTTGCCGCCATTTACAACCGGTTGTATCCTTTGCGCCGAGTAGAGGTTGGACTACGTTTCGATTCTTTTTGACCATTAAGTTGAAATGAGTGACTATTTGAGCATTTTGGGATTTAAGTTCATTCGCAGTTTATGGTAAATGGCATTAGGGATTATTGGAACGGGATTCCTAATTCTTTCCAACGCAATTTGTATCCGTTCGGTTCCCATTAGACAAAAGCGTTGGTTCACACATCTTCAACGCGAGTCCCGGTTCTCACATATTTTTTGTGTAATATTTACGGCATATGGCAGCACAAGTTGAGCACATTAGCACACATATTTTGTTTGCCGACAATTGAAATTGGAGGTGCTTACTTCACGCTTAACAAACCTTAAAATCCATACGCTAAGTATACGATTTTTTTGTAAGTAAAGATAAGTACAGACGATTGTAAGATCTTACAATATTGTCAGAACTGTCAATGGTCTGACAATAGCTAACAATTAGCTGACAATTGACATATTTCTTACAATGAAAAATTGTCCGTTCACACGGTTGGTAGATTTCTTCCCAATTTGATTGTCAGCTATTTTTTTATCTCTCTTTAACGAACTCATTGACATTTCGAACAATGAAGAAATTGTCAGCATTTGTAAGATGTTTTCAATAAAAACATCAGACAATGCGACCAATGAGTCTGACAATGTCCTAATCGAATGACAATGATAAAAATTGTGTTCAGACGATTGTAAGATACCTGACAATTTTCTGTCAGATTATCGTCTGATAACGACGTTTCTGACAATATCGTCAGACAAAATTGTGTGTTCAGACGATTGTAAGACATTTGGAACCGTTTTTTTCACTGACAGATCTGACAATATTGTAAAATCTGACAATCGTCTGTACTTAGTTTAAGGCACGTTATGATGTCAACACAAATTGGACAAATTGAAAGCTTGAAACTTGAGCTGTGCGAATCACAAATTTTAAAAGACTGAATTATTTAATTGATTGATTGGTTCAAAGATTTGACCTTGTAATTTCATTTGACTGCAGTAATTTCTCGATGAAAAAAGATGAAAGAACAATTGAACCCTGGCTACGGCCATGACCATGCCAAGTTGCACTACTTTGAAAGGTTTTTGCTGTAGAGTCCTTTGTCGTTAAGTTTCATTGCATCGACCATTGACTTGTGATTTTGCAATATGCAGTCTCTAGCACCTTCTTCTCTATGTGGATGGCCCTAAGTTAGTCATATATAGAAGAAGCAATATGTTTGCTTGGAATTTTACTGCAGATAAACAAATTTAGTGTTTTGCATCCTCACGAAACAATCTTCAAGCTGTGCTATAATATATTTAGTTTATACAATGCTAGGGGGATAGATAGCCACGTACTTCGTACATGCGGAAGATGGAATTCAAAAGGAATAACAATTGGGATGCGACGGTGAGCGGCGCTGGCGGCGGCGGTAAACCCTGTAGCTGTATAACCATTCTTTTTCTCCAATGATAGAGATGCAGAAAAGCTTAACACAATCCAAATGGCTATATGACTAGGCTACTGAATGAATTCCTTTTCGTTGTTGTCCTTCGGGAGAAAAACTTTGATTCCACGTTTTTGTTTGCGTGACATATATATATTTATATTCCCATTATGATTCCTTATGTATTATATAGAGTAAAAAGGATTCCACAGGCGCACGTGTTTAAAATAAAGACTTACGTAACGTATTTTGCTTTGCATTTTAAATTGTTTCCTTTTTTTATTTTTTTTTTTTGAAATGTTTCTTTCGCTTTAAAGCAGTGGGCTTAAAATTCTTAAAGAAGTCCTTTCTTGATTTTTATGTCAAGTTATATATAAGGAATCTGTAAGGACAACTGGTTTGATATTTGTTGAGCTAATGTATTCTAACACTGAAACAAATATAATCAAAACCGAAATAAAATAAGGATTTATTGCACAAGATTGAGTCTGACATTGATTTGGCAATATGCTAAGACGTCTTAATGCTAAGAAATTAAGGCAATTTGAAGGTATCAATGTAAAGATAATTAAGTTTCAAAAATAAGGGTTTATTCAAAATAAAATAAATTCCGGGTTTATAATAATTTTTCAGAACTTTTTATTTTTTTTTTATTTTTTCATTGTTTTTCAGTGAATAAAAGATTCATCGAAGTAAATACCAAAAGGTCGATGTAAAAAAAAAGAAAGAAAACTGAAAAAAATTTCACTTCTTAATCTCATCGGGCAGCTCTGCGTGATTATGCAGCTATTTCTTTAATGGAGGAGTTCATATCAGCGTTTTGCTGGACAAATCTGTAAGAGAACAAAACATTCAAGAAGAACAAAAAAAGTATTTCTAAGAGTTTTGCAAATCTTAATTGATGTCGCAAGGGAAAGCCAAGGATTATCTTTTCTTAGTCACGTTGAATCACTATAGGACTGCAGTGATGGAAATTTACGACAAATTGTCCGTTCGATTTCACGACATCGACCTTTAATGACGAAATGTTTGGATGAATCATCAAACAAACGTACCCTTTGTCCGGCTACCCAAAATGAACTCATTGATAACTTGAGAACTAGAATTCAAAAAGCCATTGTAAATGAAATCAATAAAGTGGATATTTTTTCAGCAAGATTACGATTCGTACAGCGCGCACCGCAAAATTGTAACGGTTTTTTTTAGAGTGACCTAATATAAGCATTTTTTATTATGTTTGAGCGGGAGTGGTAAAGGGAGTTAAAATCCTTGAAACCCGCCAAACTCCGCTTTGGGCCACCAAACGTACTGTTGGGCAAAAAAACTGTTGACATTGGCGCCTAAACATATACCCAAAGTGGAGCAACGGAGTTGTTTGAGCGGGACAGAGGACCCAAAAAGGTGAGTTGAAATCCTTGTGGGTGGGCCACACAAGAAACTGTTGTACAAGAACACTTTTGTATTACACTACAGTCTACACACTGGCCTGTTGCAATAAATAAAAGAAAAAAATTGTCACTTCTTTTCGTAATTTTTTATTTTCTCAAAAGCTAGAAGACGTAGAACCATCTGGTTTTCAGTGTCTAATTAAGAATTGTTAAGAGCAGTAAATACTTAATGCCAATTTCGTACTTTATTTCACAAATTTGCATAAAATCAGTATACATTTTATTTTTGATTTATTTTTTTTTTTAAATTTTGAGCAGGTAAGTAATTTTTTTTAAACTATAGATAAAAATCACTTGATTTGAAAATATTATAAAAAAACAAACTTCTGGCTTCCAAAACATGGTATAGTATTTTAGTGTAGTTGTTGCCCTTATTTTCAGTATTTTATTGGAAATTAAAAGGGGCTATGAATAATGAAAGCCAATTTAGCACCTTGTTTCACAATTTAAAACAAAAAATTAATTTACAAATTTTTTAAATTTTTTTTCTCAAATTTTGAGTTTGAAAGTATTTTTTTCGAAAACTATTCATAAGAAACGACTTGATTCAAATTAAAAAAAAAAACTAAAGAATAAAGATTTCTGTCTATCAAAAAAGTCACAATTCTTTGTTGTAAGTGTTTTCGTTATTTTTTAATTTTCTTTTTTTTAATTTTAATTTGGTTTTTAGAATAATACCTTACCCGTCTAAACGGAGAGAGATGGACCCCCCTCCTCTCCCATAATAAAAAAATGCTTGTATCAGGCCACTCTAAAAAAAAACGTCATTATTTTTCGGCGCCGCCCGAACGTTTCGTAATATCCTCATTTTTTCCTGTCATGGTTGACACAACTCATCACATCAAGATCGACTTGCTATTAACATTCGATACTATAAGTCCAAACAATCGAGAGAACTTATCCCTATTGAACGTCTTCTAAAAATGGATGACGTCCTAATGAAAAAAAAAATGAGAGAAGAGTTGGCGATACGCAGCAAAAACAGGCAGAAAAATGCGGTAAGAAAATCCCTTATGAACTTAAAACTTGTTTGGGTTTCGATATTTCTGCAATTGAGAATCGTTGGTTGTAAATTTAAAAATTGTTTATTAAGTTCTTTCTAAAACTGAAAACCAAAAAATTTTACGAGCCTTATTCTCGAAATATTTTCATCCACAGTGATATTACTTTATTTAGACCAAATTCAATTAAAATTTGTCAAACAAATTTGTTTGGTGGCGATATTTCCGCAATGCAGACTCGTAAGTGGCTGCGATGATGTGGGAGTTGCAACTTTTCCATCAAGATATCATTTATCATCATTAACTTAATTTCGATCGTACCCTAAATAAGTTTTTGGATAGCGATTTTTCCGCGATTTTTTTCCTCAATTGCATGCAAATTAAAAAATACCTTAGTTATATTTCAAAACCTTTCTAAAACTGAAAACCAAATTTTTTTTTATAGTTGGCCTGGCTCGAAATATTTCCATCCAGAATACAAGTAGTAGGTATGATTAACAATAACTTTAAACTCTGCCAGAATTTATTCAATCTGATGTCCAAATTTTCAGCGCACATAATATTCTGATTCTGATATTATGTAGGGAGGTACAACAATCTTCAAATACCATTCCAAAAGAAAATGCCTTAGTCTCCCCACTTTATGTGGATGTCTGTGAAAATAATGAGCACAATGACGTTTCTTATAAACTTACATTTACACACACTCAACGCAATTTTAAAGATACCATATCAGGTACATTATTTTCGTCATGTATCTTATATTTTATTAATCCATTTGAGAAGCGCTTTAACTATCCTTCAATAAAGATCCATAATAAAATAGGGGAGAAATGTCGCAAATCCTTATATATGTAAAACAGTGTTGCCGGATGGTGTTAAATTTGAAATTATATTTTTCGTTGCAAAAATCATCATTTGTTATGAACAATTTTTTGTCTGCTTATTCCCATGGTTATAAAATTGAAAATATTTAATAAAAGTGGCTTACGTAGAGATTATCTCTTATGAAATTTTATTTTAAACTTAAACATTCTTATTAGTTATTTATAATGCCATTCCAAAGTAGGTACATTCAGGTATGTCTAACTTTGAACAGCTGTCCAACTCCAAAACCATATTTATAAATATGTTTAATTGAGTGTCTGACTTAGACACTGCAATTGGTTGTCCAAATCTATTCCAAGGTGGGTATGTTTAATGGACAAAAAATTGAAAATGAAATAAAATGATGTTCATTGAACCAAATATTCACGAAATTGACAGATTACACGGATGTCAGTGAGTATAGTATGAGAACAAATTTAGACAATTGTTGGAATGCGTTTATAAATAAGGAGATGTCCAACTTTTTAAACAGTGGCTAGATGAAAAGTAGACAAGTGTCCAAGAGTGTTTCAAGGAAATTCAATAAATACGACTTGAAGCATATAAAATATATACCTATAGATCTGTATATGTATTTTTTGTAAATCTACCTACCACACCAACTTTTCTGATTCCTGAGTTTTCCCTAATCTAACTTTGTTATATAGCTATAGAAATTTGAAATTTTGTTTTTAAACTCTATTTGATCATAAAGGAGCCTTTCAGTAGAGACGGTCCTTATAGGACGGTCGCAAGGTTACTATATAGAGATTTTCAAGGAAATTCCGGTTGTACGCGGCTCATTCACAATAGTACCTGTCAATTTTCCTATATACGAACCATGCTACCTTCGTTAAAACCGTCTCAACGCAAATGGCCCCTATGGGACTTGACCTTATTTATCCCTCATATTTATGGAATTCTTCTTTGTAAATTGAAAAGTATGTCGATAGGTGGTGTTGCTAATATGCAGACTGCAGAGCTCTCATAATGATTATATCGCACCCTTAGAATGAAAGAGACCTAACTAAAAAATTCAGCATCTTTTTTACCACCTGGTTTTAGAGTTCATTTCGCTTTTTAAGGTCAGTTTATTAAAAAATCAGAAGTTACAAAAATTTTGAGTTAGGTCTCTTAAATTCTAAGGGTGCGATATATACCGATATATACACTTGAAAGCGACCAACGAAAGAATGGGATTTAAAACCTTTAATAAACCCAATTTTTCACAGAGACTAGACAAAATAGTAGAAAACTTATTTAATGTAGGTAATGAGGTAAGATACTAAAATTTACGTTTTAATTTCTATATAATAAGAGTAATTTCAGAAAATAAATTGGTCGTCGCTAATTGCAATCTGTTCGTGACGAACAATTTATTTTCACAAAATTCTCTTATTTTAGTAAATAAAACGCAAATTTTGGTATTTTAACATTAATTTAAATAAGTTTTCTACCATTGTGTCAAGTTTTTGTGAAGAATTTAGGCGTATTAAATGTTTTAAATCTCTTTTGTTCTCTTATTCGTCGGTCGTTGGTCGCTTTCATGTGAATAGGCCTTCAGTCCTTACCTAGTTTAAGATGCCCCAATTTAGAAATAAATAAATCTACTTATTTTTACGTATAAACCAAATAATCTGGCAACCCTGTTTCTATAAAAAAAACACAAATAGTGTATTTTAAAGGTGTACCAAAGATCTTTTGTTCCTTTATTAGTACATATATACCTATCCATAAAAGTTCTCAAAAGACTATTCAATGCAACAATGTCAAGGAACAATAGAAAAATAATATTCTCAATCTACAAAATTATGGCCTTTCGACTTTTACCAGAAAATGGCAGGTTCGTCATACCACCCGATTCATGTTTGATTTTTCGATATTTCTAATCCGACCGACCAATAACATCATAGCCTCCTGGGAGCTCATTAAAGTTGAAAAATGATTCAGTGCAATGTTATCTTTATACTTTCAACCAAAACTTATTTATAGAAGGTATAGATTTGGTATACATATATGCCAATAATAAATATACCTTCGATTGAAAGGTTTTTTTCGGTTTGTTAGCCTCGTTTTTGGCAGGGCTCTAACCATTATCGTCACCGAAAGTGTCATTTGATGATAAGAATAGAAGGGCGGTCAACCCATATCAATAAACATGCTAGATATAACATTTTCAAACAATCCTATTTTCCTATATATACATATGTATGTATGTAAGTGGCGAAGGGTATAATATTCTCGTATAAATATAGTGAAAGGAATACTTTATTGTCACCGATTTGAAGCTGACGATTTATTAGGCAAAAAACGTCGTTACAAAACACATGAATGGCGTTTTCCTTTTTAAAGGGATGTTTTTTTTTCTTTTTATTGGTATGGACCCTTGACTTGCCTTGAATTAGTATTCCCCTAATCTAACCATTTGGCATGTCCTTTCGTTAGTTTCTGATAACTTTATAACTTGAACCATTTGATTCATTGATGTAGTTATAACTTTATATCGAACATTAAAACTTTCCTAATGGGTTGTTCTTGAAAAAAAAAATAAGATTTGAAATTTAGTTGATTTGAATTTGAAAGGTTCTTTCTGATCAATGTTGGGATTAATTTTAATAACACTAATTATTGATTTATACTTAAAGAAACAAATAAATGAAAACAAATTGGTTGTTAAGTGCAAATTTAGCTATTTTACTTGCGATATGTTCTATTCATTGAAAAAACGAACTGATGGATATTTTAATCAAACGCGACATTAAAGTTAAAAGTTAAAGTTTTCTTCAAATAATTTAAAAATTTAATGTTTACTGTTCGTTAGCATTTATTAATGCGGAGTTAAAAAAATAGTTAAAACAAAAATTTAGAAATATCGAATTTTCGAAAAATAATTTAATTTTTTTTTTGAAAATTTTTATATGCAATATTATTCAAATTTATTAGAAGCTTTTGTGCAAAAAGTTTTATTAAAATCGGTTGAGCAGTTAATGAGATAGTCGAAAACCAAAAAAAAATACTCTATGAGAGATATCAATTTTAATCTACAGATAATATTTTGTTTCAATATAATAGCCTCGTTTTATTATCGCCAATACCTCATATGGTTCACCCCGCTATAATAAAACGATACGGATCCTAATAAAAACAGTGTTGTATGCTCATCTCTTTTTGTCTTGTGTTTGTTTATTTTTCATGTAGATACTGTCTTTTTTCCTTACACTATACAGTTTGCACTCCCTACCGACTGAAGAGCCGTCTACCCGCCAGAGTAAGAACTTATTTCTGGTTCCATAAAGTAAACCATCGGGGTTTAGATCCAAATTTTTTGTATTAAGTGTTAAAAGATAACCCCGACCCAGACCCAGACGCGGCTAATATGGTAGATCGTACTGACATAAGCTCACATAAAAATTTTAACCAAAATCGTAGGAGCCGTTTTTTGAGAAAAATACGATTTTGTTTATCGGTTTTTAAACACTTGTATGCGAGGTACCGTTAGTTTTGATTGTAAGAATAATTTTAGTTTAAAATCTGGTAAATAATGTTAAAAACCCGCTGGGTGCAAAGTTTAATAAAAATCGACACGGTCGTTTTTGAATTATTAAGTTATCAACCAAAAAATTTTGAAACTTTTTTTTAAAAAATCCAAAAAAATTTCAAAAATTCTTTCTTTAAAGACTTTTTGAAACAATATAAACAAATTTATCAAAATCAGTGGAACCGTGTTTGAGAAAATCGAAAATAAACAAAATGGTTCTATTTAAAAAAAAAAAGTTTTAAAATTGTAGATTTTTTGTACGAAAAAATACAGAATTTTTTGTCTTGAAAAAGTTGCGGGCACGTTTTTGAGAAAATTGAGATTTTCATTTTTTGCTAAGATTTGTGTTATTTTTGATCTAAAAAAAATGAAAAAATCGTGCCGGGGGAATGCCCAAAAAACTCTATGTACCAAATTTAAAAAAAATCGACCCACCCGTTAGGCTGCAGTCGAAAGGATAGACAGACACTAGACAGACATCATCGCAATGTCAAGTTTGATCAAAATCTTGAGTTCGATTTTTTTTTACGAATCCATAACATGCAATATATCTACAGTAAAACCCACTTAAGAGAAACGGCAGGCGCGGGACAGTCCCGTAAGAAAATTATGCCCCGTTATGTCGGCAATTTGATATTATGTCCCGCAGGTCCCGCAAAATATTTAAAATGCTATGAAGATTAAATTTGCTTAAAAGTGCTTAACTTTTATATTGTAATGCACTTTTTTATCATCGTCCCTGAATATTCAGCTTGCGAGGAAGCCAAATTACAGCAAAGGTTTGGTATCTTCATATAAAGTGTCTTTTCTATAACATATTTGTTATTATTTCTTTCGCTTTCTGAACGCAAACTTCGAAAATCGAAATGAAATCGGAAATACTCAACGAAAGAAATAAAAACAATTAATGTTATGGAAAAGACACTTTTTATATGAAGATACCAAACCTTTGCTGTAATTTGGCTTCCTTGCAAGCTGAATATTCAGGTGAACAGGGTTGCAAAAGCTTAAGTCACTTTCTAGCTTAAGCTTGGCTTTAATTCACAAGCTAGTGGGTGACTTATGAATTAAAAAAAATGTAATTCAGCAGCTAGTTACTGAATTATGAAATAAAAAAAAAATTTAATTCATAAGTCAGTTGGTGACTTGTGAATTAAAAAAATTTAAGTCATAAGCTAGTAGGTGACTTATGAATTAAAAAAAAATTTAATTCACTACCTACTAAGTGACTTATGAATTAAAAAAAATTTAAGTCATGAGCAAGTTAGTGACTTATGAATTAAAAAATTGTAATTCATGAGCAAGTAAATGACTTATGAATTAAAAAAAAATTAATTCACAACCTAATAAGTGACTTATGAATTAAAAAAATTTAAGTCATGAGCAAGTTAGTGACTTATGAATTAAAAAAAATTTAATTCACTATTTATCAAGTGACTTATGAATTAAAAAAAAATTAATTCACTACCTACTAAGTGACTTATGAATTAAAAAAATTTAATTCATAAGCTAATGGATGAATTCTAATTAAAAAAATTATGATTTTAAATACTAAAGGTGAAAAGATTATAAAAAACGTACTAATAAACGTATATGTATATTTTTTAAACTTTTTAATATTGAATATTCACTTTTTTCACTTCACAATTATGTATAAATTTAATGCGCACTGGTCACTAGTCACTGAACAATTGATGGGTGAATGATTTATGTTTGTAAGTTAAAATAGTTTTTTCTATTTTATTTTCATAAAATCTTCCAAGAGAGAGAATGATAACCCATCATTTGCTCAACACAAATATTTTATCGATATTGCTTTTTTATTCAATTGGGTTATAGGGACTGCATAGATGTAAACTCACACAAAATTCTTAAATAGCTTGAAAACCACTTACGTTAATAATGAAAAAATTATGTAGTCAAAACAAGCTTAGGAATTTCCAATATACCAACTAGCTTATGAATTAAATTTTTTTTAATTCATAAGTCACTTATTAGGTTGTGAATTGAATTTTTTTTAATTCATAAGTCATTTACTTGCTCATGAATTACAATTTTTTAATTCATAAGTCACTACACTGAAAAAAAAACGTCGTCCTATTGACTATTTTTGTAGTCAATAGGACAATAAAATTGTCATTTTGCAACCAACAACCTACGTTGTCAATATGATGATTTCAGATAGTCAAAATTTTTTTGAGTGAATTTCGGTCATCATATTGACTACTAAAATTGTCATATTGACAATTAAATTGTGCTTTTGCAACCTACAATCGCAGTAGTCTAAATGATGATTTGGTAATCATATTGACGACTTCGGTTTTCAAATGGAATATCACGGTAGTCAAATTTGATTTAAATTACAGCGGTTCAGTTGTCACATTGAAAACCCGGTAGTCAAATTGAAAACCACGGTTGTCAAATTGAAAACTGCTGTTGTCTTATTGAAAACTGCGGTTGTCAAATTGAAAACTGCGGTAGTCACATTGAAAACCATGGTTGTCAAATTGAAAACTGCGGTTGTCACATTGAAAACCATGGTTGTCAAATGGAAAACTTTGGTTGTCAAATTGAAAACTGCGGTTGTCACATTGAAAACCAGGGTTGTCAAATTGAAAACTGCGGTTGTTACATTGAAAACCGTGGTTGTCAAATTGAAAACCATGGTTGTCAAATTGAAAACTATGGTTGTCAAATTGAAAACTGCGGTTGTCACATTGAAAACCATGGTTGCCAAATTGAAAACTGCGGTTGTTACATTGAAAACCATGGTTGTCAAATGGAAAACTGCGGTTGTTACATTGAAAACCATGGTTGTCAAATGGAAAACTGTGGTTGTCAAATTGAAAACTGCTGTTGTCACATTGAAAACCAGGGTTGTCAAATTGAAAACTGCGGTTGTTACATTGAAAACCGTGGTTGTCAAATTGAAAACCATGGTTGTCAAATTGAAAACTGCGGTTGTCAAATTGAAAACTGCGTTTGTCACATTGAAAACCATGGTTGTCAAATTGAAAACTGCGGTTGTTACATTGAAAACCATGGTTGTCAAATGGAAAACTGCGGTTGTTACATTGAAAACCATGGTTGTCAAATGGAAAACTGTGGTTGTCAAATTGAAAACTGCTGTTGTCACATTGAAAACTGCGGTTGTCAAATTGAAAACCACGTTTGTCAAATTGAAAACCATGGTTGTCACATTGAAAACTGCGGTTGTCACATTGAAAACTATGGTTGTCAAATTGAAAACTGAGGTTGTCAAATTGAAAACTGCGGTTGTTAAATTGAAAACCACGATTTTCAAATTGAAAACCATGGTTGTCAAATTGAAAACCATGGTTGTCAAATTGAAAACCACGGTTGTCAAATTGGAAACTGCGGCTGTCAAATTGATAACCATGGTTGTCACATTGAAAACCATAGTTGTCAAATTGAAAACCACGGTTGTCAAATTGAAAACTGCAGTTCTGAAATTGAAAACTATAGTTGTCAAATTGAAAACTACAGTTTTCATATTGAAAACTGTTGTCAAATTGGAAAACGCAATCGTCAATTTGATCAAAACAGTTTTCAAAATGAAAACCACGGTTGTGAATTCCAAAACCTTGGTTATCAATTTGAAAACTGGTATGATCAAAGTGACAATTGCAATGCTGAAAAAGAAATTATACTTATTATTTAACTTTTTGAGTAATTTTAAACCAGTTCCATTTTCCGTTCTGAAATATAAATTCTAAATCTAAATTTTTGAACAAAAACTCAATTTTTAAATATAAGACCAATTTTAATAGACTTTTAAAAAAGGTTTTACATGTGACTTTAAAACAGTTGAGTTTAAAATATTTGAATTTTTTGATGGCATAGGTATTCATCGCAGGTTTTTTCTAAGGAATTCACCGTTAGTTTCTTCGCAGGTATTCACCGTAGGTTTTCTCCAGTAGGTATTCATATTGTGTTTATCTTAAAGTAAAGAAAATATTTTGTTTACGGATTGGTTTTCATGTAATAAAAGTATATATTTACCAGTTCAGGCTTTTTCAAACGTATTCAACGTAAGTTGAATCCAGCAAGCATTCATGACATGCTTTCTCGCAGTTATTTTTCTCCAGCAGGTATTCACGGCAGGCTTTCTTGCGGGTATTCACCGCAGGTTTTCTTCAGCAGGTATTCACCGTACGCTTTCTCTTATAGGTATTCGCCGCAGGCTTTCTCACGGTTATTCACTGTAGGTTTTCGCCAGGAGGTATTCACCATAGGTTTTCTCCAGCAGGTATTCATGTGATTATCTTAAAGTAAAGAAAATGTTTTGTTTACGGATTGGTTTTTATGTAATAAAAGTATATATTTACCAGTTCAGGCTTTTTCAAACGTAATCAACGTAAGTTGAATCCAGCAAGCATTCATGACATGCTTTCTCGAAGTTATTTTTCTCCAGCAGGTATTCACGGCAGGCTTTCTCGCGGGTAATCACCACAGGTTATCTCCGGCAGGTATTCATCGTAGATTTTCTCCAGCAGGTATTCACGGCAGGCTTTCTTGCGGGTATTCACCGCAGGTTTTCTTAAGTAGGTATTCACCGTACGCTTTCTCTTATAGGTATTCGCCGCAGGCTTTCTCACGGTTATTCACTGCAGGTTTTCGCCAGGAGGTATTCACCATAGGTCTTCTCCAGCAGGTATTCATGTGATTATCTTAAAGTAAAGAAAATGTTTTGTTAACGGATTGGTTTTTATGTAATAAAAGTATATATTTACCAGTTCAGGCTTTTTCAAACGTATTCAACGTAAGTTGAATCCAGCAAGCATTCATGACATGCTTTCTCGAAGTTATTTTTCTCCAGCAGGTATTCACGGCAGGCTTTCTCGCGGGTAATCACCACAGGTTATCTCCAGCAGGTATTCATCATAGATTTTCTCCAGCAGGTATTCGCCGCAGGCTTTCTCATGGGTATTCGCTGCAGGTTTTCGCCAGCAGGTATTCACCATAGGTTTTCTCCAGCAGGTATTCATGTGATTATCTTAAAGTAAAGAAAATGTTTTATTTACGGATTGGTTTTTATGTAATAAAAGTATATATTTACCAGTTCAGGCTTTTTCAAACGTATTCAACGTAAGTTGAATCCAGCAAGCATTCATGACATGCTTTCTCGCAGTTATTTTTCTCCAGCAGGTATTCACGGCAGGCTTTCTCGCGGGTAATCACCACAGGTTATCTCCAGCAGGTATTCATCGTAGATTTTCTCCAGCAGGTATTCACGGCAGGCTTTCTTGCGGGTATTCACCGCAGGTTTTCTTCAGCAGGTATTCACTGTACGCTTTCTCTTATAGGTATTCACGGCAGGCTTTCTCACGGTTATTCACTGCAGGTTTTCGCCAGGAGGTATTCACCATAGGTTTTCCCCAGCAGGTATTCATGTGATTATCTTAAAGTAAAGAAAATGTTTTGTTTACGGATTGGTTTTTATGTAATAAAAGTATATATTTACCAGTTCAGGCTTTTTCAAACGTAATCAACGTAAGTTGAATCCAGCAAGCATTCATGACATGCTTTCTCGAAGTTATTTTTCTCCAGCAGGTATTCACGGCAGGCTTTCTCGCGGGTAATCACCACAGGTTATCTCCAGCAGGTATTCATCGTAGATTTTCTCCAGCAGGTATTCACCGCAGGTTTTCTCCAGCAGGTATTTACCTGTTTATCATAAAGTAGAAAAAGTGTTTTATTTATTTCATCTTAATGGAAATGGTTTTCATGTAAAAAATGTTTATATTTACCAGTTCAGCCTTTTTCACATGTTTTCAACGCAGGTTTCCTCCAGCAGGTATTCACGGTGCTCAATACATCGATGTTTATCTAAAAGTAATTTATTACAAAAAAAAATATTTCATTGTTTATATAAATTACTTTTATTAATTCTGTAATGAATGAAGCATTGAAAACATTTTTTGTGTTTTAGTGGAAGTTTTCATGTAAAAAAAAAGTTCAATGAAATTCCAAAAATTTTCACATGCGGGTGGATATTTTATATTGAACAAAAAAAGCTTTTAAAGCAGATGTCTACAGCTCTTAGGGCATTGTTTGTCTTGAGTTTGAGGTCATCTAATAAAATAAAATATTCATTTGATCCACTAACAGTCAAAATGAACGGTCGAATGGTTTCTCCGCGCAATTTAAGAAATGAGATATGGTCTTCGATTTCAATAGTTTTCTTCGGGAAAAAGACAGAAAAATTTTCAATATTTTTTGTTCGGGAAAAAGACTTAGAAAAATTTTCAATATATTTTCTTCGGGAAAAAGACTTAGAAAAATTTTAGGACTTTTTTCTTCGGGAAAGACTTAGAAAAATTTTCGATATTTTTTCTTCGGGAAAAGAGTTAAAAAAATTTTAGGACTTTAAAAAACTTTCAATATTTTTTCTTCGGGAAAAAAACTTAGAAAAATTTTCAATATTTTTTCTTCGGGAAAAGGACTTAGAACAATTTTAGGACTTAGAAAAATGTTCAATATTTTTTCTTCGGGAAAAAGACTTAAAAAAAATTTCAATATTTTCTCTTCGAGAAATAGACTGAGACAAATTTTAGGACTTAGAAAAATGTTCGATATTTTTCTTCGGGAAAAAGAGAAAAATTTTCAATAGTTTTTCTTCGGGAAAAAGACTTAGAAAAAATTTCAATATTTTCTCTTCGGGAAACAGACCGAGAAAAATTTTCAATATTTTTTCTTCTTGAAAAAGACAGAAATTTTCAAAAGTTTTCTTCTGGAAAAAGACTTAGAAAAATTTTCAATATTTTTTCTTCGGGAAAAAGACTTAGAAAAATTTTCGATATTTTTTCTTCGGGAAAAGAGTTAAAAAAAATGTTAGGACTTTAAAAAACTTTCAATATTTTTTCTTCGGGAAAAAGACTTAGACAAAATTTCAATATTTTCTCTTGGGGAAAAATTACGAGAAAAATTTTAGGACATAGAAAAATGTTCAATATATTTTCTTCGTGAAAAAGACTTAGAAAAATTTTCAATATTTTTTCTTCGGTAAAATGACTTAGAACAATTTTAGGACTAAGTAAAATTTTCAATATTTTTTCTTCGGGAAAATGACTTAGAACAATTTTAGGACTAAGTAAAATTTTCAATATTTGTTCTTCGGGAAAAAGACTTAGACAAAATTTCAATATTTTCTCTTGGGGAAATATACCGAGAAAAATTTTAGGACTTAGAAAAATGTTCAATATTTTTTCTATGTATGTATGTACATATGTACATACATATGTACATATATGTATGTATCTATTGAAAATTTTTCTAAGTCTTTTTCCCGAAGAAAAAATATTGAAAATTTTTCTGTCTTTTTCCCGAAGAGAAAATATTGAAATTTTTTCTAAATCTTTTTCCAGAAGAAAAAATATTGAAAATTTTTGTAAGTCCTAAAATTTGTCTAAGTCTTTTCCCGAAGAAAAAATATTGAAAATTTTCCTAAGTCCTAAAATTTTTCTAAGTCTTTCACGAAGAAAAATATTGAAAATTTTTTTAAGTCCTAAAATTTTTTCTAAATCTTTTCCCGAAGAAAAAATATTGAAAATTTTTCGAAGAAAGTAGGTATATTGAAAAAAAATATTCAAAATTTGTCTGAAGCTAAGTACAGACGATTGTCAGATCTGTCAGTGAAAAAACTGTTCCAAATGTCTTACAATCGTCTGAACACACAATTTTGTCTGACAATATTGTCAGAAAAGCCATTGTCAGATGACAATCTGACAAAAAATTGTCAGGTATCTTACAATCGTCTGAACACACAATTTATATCATTGTCAGTCGATTAAGACATTGTCAGGCGATAAGGATATTGTCAGACTCATTGGTCATTGTCAGATTTTTTCATTGAAAAAATCTTACAATTGCTGACAATTTTTTTCACTGTCAATGAGTTGGTTGAAAAGAGATAAAAAATAGCTGACCATCAAATTGCCAGACTTTGGGAAGAAATCTACCAACCGTGTGAACGAACAATTTTCATTGTAAGAAATATGTCAATTGTAAGCTAATTGTTAGCTATTTTCAGACAATTAACAGTTCTGACAATATTGTAAGATCTGACAATCGTTTGTACTTAGCTTCAGAATTTTTCCCGAAGAAAAATCGAACATTTTTCGAAGAAAATATATTGAAAACTTGTACGATACAAGAAAGCTAAGGACAAAGAAGATGAAAGAGGTAGCAAGCAGACAGTCTATTTTATTTTATAGAAAACTAAAAACCTGAATTGGCCATGAATAAAGTGGGAGTGAGAGTAATAATAGAGAAATCAAAAAAAGGAGGAGAATATAGTCCAATGTGAACACCGTTCAAAAGATTACCACAATTACTATCAATTTGATGACCGTGGTTTTCAATATGAAAATTTCAAAGATACGATCATCATATTGCAATTGTCAGATTGACTACCATGGTTTTCAATATGAAAATTCCGATGAATGCAATTCTTTGATTTGGAATTTACCGTTTGTTTTTTGTCTGGAGATTTTTTTAAGGGGATTGGCTGGAAAAATTAAACTAAAACTAAGAAAATATGGCTAAATTCTTAAAAAAGATAATATTACTAATTAAAATGATTAGCGTTAGTCGATTTACTTCAATTTGAAGTACCTTTTCTATCAAGATTGAATAACTGGTTATGTTTAAGAATTAAATAGCTATGTAACATAAAATAAATTACTCTTTTAGTTGATTTACCTTGTAGACTTATCAATGATTTTGTTTGGTGCACTTATAACACTATAAAAAGTTTAAAATTATCTTGATATTATGGCCACAATTACTTTTAGTAAATATTTAATTTGAACACAGGAAAACTTCTGCGACTGCTACTCAACACGCTACAAAAACGAATGAGTTTTACTTCGCAAGTCTTTACTGGAAATGATGAAATCTGAAGCAAAAAATCCTCAGGTTTTCATATTGACAACCACAATTGTCCATTTGATGACTGTGGTTTTCAATATGACAATTTTAAAGATTCGTTCATCATATTGACAACTACAGTTGTCAGATTGACTACCATGGTTTTCAATGTGAAAATTCTGATGAATGCAATTCTTTGTTTTGGAATTTACCGTTTGTTTTTTGTCTGGAGATTTTTTTAAGGGGATTGGCTTGAAAAATTAAACTAAAACTAAGAAAATACAGCTGAATTCTTAAAAAAGATAATATTACTAATTAAAATGATTAGCGTTAGTCGATTTACTTTAATTTGAAGTACCTTTTCTATCAAGATTGAATAACCGGTTATGTTTAAGAATTAAATAGCTATGTAACATAAAATAAATTACGCTTTTAGTTGATTTACCTTGTAGACTTATCAATGATTTTGTTTGGTGCACTTATAACACTATAAAAAGTTTAAAATAATCTTGATATTATGGCCACAATTACTTTTTGTAAATGTTTAATTTGAACACAGGAAAACTTTTGCGACTGCTACTCAACACGCTACAAAAACGAATGAGTTTTACTTCACAAGTCTTTACTGGAAATGATGAAATCTGAAGCAAAAAATCCCCAGGTTTTCATATTGACAACCACAATTGTCCAATTGATGACTGTGGTTTTCAATATGACAATTTTAAAGATTCGATCATCATATTGACAACTACAGTTGTCAGATTGACTACCATGGTTTTCAATATGAAAATTCTGATGAATGCAATTCTTTGTTTTGGAATTTACCGTTTGTTTTTTGTCTGGAGATTTTTTTAAGGGGATTGGATAACCGGTTATGTTTAAGAATTAAATAGCTATGTAACATAAAATAAATTACTTTTTTAGTTGATTTACCTTGTAGATTTATGGAATGATTTTGTTTGGTGCACTTATAACACTATAAAAAGTTTAAAATTATCTTGATATTATGGCCACAATTACTTTTAGTAAATATTTAATTTGAACACAGGAAAACTTCTGCGACTGCTACTCAACACGCTACAAAAACGAATGAGTTTTACTTCGCAAGTCTTTACTGGAAATGATGAAATCTGAAGCAAAAAATCCTCAGGTTTTCATATTGACAACCACAATTGTCCATTTGATGACTGTGGTTTTCAATATGACAATTTTAAAGATTCGTTCATCATATTGACAACTACAGTTGTCAGATTGACTACCATGGTTTTCAATGTGAAAATTCTGATGAATGCAATTCTTTGATTTGGAATTTACCGTTTGTTTTTTGTCTGAAGTTTTGTAATGGGCTTCGTTTCGTACACTGAAATAAATAAATTTAAAACAAGAAAATAAGGCTTTTACATTCGCATTTGGGTGCATTAAAAAATATAGGTATGTGTATTATAAGTAATAAATTTACTAACTTACTTACCTAGTAATGATTTTTCAAATATATATATATTGTTTTTAAGGCACTTATAACACATTTAAAGTTGTAAATAATTGTCTTTTTATTATTTTTCTAGCATCGATCTAAATCCATTTAAAATTTGACATTTTCTTCACAAAATTTTTTCAAATTAGGATAAATGAAAAAAGTTTCCCGTACGTGATTGTATCAGTGGATGTTTCAATGTAATTTTTGTTTCATTTGATAAAACTCGATGCAATTTGATAAAACTGGATGCAATCAAAACATTTTAGTTTATAGTTAAAATCACTTTTTTGAAATTAATCTTGTTTGGTTACCTATTTGTTTTGACAGAAAATTGTGAAAAGCCTTATGATATTTCACGTTACCAAACAGATATAGCTTCTATCTTAATTTAAACATTTATAAACTAGTAAAATATTAAACCTATTTTATTTATTAACGCTTGAAGCAGTGACAGTTCATGAAAATTGTTAAGCCGACATACAATTTTTGACAAGTATAAATATTTAAGTGTCATATAAATGCAGTTAGTATTATACTAAAACAAAAAAAATAGGAATTTGGTTATTTAAACTTTATGAAATGTCAAAAATATAGTGCCTGATAACCGTACCAAATCTTTTAAATTTTCACATCAAAGAATTTACTAATCTTTAATTAACATTTTCTTGACATTTTTTTGTTTATTAAAATTTCATAGAAAATTAGGAACAAAATTAAATTTTAACAAACAGATACATCTCTTTTATCCCTTTATAAACCATAATAATTAAATAATTTGTAAGAAAAAGAAGTTTGGAAATCGGGATTCATACATATTTTTTAAGTTATGTGTATTAAAATAGTTTTTTAGTTGTAACTTTGCACTTTATTAAGCTAGTGATTTGAAATATCGTTCACATATTTGTCAAGGGTAGCTGCTTTTGCGATATAAAGATCGACCGAGTGCAGCGCCCCCTACGTGTATTCAAATAGTTTTTTTAGTTGTAACTTTGCACTTTATTAAGCTAGTGATTTGAAATATCGTTCACATATTTGTCAAGGGTAGCTGCTTTTGCGATATAAAGATCGACCGATTGCAGCGCCCCCTACCTTTATTAAATTAGTTTTTTAGTTGTAACTTTGCACTTTATTAAGCTAGTGATTTGAAATATCGTTCACATATTTGTCAAGGGTAGCTGCTTTTGTGATAAAAAGATCGACCGATTGCAGCGCCCCCTACGTGTATTAAATTAGTTTTTTAGTTGTAACTTTGCACTTCAGTAAGCTAGGGATTTGAAATATCGTTAATATATTTGTCAGTAGTAGCTGCTTTTGCGATATAAAGATCGACCGATTGCAGCGCCCCCTACGTGTATTAAATTAGTTTTTTAGTTGTAACTTTGCACTTTATTAAGCTAGTGATTTGAAATATCGTTCACATATTTGTGAAGGGTAGCTGCTTTTGCGATATAAAGATCGACCGAGTCCAGCGCCCCCTACGTGAATTAAAATTGTTTTTTAGTTGTAACTTCACCCTTTAAAGCTGCGTAGTGAAACGCCGCGCCGTTTGAAAACGGCAACTCAAAACGAATAAGTTTTACCTAGCAATCGCTTGACGATCAAGATTGTCAATTTGACTACCCCGGTTTTCAATGTGATAATTTTAGAGTTTATGATCATCAAATTGACAACCACGATTGTAAATGTGATGACTGCAAGGGAACTATCATCTTATTGAAAACCAAAGTTGTATATTTGACAATCATTGTTGTCCATATGAAAATTTTTATAACTGCAGTTATTTGTTTTGTGATTTACCGTCTGTTTTTTTTTTCTTTAATATTATATGGTACTTGATTTTGGTATCTACACTCAGGGAATCGAATATTGCTTAAGATAAATTTAATCGATTAACTTCGATGGCAGAGCATATTTGAAATATTGCAAACACATATTTGGGTAGCTGCTTTTGCGATATAAAGATCAACGGAGTGCAGCGCCCCCTACGTATATTAAAATATTTTTTTAGTTGTAACTTTGCACTTTATTAAGCTAGTGATTTGAAATATCGTTCACATATTTGTCAAGGGTAGCTGCTTTTGCGATAAAAAGATCGACCGATTGCAGCGCCCCCTACGTGTATTAAATTAGTTTTTTAGTTGTAACTTTGCACTTCAGTAAGCTAGGGATTTGAAATATCGTTCATATATTTGTCAGTGGTAGCTGCTTTTGCGATATAAAGATCGACCGATTGCAGCGCCCCCTACGTGTATTAAATTAGTTTTTTAGTTGTAACTTTGCACTTTATTAAGCTAGTGATTTGAAATATCGTTCACATATTTGTGAAGGGTAGCTGCTTTTGCGATATAAATATCGACCGAGTCCAGCGCCCCCTACGTGAATTAAAATTGTTTTTTAGTTGTAACTTCACCCTTTAAAGCTGCGTAGTGAAACGCCGCGCCGTTTGAAAACGGCAACTCAAAACGAATAAGTTTTACCTAGCAATCGCTTGACGATCAAGATTGTCAATTTGACTACCCCGGTTTTCATATGATAATTTTAGAGTTTATGATCATCAAATTGACAACCACGATTGTAAATGTGATGACTGCAAGGGAACAATCATCTTATTGAAAACCAAAGTTGTATATTTGACAATCATTGTTGTCAATATGAAAATTTTTATAACTGCAGTTATTTGTTTTGTGATTTACCGTTTGTTTTTTTTTTTTTTTTAATATTTTATGGTACTTGATTTTGGTATCTACACTCAGAGAATCGAATATTGCTTAAGATAAATTTAATCGATTAACTTCGATGGCAGAGCATATTTGAAATATTGTATACACATATTTGGGTACCTGCTTTTGCGATATAAAGATCGACGGAGTGCAGCGCCCCCTACATGTATCAAAATTGTTTTTTATTGTAACTTCAGAATTTATTAAGCTAATGATTTGAAATATCTTTCAGATGTTTGTCAAGGGTTGCTGCTTTTGTGATATAAAGACCGACCGAGTGCAGGGCCCCCTACGTGTATCAAAATAGTTTTTTAGTTGTAACTTTGCACTTAAGTAACCTAGGGATTTTTAAATAACGTTCACATATTTGTCAAGGGTAGCTGCTTTTGCGATATAAAGATCGACCGAGTGCAGCGCCCCTTACCTTTATTAAATTAGTTTTTTAGTTGTAACTTTGCACTTTATTAAGCTAGTGATTTGAAATATCGTTCACATATTTGTCAAGGGTAGCTGCTTTTGTGATAAAAAGATCGACCGATTGCAGCGCCCCCTACGTGTATTAAATTAGTTTTTTAGTTGTAACTTTGCACTTTATTAAGCTAGTGATTTGAAATATCTTTCACATATTTGTCAAGGGTAGCTGCTTTTGCGATATAAAGATCGACCGATTGCAGCGCTCCCTACGTGTATTAAATTAGTTTTTTAGTTGTAACTTTGCACTTCAGTTAGTTAGGGATTTGAAATATCGTTCATATATTTGTCAGTGGTAGCTGCTTTTGCGATATAAAGATCGTCCGATTGGAGCGCCCCCTACGTGTATTAAATTAGTTTTTTAGTTGTAACTTTGCACTTCAGTAAGCTAGGGATTTGAAATATCGTTCACATATTTATCAGGGGTAGCTGCTTTTGCGATATAAAAATCGACAGAGTGCAGCGCCCCCTACATGTATTAAAATTGTTTTTTACTGTAACTTCAGACTTTATTAAGCTAGTGATTTGAAATATCGTTCACATATTTGTCAAGGGTAGATGCTTTTAGGATATAATGAACGACAGAGTGGAGCGCCCCCTTCATGTATTAAATTGTTTTTTAGTTGTAACTACTCACTTTATTAAGCTAGTATTTGTAATATCGTTCATATATTTGTCATATTAAAAATTGCAATAGTCAGTTTGACAACTGCAGTCGTCTATTTGATGACCGCAGTTTTCATGATCATCACCTCGTGTTTTTATTTTTTTATTTACGTCGATTTTCATATTAACAATTGCAATAGTCAGTTTGACAACTGCAATTGTCTATTTGATGAACGTTGTTATCATATTGACAATCGCAATTGTGTATTTGATGACCGCGGTTTTCATATTGACAATCGCAATTGTGTATTTGGTTTTCATATTGACAATCACAATTGTCAATATGAGGAACACGGTTTTCAATCTGCAACTTCAGATTTTTTTCTCCTTGGTTTTCATATTAACAATTGCAATAGTCAGTTTGACAACTGCAGTCGTCTATTTGATGACCGCAGTTTTCATGATCATCACCTCGTGTTTTTATTTTTTTATTTACGTCGATTTTCATATTAACAATTGCAATAGTCAGTTTGACAACTGCAATTGTCTATTTGATGACCGTTGTTATCATATTCACAATCGCAATTGTGTATTTGATGACCGCGGTTTTCATATTGACAATCGCAATTGTGTATTTAGTTTTCATATTGACAATCACAATTGTCAATATGATGAACACGGTTTTCAATCAGCAACTTCAGGTTTTTTTTCCTTGATTTTCATATTAACAATTGCAATAGTCAGTTTGACAACTGCAGTCGTCTATTTGATGACCGCAGTTTTCATGATCATCACCTCGTGTTTTTATTTTTTTATTTACGTCGATTTTCATATTAACAATTGCAATAGTCAGTTTGACAACTGCAATTGTCTATTTGATGAACGTTGTTATCATATTGACAATCGCAATTGTGTATTTGATGACCGCGGTTTTCATATTGACAATCGCAATTGTGTATTTGGTTTTCATATTGACAATCACAATTGTCAATATGATGAACACGGTTTTCAATCAGCAACTTCAGGTTTTTTTTCCTTGATTTTCATATTAACAATTGCAATAGTCAGTTTGACAACTGCAGTCGTCTATTTGATGACCGCAGTTTTCATGATCATCACCTCGTGTTTTTATTTTTTTATTTACGTCGATTTTCATATTAACAATTGCAATAGTCAGTTTGACAACTGCAATTGTCTATTTGATGACCGTTGTTATCATATTGACAATCGCAATTGTGCATTTGATGACCGCGGTTTTCATATTGACAGTTACAATTGTCATTTTGATGAACGCGGTTTTCATGATTATCACCTCGTGTTTTTCATTTTTTATTTTTGTCGATTTTCATATTTACAATCGTGATAGTCAATTTGACAACTCCAATTGTCCATTTGATGACCATGGTTTTCAATTTGTTGACAGACAAAAAGTGGTCATCATATTGACAATCACAGTTGTCAATTTGACTAACACGGTTGTCAATATGAAAATTTCTACAACTATTATTCAAGGATTAAGAACCTCTCGTTTTTTTTTTGTTTTAATTTTTCTCGATTTTGAAATTAACAATCGCAATAGTCCGTCTGACAACTGCAGTTGTGTATTTGATGACCATGGTTGTCAATGGGATGATGAAAATAAGGCGGTCATCATATTGACTATCAAAATATTCTATTTGACAACTTCGATTATCAAATTGAAATTGAGAAATTGACTACCGAAAGTTTTCAAGAGTTTTCATATTGACAATCGCAGTTGTTAAGTTTTGTGACGTTTTTACAGATTTTTCATCATATTGACTATTTTGGTATTCAATATGACTATTTCCAATTGACTATCGGTGATTGTCAATATGACAACGGTTTTTTTTTTCTGTGTAACTTGCTCATGACTTGAATTTTTTTTAATTTATAAGTCACTTAGTAGGTAGTGAATTAAATTTTTTTTAATTCATAAGTCACCAACTAGCTTATGACTTAAATTGTTTTAATTCACAAGCCACCAACTGACTTATGAATTAAACTTTTTTTAAATCATAAGTCACTAACTAGCTATAGAATTATTTTTTTTTAATTCATAAGTAACTAACTAACTTATGAATTAAATTTTTTTAATTCACAAGTCATCTACTAACTAATGACTTAATGATTTTTTTAATTCACAAACTCGCAACCCTGCCTCAGGTGAATCATCAGCTGATGTATAAGATTAAATAAGTATAAATTAAAGAAGATTGATAACATTGCTTAAGTATCTCTTTTTTATGATCTCCTTGTCACACTCGTTATGAAGTTGCTACGATGTAATTATTTAGAAAAAGATTTTAATAATAAATTTGAATGCCTATAGATATCAGCTTTAAGTTTTAAAAATAATCCAGAGTTTGTGAAATATCTCAAAATTGTTGATCTTTCTAAATTAAAAAAATGTTAATATTGCAATTTATTGTTTAAAGAATTTGTGCAACTTAAATTGTTTTATAAAAATGAAAATAGAAATATTAGGCTCTGTCGATATTTGTGTAAATTTTTTTTTTAAACAAATTCAGCGCCTTACTTTGAAAATTATGTGGTTTTGTTTCTTCCTTGCTAATTTCGATCTCTGATATAATTTTCAGTTTTATGAAAAACTCATGGCGTGAAGAAAGAAACAAAGTTTCTATGTCGGTATTATGACTTAGGAGCGAAATTGTTGATTAAACAAAATTTTAATATAACTTGTAGAGAATTCAAAGAATTCTGGTAAACTGATTTTGGTTTAAAAGAAATTGTTTCAAAAATCTCATCAGCAGAAAACTACATACATATAAAAATCTACCTACTATTTACCTTGTAAAAATTTATAAATTTACTGTAAAAATTATAAATTTTACTTTTATTAAAAGAGCAAAACCAAAAAGCAATTTGTTAACAAAACCAAAATAAACGGTTATGATATATCAGAAATTCCAATGTCATTTTCATGGTAAAAGTTTGGTGGAGGTGAAAAATAAAAAAGAAGTGAAAGCGTTCAGCAATTTTTTTGTTCTGTTCGATTCAATTTCTTTTCAATTCAATTAAGAGTTTTTTTTCAATGAAATATATAAAATTTAACTGCTTTAGGTATCCGGGTTTTTTAGGTAAGGGAGTTTCGCTTAAACTGGGTGTTTTATAGGTCGACAAATAGGGGATGAACAAATTGTTTCAGAACAGTGGGTTTTTCGCTCAAGCGGGTTTCTCTTAAACGCGTTTCATACTACGTTTTCACCGACGACTGCTAATCGGAGATTTAAGTAGATCTAACCTAAATCTTCTTCAAATCTCAAAGATTTACCATACAAATTTGATCCTCAAATCTTATAGATTACAAATTAATCTCGTTAAATCTTCATAGGGCCAATAGTTGAACAAATCGAACACACCTATTCCCCTATAGCGCTAAGTACAATATTCGAGAATCGAGAGATTATCTAATCTAATTTTTTTTCATCGTCGAACTATCAATCTCACTTCCACTTTAGAAGAAAAAATTAAACAGCATTTGCATTTTGAAAGGAACTGTCAAAGTTAAGCTACTTTTTAATCTTTTTATACGGCGAAAACACTGTAGGATTTATTAAATCTTAACGAGATTAACTTTCGGTGAAAACGTAGTATTACTGTAGTACCTTTGTATGTACATATATATCGCATAATAAAAAGTAATTCGTGTTTCAACATTTCTTGATTTTATTTAGCTTACCTTGTAAATTATGCTTAAACATTTTTTAAAGCTAGAAATCTTTCTTACTGCAGTTATTCGAACAATTTATTAGAATAAACAATCTTGAACAATAATTATTCCCAATCAAAATTTCGAAGTTCCGTTTTGTTTCAAAAATGTTCGTAAATATAATGTTTTCTTCTTATTCAATGTTCTTATATCAATTATTTTAAGTGAAACATTTAAGTTTTTGTACAAATTGAAAATTACGAATAACATGAAGGTAGTACTTTTTTCTAAGGGATTTCTGAATTAAAATTAAGCTAGAACTGCAATCCAAACAAAAAAATAAGACGAAGAGTGCATTAAAAATTCAAGGCTTTTTAACGGAATAACCAGAGAATTTTTTAATAACCCATAAATTGAGATTTGGATCATCCCAAAAGTTTTTAACCACAAGACATTTCCATCGAGAAATAGAACGATACGAAATTTAAAAAAATATTTTTTTGGTTGCGGTTTTCAGTGGGAAATAAAAAATTTAATAGGCCAATAGGTTTTAAAATTTGTAAAATTTTGAATAAATTATTTTCAAATTAAAAATTTTAGAAATAAAACTTTAGAAAAAAAATAACTCTAATTTGTTTTCTAAAGTTTACGTTATTTAGTATACTATGTATGTAATTTCGGTTAGAATTTCCGATACTCTTATTAATTTATGATCGGATGCTAAAAATCAGATGGATTCATTGATTGGACTAATTTTATACTTAGATAAGAATATCAAAATCCATTGCTTTTTTTTGTTCAAAAATGACGGTTTCAATGTTTCTGAGAAAAAAGTAATTGTCGTAATTTTCACTTTTCTCAAAAATTCAAAGACTTACAACCATCTGGTTTTCAGCATTTGACCTAAAATTAATAAGAGTATCAAAATAAATAACCAAAATTAGTACTCAACAACGAAAAATTTTGAGTTTAAAAATTATTTATTCAAAAATTAAGCACTAAATTAATTTCATTTAAAAACATACTACATACGTATAATTAAAAGATGAATTACTGGCTTTAAAAAAAGGTATAACATGATATTGTAGGTGCTGCCGTTGTGTTTTAATATTTACTTTTTATTTTATACCTATATTTTGTTTCTTTAATTTGCCCCTCTCACCTAGAGAAGTGGAGAAATAGTGTGGGCCAATATCTTTTAATCATGTTCATGTAATGTAGGTACCAAACCAACAATACAAAAATTGATGCTTTTAGCAGAAAATGCACAATTTTTGAACTAAGCCGCCCCACTTTTGGTTCGATTCGTTTATTTCGAAAACGGTTAATTTATCAAAAAATGTATGTTAATGTTTTTTGTAAAAAAATTTCAAAACTAAAAATTAGTCCTTTACATTTCTCCTGTATCTACAACTAACCAGTTGGGAGTTATTTTGGAACCCCCGTAAAATTATTAGCTGCGAGGCGCTCTTATCACCAGAGAGGCTATTACCAAAATCCAGCTTTCCAGCAATTATTTACTAATTGGGATGTTTTTATGGCTTTATTTGCAAAACTGTCAGTTTTTGAGTCGTGGATATTTTCTGCCGGACAGAAAACATAAAATAATTGTTTATACTCGTACCACCACACCACGTTACAAAAAGAAAGTTCAGTTTTTAATTCATTCTAATTAAATTTGCTTTGCTATAGAAATATCTTGTTAAATTTTTTGAAAATCACAAAGTAATCTGTCAGGATATTCAATTAGAAATTCCAATTGATGTGCGCATAGAAATGACATATCTATAAATACTTAGGTATATTATAACGAAGCCATAGCCAATTTTACATTGCAAAAGTGAAACATTCGGATACTTTTTTTCTCTTTAAATGTATAACATCAATCTTACTTCCCTAGAGAATGTATGGCACTTCCCAAATCAATGATGAACGATTGTACACATTCAATACATACATATTATATAGTAGTTGAAACACTATACATACATAACAACAACGGTACTGCCTTTCAACAATTGGCTATGGATCATCAATTACCTACATTTTACCATCATTGACGTTGTCCAGGCAGGATATCATGGTTTTCTAATTTGGTCTTCAGAAAATTCAATATTTGCTTATATACTGATTCCCAAAAGGAACTTTAAATGCGTTATACATAATATACAAATATATGTGTCTTTTTCGTCTCCTTAAAGTATAAAAGTAACAAAGGAGTCGAATAATTGCATCCACGCATCCACCCCAATCCCTAATGGGAATTGTCATCTTCATCACATTTTGACTGACTGAGAAAAAAAAAATGTGCCTGCCATCCACAAGTCTTTGCAGGGGTGGATTTGGAAATTTAAATCCTAGTTGCAGATTCAAGGAATATTTTTACGACCAAATATTCACACTAAGACCAGAACTTGGAAATAAACCAAGAAACTTCAAATCGACACCTTTTCATAGGTCACGTCGACGATGGAGAACAGACGCTGCGCCATCAAGGTCGGCAAGAACGCATCACCTCCGACAGATACGTTAGATATCAAATACGATTAATGCTGTGGCTCCATTAGAAATAATTTAACCGATGTAAATTTCAGTGGCAAAGACAATTTATAGGCTTGGTGCACCGTACATGTATTAAAGGTATCATTAGCGTTTCTATTTTTGTTCAGTTCTGCGCATCTATAAAAATCGAGGAAAACGGTGGATCCTTGTGAACTTGTCTAATTTCAATATTTTGTTGCTGTTTCTAATGATGCGGTGAGCAGTTCCTGTGTGCACTGGAACAGCCATTTTTAATTTTTTGACACTAATTTCAACTTTGACAACCTGCGCAATACATAATGTCTGTTTAGTTAGTTCCCAAAACTGCCACTTTCTACCCACTTTAGCCCAAAGTTCTGTCAAATTCCATATAAAAAAATTTAAATTGGACTAGAATTGGTAAAAATTGGCAGTTTTTGGGAAGTAAAGAAACAGATCCATAACTTTTGATTTGTGTACTGTTGCCTAGGTGAGCATTTCATTGCCAGGAAATTTAAGTTTTTAAATGTCAGAATAGAAATGCGACTGTCAAAATGTTTCTTCCGCTTTTCATTCATTAACCCTCCGATCACAACATATTTAAAATTACATAGACCACAACAGGGGTGATATAATACCCCAGCATGGATTTAATCAAAAAAAAAATACTTTCAAGGATAACAAAAAAGATTTAGTGAAACGTAACACTCATAGACTTTAATAAAAACAGAAAATTCATAAAAAAAAATAAATTATGTAAGGAAATACAATTGTTTAAAGGCGATTGATCAACCAAAATTACAGTTAAAATAAAATAGCCTGGGGTGGTGGAGCACCCCTGTTGTCATCCGAAGGTTAAGGCTCCCCCAAAACTTTAATTTCAAAATTGATAATTTGAAAGAGGTTGATTACAAGAGTGTTTTTTTCGGTCGTTTTGTCTTTTTGACAACTAGTAGAAATATATACTTTCGTTACATCCACAGTACACATATAAAAGCGTTTCCATTTTTGTTCAGTTCTGCGCATCTGTCAAAATCGAGGTATTATGGAGGTAAAAGGGTGGACCCAGTGCTCTTTTACCTGTCTAATTTCAATATTTCGTTGTTGTTTCTAATGGAAGTATGCTGAGTTCCTGTGGGCACTGGAACAGTCATTTTTAATTTTTTTACACTTTCAACTTTGACAACCTGCGCAATATATTACCTTAGATTTGTGTATTGTACAAAACATCATTCGCCCTACATTTCTACATTCGGTACCTAAGCTGTCAAAAAGACGAAAAACCGAAAAAAAGACTCGTGTAATCAGCGTAAAAAAGATGAAAAATATGTATTTCCTTGGCGATGGAAATCAGTAATTGCCATTATTTTACAGAGCAAAATTTCCATTACTATTATTTCCCATGTGTTTCTATTGACAGTAAAGCCTAGTACATACTTCCTCGTAAAGTGAACAACCATCAGTGAATGTTTGACACAATTTGCTTGACTTTTGCAGGTTTTATGGTCAAATTGTCAAAGCTACACCAAAAATCAAAGAGTTTCCGTACATTTTGCGCGTGAATATGGTTCACCGCTCGTGAACGCAAACTCTCCACTTTTTGTCATGGCTTCACGAGCACGCTCACGGGTGAACAAAAATGCAAATTTGTATGGACTCACGACATGATTCACAAGTATGTACTAGGCTTTATGGTGAGCATAAAAACTTATCAGCCACATTTAAACAAAAAGAAAACTCATATAGTTTGGCTTTTATGCCAAAATTCAACCGAAAACGACATTTCCAAACTTTTGTATACATCCGAGTAGATTGCTCACTATATGAAAATGTAGCCCCATTCGTATAAATGACTGCAATGGATCACAACGAGAAACTCCACTCCTTCATTGTGTATCTATATACATATACATATATAGATTTTTGTACAAAAGAAATATATGTATATGAAGAGTTTGGAAAGAGAAAGCGTTCATAGAATTAATTATTCCGGTCGAATTTCATTCAAAGCAAACCCATTTACCAGATTTTCTACGGACATTATTTCGAAGAGGGATGCACTATAAAGACAGAAGCAGCAACAGCAAGCAGGAATTTGAAGTCCTGAGATTTGCATTTTTCAAAGTGTGTGTACATATACTTGGAACAAGGGTGAAATTCTCCCTTGGGAAGAATCAAAATTAACACTTGGGGCTATTTTCGAAACAAAAAGCTATATTGTTTTTTTTTTGTATAAAACGAAGCGAAAATGAAAGCTGGTCCTGGAGTATAGGTCCATTGAAAAGTTCACTAGAAGCGAAGTACATTCTATACATAGGTAGATATGTTTGTACAGTACATACATTGCATATAGATATCACTTTTATTGTAAAATCCAATCCACCTTATCTGCGAGAGTTAAAAAGAGTTGAAAGAAGAATTAAGAATTTGGGTCAAGTAGGTAGGTAGGTACTACAAAATGAAAACATAAAAAAAGAATAACATAGGGTAGATTTTACTCACCAGTTCGAATTTTTTTATATCAATCTAAATGGTTCGTATGCTTGCTCAAGGCAAAGGGGAAAACAATGAAAAATGCGGTTTACAGTCGCTTTATGTGAACGCGGTTTCAAGAAAAAAAATTGTTTAAAAATATTTATTTTGTCGAAAGTGAAGAGAAAAAAGTTTATTAAATTATGACTTGCAATTCTTTTTTTTGTAGAACTCTTAACTGATGTGGTGAAATTTAGTACCGTATTTATAGAAGTGGGTTCACTGGACCCAGCAATTTTAAAATGGTAATAAAAATGATTTTATAAATTATTTCATAATTTTTTTTTTTACTAAACTTCGTCATTGTTTAATGACAAAGATAATTTAAAGAGAAATCAACGTTTGGAAATTGCATTTTACTTCAAATTTGAAATTTCACCAATGAATCGCAATTTAATTTACTTACAAACATGTCATGTAAACAAATTATATAAAATCAAAAAAAAAAAATTTAAGATCAAAAAAAAATATATTTCTTCCCTTTTAATGCTTCGGTTTAAGAATTATAAAAACAAACACTTAAAATGTTCTTTTTGAAAAATTCCGACATTTATAAAAAATAGCTATATATGTCACACTGGCTTAGTACAATTAATGCAAAAAAGGCATCTTCATTGAATTTCTTGAATATCTGCTAATTTCGTTACCAAAAGTGGACCATTGAGCAACCATTGCTTCAACATGTCCTCTTAATTCTTAAAGTTAAGGGTTAAGTGTCATCTTTTATTTATTTTAATGGTATGTACCTACATAATTTTGGCAGGTACCTAATACCTACCTACCTATGTATCTATTTTGTAATTCTTTTTAGGAAATAACTGATGAGTAATTTAAAGTGAGATATTAATAGTTTTGTTTGGTAACGTGAAATTTCTTGCGAATTTGCAAAAAAATTTACAAAATTTAACATCTTGCTGTCAAAACTCATAGAAAAAAAACTCAGTTCTGAGAAATTAAAAAAAAAAAAACAGGCATACCTATAATAACTACGAAAGTCTGCCGACGAGCGCAGTCAAAAAATGCTGACAATCAAATTGGGAAGAAATCTACCAACCGTGTGAACGGACAATTTTTCATTGTAAGAAATATGTCAATTGTCAGCTATTGTCAGACAATTGACATTTCTGACAATATTGTAAGATCTGACAATCGTCTGTACTTAGCTTTAGGCTTAAGTTTTACAACGTATGATTTGTAGTAGGTTGGACTTTTATTTTAAAATGATACATTGTATTGCAATAATGAAAGAAAACACAAGACAACAATAATGTTCAAAATTGAAAGCTTAATATTTCTATATTATTTTTGCATGTTTGTTTAAATGTTATATTCGTTGGTAAATGTATGACATGAGAACGTCTTGATACATTGTTTATTTAATTTGTTGGTAAATCCGCCTACCGCCACACTAAATTTCTTGAAGCTAAAAAAATCAATTATTCAAATATGTTCAAATTCCGACGGTTTTTCCATTCAAAAATCTGAAACTTTGTATTTAAGATTTCTTCAACCTATAAAGCATCTGCAGCAATATGACATGTGCAGATAATTATAACTGTTTTGGAAATTATATTTCTGTCACGCTAACTTGAATTTTTTTCATAAAAATAGGGACATCAACTCCATAAATCTGTAAATGTGTATAACTAAGATATCTGTAGCTTGAGGCAGCGTACAGAGTAAAAACGCCGAAAAATATGCTTTTTCATCAGATTTTTCCGATCCATTATGAATGAAGCAAACACTGAAAGATTGCATACTTAGTGACGTTTTTTTACTCTGAAACTATAAAACACTAAAAAATATTGTTTCTAAAACAAAATATAATTTAATTTCGTGTTAGCAACATTCTTGATTTGGTTAAAACGTGTTCCAGCATAATGGCTAGAAGAAAAAGAAGAAGTAGATCAGGGTCAGGATCATCCCATAAAAATAAAACGATACGGATCCTAATGACAGCAGTGTTGTATGCTCATATCTTTTTTTCTTATGTTTGTTTATTTTTCATGTAGATACTGTCTATTTTCTTTAAACTAAATTTTGTACTCCCTATCGATTGAAGAGCCGTCTACCCGCCAGAGTATAAACATATTTTCGGATCTTTAAAATTAGTCAAGATCCAAAGTTGTTGTTGTATTACGAGTTAAATACTCAAAGATATACCTAGGGTAGCTCATTCGATGTTTAACGATGCATCGATGTATTTATTTCGATGCGTCGAATAAAAGTTTGAACTGAGCTTCAACTACTTTTTGCACCTACCTGCAGTTAAATTGAATCATCTTTTCATTTGGATATTAATTAAAAAAATTATATTATATTTAAGTTGCGATTTATATTTCTTATCTCAGTACAAAATTGAAACCATAGTTTTCCTCCCTTTATTTGAAGAAAAAACGAAAAAAAGTTGATTTGCTTTAAAATTTCACGTGCGTATGGCAATAATTCAGAAAGCATATTATGAAAGAACCATTTATTGTCTTTCAATATGCTGAACCGGTTTTTGGATAGTTGGCACACAGCAAAAGATATTTGAAAAATGTACCGATGTATTGACAGATTTTTGTTGAAATTGCTTATCCATTAACAGTTTCATAAATCATACATAGATAAATTTGTAATTTGATTAAAACGAATTTGGTCTGATTTTAAAGGTATTAAAAGAATCTTCCAATATTCAATAGTGAAAAATCACAATTCACTAAGATTTCGAAAAAAGAAAGATTTTAAAAACAGTATAAATACATTTTTTCAACTCGTTTTTCCTTAAATGTTTTGAAATAATTTTGTTCACGTACTGATCTTGACTGGCAAATTCATTTTTCTTGATTAAAATTCAATCAAAAAAATTTATTATTAACAGTGTCTACTATATAAAACAATATTTTTTAAAAACTTCTACCTAAAGAAAATTATCAAGATTTTAGTTCAGACACAAACCATTTCATATAGTTCGCACATGGTTCACAGCTGGTGAAGGGCTCTTAAAGCAACCTTAGAATAAGAAATAGAGGAACGGGTATATCGAGGAAAAAGTGAGGCTTTTTCTTTTATAGTCTTACAGCCCTATTCTGCTATTCATCGGAGGGAATTTTTCTATAATTTTCAAAAAAAAAGTCCAATACTGTCCATTTCCAGATTTAATTACGAAGATAAATCAAATTAAAAATTAAAATCAAAACAATTTATCCAAGATTTTGACATGAACAGCTGTTTACGTGAATGTCAAATTGGTTTGGGATAATGTAGTTCACCCGATGAATAGCAGAATGCAAAGGCAGTGTGAAAGGGAATCGAATGGGTGAATCGAATATACGATCCACGTGAATAGCAGAATAGGGCTGTTAGTGCTACAAACACAAATGCATTCACACAGGGAAGGCGTGCAGTTAGACAGCTAAATCCTGGGGAAGGAATTTTGATCTGTTTTTTTGAGGAATGTGTTTGGAGGTTTTAAATCATTAAAATACTAAAAAGTAAAAAATACAAAAACTAATTCGAACCTAGACGATAATTTCAATTTTGACAGATAGGGTTCAGCTAATTCCCGTGATTGAATAGTATTTTTATTTTCAAACAATTTGCTTTTCTATAGCAAAATGCTACGAAATATAATAATTGACAGGCTTACTCATTTCATGGTTTCAAGTTGGTAGCGCTGGCATTTGACACCTGTCAAACTCAGCTGCCATTTGAAGTGTCATCATATTAGTTGAATGTTTGCCATATACGTTAGTGAATCGCTTAACAATCGAACAACGCGTTAAAATTATTAATACTTACTACAAAAGTGGTGATTCAAACGTAGCCACTTTTCGTGCATTACGCGATGATAATGGTCGTCATAATCGACCGACTACGCAAGCAATCGGTTAAAATGTGAAGAAATTTGAATTTGAAGAGAGAAACTGATGTCGTAATGCACGCTCAGTCGAAAATATTGCTGCTTCAAGTGCAATAGTTGCTGATGATTCGAATTTATCGATTTCCCGGGGTGGCGTTCGCAGCAATTGAACGTGTCGTACACCTCACTGAAAGTGACTGACTTGGACGATATGTGGTTCCAACAAGGCAGGCCAACAAGCCACACAACACGACCAATTATGGCTGTATTGTGTGAGAAGTATGTTAGTTATAGGCTGCTAAGCTTTCGCGCCATCATATTAATATTGAAAATTGTTGATTTGTGTGATTGGTTTTCTTTGTATCTAAATATTTCTAACCCTTTTCAACACAATTATCTTATAAACAATTCTTCAACAAAAAGTAGACTTAGGTACATGTATGAATCTTCTTTCCATTTTTTCTCCCCATAATATCTTTAAAAGTTGATAGGCTGGAAAAATACAAAAAAGCAGTTATTAATCATTTCGGATTAAGATCTCCAAGTCCTGCTGAGAAGAATAATGAAACAGTAAAAAGATAAAAATACAAATATACCTAACCGTATATATTATGTACATTGTATACCAAGGCTTTGTCCAAAGGACCTCCTAGCAGGGAGCACTTACATTTTTTGTATATCTTTTTTTTTGTAATTTAATTAAATTTTATTTCTCCTGATATTCATTTTTAAATTAAAAAAAAAAACTTCTTAATTGCTCTTTTCATCCTTTGTATCAATGAAGCTAAGTCTATAACGTGTAGAAAGAGCATGCAAGAAAGTATACAGATACATACAGCTATTTTATAGGAAAATACCAACATTTCTATTTCGAAAGAAACTTAATTAATTAAGTAATGTTCGAATCCAGTAATGAGTGTGATTAGAGGCCAATAAGTGTGAGTTGTATCAATTTTTTCCATTTCAATTTACTTTAATTGCGAGTAGGTGGTTATATAAACATATACCTACCTATAATATACAATGATGGAGTAAGAAAAATAATTATACTCAACAATAGAATCCATTTTTCATCCCCTGATTCTGTATGTCTTATGACAAGAGTGAAGTAAGAAATACAATGGAAAAGTGGCTTCAAACGCGCTACAATTAAATTTTTGGAGACTTTATTGGTTCGTTGAACTTCAACCTTATAACTAAGTTGATGGCGTAGTTTTATCAAATACCTACCTATACCTACAGGTTTAAAAAATCTATCAAAATCAAATTGCGACACAAAATGAGCTTTCACTATCGAAACAAAACTGCGACACTATTGTTTATTTATTTAATAATACTTAATGAAATATAAAATTATAGCACACAAGAAAATATGAAAGTCTTATAGCCTTATAGAAAATTTGTTTAAATGCAGACTTTAATAAAAACTAATAAAAAAGAAGAAAAACCACCAACCTACAATTCCAATTCATAACAGTCAAGTCTAAAAAAAAAACAACTAAACCCAAAAAGCTCTGTGACAAAGCGCCACAGGAAAATCTGTAACTTGGTATAACAGAAACAAAATGGAGTTTTCATACAAACTATCGATAACAAGTATGTACGCAGGTAATACAGTTTTTCTGCGCACTAAAGTTAACCCCCGAGAATTCTCTGGGTTTAGCTAAGTCCGCAGAGGATTAGTTGTTGTTGCATTTAACATCTAAATTATTTAGCACCGACGTCGTTTTTTTCATCCAATTACCCCGGGCTTGCATTAAAACACGTTTTGCTTATTTAAAAAAAAAAAAAACAGCACATAGCGAGGGTATGGTGGATGGAGTATATGAAATTTTGTGAAAAGTTGAAACTAAAATTTCCATAGGTACCGAGGGGTTTTTAAATTTTTGTCAATGACAATATTTTTGATCCAGTGTTGTGACGTGATAGTGCATATACAGTAAGCCCTGGGGTGACATTCTGTATGGCAAAAGCAAACAATCGTTTTAGCGTGTGCGAACGATTTGCTTATATGCACAATTTCTTTCGTTTATGAAAAACGAACGATCACTTTCCTTTCGTTTATTACTGCAGAATATGGCCCCTGTTATTTGTACTGACAATTTTTAATGTGTAAACATCTATGCCGGCGCGGAGGCAGGGTTAACTATAAACGTTAGCCTTACGTGTTATACGTTACGCGTCACACATTACGTTGTAATATGGTTACGTTCAATAACAAAACTAAAGCTAAGTATACAGACGATTGTCAGATCTTACAATATTATCAAAACTGTCAACGGCCTGACAATAGCTAAAAATTAGCTGACAATTGACATATTATTTCTTACTGCAATGAAAAATTATCCGTTCACACGGTTGGTAGATTTCTTCCCAATTTGATTGTCAGCTATTTTTTTATCTCTCTTTAACCAACTCATTGACATTTCGAACAATGAAGAAATTGTCAGCAATTTTAAGATGTTTTCAATTAAAACATCTGACAATGACCAATTAGTCTGACAATGTCCTAATCGACTGACAATGTGTGTTCAGACGATTGAAAGATACTTGACAATTTTTTGTTAGATTGTCGTCTGACAATGACGTGTCTGACAATATTGTCAGACAAAATTGTGTGTTTAGACGATTGTAAGACATTTGGAACAGTTTTTTCACTGATAGATCTGACAATATTGTAAGATCTGACAATCGTCTGTTTTTGGATGAACACATCTAAACTGGCATGTCTCGGTATACTCACCCTTTTTTTGTTGAACAGAATAAAATATATAGGAAACTTTGAACTCTCCAACATTCTTGTAAACGTGTTATTGGTAGGAATGGGGCAACTTTAAATTAACTAATTCATTTTTAACGAATATAAGAGATACCTACAAACTTGGAGGATTTGCCAATATCAATTCCACGCAGAGTAGGTACTTGTGGAAATACTAACCACGTTTGTAGCCACTTGAGCCTCAAGATCAAGCTCGTGAGATTCAGTCGTGCATTTTAATTTTTCTCCTTTCTCGATTGCGCACTATATATATATATTTTGTGGTGTAAAAATAGGTACCATGAAGATAAATAAAGACCGGGCAACTTGTATATCACTTTATTTTAGAAGATCAACTTACTACGTAATTTTACCAATTTATGTACATAATATGTGCATACATCTATGCAGGAAGCCTTTCATAAGCTAAATGTGTTGCATTCATTTGATATCTTAACCTAAATCTACACCTACATCTATAAGAGGAGATCCAGTTGTTGTTGCAGGTGTAGTTGTGGTTGTTGTTGTAGGTGTTGTAGTTGTTGTGGCTTCTGTTGTAGTAGTAGTTGTTGTGGGTGTTGTTGTTGTCACTTCAGTAGTTGTAGTTGTCGTTGTGGGTGTGGTTGTTGCTTCTGTGGTTGTGGTTGTTGTTGAAGGTTCCGTTGTTGTTGTAGCTTCAGTCGTTGTAGTAGTGCTAGGTGTAGTTGTCGCTTCAGTAGTTGTGGTTGTTGTGGGAGTAGTTGTAGTTGCTTCAGTCGTTGTAGTAGTGCTAGGTGTAGTTGTCGCCTCTGTTGTTGTAGTTGTCGTTGTGGGTGTTGGCGTTGTTGTGGCCTCGGTTGTAGTAGTTGTTGTTGCAGGTGTTGTTGTGGTTGTTGTTGTTGGGGTTGTAGTTGTTGTTGCAGGTGTAGTTGTCGTTGTTGTTGTGGGTGTTGTTGTTGTTGTGGCTTCTGTTGTAGTAGTAGTTGTTGTGGGTGTTGTTGTTGTCACTTCAGTAGTTGTAGTTGTCGTTGTGGGTGTGGTTGTTGCTTCTGTGGTTGTGGTTGTTGTTCCTAAACCTAAATCTACACCTACATCTATAAGAGGAGATCCAGTTGTTGTTGCAGGTGTAGTTGTGGATGTTGTTGTAGGTGTTGTAGTTGTTGTGGCTTCTGTTGTAGTAGTAGTTGTTGTGGGTGTTGTTGTTGTCACTTCAGTAGTTGTAGTTGTCGTTGTGGGTGTGGTTGTTGCTTCTGTGGTTGTGGTTGTTGTTGAAGGTTCCGTTGTTGTTGTAGCTTCAGTCGTTGTAGTAGTGCTAGGTGTAGTTGTCGCTTCAGTAGTTGTGGTTGTTGTGGGAGTAGTTGTAGTTGCTTCAGTCGTTGTAGTAGTGCTAGGTGTAGTTGTCGCCTCTGTTGTTGTAGTTGTCGTTGTGGGTGTTGGCGTTGTTGTGGCCTCGGTTGTAGTAGTTGTTGTTGCAGGTGTTGTTGTGGTTGCTGTTGTTGGGGTTGTAGTTGTTGTTGCAGGTGTAGTTGTCGTTGTTGTTGTGGGTGTTGTTGTTGTTGTGGCTTCTGTTGTAGTAGTAGTTGTTGTGGGTGTTGTTGTTGTCACTTCAGTAGTTGTAGTTGTCGTTGTGGGTGTGGTTGTTGCTTCTGTGGTTGTGGTTGTTGTTCCTAAACCTAAATCTACACCTACATCTATAAGAGGAGATCCAGTTGTTGTTGCAGGTGTAGTTGTGGTTGTTGTTGTAGGTGTTGTAGTTGTTGTGGCTTCTGTTGAAGTAGTAGTTGTTGTTGTAGGTGTAGTTGTGGTTGTTGTTGTTGGGGTTGTAGTTGTTGTTGCAGGTGTAGTTGTGGTTGTTGTTGTAGGTGTTGTAGTTGTTGTGGCTTCTGTTGTAGTAGTAGTTGCTGTGGGTGTTGTTGTTGTCGCTTCAGTAGTTGTAGTTGTCGTTGTGGGTGTGGTTGTTGCTTCTGTGGTTGTGGTTGTTGCTTCTGTGGTCGTGGTTGTTGCTTCTGTGGTTGTTGCTTCCGTTGTTGTAGTTGTTGTTGTGGGTGTTGTTGTCATTGTGGCCTCAGTTGTAGTAGTTGTTGTTGCAGGTGTAGTTGTGGTTGTTGTTGTAGGTGTTGTAGTTGTTGTGGCTTCTGTTGTAGTAGTAGTTGTTGCAGGTGTAGTTGTCGTTGTTGTTGTGGGTGTTGTAGTTGTTGTGGCCTCGGTTGTAGTGGTTGTTGTTGTAGGTGTAGTTGTTGTTGTGGCTTCTGTTGTAGTAGTTGTTGTTGCAGGTGTAGTTGTCGTTGTTGTTGTTGGTGTTGTAGTTGTTGTTGCAGGTGTAGTTGTCGTTGTTGTTGTGGGTGTTGTCGTTGTTGTAGCCTCAGTTGTAGTAGTTGTTGTTGCAGGTGTAGTTGTAGTTGTCGTTGAGGGTGTGGTTGTTGTTTCTGTAGTTGTTGATTCTGTGGTTGTTGCTTCTGTTGTTGTAGTTGTCGTTGTGGGTGTCGTTGTTGTGGCCTCTGTTGTAGTAGTTGTTGTTGTAGGTGTAGTTGTCGTTGTTGTGGCTTCTGTTGTAGTGGTTGTTGTTGTAGGTGTAGTTGTTGTTGTGGCTTCTGTTGTAGTAGTTGTTGTTGCAGGTGTAGTTGTGGTTGTTGTTGTTGGTGTTGTAGTTGTTGTTGCAGGTGTAGTTGTCGTTGTTGTTGTGGGTGTTGTTGTTGTTGTGGCCTCGGTTGTAGTAGTTGTTGTTGCAGGTGTAGTTGTCGTTGTTGTTGTGGGTGTTGTCGTTGTTGTGGCCTCGGTTGTAGTAGCTGTTGTTGCAGGTGTAGTTGTGGTTGTTGTTGTTGGTGTTGTAGTTGTTGTTGCAGGTGTAGTTGTCGTTATTGTTGTGGGTGTTGTTGTTGTTGTGGCCTCGGTTGTAGTAGTTGTTGTTGCAGGTGTAGTTGTCGTTGTTGTTGTGGGTGTTGTCGTTGTTGTGGCCTCGGTTGTAGTAGTTGTTGTTGCAGGTGTTGTTGTGGTTGTTGTTGTTGGGGTTGTAGTTGTTGTTGCAGGTGTAGTTGTCGTTGTTGTTGTGGGTGTTGTCGTTGTTGTGGCCTCGGTCGTAGTAGTTGTTGTTGCAGGTGTTGTTGTGGTTGTTGTTGTTGGGGTTGTAGTTGTTGTTGCAGGTGTAGTTGTCGTTGTTGTTGTGGGTGTTGTTGTTGTTGTGGCTTCTGTTGTAGTGGTTGTTGTTGTAGGTGTAGTTGTTGTTGTGGCTTCTGTTGTAGTAGTTGTTGTTGCAGGTGTAGTTGTGGTTGTTGTTGTGGTTGTTGTTGTTGGTGTTGTAGTTGTTGTTGCTGGTGTAGTTGTCGTTGTTGTTGTGGGTGTTGTCGTTGTTGTGGCCTCGGTTGTAGTAGTTGTTGTTGCAGGTGTTGTTGTGGTTGTTGTTGTTGGGGTTGTTGTTGTTGTTGCAGGTGTAGTTGTCGTTGTTGTTGTAGGTGTTGTCGTTGTTGTGGCCTCGGTTGTAGTAGTTGTTGTTGCAGGTGTAGTTGTGGTTGTTGTTGTTGGTGTTGTAGTTGTTGTTGCAGGTGTAGTTGTCGTTGTTGTTGTAGGTGTTGTTGTTGTTGTGGCCTCGGTTGTAGTAGTTGTTGTTGCAGGTGTAGTTGTCGTTGTTGTTGTGGGTGTTGTCGTTGTTGTGGCCTCGGTTGTAGTAGTTGTTGTTGCAGGTGTTGTTGTGGTTGTTGTTGTTGGGGTTGTAGTTGTTGTTGTGGGGGTTGTTGTGGCCTCGGTTGTAGTTGTTGTTGCAGGTGTAGTTGTGGTTGTTGTTGTTGGGGTTGTAGTTGTTGTTGCAGGTGTAGTTGTCGTTGTTGTTGTGGGTGTTGTCGTTGTTGTGGCCTCGGTTGTAGTAGTTGTTGTTGTGGGTGTTGTAGTTGTTGTGGCCTCGGTTGTAGTAGTTGTTGTTGCAGGTGTTGTTGTGGTTGTTGTTGTTGGGGTTGTTGTTGTTGTTGCAGGTGTAGTTGTCGTTGTTGTTGTGGGTGTTGTCGTTGTTGTGGCTTCGGTTGTAGTAGTTGTTGTTGCAGGTGTAGTTGTGGTTGTTGTTGTTGGTGTTGTAGTTGTAGTTGTTGTTGCAGGTGTAGTTGTCGTTGTTGTTGTTGTTGTGGCCTCGGTTGTAGTAGTTGTTGTTGCAGGTGTAGTTGTCGTTGTTGTTGTGGGTGTTGTCGTTGTTGTGGCCTCGGTTGTAGTAGTTGTTGTTGCAGGTGTTGTTGTGGTTGTTGTTGTTGGGGTTGTAGTTGTTGTTGCAGGTGTAGTTGTCGTTGTTGTTGTGGGTGTTGTCGTTGTTGTGGCCTCGGTCGTAGTAGTTGTTGTTGCAGGTGTTGTTGTGGTTGTTGTTGTTGGGGTTGTAGTTGTTGTTGTGGGTGTTGTTGTTGTTGTGGCTTCTGTTGTAGTGGTTGTTGTTGTAGGTGTAGTTGTTGTTGTGGCTTCTGTTGTAGTAGTTGTTGTTGCAGGTGTAGTTGTGGTTGTTGTTGTTGGTGTTGTAGTTGTTGTTGCTGGTGTAGTTGTCGTTGTTGTTGTGGGTGTTGTCGTTGTTGTGGCCTCGGTTGTAGTAGTTGTTGTTGCAGGTGTTGTTGTCGTTGTTGTTGTGGGTGTTGTCGTTGTTGTGGCCTCGGTTGTAGTAGTTGTTGCAGTTGTAGTTGTGGTTGTTGTTGTTGGGGTTGTAGTTGTTGTTGCAGGTGTAGTTGTCGTTGTTGTTGTGGGTGTTGTCGTTGTTGTGGCCTCGGTTGTAGTAGTTGTTGTTGCAGGTGTAGTTGTCGTTGTTGTTGTGGGTGTTGTAGTTGTTGTGGCCTCAGTTGTAGTAGTTGTTGTTGCAGGTGTAGTTGTGGTTGTTGTTGTTGGGGTTGTAGTCGTTGTCGCAGGTGTAGTTGTCGTTGTTGTTGTAGGTGTTGTCGTTGTTGTGGCCTCGGTTGTAGTAGTTGTTGTTGCAGGTGTAGTTGTCGTTGTTGTTGTGGGTGTTGTCGTTGTTGTGGCTTCGGTTGTTGTACCTTTTTCCCCTTTTAGGCCATCTGGCCCATCATTTCCAGCAGATCCTTTAGTTCCTTCCCTTCCTTTCTTGCCCTTTTCACCTTTTATTCCTTTCAAGCCTTCGGCACCTTCTTCTCCCTTTTCTCCTTTTAATCCTTGGTTTCCTTTTCTGCCTTTGAATCCTTTCATTCCTGGATCTCCTTTGTAACCTTTATTACCAGTTTTTCCTTTATTGCCTCCATAACCAACCATTCCTTTTATTCCACTTAATCCTTGTTTTCCTGGTATCCCAGGTGAACCATCTGGACCTGGTGGTCCCGGGAGACCAGGTATGCATATACATTCATTATTTGGTTCATAATAGGGTTTGATTGTTGCAATAGGGTTGTTATTGTTGGGATAGTACTTCTGAATATAAGGTCGGATTTCACTTGGTGTTTTCCATATTATTGGTGATGAAGGTCGTTTGGTAGCAGGTGTTTTCTTTTTAAATATGCCAAATGTTTTTCCTTCTTTTTGTGCAGAAGCGAAAAACAGGGCTAAAGCTAGAAGTTTTAAATAAATAAATTTTATCAATAACGGTATTTCGATTAAATTGAATTTCAAAATCTTACCTAAAATTACCAAACTGATCAGTTTCTTCATTCTATTTGTTCTGCGCGCGAAGTGCCAGAGAACTTCTTTTATATATTAATAAATATTTATTTATTTTTTTTTTCGAATCATGCAAATACGAACTTTTTGATCTTATTAATGACACCAAACAAATAATCTAAATCAAGGTTTTCTATAATACTATCACTAACGGTTGTTTCTTCTCATCAATTAGGTACCTACAAAATGCTAAATAAGCTAAATATACTTAATTTCGAAGATCTGACCTGAATTATGTTAAATTATGCGATTTTGTTACACTTCTATCTATAAATTATGCAGAAGTTCTTTTTTAATTTGAAATGGTTTATACTTATTACTACGCTTAGAAATTCTTTCTTGGTATTGCTACTAAAGACTTTGATTTAATTTAGTTTGTTACAACCCAGCCAGGTAATGAATGGATTTAAAATGGGACTCTATAAGCCACGTTATATTTTGCAATGTTTTTATAATCTAAGAAATAAGTCAGAGGAATATAAATTATTTTTTTTGGGTCCTACACCTACGTTACAAATTTGAACCTTTAAAATTTCAACGAATAAAATAAGCAATAAAATAAGTCATTAAGTATTTACTCTACCTATACATCGTCTTTTTATTTTATGTTTAATGGCAATAGAACTACCTTCACGTATGTTTGCCCGAATTATATATATAAGTTTTCTTATAATTCAGAGTATAACTTCCTCAGACAAACTCCACTTCACAATAACAACTAATTCAAATGTTTAGCGTCTTTAATTTAATAAATATCTGTTTGCTTCATATTCTAGTTTATTCATATTTTGTTATAATGAAATCAAAGATGTGCTTAATAAGCACTCTTACAGAAGAAGTAGAGCGAGAGATTTGTACTTATGGTCAGGGGCGGAATGGGGGTCATAGGGTTTCCCGAGACTTAAAGAAACAGGGCCTCAAAATAGTAAAATGAATAGAAGTCGTGAAAAGGAATAAGCTCCGATAAAAAAAATTTATCGTTGTGTAATTAAAGCCATAAACAGTGTGCTCCGAATTTCCTATAGTGTATTTGAGTTATAAAAAAATTTTATTTGATTTTTGAAAACATTAATGCAATAATGAAAATTTTGTAATTTAATTGTTACTTCTACCAAAACTTCGAAAATACTCACAGCAATGGAAATATCGTTGTCATTCTTTTGTATTCTTTTTCTGCGGCCCTGAATTTTCGTGTGAAAACTTTCCATTAAATTAACTGAAAGTACTTCAAAAACCTAAAGAAAATATAAAGTTTTCTAAGAGTAATTTGGCGGCCTCCTTTGGTTATCAATGGGACCGCAATAGCTCAATATTCAGTGTGGAAGCCCCATCTATAGTTTATATAGTTTTAAAGTGTATGAGGGTACTGTGAGGACCCCCTTCGGCCTGCAACTGCTCAATAATAATAAGTGTGGGGGCCCCATCAGCTAAACTATATTTTTCATTAAAATAATCTTTTAGGGACCCAACGAGAACTACGCCCAGATACCTCACACTGGAGGACAGAGAAAGAGATTGGCTGTTGAGTCGAGGTAGAGTGAAAGGGGGTATTTTTGTTTTGGTAGTGAAAAGCATCAGTTCCGTTTTACTTTGATTAACTCCTTGACCACAATTTATGGCCAAGTTGCGTGTTGAGAATTTACTAGAGGACATTCTTCAAGGATGTCTCTAATATGGGTGTCAAGGATGCGTTCAAATGTTTTAAGTACGAAAGAGGTAAGACTTATTGGTCGAAAATCCTTCGTGGACTCATGCCCTCGCTTGCCAATTTTCGGAATAAAGAAAATTTGTACTTGTCTCCATGACTCGGGTATCATCCTTTAAAAATCATCTCCAGCCAAGGGACCACTACTTCTGATAGTTTTTGTAGTATGATTGGCAGAATTCCGCTTAGACCTGGAGATTTAAATGGTTAGAAGGTATTAATTGCCCAGGCAATGTTTTCTCTTTATATAACGGAATTGATACGCTCTTAATGAGCTGACGGTATGTAAGGAGTACTAAGTGGTTCGGGGATGCTGGGGGTCTAGCACGTAACTTTGATACAATCGAGTTTATTGATACAATCGAGGATAGGCAGTTCCCAATTTAACTAGTCGACTGTTTTCGATTCGATTGAACAAAATTGGGATTGTATTGACAACTCGGTTGTATCAAGTTACATGCTGGCACCTCTGTTCTCACAGCCCGGAAAATGTGTCGCTATCAGGTGTTTCATTTCTGTCGGGGAAACTGTCCACGATCTATAAGGCTTTTTCAAGAAAGAAGGACTACAACGCTCCTTCGATAAAACTTTGCTAAGCCTTGCCGAATCATTAATATTTTCGATAGAATGACAGAATTCCCTCCAGCTTAAAAGCTTGGCTGATGCAATAGCTCGCTTGTAGGCTCTTAGGCTAAATCTTTATAAGGTTGGTAGAACTTATGTTTGTGGCAGATATTGAAAACTGTCCCAGTTAATTTTCTGAGCTTGGACAGATCTTCATTCCACTGAGGGGGGAGTGTTTTTCGGCAAGATATCTTGAAAGCAGTGTTCATGGATGCTTAAAAGATTTTCACCTTTGCCTCAAGATTTATAACCGACTCAGATTCGGTATATCACGCAGTAATGCTACCGAAGTGCTGACAACTTGTACGCTTTAATAGCCAAACCTTGTTCTAATATTTACTTCAAACTCAAAACAAATAAATTTAAAACAAATTGCTTGATATATTAGAAATGAAAAGTAGTTTTATTATTATGCCGAAATATTAGGTTAACAAGTTAAATAATTTGTCCACTCAAACCGTTAATACATATATGAGAATTAAGATTTAAGAATCAAAGAGCCCATGATTTTATAGTATATTTACGTATAATATTGGATGTCATGAAACAAGAACCAATAAGATGACATAAACTACCTAAAAATAAAATTATTTGACCTTTTAAATGACTGCGTTTTCAGTAAAACAACAAAATATTTAATTTGTCGTGAAAGTGAAAACCAAAAAAAAGCCACATATTATTTAAATGTTTATCCAGGTTGAAAGCGTTTAACTTTATAGAACATACATTTTGACAGAATCTTGGTATGTATGGCACAGGGTTTTTAAAGCATTTATCAATTAAATCCAGCATTAAAAAATAATTGACGCAAACCAACAGTTACATCTATAATGGGTGCAGCAGTCGTTGTTGTAGATGTTGTTGTGGTCTCTGTTGTAGTTGTTGTTGCAGGTGTAGTTGTCGTTGTTGTTGTGGGTGTTGTCGTTGTTGTGGCTTCTGTTGTAGTGGTTGTTGTTGTTGGTGTTGTAGTTGTTGTTGCAGGTGTAGTTGTCGTTGTTGTTGTGGGTGTTGTCGTTGTTGTGGCCTCGGTTGTAGTAGTTGTTGTTGCAGGTGTAGTTGTGGTTGTTGTTGTTGGGGTTGTAGTTGTTGTTGCAGGTGTAGTTGTCGTTGTTGTCGTAGGCGTTGTTGTTGTTGTGGCTTCTGTTGTAGTGGTTGTTGTTGTTGGTGTTGTAGTTGTTGTTGCAGGTGTAGTTGTCGTTGTTGTTGTGGGTGTTGTCGTTGTTGTGGCCTCGGTTGTAGTAGTTGTTGTTGCAGGTGTAGTTGTGGTTGTTGTTGTTGGGGTTGTAGTTGTTGTTGCAGGTGTAGTTGTCGTTGTTGTTGTGGGTGTTGTCGTTGTTGTGGCCTCGGTTGTAGTAGTTGTTGTTGCAGGTGTAGTTGTGGTTGTTGTTGTTGGGGTTGTAGTTGTTGTTGCAGGTGTAGTTGTCGTTGTTGTTGTGGGTGTTGTTGTCGTTGTCGCAGGTGTTGTTGTTGTTGTGGCTTCTGTTGTAGTGGTTGTTGTTGTTGGTGTTGTAGTTGTTGTTGCAGGTGTAGTTGTCGTTGTTGTTGTGGGTGTTGTCGTTGTTGTGGCCTCGGTTGTAGTAGTTGTTGTTGCAGGTGTAGTTGTGGTTGTTGTTGTTGGGGTTGTAGTTGTTGTCGCAGGTGTAGTTGTAGTTGTTGTTGTGGGTGTTGTCGTTGTTGTGGCCTCGGTTGTAGTAGTTGTTGTTGCAGGTGTAGTTGTCGTTGTTGTGGCTTCGGTTGTTGTACCTTTTTCCCCTTTTCGGCCATCTGGCCCATCATTTCCAGCAGATCCTTTAGTTCCTTCCCTTCCTTTCGTGCCCATTTCACCTTTTATTCCTTTTAAGCCTTCGGCACCTTCTTCTCCCTTTTCTCCTTTATATCCTTGGTTTCCTTTTCCGCCTTTGAATCCCTTCATTCCTGGATCTCCCTTGTAACCCTTATTACCAGTTTTTCCTTTATTGCCTTCATAACCAACCACTCCTTTTATTCCACTTAGTCCTTGTCTTCCTGGTATCCCAGCTGAACCAGTTGGCCCTGGTGGTCCTGGAGGACCAGGTATGCATATACATTCATTATTTGGTTGATAATAGGGATTTTGAGTTTCAATAGGGTTTTGAGGATAGGGGTAGTAATTTTGAATATAAGGTTGAATTGAAGGTTGAATTAAAGGTTGATTTGGTGCTTTAATTATTATTTGTGATGAAGGTTTTTTCTTAGATATTCCAAATGTTTTTAAGTCATTTTCCGCATAAGCAAAAAATAGTGTTAAAGCTGGAAATTAATAAAATCATTAAGTATACATATTTTTATTTTATTTCGAATAAATTTCAAATTTCAAAATCTTACCTAAAACTACTAAACTGATCAGTTTCTTCATTCTGTTTGTTCTGTGCGCGAAAAGTGCCAGAGAACTTCTTTTATATTAATATATTTATTTTTTTTTGTTTTGTTTTGCGAATCATGAAAATACATAAATAAGTTAAAATAACATTTTATAATAATACCAGTAACGGTTTTTTTTTGTTATCAATTACCTACACAAAATGCTAAATAGATTAAAGTTTGACGATCTGAACTGAATTATGTAAAATTATGCGATTTTGTTACACTTTGCATTTGTTTTTTTTTTTTTTAACAAATTTTTGTTTGAGCGAACTATAAATTCCAATGTTTATAGAAATTCTTTCTTTCTATTTCGCGATTTTGATTTAAATTTCTGATAGAAACCAGCACGTGTTCAATGGATTCGCATTTAGACTGGCTGTCTCATTCCAAAATGCTCGTATATTTTGAAAGTGTCCTTATTTTTATCTACGAAATCAGTCAGACGCATATTTATGTTTCCTTTTAAAGCATTTCATTAAAAAATTGAGCAGAATAAAATTAAAATATTTTTATATATACATACATGTGTATATTATGTGTGTATGTATCTGATTTAATCGGAATCTTTCTTCTTTGATGTTTGAGCTATAAATCGTAAAAGAATGATAAAATTTATATAAATTGAGAATAGTTTTTTCGCTTTGGTCCATTTTTTCTGTCCGTGGTTAAAATTTTGTGATTTTTGCCTTCTGATGACCACAGTGTAAATAAATGAACTTATTTTTAAATAATTTCTTCCAACCAGGATGATTTTATTTAAGTATACTTATTCATATGTTATTTACAAAAAAAAAAAAAACACGCACTCTAACAGTAAGGCTCGATGGATTAGATATTACAATAATTAAATACGTTATACTTCAATAAAATTTTGATTATACGTTCAGAAAATATAAGTCTTATGAAACGATCTCATTGATCACTCACTGTGGCACGAAGAATACTCCCCTGACAATAGAATTCTGTTTTTTGATTTTTAGTCAGAACCCACTTGGGTGATTCTCTGCCAACTGTGTTATTATTTAATTCAAATGCAAAATATTTGCATTTGAATTAAATAATAATAATTTAATGGTGTCCCGGGATTTCATTTTATTTTTGAATTCGAAAGATTTCCAGCTGAATCGTAATTTTGTTTTAGTTTGATGGCATTTAAGTGGTACCGTTTGAAAGAGGCCAAAAGTCAATTTGTTTTACTAACGTAATTTTGCTGTAAGAGTGAAGTGTTTTTATTCTAAAATCGTGTGTCACAAAATTAATTGTCAGTACCGTGGTAGTGTTACCCAAGCGTGTTATGAAATTTGTTGGGGTGATTTTTAGAACATTGTATTTCTTTTTATTGCCTTTCAAAGTTGAAATCTTCGAAACGTAGAGGGAATTTAGAAACTTACCAAAAATATTGTCAAAAAGAATTAGAACGTATAAAAATTCAAAAATAAAAAATCAGTGTCAGCACCATATCTTCGAGATTTAGTACTGTTTGCGATATTTTTTGTTCCTTAAAAATTGTAGTAAAATGCTCTTACAAAATTTAATACCATGTCTATTTAAAGACAAATAAAATAAAAAAAAATTAATTTTCAATGACTTTTAATTTTAGCAAAGTTTTTATTTAAAAAATCACAGTTGGCAGAGAATCGCCCTCTTAAGGAACACTAATAGATTCAAACTCAAACCACAAAAGAAACTAAAGTTGGGAGCGGTGCGATAAAATCTCTATAATAATGATAATAATAATCTAATTTTCGAAATCTCGCAATAGTCAAAATGTCCAAAATCTCGCAAAAGCAGATAGGTATAGTTCCTTCATCATAAACCTTTTCGTATTAAATTTTTCAAATAAAAAATCAGTTTCATTCAACCAATCGAACCGCAATGTATCTAAATTGTAAATATATGGTTGCTAACATAACAGTTATTTTTTGAAGCAGTTGTGTTAACAAATTATAGAAGTTGATCGCAGACATTCATTCTTTTACGGTTCACTCTACATTATATTATTTATTCTAATTAAATCAAATAAATAATTTATTCATATAAGACAAAAAAATACATAGCTGCTAACAGACAAGTATTATCTATGTAGGTCCATATTAAGACGTATGCAAACTCATATTTACATTTACGTATAGTATATGTATTTAAGTTATGCGGATAATCGATGCTCTGAATTGAAAATATATCATCAGCAATATTTTTAAAAGAATAGGTCAATGTACACATTATGGAAATTTGTTAAAGATACATATGTAGGTGTATTCATTTTTGCGTAACGAAATGACATACAAAATAAAACATATTTAGACCAGATTTGCAAAACTGACATTTATTGCCTCAAACTAATATTCTATATACTTCTGGTGTTATGGCATAGGTGTGACTAAGAACTTTAAGAAATATCCGCAGGCCTGAAGTCTGTTTTGAATAAATACGTTTTGGCATACCTGAATATAAGCTCAAGTGGTTCACATCAGCGAATAAGTTTTTTTTTCCGTGGGAAGATGTTAAATACTTCAAAAGGCTCTATGAGGACCGAAACACGCGTGCTTATAGGAGTGTGAGATTCTTACTTCACCAAAACAACCTCCTCCTCCCGATTGCAACTAACGAAGTTATACAACGTGTTGAACTGTCCGGTAATACTTGCTGCTTATTCCTCGATTTTTAAAAGCGATTTTCCGTTTACCGCACCAAGTCAGAAGGTATAGTCCTTCGCAAGCTATAGTTCTATTAGCGTGTTCTAAAAGTCCTTTTCTATGCTTTCGCGCAAAAGTTTTTATTTCAATTCGTATCCGTGGGTATCCCACAGATCCCTGTGCAGATCATCGTTTCTAATATACCACGGCGGCGCATTAACAAATTATCCTAGCAATTTATTTTCAAAAGATTGTAAAACATTTGAATTAAAATCGCGTGTACAACCCCACAGCTGTATACCATAAGTCCAGATGGGCTTAAGTACATGCCTGTATAAAATAGGTGTAGGCAAATAAGGCTCAGGGACATAAAGCCCAAATTTTATTTTTGGGTTTGAAAAATGAAAAGTAAAAATTTTTTATTAAAAAAGTTTAATTGTTATAAAAAATAATTTAATTTATTTATAATTTAATTTCATAACATTATATGTATTTAGTTTATTCGAAGCGACGCGTTGCGGTTTCATGAACCATCATCGGGCTTGAAAATCTTGACATTAAATTCAGATGAATGTTATACTGGTTACTCGGAAAACACTCAAAGCTTAATATAGAAAACAATCTTATTTTATAGGTGCAAGAACAATATAAGGCCCAGGGACATAAAGCCCAAATTTTATTTTAGGGGCTTATGTCCCACAAATTAAATTTGGGTTTTTGTCCCACTCAAGTGGGACATAAGCCCAAAAAATTAAATTTGGGATTTATGTCCCTGGGCCTTATATTGTCCCTGCCCCTATAAAATAAGCTTGTTTTCTATATTAAGCTTAGAGTGTTTCCCGAGTAGGGTTACCAGCTCTAAAATCAGCAAAGCCTGACAGTAAAGAAAGAAAAGCCTGATTTAAGAGAAAAAAGCCTGACAAAAAAAATTTTTCCTTTTGAAACTTAATTTTTATAAAAAAAAATAAATAAAAAAAAACATTCAAAGAAGACGACGAGATGATAAATAGATTGCAACTGCAATTTGCAGCAGACACAACTAATATTTGCAGCTTTTAGCATTTGAGAAAAATTTCGATTCACAGACTTTCCAGCAAAATTATCGAAAAGCGCTAGTAGGAAGCTCGATTTTTATTTTTTTGGTCTCAATTTTTTGGTTTCAATCTGAGCTTCATAATTTCCAAATTAAATTTCGAAAAAGGTGTTTTTTTAATCACCCTATAAAAAGTAACAACTAAATGAAAAATTTACGTAAACGTTTTTCTTCTAACGATTGTATTTTTTGCGATAATTATAAAAAAGCCTGACAAAGGACGAAACCTGGCCAAAGCTTGATTGGACATTAAAAGCCTGACGCGTCAGGCGAAATCCTGACGGATGGTAAGCCTTTTCCCGAGTAACCAGTATACATTTCTCTGAATTTAATGTTTAATTCTTCGCATTTCTTTCTTACATGCGGCTTCCATTTTAATTTCGCGTCTAAAGTCATACCGAGATATTTAGCTTCATTTGCGAATGGAACTCGAGTTGTATTTACAAATATAGGTTATCTATCCATTTTCTTGTACATAAAGTCCACGTGGACTGATTTAAATTCGTTAAGCTCTATTCGCCATGTTTTTGTCGATTCATTGACATTATTAAGAGCGTTTTGTAATTTTATTGTCGCCTAGTTGGTCGTTTTGCCTACTGCTAATATTGCAGTGTCATTTGAAGTTTCTGCCCAGTACCCAGTGGCGAGACATCATGAACGCCTAACTTTCCTATAAAAATATTAAAATTTCCTCGTTATCCTAACCACCCCCAAAATTGTTTACTTATCTCCTAATTTTAGTTAATTTCTCATTAATTTTAAATCAAAAAAAAAAAATAACAAACACCACTAACAACTAGGGTTACCAACATTTTTTCGGTGTACAGTATAGTTACGGTGACCATCCGTTCATTATAATAATGAACAGTTCTGTATTTGAAGACGATGTTCATTATGAATTATTTGTTATACAAAAACACATACATGTTCTGTATTTCAGAGATTGTTCCTTATTTATTCTGTATTTCGTACAAATTCTTACAAGCAATAACATAAATATTAAAGCAAAATTCAATGACAAAAAAATAATAATGCTAACGTGCCCTAACCGATTGAAAGAACGAGCAAGACATCTAGTACAATTTAATTTAGTCAAATGCTCCTTCAGAAAGAGTTTTTTCTATTCTAAATAATATTTGGAAAAATTAAAAAACCCAAATGAAGGGCTAAACTGTGAAATCTATTTTGATAACTTAATACCTACAATAACGAACTCAGTTGTTTAGAGTTTGAAAGAATAATTTTAAAATATCCAGAATTTAGAGAAGGAAATTTACCCTTCAGAAAAATATAAAAATCCGTAAAAGTGTACTGCGTTAATTTATATTTTAAGGTTTTATTCTTATCATCTAAGAGTTATTTCAGTTAAGTAGTAAGTAGATATTTTTGGATTAATTGAAATAATTTAAAATTGAATTAAATTTTGTTACCATTTTGACTCGTTTATTATTTTCAATTCTAAAATATGGTCACCGTAATTATATTACTTTGCAAAATTAACTATAAAAAAATATAGTACAGTTAATAAAAATATAGTATTTTTAAAAGGTTAAAAAAAGATATCAGAAATGACTCTTTGTTAAAGTTTATTTTTGATTGGTTGCTCTCTAACGGCCATATTATTCACTCAACACATCCAGAATACAAATTAAATCCAAATGAAAATTATACAAATTCAATGTAAATATATCCGGATTTAAGTTTTGATCTGGATGTATCGAGTGCATAATATGGCGGTAAGAGTTACTACGTTCCTTTAAAAAGATTTTGAGATTTTTTTAAATATCTTAATTACGAAAAAATAAATGAATGCCACGGAAAATGTCGAAAATGGCGAATATGTCGAAAAAGTCTTTATCTTTCAACAATAAATATGAAATTTGTATCAATTGATTTTGACATATGACAATAAAAATGCATAAAATGGATCTTTAAGGTGTAATCAAAGTGTGTTTGCTAATATGATTAATTAACTCAAATGAAATATAGTACTTTTGCTATATACATATATAATATACATATTTCTTTAACAGTATAGGTATAGTCCAAAAAACCGAAATATAGTACAATACTATATATAATATTATTGGGAACCCTACTAACAACACAAAACATCTGTCTCTTTTGACTTTCAACATCAACTCGTTCACATGATTTGAGAACGAAATGTACCCACTGAAAGTATACACACAAACAAAAAAGTATAGCCAAAGATTATAAGGGTATTCATGTATAACGTTGTAAGTTTACAAATTGTGTAAAATGATAAGTTTACACAAAAGTTTGCATTAAAGCCCTTTTAAATTTATTTGGTTATAAGCTGTGTAACTGAATCGGCTGTTCGTTAAACGTCAAATATTAAACTTCAAACTTCAAAATAATAGTTTCGTTCGTTGAACTTTACACAGGGTTGACCCCGGTTTTCGTGACAACCCCAAGAATTGTCAAAAAAAACCTGGGTTTTTCGGTTTCCAAAAAAAGCCACAGGGCTTTAAATTGTGCTGTTGATATTAAACGCAAGAAACAAGAAGCTTTGCGCTCATAATTAAAATAAAATTTGTTTTAAATTATGTAGTTTTAAAAATGAATTGAAACAATTCAAGCGTTTTCCTTTCCTATTTCTATTTGTTATCTTCCAATTTTTCTTTAAATTTCTATTTCAAAAATAAGCTATTACCTTTAGGGTGACCCCAGGGTGACTTTAAGGCTCAACGAACAAACCTAATATGTATACAAATAAGCGTGTTCAGATTTTGAAGTTATTTTTAAATGGAGAACCTCTCCCAAACCAACTTGAAATACGAAGCCGAATGTCTCGAAATGGAAAAAAATGTAAGATACACGACAAAAGTCAAGTTTTTTTTTAAGCCTGTCGGGAATTAGATGAGAAAACGATTTCGGGGCAAAATGTAAAACTGTAATAGTCGTAAACTTACGGCAGTGATCGAACGAAAATGAGTGAATACAAGAAAAATCATATGACACGCCAGAAAAATGGTAGATATCTACTTATCCTTCAGCTTAATTCACTTTCGTTTTCGTTAGTAAAAGTTGTTCCGAGCTCAACTCAACTGAAATTTGGTGAAAGAGGAATCACTAAAATAAATGGTTCCTTTCACTTCGATGACAATTCGGAAGACATAACAAATACAAATAAAAGCATTAGCGCAAAATTTTAAACAACTTTTCGAGTTACCAAACAGACATATTTAGATAGGATAGTTGTTGTATGTTGACTTTATTCTATTCGTGCTGGAAGAATATGAACGAAATGGGAAATTCGTTTGGAATAGAGTTTTTTTTGAGTGAAGGTAAGAAAACTATTTTTCTTTAGACTGTAAATTAAATTTTGGAAGTGGTTTAATATCATTAAAGTAATGATTTTATAATTTGCGTGAAATTTATTAAAAAATATGGCATCAATTAGTTAAAATTTCTTAATAAAAACGTATATATGTGATTGTGTAATTGAAAAAACTTTAGAAGAGGCAACAATTTTTCGTGGAACTTCAAATGACGTATAATGAATTTATTGTTATATTTAACCAACAAGAGTTTTTAAATTAAAACTTTGAGCAATTTTTTGAAAAATTTCGAAATGATGTCGGGCCGGTTTTTCCAGAAATATTTAAAATTTTTGAACTAATATACCTATTACCTACTAACTTAAAAGAAAATATTGTAGTACTGTGTACCTACTTTACTAAATAATTTTGAGATACATACTTTGTATTTTTATAGAGTCGTCACTGAATAAATATTCAGGATTGCTTATAGTAAAAATATTCAATGTATGTATAGCAGCCAAACGAAAAGGATTATTTTATTAAGCATTCTGTAATTACCATTGAAAAAAAACAGAAACAGTTGGAAGATTCTTTTCATGAAAATGTATTAAAAATATTTTTGAAGAAATCAAGTTTTGAATATACATATAGGTAGAATAGAAAACTTAAAGAAAATACAAATAAATGAAGCCAACGCCTTCATTTTTTATTCACGCCTCGCTACTGCCAGTAACCAATATATTTTTCTATATTTCATGTTTAATTGTTCTCTTTTCTTTTTGATGTGTTCTTTCCAATTATTAAGCTTGGCATCCAAAGTCATTCAAAGTCATTTGTCAGTATTTTTTCTTTTTATCTTTTAAGTCGTTGGCAAAAATATTTTAAATATTTTAAAATTAATTACTAAGTAAGTGTACTTGGGTTGGTTGAATTATCTAATTTACATGAATTAACTTCAATGAATGCTTCAATGCCACTAAAAAGGTTTTGCACCTAATTCACTGATTAAAGTTAGTTCATCTTTTATTTCAGTTTATTAATATGGGTGATTTCATGTTTTGCAAATTGTAAGATCAATCTTAATGAAACCTGCTTAGGGGCATTTTGTTCACTATTGCTCAACTTGAGGCAAACTCTCGAGTTGGCAAACTTGAGAGTTGACTATAACTAGAGAGTTGAAACGCAAGTTGAAATTTCTTTTTATTCACTTATTATTTTCTCAACTCTCCAGTTGAAGATTTAAAGTTGGCCAACTCCACGTTTGAAAAATATCCCTCGGATATTTGTGAAATATAAAATAAAAACTGTCATTTTTAAAATTAATTTGAATTTGTCAATCATATTTGACTGTTTTTTGTGTTAAATTGTGTTTTTTTGTGTCAATACAATACAATTGTGTCAAATTGTGCCAATGTGTGAATACAAATTATTAATGGCAGACAAAAAAACTTCCATGTGCCCGAAGAAAAATGATTACATTGGAACATAAGTAGGAGCGAACGTGTTTATGTAACAAATATAAAAATATAAAAAAAAAATCTCAAGTTTACTCGGTCAACTTCTACTATTTCCAGGAGTTGACAAATCTCAAGTTGATCAACTCTAGAGTTTAATATCGAAAGTTGAAAGCGCAAACTTTGAGTGAAATTCACAAGTTGAAAATAAAAATCCTCAAGTTGTGTCCAACTTCGAGTGAATAAAATCGGCCTTATAGTATCGTAAAGTCGATATAAAACCTATCAACGTAAAATTTTAAAAGTTCGTAACCATGGTAGAATGTTTTTATAAACTTCCATAATTTTAGAGTTTTATTTAGGTCACCAGATGAAACATATAAATACATGGATTATATACACATAAATGCAAATATTTATTGTAAATTATAATTAATTATTCTATTTTGGGCATTTTTGGACCAATTTTAGTGGATCAATAAAATTTTATGTTTTGTTCATAAATTCTGATAATCTTATTCATATGAATTTCATGAATACATAGGTATTTAAAAAAATAAATGACTGATTGGATTGCATGAACTTGCTCTTGGTTTTCACAGCTATAACAAGGCTGGCTAAACATTGAAGACGTATGGTAAATGGTTAAGTGTAAATTTTTGACATTTTTCTAAATTTATTTTTTTTTTTCATTGTGATTGTTTACAATATAATTTGAAATACTTAAAAAATTAACTTTAGAAAACTCTCTCAAGCCTCGTTTACCTATACGGGGCCAGAATAACAGATAATTTTTGCTTGCGATATAAAGAGTGATTTTGATTTTATTAAAAACGAATCAAATCGGAGGAAAATTGGAATTTTTATGTCTAAAACTTCTTGCAACATTTAAATTCAAAATCGATTGTATATATTATGTATATTAATAAAGAAAATCATGTTTGGACGATTTTTTGAAGGAAAAGGCAATTTTCATAATTTTCTAAAAACAGAACTAAAACACATGAAACCATATAGTTTTCAGCATCAGTCTTAAAATTAATAAGAAAATTTAATATTGTTACCAAATCAGTGCTTTATGACATTAAATTTTGAAAATAAATAAAATTCTGAAGATCTTGAGTTTAAAGTTCATTTTTCTCCCCCTATGTCGAGGCAAAAATTTCCCCAAGTAAGTCCTGGTGGAAAAATTATTTCGTGGGAGATTCGCGATTGGAAATATTCTTTTCCTGGTACTTTTTCTGTTTTTCCGGGGAAAAAAGTTTCCATTAAATTGGCGGTAAGGCTGATTATTTATATTCCTAAAGAAATCAAATTCGAGATTTTGATAAAACATGCAATAACAGTGTACTTGTCATACAAAATTTAGTCGCTAAGTAAAATATTATTTTTCTCAAAAACTGGTGAACAGATTTCTATGAAAATTAATGGTATCGTGTAATCAGAGCAAGTACGTGCGACCCATTCGTGCACTTCAGTATTTTTATAAGCAAAACCAATCGATTATGATTGAACCAGTTTCAGGCTGGACATGCACAAACACAGCAATAAATTAATAAAATTAATGTTCTCGTTTAATTGGAATTTATAGTATTTTAATGTTTGAATTTGAATCAAAAATTAATTCAAACGATTTTTTTTGTTTTAATAAATGCAGAAATATATTCTTCTATAATAACTATGAATCAACTTAAATTATAGTTTGATTTTTTTATAATGAAATAAACATTCAGAAAAACCATAACAATATAGGCTTGCAATATTTTTAGATTTTTTTATTTTTTAACAGTTCATTGAATGAAACAAAACAAAATAGGTTGATTTCATGTGTTCTTTTCCAAACATATGAATATCTATACCTAATTTTATTTATTCTAGAAAATGGAAATAATTCTATTCTGAAATTCGAATACTAAAGAATGAAAAAAAATGGGTGCACGACAGATCATTTGAAGCTACGCTTACTACAATTTGTTTCATTCGGCCATATCACAGGCCCCGTCGTAACAGATTCGTACTACGAATCCCCGAAAAAAGTAATATGGCTGCAAACAGAAACATTTCCAAGCGAATCCCGAGTTCGTGAAAAGTGATATCGATAGCCCACAAATTTGTGATCATATTTTCTTTACGACGACGCACGGTGCTATAATACTTTTTTTGAGATTCGTAGTATAATGTGACAGTTCAGTCATCCCTGCTTCCTACCCAACCCGTGAAAACATGGCGATACCATCATTTGTGAACAGTAAATTTTAAGCTTTAGACTGGCTATATGAACACCTTGATCATATGATATTATAATAATCGGTATTTTTTGGGATTCTATGTGTAGTACAGTATTAAATACCCAAAAAAATGCATCGGCAGTAAACATGGTTTTTTTAATTCACATTTGGTACTACACTGAAAAAAAAATCGTTTGTAATATCAATAAACACCGTTTATTGACTGTTTTTTCATTGTCTCAATAAACTTTTTGTTAATACTACGAACATTTATTGTTTCAAAAATTTCTATTCAATAAACGATTTGTTGGCTCAATTAAACTCCGTTTATTGAAAATTAAAATTTAAAAATTAATAATCGGTTGCTAGTATCAATAAACTTTTTATCATCATACATTGCGCCAAACAATTTTTGTTATAAAACTTCTTTTTTAACTTTGATAAATGCGTTTATTGGCGCAATAATCAAATTATTAAATGTCAATAAACATTTTAATTGATTTTCACATTTTTGTTTATTATCGTAATAAACTGTGTATTGGCCCAATAAACTATTTATTGTCCCAATAAAGTGTTTAGGGGTAGCTAAATACTTTATTTTTTTCAAATTATGGTCGATTCTCATAAAATTCACAGTCTGTTCATGCTGTGATTTTTATATAGAGTCGGTAAGCATTAACTATAATTTGCATCTTAGATGGGTGCGACAGCATAATATTACAAAACGCATTATGGAGTTGAGGTCACTTGAATAAAAATTAAAAGTTCAAGTGACCTCAACTCCAAAATGCCTTTTGTAAAATACTATCGCACCCTTCTAAGACGCAAATTATGTTCGATTCTTAGCGAATCTTATAAGAATCATGGCATGAACATAATGTGAATTCTATAACAGTCAATTATAATTTAAAATAAAAAATTAAACTTATAAACACTTTATAGAGACAATAAATATTTTATTGGGACAATAAAAAGTTTATTGGGCCAATAAAAAAAGTACATTGCCACAACTCACCAATTTTTTAAAAGATAAATAATTCAATAAATAATTTCTTGTATCAACAAACGTTTATTGGGCCAATAAACCACTTTCTCTTGTATCAATAAACGTTTATTGGGCCAATAAACCACTTTTTCTTATATCAATAAACGTTTATTGGGACAACAAACCACTTTTGCTTGTATAAATAAACGTTCATTGGGTCAATAAACGTTTATTGGGTCAATGAACGCTTTTGCTTGTATCAACAAAATGTTTATTGGGTCAATGAATAGCTTTAGCTTGTATCAATAAACGTTTATTGGGTTAATAAACAGTTTTTGCTTGTATCAATAAATGTTGATTGGGCCAATAAACGACTTTTTATTGACCCAACAAACCAGTTTGTTGGACGAAAATTGATAAATAAATTTATTGTCCCAATAAACTTTTTTATTGTATCTACGTACCTTTTTGGTTCAGTGTACCGAGCACCTGTCAAAATAATTCGAAATTTAAAAAAAACTATCCACAGTAGGATTCTACTTTAGCTTTTATCGGCCGTAATCCTACTGGCGATGTGGTACCTGTTTGTAATGCATGTGAAATCGTACTATACAACGGATAGCTTTTCCAATAAAACACACCTATAATCTCTTGATTTTTTTTCTTTGGGACTACGTTAAATCTTCACATGATAAATTTCTCGCATCTGATGCTTTCCTCGCATGGTATAATTAAAAATACTCACATGCAACTTTCCTCGCATGATATAATTCCCGCATGATACTTTTCTATAGCTTCATACTTTTATCGCAATTTTTCTCACATTATATTAAGTTCGTGCCTGCAACTTGTTTTACATACAACTTTTCGCGTATGCAGCTTTTCTCGCCCATTACTATATTTTTCGCATGATGCTTTCCCCGCATGATATATTTCTCGCATGATTCTCTCCCCTGCAATTTTGTTCGCATGATTCTTTTCTAGCATGATACTTTTCTCGCTTGAAATATTTCTTTCTATAATATGATAATTTTTTCCCATGCAACTTTTCTCACATGATATTTTACTTCTATGCAACTTTTCTCCCAACCAGGATTTCTCACATGCAACTATTATAGAATGCAACTTTTCTCGTATTATACTTTTCTTGCCGGATACGTTTTTAGCATGCAACTTTCTCGCTTGCTATTTTTCTTGCATGATACTTTTCTCGCATGAAATATTTCTTGCATTTTGAAAAAGTCCATTGTTCTATTGAAGCCCATGTCTTTTGCGATTGCAATAATTATAGACTATTATAGAGATGTCAGATGAATCAGCAGAAAAGTAGACCGTATACATAACTGCACCTGTGACTAGAAGACATTTATATAATAATATGTAATTTTATTTTGATCATATGGGACGTGATATTTCAAATTGAACCCTCAACCTTCGCTCAGTTATTTTTCTGTAAAAAATTAAAAACAAAAAAATCTAAAAACTTATAATAATGTTTATCGCAAAGAAAAGAAAATATTTATTAAAAAAAAAACCTTTCTTTCTTTCTTTCTTTTTTTTTTGTTTTCCTTCTCCTCTCAATGTCTGCAAGTGTTTATGGATAATGTTGTTATTCACGGAAAAGTTTAATTAAAAATTGTTTCCTCCTTCTTTGTGTATTGTTTTATCCCCACTACGACTTCGTCAGTTCAAAGTGCTATTTTCTTCATTCTCCAAGCAAGCACACAAAACTTCTTTTGATGTTATTCTGTTCTGTTTTCCCAGCAGTATATAGCGGGTATAGCTAGTTCCGCTCAGTTACATGATTCGTGCTTTTTCCTTTCTTCAACTTCAGCTTGAGCACACGTTCACAATTTTTTTTTTTTTTTAGGAGGTACCTATACCTACTACTGTTGGACGGAAATACGCATTCTATACCAAACGAAATGTTTTGAACCAATTTAAGTGGGCGCCAAGACAGGACCAGTTTTGCCACCCTGCCTCGGCAGGACGTTTTAGTCAAATTAAAAAAAAGAAATAAGCATTGTTGGGCAACAAAAAAAATGACCCTTTTTATTGCTTATCGTCAGTGGCGTTAAGAAAACTTCCACCATTGTATAGCCTTCTGCGTAAAAATTTTCTATTGTCCTGCCCTAGTAATGGCTTTTTTTTTGTTTTTTTTTTTTGCTCAAGTTCTATAGCTCAAGTACCTCTCCGGCATTCAGTAGTGTTAAAAATGTACAGAGATATTAATATCACAACTTTGTGGTTATTTATTTTAATGTTTTTAATTTTTCAATTCTGTGACCACTTTTGTTGAAGCTTATTGAACCACCACCACCGACGACGACGGACGACGACGAACGACAAGTGACGCACGCGACGGACCGACACAACAGTCGACAGTGGCAGTGGTTGCGAATGCGATAAAGTGTCCATCATTTTTCGTATTTTCTTCTTCTGGGGGTGGCTTGATGATTGTGGAAATTATTTTGCGCAGCCATTTGCAGCTAGATAATTCCTACAGTTAAAAATAATGAGACTTAAATAGATTCGTCTTATTTCTTTATGAAAGGAGTCAGTGAACTATATTGAAGCAATTTGTTTTAAGAGTCGACCTACTATACGTCAGGGGTTTAACTTCGAGGGTTGACTTGACACTAAGAATCTCTAGGAGGTCTGTGTGTTGTGTATAGAGAATAAGAATGAAATTAAGTGTTTCGCAAACTTGTGTAATCACTTTGATTTAGCATCGGGTATTAAAACTTGAAGAAAATGGCTTAAACTTTATAAAGGTAGTGATTACTTACAAAATAAAATATTTACCTACCTACGACAAGGCATTGCATGGACTTAATCTATGTGGTTCAAAGAAGCAATGCATCAAAGATTAAAAGGGAAATATATTAATATATAGGAATCAAATAAATACTTAGAAACGCATTGGTGTAATTTTACGACACTTGAAAAACGAAGTTTAATTTATTTAACAACCTACCGCAATGTTTTTCAACGTGTATCTTTGCATTTTTTTAAGATAACGTATGGCCCAAATTTTTAGACGATTAAATACGATGTTAAAGCATTTTTAGAGTGATGGTAGGTTAAAGACGGGATTTTCTAAATTTTAAACCAGTTGGTATCTTACTAGCTTTATAAAGTAAGTAAATTGTTAAGCAGTGTGCTAATATTCATACCTACCTTAACATCAGGCTGTTAAAAATTTTGTGCCAATACTTTTAAACTGTACAAAATGAAGCACCCTGCATTATAGATGAAAGTGTGATCCTAAGAATTCAACTTAAGAATTCAACGGCAGAGGTGGTGCGGGAGGTCAAAGGGAAAAAGGTGCCCTCCATCCGGTGGAGTGAATTACTTTTTAGCGACGCATGAACGCTAACGTATAAATTATTATAATGCCGACCGTGTGTCGCAGTGGGTATACTTCAAAATAAGTATTCAAATAAGCGTGTTCATATTTTGAAGTTTTTTTTTTAAATGAAAAACATCTTTCAAACAATCAAACCAACCTGAAATCAAAGCCGGATATCTCGGAATGGCTAAAAAGATGTAAGATACACGATACATCTCGGCAATTACGTGAGAAAACGATTTCAGGAGTCGGGACTAAATGTAGAACTGTAATAGTCGCAAAGCACGACAGTGATCGAACGAAAATGAGCGAATACAGAAAATCATATGGTGCACCCATAATAGTAGATATCTACTTTTCTCTCCAGTTCATTTCACTTTCGTTGTCGGTAGTAAAAGTTGTCTCGAGCTCAACTCAATTGAAATTTGGTGAAAGAAAAAATGGTTCTTTTCACTTTGATGACGAAAAGTCGAAAAGCGCAACAAATACAAGTAAAAGCATTTACTTTTGTTTATCAATATGGCCCATTATGTGAATTTGTATAAATTAACAATGCTGAGATATCTAATATATCACATTTCTAAACGCACCTAATTCTAAAAGTCACGATGATGTTTATTTTGTTTAATTTGTTTAATTTTACGCAGCAAAATCCTTGAGGAATTTTAACTAAATTGTGTAAATCTCTTCTCATACAAAATTTGACAGTAATCTTAACAAAATTGTAAACTTATCTTGTGTTTTACAACATTGCATGAATACCCTTATTTTTTTGGCTAACGCAGTTCGTTAGTCCTAACTCATAATACTCGATAATATCATAATTAACTATAAAGTAAAAAAATCGAGTTGACGACAAAAATATTGAAAAATCAGAGAGTGTTCGTAAACGTCAAAAGCGTTTGCAGAAAAATTGACTGATGTTGATCAAACAGATTTAGTGCAAGCAGGACGCTGGTATATTTGACAATAGCAATATCTGTGTCAAAAAAATACGATCAAATTGACATTGATGTGATATTTTTGCGTTTGTTTTTTTTTTATTTTTTTTTCAATGGGTTGTTGGAGGCCACAGCAAAATTTCGCAGATCAACTAAAACGTAGATCAAAATATAATTAATCAACAATTAACTGCAACTGCTTATTTTCGTTAAGTAGCAAATCTTAACGAAAATCTCCTACAATAAACAAGAACTCTGCTGTCACCATTATTTGAATTTATGCACACATACTTTCTAATTTGTATATTATGACATATTATGCGTCAGTGTCACGAGCGTTTGTTTTCTCTTTATCTCTTTATGTTGGCAAAAATATTTAAGATATTTTCAATTTAATTGGATATACTTCGTTAAATTAGATAATTAACAAGAATTTACCTTAAATTTTTGTTATTGTTTAAGGAGTAAGTTTAAGGAGATTTGGTATGATGTCAATTGTTAAAACATTTTGATTGTGATAAAAACAGGATTTTTCAAATTTTAAACTAGTAAAGGTTCCCCCACACCAACGCGAATTTTCGGAGGCGATGACGAAAACAATAATAACAACGTGTTGTTTTCATTGACAACCACGTGTTGTTATTGTTTTCGTCGTCGCCACCGAAAATTCGCGTTGGTGTGGGGGATCCTTAAAGCTAAATACAGACGATTGTCAGATCTTACAATATTGTGAGAACTGTCAATGGTCTGATAATAGCTGAAAATTAGCTGACATATTTCTTACAATGAAAAATTGTCCGTTCACACGGTTGGTAGATTTCTTCCCAAAGTCTGACAATTTGATTGTTAGCACTTGTCTGATAATTTTCGGACAATAATATTTGTGACAATATTGTCAGTTTGATAATTATAAAATTGGTTATTTGTTTACATCTTTTAAAAAAGTTTTCGTGGTTGTTTTGCAATTTTTGTGTGCCAAAAAATAATTAAAAAATAAAAAAGGAAAATGGAAAATATGGAAGACAATACAATATATATAAAGCAATCTGTGGCATTTTTTACTCGATAGGACTCTTCGCCTCCTGACGACGCACGTCGTTTTCTATGAAGTCTAGCGCCCATAATTGAAGTGAGTCCCGTTGCTTTGTAGATATTTTCTTTTTAAATTTATTTATTCAGTATTGCAAAAACTAAAAATTTCTAACAAAAACGTTTTTTTTATCTCTCTTTAACCAACCGATGGGTTTCATTGACATTTCGGACAATGAAGAAATTATCAGCAATTGTAAGATGTTTTCAATGATCTGACAATCGTCTGTACCTACTTAGCTTAAGAATCATACTATTTTTTTTAAATCACCAAATCAGTATTTTATATTTTTAGGGCCAGTTTCACAGTGAAGTAAGTGTCACTTAAGTGCCGAATATGGAAAACTAATTCCCAATTTCACAGTGTAAACTTATCGGAATAAGTGACACTTAAGTCTCCGATGTTGGCCACTTAAGTTCCACTTACTCAGGTAGTAAAACTGCGGCTTAAGTGCCAAAATGGGAAAATTAAGTGCCTCTTATTTTGTTAAGTGTGCACTGTGAAACTGGCCCTTAGTATCCAAACTAACTCCAAATGTCACTTTGACAATTAAAAATTAAAAAATGGTATGCTTGCTTAAATTTTTGCCTGAGCTGTCACTGGTTTAGGCGTGTTCGTTAACGCCTTAAAAACATTAAACGGTCCACAACTTTAAAAAAAAATTCGAATTTAGTTCTTTCTTGCTCTATATTGGACATAAAAATCGGTATACACAATAATCTGAGCAGACATAAGGCGAACCACCTTTTTAAATATGGGTTCAGTCTTGTTATATAATTTTACATATATAATAGTATTTCTTAATTTTTTTTTTTTTTTTTTGGATTTTATTATGAAAACAAATAAAATGTATTTACAGAAGGACACAATCCAATATTTTTTTAATAAAGTTATTTCGCTTCAATTGATTTCATTTATGAATATATGTACAATGTAGATACATGACAAGCAAAAATAATATACGGGTAATTGAACTCTGAATGAAAACAAAATTAAAAATTGACTTAATTAATTCCGTTTTAAAGGTAAATATTTTCATAAACTGTTTCTATTTCTTTTATTTCCAGAGTTAAGTTATTAAGTTAAATGTAACGTGAAAATGTAAAGTTAAATCCAAAAATTGGATTTAAATTTTCAATTTTAAAAACAAATTAATTTTTAAAGGTACAGGGTGGCGCACGAATCGTGCTACAAAAATAAAACGTAATAACTTTTTTTCTGTGTGAGTAATCGGCTTATTTTTTTTTTATTTTGTAGGTTACTATTTAGATTTATAAAAATGGATGCGGAGAAAAGAATTTGGATAGTGCAACGGTACCATGCTTTGCAGTCCGTCATTTCCGTCCAAAGGGAATTTAGGCGGGAGTTTGGCGGTAATCCCCCGAGTAGATGGACCATTATGAGGTTTGTAAACATGTTTGCCGAATCTGGAAGCATCGCACGAAGGCCGTACCATCGAGATGCCAATGTTCGGGTTCAGGATACAATCGCAGCAGTAGCATCTGCAATACAGGCCAATCCGAACGTTTCGACCCGAAACTTATCGGGGCAAATTGGAATTAGTAGACGGTCATTACAACGGATACTTCATGACGATTTAAACTTGTTTCCGTACAAAGTCCAAATTACTAGCAAGTTAAACCCTCAGGATTTGCCTGTTCGCCTGGAATTTTGCCAAAAAATGATATCAATGGCCGAAGAAGACAACACATTGATCAATTGTTTGTTCATGTCTGATGAGGCCCATTTTGATCTTAACGGCAATGTAAACAAGCAAAATTGCCGTATATGGAATGAGTCTAATCCAGAAATGCTACATGAGACGGAACTGCACCCAGAACGAGTCACTGTGTGGTGCGCAGTTTCATCAAGGTGTATTGTCGGGCCGTACTTCTTTGAAGAAAACGGTGTAACCGTTACTGTCAATGGGGACCGTTATTTAAAGATGTTGAAGGAGTTTTTTTACCCAGAACTGCGCCGAAGACGTATACCATTCAACAGCGTTTGGTTTCAGCAAGATGGAGCAACTGCACATATACCTAGCCAGACCAGTTATGGCGGAGCTAAACAAAAAATTCGCGAACAAATTAATTTCTAGGAACTCCACTCTTCGCTGGCCTCCAAGGTCACCTGACCTGACTGCACCAGACTTCTTTTTATGGGGTTATGTCAAGCAAGAGGTGTATAAAACGAAGCCCAGGAATTTAACGAATTAAAGCAGTCCATAACGACAATAATTGAGGCGATCCCAACTTCAACTCTTCAGGCCGCAATGAATAATTTTTTGACCAGGTGCCGCATATGCGTGGGACAGCGTGGAGGTCATTTGCGGTCTATAATCTTTAAAAACAACTAACTATTTAAAATAAAATTTAATTTTCTAACCAATAAAAAAAAAATAAATGAAATACATCGATTAAAAAAAAAGTTATTTGAATTTCTTATTGTAGCACAATTGGTGCGCCACCCTGTATAAGTAATAGTAAATAATGTAAGAATTAAAATGCCTTGAAAAACTATTAAAATTTAAAGATTTTGAACTCTTTGGCATCAACAATTTTTTCATAGAAATAAAAATAAATATTAAATCAAAAAGCCACAATTTTTATATTTCTTGAAAAGGTTTAAAATAGGGTTGTCATGGTAACTTTATAAATCGTTTTTCAACTGGGGCTGGCAGATTTTGACAGTTCATGGTAAGCTATCTGATTGTTAATTTTTTTGTTTTTATAATTTTTGTATACCTAACCCAATTCACCATGGCTGAAGAAACGCCGGATGTTCGTCTGTCTGGATTCTGATCTCTGAAGCAATTGCTTTGCAACTTCCGATTCCAATTTAAAAAAAAAAATGAACGGTTACGTGCACAAGCAAATTGACCCGATTTGTGACGATGCCAATCCACTGTAGTGTGTTCCACCAAATGGCAATGCTAAATTCTAGTGGCTTAATAGCTGCTATCTCCTAGTTGCTAACTATTTACGGGCCTATAGATGCCAAGGTTTAGGTTTTTGTAGCGAAATGTTAGTTGCTTTACGCACGACCTTTACACATGACTTTACGCACGACTTTTACGCTCAACATTTACACACGACCTTTAAACACGACCTTCACACGACCTTTACACATGACCTTTATGCACGACCGTTACGCATGACCTTTACGCACCACTTTTACTTAAGACCTTAAGGCACGACCTTTACTCACGACCGTTGCGCACGACTTTTACGAATGATCTTCACGCACGAACTTTACGCACGACCTTTACGCACGACCATAACCTTCTTGATATGAAGTCATCACTGAAAAACTTCTGATTTAAAGTATGCAACTCGATGTGCATTCCCGAAAAATTGACATCAATATTAATTTGAAACCAGAAAAAGGTCTCCAAATACAAAAATAGTTTTTAGATTTTTTTGGGGGAGGGAATGCGAATAAAATTAATGAAAAACTCAATTTTCAGAACTATGTAGGTCGAATGGGGTATCGTTTCCATCTATTTTTTTAATGCTGAATCAAAGGACTGCACAGTTTTGAAGTAGTTTCCTCAATTTCTTTTTCCCTGGAATTCCATTGGGTCTCATACAAAGTGGCGTTTGTGCTAGGTAAATCCTAGCAGAGAAGTTCTAAATCAGTTGCTATTGCTTCCTGCAAACTCAAAACAAGATTATGGTCAAGGTTGGCAATTGCCCAACAAAATGACCGCACCTCAGTTGTTGATAACGTGAATTGCGTTGATTTTTTAAATTAAACTCACATTTAAAGCTTTTTTTTTTTTCTTATTTATACATATGTATATTAATTAATCCAATTTGCTGCAGCTCGTTAGGATCTTCAGAGCAAGTTGGTGCCGACTGCCGAATAATGTGAGAAATTTCTGAGGCATTTAGAAAGACAATTATTATCATCTTTTAGGCAAGAAAATTGTTATACGGGTTGAACCCAAAGGTTTACCTGGTTGCTTTATCCCGACAAAGTTAAAAATGTTTCGCACTACAACTTGAAGCTGTAGATGAAGCAAGAAATGTACATATATTTCATGTAGTAGAAGTTGGACTTTTTTCTACAGCTTAATTCATTTTTTTTAAAAGGTAAAGGAATTCCTATGATTCAACACACTCACCTTATTTTTAAAGGATGATAGGTATCTTCGATATTCACAGCACTTATTGTGATGAAAATAATGTAGAATAAAGCATTGTGCTTTTTCGCTGTCAATTTCAAGGTACATACATAATTTATAGCTAGTTATTAATACAGCTGAATGCAAACCTGACAACAATGGTAATGATGATTATTCATTCATTTTGCAAATAACTATTTTTTCCAAGAAAATTTCCCTCTGATTTGTGACCTAAAAAACTATTTTATAAAACAAAAATTGACAATCAAAAATGAAAAAAAAAAAAATAATAAAAAAGATCAAAAGCAAAAGTCTCCCTGGACGTCCTGAATAAAAATATTAATACATATAAGAAATTCTCTTTTTGAAGCTTTCTATTTTTCATTCAAAGACGAATGATGCCACTATTGAACTTATAAACATTGCAAACATACCTATATTCTTTTCAAGAAAAATATCAAGCGTAGTGTGAATGTAGAATGTACCAAGTGCATATAAGTCCTGTATACACACACTTTCATGACTATTTGCATCCTTACAGAATCCGCCTATGAAAACATACACCACAAAAATATTATTGGTACATAAGTATGTATGCTTTTCTAGTTTGTTGATGTTGACATACTTTGTGAATCGAAATTGAAATGTTTTTCTTATTTTTGCAACAAAAAAAAATATTTATTTTCAAACCAAAATGAAGAAACCACACGGGTTGTTATTATTTGTCTAAAAGAATTTTCTCCCCACAAATGCTGCTGACTTGCGAGGACTCTATGGTATGTTAGCTGATACCACATATAGCAATGAAATGAAGAAAATAAAAAATAAAAAAACACAATAGTTGGCCTTAGGAGAGTCGCGAAAAGTAGAAAATATAAGATGTTGTTTTAGGATATACTACAAAAATATTATGAAAAAGGACAGTTATTTCTTTGACGAAAACAAAAATATAAACCTATACATCAGACATAAATAAAAAAAAAATGTGGGTCAAGATTTTTCATTCAAAACAAATAAAAATTTAAAATGACTTCAGGGGATTACAGTTTTATTTAATAACATAAGAACGTAGTGGTGGTCTTATTGACAAAGTAGGCCAAGTGACATAAGGTCATAGTAATGAAATATGCCATCATTGTATTTTGTTGTTGTTGAATAAATTAAGTTTCCCTGATAAGCATTTCATCATTTATGCTGATCAGAAGGAAACTGGAGACGTCAGACGAATATAAGAGAAAATGGATGATGAAGAGGTTTTATAGTCCAACTCATAAGAGTCCATAGCAAATTTGTGAAGTGGATGTAGGTTTATCCATAACATGGAGTATAAGAGTTTATAAAGGTTTATAAAGGGGTATGCTATTTTAAACCCTTTACCCCCACCAAGGGAAGAGAAAAAAACCTGTCAATAAACTTTCTTCACTCTCGAGACCAGCGTTGCCACTTCAAGAAAAGAGGAGCGCAGTAGATCATTAAAACAAAATGCAGTAGATTGGATCTTTCCGCAGTAGATTTTTGTTAAACAAAAAACATAAAAATAAATAGCTTAAAACTATATTAACATATGTATTTTTAAACGAGTAGGTATTAAAACTTAATCTTAGAAGTATTTACTAATTACTTAAACGTTTTTTTATAAACTTTCCATCAGTAAAAGTAAAATTTTGGAAATACTCTAAAAGCCCAGGAGAGTCTGACGGTGTCCAGCAGCACTACTGTGAAGAAAAGAACACAAAATCAACATATACACGAAAAGTTCAGCATATATTTTTTCCCCGAAAGCGTCTTTTATATCGAGTAAATTGAACCAAAACATTGAACAATCTAAAGCATCATAGTATTTACATAAAAGATCTTTGTTTCCTAAAATAAAGACCTCCACTGACAATTTAAATTTTCTTTACTGCAATCGGTAAAGGGAAAGGATTCTAAAATGGGCAATATTGATGGCATAGCACCATTGACAACTAATTAAGCATCTATGTATTTCAGCAGTTTAAGTTTTGTATCATTAAAATCAAAACGTTTTTTTATTTGCTTACAAATTTCTACATACAAGTTTAAAACATCCTTTTTTTAACACTTGAACAAAGATTTGTCAGAACAGTTTTACTTTTTTTTGTGGTTTCCAATAAATATTTATCCATATCTTTTTTTTTTAATAATTCTTGTAAAATGAGGAATTGTCAGTGTCACACAATACAAATACGATTTCAAATAAACTCTCAGAATTCCGTTAGGCTAGCAGATAACGGCAACACAATACAAACAGAGACAGAGATTTGTATCATGAATGAAAGCATCCAACTAATTTCATATGTCATAAGAGAATTTGGCCACATTCACAATGAATTGGCTTCGTTCAGACGTTCTTTACAGCGATTATTATTTTGCATGTTTTTTGGACAGCTGTCCAAGTGAAGGTTCATTAAACATAAAAAAGTGCAGTAGATTGAATTTAGTGGCAGTAGATTTAGTTTTTGCGAAAAGTGCAGTAGATTTACTGCTATCGCAGCAAAGTGGCATCCCTGCTCGAGACTCCATACTTGTATTTTACTTTCAGTTAAAAATCAAACGTCAAATTGTCAAATGAAAGCATCCAAACAAAATTAGGTGCGTTCGATTGGGATTTTCCAAAAACTATCTCTTTCTAATTGTCAATTCTATTTGGGGAGAAAACAATGCAATACAAACAATAAACTTACATAAACAACGACAAATCACATTGTTTACACTAGTCGACCCTTTGAAAAAGTGTTTGTTTTCTCCCCAACAATGTTTTTTTTTTGTTGCTTGTGTCACGTATGTGAGAACTTCAGAATGCTCTGTGAATGAGCTTTGCTGGTGTTTGGGATGTGTTTCGAAACGCAATTTTCTGCAATCTGGTACAACTAAGTAATACACTTTAAATAAAAATAAAAAAAATAATTACCTATTTTATTTTATAAAAAAAAAAAAAAAAAAATTCGTTAGTACAAGTATGTACAGTTTCTACGTAACGATAGTTATGTAAGCTCTACAGAAACTCTTATTAAAATTACGCATTTCAAAACAAAATCACTCATGCAAAAAGGTGATGTTTTTACAGGCAGAAAATTTGAAGTTGGTAACACTGTTTTCTGTGGCAGTCGAATTGACAGTTCTCCATTGTTTTGAGGTAAGTTTGCATGGTTTGCCAGCTCATAATGAAAAGACTCTCACCGGAACAACAACCTTGTTCGTTTCCTTACCAAATCTGTACCTATTTCTACCATTTTTAATCCGAAAGACTGTCAAAGTTCATATAAAAAAGAGTGTGCGTACTTATATACACACGCTAGAAGTAAAACTTCTTTCACGACAACAGGGCAAGTATTTGCAAAATCGTGACGCTGAATTTTGAAATTCGTGACGGGAATTTGTTTGTCGGTTTGACATGTCACTGACAGCTCCATAGAAAAATTTTTTACCCCCATGCCGCAAAAGAAGTTTTACTTCAAAAAAAAAAGAGTGTGCGTACTTATGTACACGCGCTAGAAGTAAAATTTCTTTCACGACAACAGGGCAAGTATTTTTCAAGTCCTACCACTCAGAGCACCCGATTTGAAACTCAGAACCGTTGCAAAATCGTGACGCTGAATTTTGTAATTCGTGACGGGAATTTGTGTGTCGGTTTGACATGTCACTGACAGCTCCATAGAAAAATTTTTTACCCCCATGCCGAAAAAGAAGTTTTACTTCAACAACACCCAATGAGCGAGAGACACAATAGATTGCAGAATATTTCCATGCAAAACCAATAAACCTACAACTATACATAATTTATGCTTCCTCGCATTAAATCGACCAATGGCCGAAAATCCAACACAACAGAAAAAAATCCTCAGAAATAAAATTCTTCCCACAAAAAACCCTTACTCGAATTCACTAACCATCTTAACGAATATATTAAATGCACGAACCATTGCATTTAACGAAAATATAATATCGTGACGCTGAATTTTGTAATTCGTGACGGGAATTTGTATGTCGGTTTGACATGTCACTGACAGCTCCATAGAAAAATTTTGTACCCCCATGCCGCAAAAGAAGTTTTACTTCAAAAAATAAAACTGGTATAATCTGGCAGTTTTGGGCAAGTACGCGAACAGACCTATCATTTGCAAAATATTAAGATAAAACTACCGAAAACTGCTCTGACCTTAATAGGCATGTTCAGGAAAATTAGACCTCGGAGATCTCAACATTCTCAGTTATACCTGAACAGGATTCCTCACCAAAATTTCTCTGCTTAGCTGTCAAAACTCTGAGGAAAAAAAATCTTGGATTCGCTTGCTCACTTTTTGAGAGGGAAAAATGCCTGAGATATCGTGTTTCTGAACGCACCAAATATTAGCTGCATTTTATTATACACATGATCTTATTTGGGTCAGATCATGCATAATAAAACAAACAGGATCACAGTGACAGCCAGGGTTTTTAGTTATAAATAAATAAAAAAAATTATTAAAAATTTATGTTTTTTCAAAAATTTAACCTATACGCACAAAATAGAAACTCATAAATTAAAAATCCCTCAAACATTGGTAAAACATATTTGTCTTTCCTTTTTAAAAATATAAAATCGACTACAATCAAGAATCACCCCGATTTATTTGAAATTATTGTTTAAAATTCGAAAAAGAGAAAGTACAGGGTGGCGCACCAATTGTGCTACAATAAGAAATTCAAATAACTTTTTTTTTAATCGATGTATTTCATTTATTTTTTTTTTATTGGTTAGAAAATTAAATTTTATTTTAAATAGTTAGTTGTTTTTAAAGATTATAGACCGCAAATGACCTCCACGCTGTCCCACGCATATGCGGCACCTGGTCAAAAAATTATTCATTGCGGCCTGAAGAGTTGAAGTTGGGATCGCCTCAATTAATGTCGTTATGGACTGCTTTAATTCAGTTAAATTCCTGGGCTTCGTTTTATACACCTCTTGCTTGACATAACCCAGCGAAGAGTGGAGTTCCTAGAAATTAATTTGTTTGCGAATTTTTTGTTTAGCTCCGCCATAACTGGTCTGGCTAGGTATATGTGCAGTTGCTCCATCTTGCTGAAACCAAACGCTGTTGAATGGTATACGTCTTCGGCGCAGTTCTGGGTAAAAAAACTCCTTCAACATCTTTAAATAACGGTCCCCATTGACAGTAACGGTTACACCGTTTTCTTCAAAGAAGTACGGCCCGACAATACACCTTGATGAAATTCAGAAATCAGACATGAACAAACAATTGATCAATGTGTTGTCTTCTTCGGCCATTGATATCATTTTTTGGCAAAATTCCAGGCGAACAGCAAATCCTGAGGGTTTAACTTGCTAGTAATTTGGACTTTGTACGGAAACAAGTTTAAATCGTCATGAAGTATCCGTTGTAATGACCGTCTACTAATTCCAATTTGCCCCGATAAGTTTCGGGTCGAAACGTTCGGATTGGCCTGTATTGCAGATGCTACTGCTGCGATTGTATCCTGAACCCGAACATTGGCATCTCGATGGTACGGCCTTCGTGCGATGCTTCCAGATTCGGCAAACATGTTTACAAACCTCATAATGGTCCATCTACTCGGGGGATTACCGCCAAACTCCCGCCTAAATTCCCTTTGGACGGAAATGACGGACTGCAAAGCATGGTACCGTTGCACTATCCAAATTCTTTTCTCCGTATCCCAAGCATCCATTTTTATAAATCTAAATAGTAACCTACAAAATAAAAAAAGAAATAAGCCGATTACTCACACAGAAAAAAAGTTATTACGTTTTATTTTTGTAGCACGATTCGTGCGCCACCCTGTACTAGATGTTTAAGCATTAATATTTTGAATTTTGCGTTATATCTACGATTTTCGTTTTAAAAAATCTATCGATTAAATTTCTTTATATCGATTTCGAGCCTTTGCCATACCTTAAAATAGAAATGTCTTTTTCTCTAGTACTGACTCTGGCAAAGAATATTGACAAATCCTCCAAGAGTAGGTATGGCTGAGTTGCAAAACGTCAAAACAAAAAGATTTGATGCGGCAACATTACACTAGTCAGGTGCATCTGGAACGCATCCAGAATGCATTGCATCAGTTATATGTCATTTTTGTAAAAGGACAACCGTACTAAGGTCTACTACGATCAAAAACAATAGAAAAATAAACTTATTTTGCTAGCGATTCCATATGCGTTTGCTGCTCAGTTAAGATGTCTTTTTGACAGTTCATATGAAAAAAAATTATAAGTAGCAACTTGTAGCAAACTGCTTCCATTTGGGATGCGTTAAGAAACTCATGACTTTTTCACCATTTTCTCTTTTAATTTTGCATAAAATATGCATCTGATACGTTTTGGAACTCAGCCTATCTATTGTCATGAAAAAGTGCATCTCACCTTACCCATTCGGATTTGGAAATAAAATTTAGGCCCCTTTCATTCCTGCTGATAAAACACGAACACATATAGGAATGGTTGTGAGTTGTAAGTTATTAGCCCCTTTCACATGAGAAAGTAGTTTCCTTTTAAAGTAGCTTGGTTGAACACACACTATACTATGTGTTTGAAGAGGTATGTACAAAAAATCTCCTAAAATCGTTGACGGAGGTGATTCCTTTTACTCCCCTTACTTGGTGCCCTTCTCACCTAAAAATTACTGGAAACTTAGTTTCATCATGTGAAAGGGGACTTATATGTACTTCGTGCCCTTCTTACTGAAAGTAGCTGGAAACTCAGGATCTTTGTGTGAAAGGGGACTTAGGTACTCATTATGTCCTGGTTCTCCACGATCTGTCAAGCAGGAAAATTGATTTTTCTCTCGGTTGGAAAAAATTTCATTAGGTACCTCTGTTTAAAAAATAAATCCAGATGGCGGAAACCCAGCAAGAGGTTGATGGTCGAAAACTCGTATTTAAGCTTCATATATAAGTTTCTTAATCTAATCTTACAAAACTAAACTAAGTGTCTTCCCCAATAAAATATTAATTAATCATAGGAATCTTGACATACATAGGTACATGGTAGTTTTGTTTTTTATTGTTTTTGAAGATTTTGTTTAGCAGACCCCCAAGACCATTAACTTTATTGTAATGAGTAAAAAGATACATAAGTTAATCTAGAATTTATGTCCTATTTATAATCAAGTAGATCGGTAAATACCTAGGTACCCAGCTATGATTGCGAAGGCATGTTTTTGTTTCACGTTTCGAAAATGAAAAATGCTTTTGACATCCCAATTTTTGAAACCAAAAACGCATATTTTATATTGCCATCTAATTAATGTATGGCAGAAGTACCTTTTTCGGAAAACAATAAATCTTTCTTTTGAAATCCAACAAGGATCTATGAACCTATATTTTTTTTCGCATCATTTTAAGGGCGCATATAGACAACGGTGTGGTGTATATTGTGATGTAATTTATTGAACCAATAGTAAAAAAAAAAAATAAATACATATTTTCTTCACAGTCATCATTTATATTGCTTCGTTAGAACGAAATAAAACTTATCCCTGCAATAAATAAGCCCAAACCTATTTTGAAATATAAAATTTACCAATAGAAGTGTCAGCAGCATACCATCCCACCTCAATACCACCCACCCCACCCCACCCGCCTGTCCTTTTTCATTTTCATATATATGTAGTTGCTCTTCCTTTCAACAGCAGCTACAAATCTCAATCTCCATCTCAAGAAATATTTCTACAAAACACCAGGCTCTTTTTTGGCCAGTACACAGATATTGAAGGGCAACACAACATAACAAAAAAAAAATATCCAATAGCTATCGAAAACAAAAACGCAAACTAAGGGGAACCCTCGAGTATAGGATTATGTAAGTAAAAAATTGTATCCAATGAAATGCCAAATTCGTCGCCATAATCGTTTGCGCCCTTGAGCGGAAAACCACGAAATGTTACATTCTGTTCGTTATTTTATATTCGATGAAATCAAATTGGATGTTATGTCCTTTCCATTGACTCACTTGATGGGGCGTCGGCGGACAGGCCAACACAAGTATCTGTGCCCCCAATTGTAAGTTATTGAATACATTTTGCAAGAATAAATTTATTTTTTTTTTTTCATTTTTCACCCGACCACACGATTCCGATACACTGAACAGACAAAATATAATTTTTTTTGTGAATGAAATGTTCACTCAGAAAAAATTGTTAAAGTAATTTTGTTTATTTAAAAAAAAATTAAATACGTAATTGGGCTGGCAAACCTGGTCATGGGAACACGTTTGTATAACTTTTAGAATAATATTTGCAGTTGCACCTTTTTTGTATAGATATACCTACTTAAAACAAATTAAAGGTTTGGGCTATCCCAACTTCATCGATCGAAAAATCTGTAAATACTCTTTTCGATAGATAATCGTCTTTTTTTCCGCTTTTTGCATGTCCCAATTTTTTTAACATAAAAATTTGCTTAAAACAAAATTATAAAAAATAAAAAAATTCCGTCGTTTGTACATTGACTTTTCCAAGAATTATTGTTTTTTTTTTATTTTATTTGTAATTCATTATTTAAAACAAATTAGGACACAAAATCAGAGTTTGACCTACCTACTTTACGGCTCAAAAAATCTGCAAATAGACAATCGTTTGTACACGTTTTACATGTCCCAATATTTTGTACATAATTATTTTTTTTTTTTTAATTTGTATAAAATTAAAAAAATGCAATCGTTTGTACATTTTGTATGATGATTTTTCATGGTATTTCTTTTATTTTTAATTAATTATTCAAAAAAATTTGGGACACAAAAACTGAGTTTGCTCCTCCTTCTTAACAGCTTTAAAAATCTGTAAATGAAGTTGGATAGATAATATTTGGATTTTTTTTTTTTTTTCATTTGAACATGTCCCAATTTTTTTTATATAAAATCTAAAAAAAAAATATAAAATTCGAAAAAAATGCAATCGCTTTTACATTTTTATAATGATTTTTCATAAAATTAGTTTTTTAATTTATTTTTGATAATGATTTAAAAAAATTTGGGATACAAAAACGGAGTTTGGCCTACCTACCTTATCACTCGCAAAATCTGTAAATGCATTTCGATAGACAATCGCTTATACACGGTTGAATTTTTTTTCCCTAATTTTTTTTTGTCCTAATTTTATGTACATATGTATGTACGTTTTATTTATACAAAATTTAAAAAATGAAATCGTTTGTTCAAAAAAAATTGGGACACAAAATTGGAGTTTAGCTCACCTTCCATATCACTCCAAAAATCTGCAAATGCAGTTCGATAGATAATAATCGTTTGTACACGTTTGTCTTTTTTATTTTCGTTTTATAATGTTCCAATTTTGCTTTACATAAGAATTATTTTTTTTTTAAATTTTATAAAAATGTTGAAGGAAATTTACATTTTTGTAGATTTTTTATGACTTGGAGTTAATTTTTTTAAATGTTGTTTTGTTTCCATTTTTCAAAATGTTTGGGACACAAAAAAGGTGTCTGACCCACAAATTTAGTTTTATGGAAATAAATAAAAAAAAATTGCTTTGATACAGTAACATTTCTTACAATGACATCAAGCTTGTATGCTTATTTTTTTGCATGAACTGTCTTGTATTAGAAAATAGGTTTAGGGCCAGTTTCACAGTGAAGTAAGTGACACTTAAGTGCCAAATATGGAAAACTAATTCCCAATATCACAGTGTAAACTTATCGGAATAAGTGACACTTAAGTCTCCCACTTATTTTGTTAAGTGTGCACTGTGAAACTGGCCCTTAGTATGATTATAGTAAAAAATTGGATAAAATAAGAAAATTTTTATGTATTGTATATCGTTCTTATAACTTAACATCAAATTGTTTAAAATTTTTCGCCATTATTTTTAAACATTAACTTTGGCCATCAAATTCAAAAATACGATTTTTTCTCAGTGTACCTACAGACATTTCTGAATTGTGATACACACATGCCCAAATATTAACCTTACCAAAAAGGGATACGATTTTTTTTTATCAAACTTTTATTTGAGATAAATAGATGTACCACCCTATTTACCAGTGTGTCAATTCTATTTCCGTTTTTCTGCGCTTATTCCATATTATCTTACGTCCTGCAAAAAAAAAGTAAAATAACAAAACATGGAATGGTAGTAATGGTTTTGCTGAAAATAAACTTATAGCATTGCTAGGCAGACAGTACTATGTAATATGTTGTTGTAAAGGACATGGCTGCGTCAGGTTTTTTTTTTTTTTTTTGGGAATTCGAAAAGGTTCTATAGTATCAGCGAGGGTGGCAGAGAACGATACGACGACGACAACGACGACAACGGATGTTCTTTATTGCGTTGCAAAATTTACGCACTTGGAAATTATTTATGGTCATGTTTTCTAATTAATTGTAAATTTATATGATGTTCATGTTCGATGAGTTTGTCTTGTAATAAACCTTAATTGGGTGTAAATGATATATTAAGTTTGTGCAAATTTTTTTATACTGTAGGTATACTACATGTAGTGTACATAGGTATTTAATACATTTTTTTTCTGTGGTTGTGGTTAATTACAAATATTAATTTCAAGGAATCTTTTTCAAGTTCAGGCTTTTACTTTTCGCAAGAAACAAGCACACTTTAGTTTGTTTCCATACAAACTATCGATAACAAGTATCGGTAATACAGTTTTTGTGCCCGCTTAAGATAAGCTCCGAAAATTCTCCGGCCACAGAAAAGGAAATTGAATTAATTTTTAGTTTCAAGGTCAGCTAAAAACTAATATTAATCTGAATAAAGCTTCCAGAATTCACTATTTCTGATAATAGGCATTCTTTTTTTTTTTTCTTACGGTGTCCACACGTTAAAAATTAAATGTGCTACAGATTTGACAAAAATGTATTCATGTTCACAGAAATTTTTTAATCCATTCAGCTTTCTTGAGAAGACACTTGAAAGAGAGTACACATTCTCAAAATGGAGGCATTTTACGCCTTGCTTCTGAAGAAGCTTGAGAATGTGAATGCTTCTATTTGTGCCAAAAACGCGGACCCATTTTGAAGTCTCAGTATTGAATCTCTCTCCCACTTATTTAAAAATATATCCTGCATGACCTCTTTTTCCCCATGAAGTAGGAGCGTGTTAAAATACTGAGATGTCGAAATACATATAACTACCTACTACGCGAGTGAGTCGAAATTGAACACCATCAAACGGTGAAAAACTAAAGACGTTGTTGACATTGGATTGTCTCCTCCAACTTTTTTTGACTTCTCTGTACTTTATCTCACTCCCACTTCATGGCGAGAAAGAGATGGCGAAGAAAGAGCAGTAGATTTTTGACTTCTGTTTTCTTTGTCTGCCCTTTTTTTGCTCTTAAATACTACAGAAACGGTTTTTTTTATCGAAAAAATACTTTTAAATAAAATATTAATTTTGTGATTAAAATATTTCTATTTAATCATTCAACACGCCTAGATTTGTGTTGTTTTTTAACGTTTGATGATTTAGATGAACGTCGGAGTTGAGTCGCTAGTGTTGGTGTTCACATTATGTTTATGTCCAACCAATGGAAGTGGGATTCACGTAAAAAAAGTCGGAGGAGGCAGTCCAATGTGAACACAGTCTATTCGACTTACTTCCCGGGCTCATTTTGGCGTTTTATCCTGACTTGGTTGTCTTTTTCTCTTGTTCATCATCAAGTGGGAACGAAAGCGTCAGTGGAGTGAGTCCTAAATTGAACACCGTCAAACGATGAAAAACAAATCGAAAGAATGCGTTCAGTGCGATATGGATATATGTATGTAGGTAAGTTCGATTTGTAAAATTATTGAAAATTAAACAATATTATTTTTAAACCTGCTTTAATTAACTCTTGACATATTCCCCTCCCAGTGCTTTCCCTTTAATTTTTTAAATCGATTATACTTTCATTTCATTTGGTCGAAGAGAAAAAGGCAAATTCTGGCAAAAAGTTTAAAATATCTCAAAAATCTTTATCATCAAACATTTTCACATTTTCGTTTGACATCTCAAGAATAATAAAAAATAATGCAATTCTGAAGTTCCACCATACGTCAGTGTGAAACATCCAACACCAACTAAAAAAACACCTTTTTGAAGGCGCGACTAGTAAATTGTTGTGATTTGTCGTTGTATATGTAAGTATATTTGTTTGTATTGCATTGGTTTCTCTACAGCTAGAACTGTCAAATAGTTTTTTTGAAAAGTTCAAATGGAAACCGGAAACGACAGCATCCGGGCATCCGGGCCTAACTAAAATTTCTCCGGGCCTAATGTTTCGTTTATTTTATTTCATTCTTCAAAACGAAGTCTTCAAAAGCAAATTGCAATTTTTCATTCCTTGCTTTTAAAAAATGTTTTAGATATATTTTTGTTTTGCTTTAGTGATATCAATTCTGAACATGGCCAATGAAACGGGTTTTGACAGCAAATTGTAAAAATTAATTTACGAAACAGTAACCACACCAAATATACATAGACTGCTTAAAAATCTCTGCCTAAATTAAAATTAATCGAGAAATGATGAAAATTGAAATGGATCATTTGAGTTCTGTTCCATTTTTCCACTATTCTCGACCAATTTTATCGTTGCGAGAGTTAAGCTAAGTACAGACGATTGTCAGATCTTACAATATTGTCAGATATGTCAATGGTCTGACAATAGCTAACAATTAACTGACAATTGACCTATTTCTTACAATTAAAAATTGTCCGTTCACACGGTTGGCAGGTTTCTTCCCAATTTGATTGTCAGCTATTTTTTTATCTCTCTTTAACCAACTCATTGACATTTCGAACAATGAAGAAATTGTCAGCAAAAACATCTGACAATGACCAATGAGTCTGACAATGTCCTAATTGACTGACAATGATAAAAATTTTGTGTTCAGACGATTGTAAGATACCTGAAAATTTTTTGTCAGATTGTCGTCTGAAAATGACGTGTCTGACAATATTTTCAGACAAAATTGTGTGTTCAGACGATTGTAAGACATTTTGGAACAATTTTTTCACTGACAGTCGATCTGACAATCGTCTGTACTTAGCTTTACAGACGATATAGGCATCGTGACTGATCTGACAATAAGAATTGAAGTATATTTTGCTGTCGTTGTGGTGTTGTTAAACAAAGTGTTAGATCTGTGAAATTTTCTTGCGAAAAAGCACCAAAACAGCAAAGCGGCAAGACGTCAAAGTTAAAAAGTGACAAAACGTAGAAGCGAATAAATATCATAGTGAAACAGCGACAAGGCGTCAAAGCGACAAAAAAGCAAGGCTATTCGACGTATAGAAAAAGTAATTGGTAACCCTGGATTTGTTTCAAACATAAATATTTTGAATAAACAAAATAATTGCCCTATAACCCCATAAATACATAATGCAAATAAAAAGATTCAATAAGTTTCAAAGTCATAATTTTACCTATATACTTAAAGAACTATATAAATAAAAGTAATTAGTGAATCGTTTAACTATTTGCATTGAAGGCGCCTTTAAATTGATCGAATAACACTTCCCATTAAACTATCCATGTTCAATGAAGTCCTGTAAACATTAAGATTCACAAGCAATTAGCAACAAAACGAGTACAATAATTATGCTATCTTAGTAGTAGCGCGTTTAATTATGTATATATAAAACATGGTTTCTTTCGTCAATAAAAAAAAAAAAAAAATGAACACACAAGATGTACCTATACCTTTAGGAGAAAACTTAGAGATAAAGTGACTGGCTGTATCGAATGCGGGTTTCATAGAGATTGGAATTGAGATCCCAAATGTCTTTACTGGTCGTTAAATCAAGATCTTAATCGCTACCTTATTTGTGTGTTTCCCTATGAAGAAAAAACATTTACCAAATTGCTTCTTGTTATAATACAATCACAGTTTGGAATACTTTTGTATATATAATATCTAATTGTTAGCTTTTAGTCATTTTAAGGATGTTTTTTGGTAACTTTTATTTTTTTGTTCCCAATGTCCTGCTATCAATATGGATAAGTATAGGAATATTTATTGTATTGAAGATTGTGTAGTCAGAGACGTTAAGAGAAAAGTCGGGCCTGGGACGAAAATATCACGGATTTCCATGAAGGTACATTAGAAGTGTTATTGCTAGTCTATAAGAATTTGTCAAAAAAACGACATCACGGGATTTACCAAAGTCATCACAGCAAACACTGTAACAAAATGCCATCACATACCCTTTCGCTGCGTAATGGTGACCATACAAAATAAAAACTTATCAGCCACGCCACATTAAAATAAAAAGAAAACTCATATAGAAAATTATTCGCCTTCATAAAATAAAATAAAATAAAATAAAATATAAAACATGGATCTTAATTTCAAGTCAATAATTGGAAAACTAAAGAAATTCCATGACAATGATCGCCATTTCTTTCGTTAAATAGAAAAAATTGTTTAATTCGATGACTCATACAATAGGCGTGTTTTTTCCAAGCCCGAAGGAAATTGGATGAAAAAAACGATTCGGGGCGATTAAATCCAACAACAACTAATCCTAAATGAGTTTAGCGAAACCCACGAAACCCAGATAATTTTCAGGGCTTATAACTTAAGCACGGAGGAAAACTGTATTACCGGCGGGAATTTCATACTTATTATCGATAGTTTGTGTGGAAACTCCATTTTTTTTCTGTAATGGCGTTTCTAATACCCGATATAGTTTTTTTCTATCAGTTCCTTCCGGGATTGGAAAAAAACACACCTAATGATAATTAGCGCCGCGCCGGTAATACAGTTTTTATCGTGACTTAAGTTAAGTCCCGAAAATTATCTGAACTTAGCTAAGTCCATATGGACTTAAGTTGTTGTTTTGTTTACGTGTAAATCGCTTAGTTCCGATCATGTCGTTTTTTTCGTCAAATTCTTATGGACAATTCAAAAAAACACGCCCATTATGTACTAGAAAAATTATAAAGCATCATTTCTGATATAATAATTTGGGTGAATTACATTTAAAAAAAGAGAGTTAATCGAATTTTCTGTTCCTTTCTTATACAGTAAAACCCGCTTAAGAGAAAAACCCGCTTATCTGAAACACTTTTTTCATCCCCGAGTATTTTTCGACCAATTAACCATTATAACACTCCACTTAAGCGAAACTCGAAACATATTTTCAGTTAAATTTAATATTTTTCATTGAAAAAAACTCTTTAGTGAAAAAAAAATTTAATAGAACAGAACAAAAAATTTGCTGAACGCTTTTACTTCTTTTTTATTTTTCACGTCCACCAAATTTTCCTCACGGAAATGTTATTTGAATTTCTGATATGTCAGAACCCTTTTTGGAATTTTTAAAACCGCTTAAGTGCAATTTTTTTCACTTATCCGGGCTCCACTTAAATGAAATTTTTTTTTCACTTAAGCGGGGTTCGTTTAAGTGAAAAACCCCCTTAAGTGAAAGAAAGATTGTGACATTTTTCAGTTTCTCTTAAGCGGGTTTTACTGTACTTTATTTTATAATATTCAACTTGATACTAAATTTCTACTCAAAATAAATCTGCAAAAACTTACAACACAACAACAAACAGGAAAATTATACAGAAAATAAAATAACAATATGTTGTGCTAAAGGGACTATAACTTTTGATATAAATTTTGTATGCATTTTTGGCTGTTTTTTATCCAATTTGTGTGCAATATTGGAATACATATATCAAGTTTCTGTAAATCCAACATTCTGGAAAATTTTAAATACTGTACTGAAATGTTGTATATGGTAAATAATGTCTGTCTTGCAGTCTAAAATATAATACCATCGATGCGCAACTTTTCTTTTAATTTTTTTTTTGATATCAACAATTTTCTCCAAAACCCTGAATATCAAAAATCTGTAAATTATAAAGAAATTATTATTATTATTCACACAAAACTTAAATCCGGATGTATTTACATTGAATTTGAATGATTTACCTACGTCCGGATTAAAGTTTTAATCTAAAAAACTTAAGGTACTTGGAGGAAGAAGTATTCTGTGAAGATTAAAAAATATATTTTTTTTGTATAGTTCTGCATCTATAACTCAATTTCGAAAAAAATGAACTTATGCTGTTTTGACCAGACTCCATATAGAAATATGAAAAGCAGTGACGGCAAAAAAGTTTTAATTTTTGTGAATTGAGGTTATTTTTCATTTGAAGTCGAAGTGAACATGAAATGTTCATACAAAAATGAAATTCACAACAAGAAGTGAGTGTCAAAAAGATGAAAGTGAAATATGAACCGGTTCTTCAATCAATTTCACGCAAAATTTTCATTTCCCAACGTATGGTTAAAATGTAAGACGATCGTAGGTCGAAAAATTCAAAAAAAAGATCAGCAGAATCAGAGTCACCTTTTGGCAATTTCAGTTTAGCAATGTTGTTCTAAACATTTTACAGAAAAAGAGAATTCAAAACCTCTAACCATAGATATAAACAATTTGGCAGGTTTTTTTATTTCTGAAAAAACATACAACAAACGACTTATACGAAGTTCTGCACTTAAACTGCCGATATGTAAAACAGCAAAAAAAATTTGTTTACTTTTTCTAAAATGAGAAGATATTTTATATTTTGGAACAGGGGCCGAATTACGGCATCAGAACGACACTTGATGGAAATTTCATACGAAATATCGAATATCAGCGATATTTTGTATGAAATTTCCCTCAGCCTCACGTGTAGTTCAGGCACTGATGCCGTAATTCGGCCCCAGTTTTTTTAATTTTCAGTTTGAGTAGAAAAATCGAAAAATTGGTCCAATTTTGCACGATAAATACATTTTTGGCATTCTGATTAAATCTGATTAAACAATCGTACAAAAAAATTACGTGATTTTTTACGATGTTTTAATCAGATTTTTCAAAATTTATAAGAATCATTATTCACTGTCGCAAAATGATCATTTTTAATTTTGAAAAATCTGATTAAATTTCTGTACTTTATAAGTTGTACATTTTTGTGTCGATTTTCCTTTTGCCTTATGCAACTTTTTTTTTAATAAAAAAAAATGTTTTGTGTGTCCACTTCTTGTTGGTTGTTCTTCATTATGTTTGGGAAGATTTTCGCATTTTAAATTTGGGGAATTTTTTAAACTAAAAAAGCCCCAGTGGGGCGATGCATGGTCAAATTTTGAGTTCCTAATGCTTTGGACCAACTTTAGTAATGAAATTTCACCTAAAACTGAACAAAAAAAGAAAAAAATGACCCAAAGAATGAAAAATCACACAAACCGTTGCTTTTTAATATACATTGAATGTATATTGTGAAGGGATTACGCCAGCGACCACTTAGTAAATTATCAAATCTAACATACTTGACATTCGCTTCCCATCATATGCACTGCATTGTCTTGCCTTCTATACGTCAGGGTAATAAAAAGATATTGGAGCGTATCCGACTCGCAGTCAATAATAATATAATTACCAAAAAATATCATATTACCCTGATGGCACGAACGACGGGAGTATAACAAGTGCATAATAAAATATTAATTGGTTGATGGTGCGCGATCGGTGCTTATTTGTTTACGTGGACAAAATATGTCAACTAAGCATTACAATCGAACGAACTATGCACTTGGGATAGCTGGTCGTTCACCCTCGGCCCATAATACGATTGTGCTGATATCGATTGCTATTGGGGTCAAGAATCGAAGCATTGATACAAACCGATAACATGTAATTTTTGTATAAATAGAAAGACAAAATGAATAATAAATTACTTCTGATTTCGACTTTAAACATGTTGTTTCACTGGCATTGCTGCCTCGAACTAGAGATTTATTTTCTTAGTTATCTCAAGTCCATACAAGATATACCAAGACCTTGGAAGGCAAACTCTGCCTAAAGGTTTGAGTCACAGCAAGAAATTGCTAGACCACTTGGGAATTCTTGGTCAACTTTACAATATGCATACATCTAACGGTTCTTAAAACAAAATAACAATATTTTTAAAACAATACAATGGAACTGCTTCATTGCCTCCTGCTTGAATGAAAGTTTAAAACTGGCAATGGCGTAGTGGATGTAGTGTTTGACTGCCATAACTTAGAGGTTTGGGTTAGAGCCCCACTCTAGGCAGCATTCTTTTATTTAGGGCCAGTTTCACAGTGCACACTTAACAAAATAAGTGGCACTTAATTTTCCCATTTTGGCACTTAAGCCACAGTTTTACTACCTGAGTAAGCTGTGGAACTTAAGTGGCCAACATGGGAGACTTAAGTGTCACTTATTCCAATAAGTTTACACTGTGAAATTGGGAATTATTTTTCCATATTTGGCACTTAAGTGAAACTTATTTCACTGTGAAACTGGCCCTTAATCCTTCAGTTTCAACTGAACGCCACCCGTATGGAATTTAATGAGATAAATTAACACCTTATTTCTCAGTCTACTGTGCCAACAAAAATTCTTTCCTATCCTTCTATTTATTCTATAAATAGTGACGTGCAATGCAATGCAGTTTACAATTAAAAAACCTTATGTCTTACAGGCATATAGTTAAAATTTTATTATTAATATTTATATACAATGGTACATGAGTAGAACTATCCTCTATAAGGGTATTCTATAAATAGGGTATCAAATTAAAGTTAGGACTGCCCTCTTTATAAAACCATTTTAGTCGGACAGACTTTTGTTCGTTGTTGATGTGAGTCCCACCAAATTTGTGTTTATTTTAACTTTGCATTTAATATTTCTAAAACTATTTTAAATGAACTTGAAGTGGTAAAGGCTCCATTATAATCTAAATTTGATATAGATTCACGTGTTAAGAGCCATGTAAAATCAACCAGTTTTTCATAAATTTAAAATATTTATTACACTAAAACCCTCTTTAGAGAAAAACCCGATTATCTGAAACATTTTTTCATTCCCGAGTATTTATCGACCAATAACTTATGAAACACTCCGCTTAAGCGAAACTCTTAAGTGAAAACCACTGAAAAACACATCATATTTTCAGTAAAATTTTATATTTTTCACTGAAAAAACTCTCTTAAGCAAAAAGAAACTATTTTATATACATTTTTTTAGGCAACTCCAAGATATAAATTCAATATTTTCTAGCTTTATATTTCCGCTTAATAGAATGTTTAAATCCGCATAAGTGATTTTTTTGTTCACTTATCCGGACTTGTTCAAGTGAAAAACCCGCGTGAAAGAAAGTCTGTGACATTTTGTCGTTTCCCTTAAGCGGGTTTTACTGTACTAAATATGAGGATTGAAATTCTCAAAAATATTAAATTAATCATTTTTACTAGAATACAAAGTTTTTCATTTATTCCCAATTATGTTTTCCAAGACAGATTCTCTTTTCTTTCGTACCATGAAGAAAACAAAAATCCTTAATTCCATACAATATCCCTGGATATTGGTGAATCTCTTTAAAAGTGACTACATATACCCTTTAAGTATATATTTCACCCAAAATAAATAGATGTGGTGCCAAGGATTAAAATGAGTAAGCGAGGGATTTTGAGTGTGCACGTACTCATCGTTCTACATAATATCTGTGCTCATATTTTGTGAAGTACGAGACCACATCGAGTCTTATATTGTATATCCTAGTGTTCTGGAAAATGTATTCCCTGCACTTGGTGTGAAAACAAAAGTGTTATTTTCTATACAGTTCTATATAAGGATGGTGCTATCATCACCACATCTATATAAAATGGTATGGTGGTCAGGTCGGAGAACCCAAAATAGTGCGGTTCGGCCCGACACGACGCGACACTAGTACATAAGACTCATAGTTCGTATATAATACTTTCCTATATTATGACGACAATATAATAAGTAATAGCTAAACTTAAGCTTCTTTAATAAAGGATATACATACCTATTTTGTAGCAATATAGCAAATATGAATGTCACAGAAAATCGTCCTTGATATTTCCCACACAAAATTGGTCATTTGTAAAGTGTTTTGTTTGCTAAAAAGGAAAGCATCCTTATACATAGAGTTCTATTTTCTGTGAGTGGGTGATATGATGGCTTGAAAATTTCAACATGTGACTGGGTATATCTCGTGTGTAAACAAAGGACGACGTTATTTCCAAATACAAATGATTGCAATATGTCATTTAAGGAGAATCCATCCTTCAAAGACTGTCATATAGTTTTCCCTAGACGATCTTAGAGATAGATAATATGTACATATATATGCTCCTTTTTGTCGGTGGTAGGTACACGAATTTGTTTTTCTTCGTTCAAATTTTTGTGTTTGTTTTTTGTCGATGTCGTTATAAGCTTGATATGCGATTCTGCCCAGAAGCACATGTTGGCATTTTGTTATATATTATACCTAACCTAACCAGTGAATTTGATAAATTTCTGCTGACAAACCGGACCACAGAAAGCTTTTTAATTTTTTTTTGTAGGCCTGCTAAATATAGGTAGATATGTATGTACATATAGGGGATGACAGGAAAAGACAAAAGAAAAAGAAATTTTCCGCCCCAAATCGCATTTGCTTTTGGTATAGTCATTTGTCTTCAGTTTTTTTTTTATTATTATTCGTTGCTCGAACTGTCACTAAAATTCCATGGTGACTTTATGAGTGTAATAAAATTTAACGTTTTGTGTTAATTTCTGCTTCGGTTGCGTAAAATTTGTGAAGGGCTCTTGATACCTTATGTCGCATTTTTAGAAGCTTTACCTATAATATTGAGTTTGAGTTTGACTACATATTTTTGCAGTGGAAGTTGTAATGGTCATCATTTTTTAATGTCGATTTATATATGAGAACACCAGTGTCATTATACTAATAATAATAAAAGACATTTTTGTTTGTTTTTTTTTTTAAGCAAAATATTAATATTTTTACATATTTTTTTATAAAACATGTCTTACCTATGTATATTGTCTCTTGAGGGACAGGACATGTGGATTCATAAACCATATTCAATTCAATCGAGAATTTCTTCAAAGTTGACATAACGATGATATGTGAAGTCGAAAAAATATAGGTCCCGCAAATCTGTCTGCCTGTCCTTTCAGCTGCAGCCTAAACAGGTGGATCGATTTTCTTTAAACTTGGTATACCTCTAGCGTGTTTGGGGCAATCCTCAACATTTCATTTTTTCATTTTTGTTTAGTTCAAAAAATAACGGTATCTTCCTTAGGTAAACATTTTTTTAGCAAACAATCAAAATCTTATTTTTCAAAAACAAAACTTCATCAATAAGGCTATACCATTTTATAAAAAAAATTCGGAAAAATTGTTATAAATGGTTCTTCCCATAGAACCATTTCTTTATTTTCGATTTTCCCAAAAAAGGTTTCACCGATTTTGATCAATTTTAAACGAAGCATATTTTTTGGGTTTTTAAAAAAAAAGTTTAAATTTTGTTTTGAGAACTTAATAATTCGAAAACGACTCGACCGATTTTTATTAAACTTAGCACCCAACAGTTCTTATAACCAAAAATAACGGTACCTCCCATAAAAACGTTTAAAAACCGGTATGGAAAATGTCATTTTCCTCAAAAACGACTGCTACAATTTTATCGGTATGACTAATTATATTATTGAAAAAAACTTTGTATCTATCGATTTAAAATGGTATTTCTAATAGATCTTTTTTTTAGTTTTCGACAACCTATCTCATTGTCTGTTTAACCGATTTTAATAAAAATTTTTACACAAGAGTTTCTAATATGTTTGAACAATATCAATATTGAATATCAAAATTTTCAAAAAAAATTGATTTTGGATTTTTAAACAAAATTTCAAAATTATTTTTTGAAAATATGTATGTTCTATATTTCGGAAGTAGATACGTAGATGAATTTTGTTTCAAAATAAATTTTTTCACTCTGCATTAATAAATGTTAAAAATTTTTTTATTTTTCTTAAAAATTTTCAAAAACCTCTCCTCAAAATTTTTGTCTCATTAATTATTGAGATTTGTTTAAGAAATCAGATGGTGTATGAATATCAAGTTTGTGTAAAATCAATTTCAGATGTTGTTTATCTATTTATTTCTAATTATGTCGAGCTTTTTATTGAATTTAAAAGTTTGGGTTTGACAAACAAAGTATAGCATGACATTGTTAGTGTTGCTGTTGGTGCAGTGCAATAAGACCCGCGGAAATAAAGCCCACGGGTCTTCTTTCCAAAAATAAAGGGAAATAACACGAGCGGTTTTTTTTCCTTTTTGAATGGGAACAAAAGCTGTGGGTTATAATTCTTTTTTCTATTCAAAGAAAAAAAGTACAAGTTACTGTTGTCTAAGAAAACTGTTGACATAGGCGCTTGCCTAACGACTGAATATACCCTAAGCGGAGCAACGGATTTGCGTGAGCGGTACAAAGCCCCAAAAAAGGGAATGGAAATCCTTGGAACCCGCTAAGAGGGCCACCCAAGATACTAATACCTAGGAAAACAATTAACAAAGTTCCAAATCGTTTCAATTTGAAATCATTAATTGAAAAATATTTTAGAGCAAAGTTGGAAATATTGAATCAAACTTTAAGTAGATATGGGTCTAAATGCCAATTCAGAAAGGCAAAAACTCCGACGGGTCTTAATGCTTTTTTATGGTGGGTCTTATTGCCACTCTCAAAAGGAAAAAAAACCAGTAGGTGTTATTTCCCTTTTTTGTAGGAAATATGACCCACGGGCTTTATTTCCGCTGGTCTTATTGCACTGCACCGTTGCTGTTATTTTTAATTTTTATTTTGTATTTTTAAGTATACCTATTTTTTTTAGAAAAATGTATATCGTGCACGTTCGTCTATAGGTAGACCCAGCTCCTAGAAAATTTGTTTCTGGTTTTGTCCCAAATTACACGCTCTAGCGTTTTGATGCATCTAACGCAAATTATACCTTATAAAAAGCCAAATTTCAGTGCCAAATTCTTTTCGTTTATATACCTCATATTCTTGCTTCAATGTATATTCACAATTCAAAACATTATTTTTTTTGTAAAATTATACATTAATTCTCATTTTTCTTTCAAATTACGTTTTTTTTTATATTTTGGCCTATATATCTTTCAAACTCCTCAACTTATCAGCAAAAAATAAATGTGATCTTCATAGGCAATTTAATAACGTTCAATGGAACCCATCAGCAACCAAATTAGTTTAACCTTTGTCAATTTAAGGTTTTAATTGTTAAAGCTGCTTTCGAGCATGGCACACAAAAAATTCAAAAATTCATACCTCGAAAACCATATCCATTCTAATTTTTTTAATTGTGATTTTCGGGTCTAGGAGGCATAAATGCATATAAAAAAATATGTGCACGACTGGGTCGCACGAACTTGCTCTTATGTGCGATCACACATGTGTTTTTAAAGTTTAAATACTACAAAAACTATATATTTATCTTATAAAAGAATTAGATTAGTTATGGGAGCCTATATATTGTATACCACCTGCTTAAAACTTAGTTAAGGTAGTATTATGCGAGTAGGTACATTTATTTTTGAACAATAGCCGTTTTTTAATATCAGAATTGATCTATATGGATCATCAAATAACATACATAACAACAACAACACCTGAACCTGAGCTCTCTATCTGGTTCACGTTTCATGATCCGAAAACACGCTGCTGATTCTCGCCACTAATGAGGTTGTTTTATTTTCGTAGGATGATCCATATGGATCATGGGTCATAATAAAAAACGGCTTATATAGCACCATGTTGCAAATATGCATGGAACTTACAATTTAGACTGAAAAATTGTAAAAAAAATAGGTAATTAAACATAAATTGATAAAACAACCTCTGAAATTGTTTTGACACCAATGCGATGTATGTACATCATCCGATTTCTTAAGGAAATCTCAATTTATGAGAAAAAAAAAATTAAAATCGTTGAAGCGGTTTTTTTAAAAAAATAATTTTTTAACCCACATAAAATTTTGAAAAAATTAAAAAAAAAAATGGTATGCAATTTTTTAGCGGAGTTAAAAAATTAATTTAAAAACATATCATCTACCCATTTTGGAAACATGGAATTTTCAAAAAATAATCAATAATTTATATTTTTGAAAATTTTGGTATGTAATATTATTAGACCTTATTTGAAGCTTTTGTGCAAAAAAAATTCATTAAAATCAGTTCAACTGATAATGAGATAATCGAAGATCAAAAAAATGATTCTATTAGAGATACCATTTTTAAACGATAGAAACATTTTTTTTTTTCAATAATATGGTATTCAGATATTAGTTCACACAAAAATTTTAATCAAAATCGTAGGAGTCGTTTTTGAGAAAATTAAGATTTTCCATACCAGTTTTTAAACATTTGAATGGGAGGTACCGTTATTTTTGGTTATATAAGAATAATTTTAATTTAAAATCTACTAGATAATGTTAAAAAACTGCTGGGTGCCAAGTTTAATAAAAATGGACTTAGTCGTTTTTCTCAAAAAAAAATTTTTTAATTTTTTTAAAAATCCAAAAAATTTTTTTTGAAAATTTTGGTATACAAAACTTTTAAAACTTATTCAAACATTCTCCATAAAAAAAATTGATCAATATCAGTTGAAGTATTTTTGAGATAATCAAAAATCAAAAAAATGGTTTTTTAACGATTTTTCGGAAATTTTGTTTCATAAAATGGTTACCTTTTAGCAAAAAAATTACTGATTTTTTAAAAATAAAGTTAAAAGCACGTTTTTGAGAAAAACAAGATTTCCATTTAAAAAAAAAATTTGTACGGTAGGTACCTACCGTTATTTTTGGTCTTAAAAAAATGAAAAAAACTGGTGGGGGGAATGTACAAAAAACGCTAGGACCTAAGTTTGAAGAAAATCGACCGACCCGTTTAGGCTGCAGTCGAAAGGACAGACAAACGGACATAATTTCGACTTCGCTATCATCGTAATGTGAACTTTGATCAAAATCCCGAGTTCGATTTTTTGTACGAATCCATAACTTGCCATATAGTACCTACCTAGTACCTATAAATCGCAAGTAAAAATTCTCTTAGAAAAATAAAATTCACAGTATGTACAATGTACAAGCTGTGGTTTTTATAAGAGTCGGCCATAATTTGAGTCTTAGAGATGCATTTTGGAGTTAAGATCACTTGAACTTTTAAATGATTTGTATTCAATCGTTCCAACTAAGTATTTTTCTAATTTATAAATGAAAGAGGTTGTGATTAAGCGACCCCTAATTCCCTTGTGATTTCATTACTAAATTTTCATCATAATTTTCAAGCCGATCAATAACCATGAAGTAACACTCATTTAGTGATTTTTTTTTGTTGTATATTCATCATATTTGTCATTGCCAAATAATGAGGTAATGAAGAAACAAGTCCAAATTATTTAGCGATTTCATTAAAGAATTTTCATCATAATTTTTATCAAAAATGATCTGATGAATAAACAAGTTACTTTTGTCAAGTGATTTCTTCGTTAAATATTCATCATATTTTTCATTGGGGTCCTCAGTCCAACTGGTGAATAAGCAAAGGAAGTAGTGATTTAGTTGTGGAATTTTCATCGAGAAAGTGGCATGTGCACCCCGTCAATGACATGCCCAATTCCCATGTTAAATTCCTCAATGTATTCCGCTCTAAAGAAGCGGCTGCAGCTCTCTTTCCTCAAGGATAAAGGAAAAAGCAGGGGCCGAATTACGGCATCAGTGGCTGAACGACAGGAGAGGGAAATTTCATACGAAATATCGAATATCATCGATACACTGACGCCGTAATTCGGCCCCAGTTTATTCACCATTGAATTTTTAGAAATTTCCCACTGGACGTCAACGATTTGCGTCGCAAGCTAACATACACAGCAGTCATATAATATAGTCACATCAATCACAAGGTTTGTTCTATTTTATGTTCTCTACCCCCAGGATCACAGTACACAAATCTAAGGTATTATATTGCGCGGTTGTCAAAGTTGAAAGTGTCAAAAAATTAAAAATGGCTATTCGAGTGCCCACAAGAACTTAGCACGCATCAGTAGAAACAAAAATATTGAAATTAGACAAGTAAAGGGGCACTGTGTCCACCATTTTTCCACCATAATATAATACCTCGATTTTGACAGATGCGTAGAACTGAACAAAAATGAAAACGCTAATGATATATTACCTTTAAAATGTTTACTGTGCCTCAGGGTGACCTGTGGAATGTCAATGAACTGTCAAAAAAATCAAGGCTGCTCGGCTACAAGTTTCACCATCTAATTTTTTCGTTTATTTCCTTTTTTCATAGAGTTACTATACTCTATGACATTTCGTATATAATTACATGAGACAAATAAATAACAAAATGATCATCAAAATATCTCATATTTATCATCAACACAATTGTTTTTGCCTGAATTCCAATAGCTGATTCGAATTTTTAAAGCCCTGAATTCGTGCCCCAAGAAAAAAAAACAGGGTCTCCTGTCTCATGAGAGTCATTCAGAGCTCGCCCCGAACACATATCGAACACAGGGCAAATAACCGAGGGCAAAAAAAGCGAAAAAGTTTCAAATGTTTGTAATATGCTATCGAAATTATAGAACGAAAATTACCTCTTTGCAATTTAAATACATATTATGTACCTAACTAATTATTTCATCTTCATCTTCTAGAATGTTTATTTTTATTTGTATTAGTGGTTAAAAGAAATAACTCAGAAAAATTTGTACAATTTGTGTTGGCTGCTGGTTAAACTCTAATCGTACTCAGGCAGAAACATACAATTTGTTAGGAAATGACCATCGGTGTGATATATCTCTCTTTAGCTATCAAATGTAATATCTTCTTACACTTGACTTGGTTGATTGTGACTCTCTCTTATCGCAAATCACCTTACACGATTCCACTCCTGTGTTATTTAATTTCGCTGCTTGATAAAAATTGCGGATGTTTTGGTTATTAATGCTAAACTACATTCAATACTTTTTTGCAAAAATTGCAAAATTCATATAATGTATTTTAGCGGCACACTATTTCTTGGATCTAATTACTGAGTCCGTTGTTTTGAAAATGTAAACTTCATTATCTTTCAATAAATTATTGTCAGTAGTTTACTAACTTAATTCATTAGTCTTCTAAAGTTCGTTTAATAATACACATATGTATGTACGTCGCACTGCTCGTCGTGGTTTTAAGTGTTAGAGTTAATTCTTACTTATTGTTTAATGTAAATTTATGTTCGAATTAATAAAATAATATTAAGACAAAAAAATGAACCTTGTGCGGAATTTGGTACTTTTAATATCTTTTTCACTCGCTGTAAATGCGTGGAGTCATGTTGAAAAAAATTATGAAAAGGGTAAGTCTACCTAAATTATACCTATATGCCTATAAAGGTGAGAGAAGAACTCAGGCAACTCTTGAATGCAAACTCGCAAGTGGACACATGTTTTGATCACTATTGGAGATTCGATCGCAAAATCCAAAAATTGTTTGTATTTTGCGAGCAGCTGCCGTGAGTTTACATGGTTAAACTGTGGTTTTAGAATTAATTTTAAAGTGAATTAATTTGAATGATTTTGATTTCGGATTAATTATATACTAATTTTTTTTCAACCTGCTGGCCTAAAATATGAAACCAATAAAATTTTGATCAATCATTATAAGCGATTGGAATAAAAAATTATAATGCAAAAAAAAGTTAAGTACAGTAAAACCCGCTTAAGAGAAAAACTCGCTTATTTGAACACTTTTTTCATCCCCGAGTATTTGTCGGCCAATTACCAAAAACAATCCGCTTAAGCGAAACTTGCTTAAGTGAAAAGACCGTATACCTGAAACATATTTTAAGTCAAATTTTATATTTTTCATTAAAAAAAACTCTCTTAAGTGAAAAAAATTTTAATCGAACAGAAAAAAAAGTTTTCTGAACGCATTCAGGTTTTTTTTATTTTTCGGCTCCTCCAAATTTTCCCCACGAAAATGAAAATTTGAATTTCTGATATGTCACAACCTTTTTTCAAATTTTTATATCCCCTTAAGTGAAATTTCTTCTTCACTTATCCGGACTCCGCTTAAGTGAAATTTAACTTAAGCGGGGTTCGTTTAAGTGAAAAAAACCCGCTTAAGTGAAAGAAATTCTGTGACATTTTACCGTTTCTCTTAAGCTGGATTTACTGTACCTAAATTGGAAATTTCTGAATTTGAGAATTTTTCTGATTCAAAACTAGGTACTTATTATTTTCTCAAAAACGAAAGGACTAACAAGAATCAGCCATCTAATTTAAAGCGTTCGACTTAAAATTAATAAAAGTATCGAAAATTATAACCCAAATCATTACTTTATAACGAAAAATTTTGCAAAAAAAATATTATAAGTTTTTTTTAGAATTTAATTTTTAAGATTTTGTATTCAAAATATTGTATTCAAAAACTAAAATAACTTTTCAGTTAAAAGAATAAATTAAGGAATGAATTACTGGCCTTAAAAAAGCTATAAGATGATATTGTAGGTAAGTGTTGCCATTGTGTTTAAATATTCATTTTCTCTTTTATAAATTTTTTTTTAATTTGCCCCTCCCACCTAAAGGGGTGGGCAAATAGAGTGAGTCAATATCTTAAAATCATGCTCAGATAATGTAGCAACAATAAAAAATTGATGCTTTTATAACAATATGCACAATTTTTTAACTAAGCGGGCACACTTTATAGAAAAGTATAAAATCCATAACTCTTCCGATTGGTTTATTTCGAAAACGATTATTTTTATGGAAAAAAGTACATATCTTCATATTATTTGTAGGAAATTTTCTAAACTCCAAATAAGTTCTTGAAATTCTGTCTGTAAAATTAACCATTTGGGAGTTTTTCCAGAAAAAACATTTTGGTGGACTTTCAACCCCCAGTAAAATTGTTAGCGCTACTCATATCGATGGGGACTTTTGACAATTTTTTAAGAACACCACATGAGGAGGCTATATTCCGAAATTCAGTATTCCGGTAATTATTTCCTAATTGAGCTGTTTTATGGTTTTATTGACTGGGCTTTAAGTGCAGTGCCAAAAAACGATTATACTACCATTGCGCTTGTAAGAATAAATGCCCCTTTCACAGTTCACTACTTACAACTTTTATTACACGTGCACTTGCACACGGTTATGAAAGTAATTTAAGGAAAATAAGTCTCAAAACATAACAATTGAACTCCTGATATTAAAATTTCGCAAACAAATAACTCTGAAATGGATAGTCTTTCGAACAGCGTTGCCGCGCAATAAAAATTTGCTTCTGGATGATTGTCCATCCAGCGCTTCAATTGTATTTTTAAGCTTGATATCGCTTCGACAATACCAGGAAGTGGCTAGCAGTAACAAATGCTTAATAAAACTCGGAAGTAAGTTTATCAGCTACTTTGTTAATTTCGAATGAATAATGCTTGATTCACCAAAATTTCTTTAAAGTTTAAAGTGTGGGATCTCGTAAGTCAAAAAATTCTCAAAAAAATTTATTAATACAAAAAAAAATCAGCAGAATCAGAGCCACCTTTTGGCAATTTCAGCATAACAATGTTGTTCTGAACATTTTAATGAAAACGACAGAATACAAAACCTCTTACTATAGATCGCCATAAAAATTTTGTTCATAAGTTCTAGAAAACACCTCTTCTTCTGCTCCAATCTTTTTATGTTCATCGCTTAAATCTTTGGTGAGTTAGCTTGTACCAAATCTAATTTTACCTTTTCGTGGCTCAAAGGCACCGAAAGTTGTTGTTTAATCAAATTTATAAACTGTAAAACTAATTAAAAGTCCGAAGTTGATACCTTTTTAAACATTTTTGGCGTCACTTTCTGAGATTTGTATTCCTGATTTTGCAGTTCATCAAGATCAAGGGGGCGTAACCCCTGTAATGCTAACTTCGGTGTAAAGTTACCAGTACATGTTGTTTTTTCAACAACCAACAAGCTATCACTTTGAAAAGGTGCTCCAATTTTTTGTTTCAATTCAGGAAAAAATATAAGAAAACATAATTTAAGTTATCATTTTAAAAAAATATTATAATTTTTCATTCACAGAGCGTAATGTTTCAGGAAATATTGTCCGTTTGAAAAACTATGCAGCCCCAAATGGATGCTTAAAATTTAATATAAAATCTGAAGAAGAAGTCATAATAATCCTCAATGTTAGTCGAAACTCAAAAACAAAAAATAAGTATTTTAGAATTATTCTTAAAAATTTATTTTCAAAAATTGAAAATAGCAACCATCGCATTGGAATGGTCTCCATATTCACGCCAAATATTTTAAATACAAGTAAATTTAATGGTTTTTGGATTCGTTGGCAAAACAACTTTATAAGAATAGGAAAAGACGGTGAAGATATAGCTTTAATGTCGTGGGAAAATGAATTTGAATTACCTCCTTTTGATATTGTTTCTGGAAGTGTTAATGTAATTGGCAATTGGTCAATGGAAACAGGTGAGAAATTCGTTTGTTTATATATGTTTGCAGTTAAAAATATTATTAAAATGGTTCTATTATCCAATATACAAAGGTCAATGTACAACACCAGGAATGATTTTTCAACCTTCAATAGTTGCTGGGAAATCTCCAATTTGGATTCCAGTTTCTGACAAGTCAGTCACTGCTGTCAATGGTAAATTAATGAACGCCTTGGGAATATATTGACCGTTATACATTTCTAAATACTTTCAGAAGTAACTACAAACCAAACATCTGAATCCTGGTTCAAACCAGGACTTAAGAAGTGTTTTACTTTCAAGGTCCTTGCTAATAAATCAGTGAATCTTGGACTGATTCTGCAGGGTAATGGTAAAAAATATACCCGTTATGAGATTCAAATTGGCTACTCCCATGGAAATGATGCAAGATTTGTTAATAAATATCAAAAAACAATATACGATATACGAATGCGAGATATTCTGAACGATAAGGAATCACGTGGCTTTTGGTTTTATCGGAATGGCAATTCCATCAGAATCGGACGTTCTTTTCTGGCATGGGAAGCTGATGATTTATCTACTTTGAAATATGTCAGTATAAATAATCCTCTTGGCAAAGGAATATGGTCTTTCGACAAAGGTAATTATTCAATTTCGAATATTTCAACATATAAGTATACTACATGTCCCCGTTTCTTCATTATAGGAATTTGTAGGTTTCCAGATGTATGCTCCAAATTACCACGCAAAATGGGACTGTGCTGCTTGGTTCCAGCTGTTAATATTACCATTTCTAATCTCGGTAGCCATTCGCATTTAGTTAAAAGTGCCTTTTATGAAGATGTTTATATGCCCGGTATACTCCAGCATACCCTGACATCAAAAAGAAAACAATCTAAAAGAAGTTTATATGAAGCTTTGAGCCATTGTGATGGACACTGGGTTAAATTATCCAAATCAAAATACTTTCCATCAAATTTACTTCCATATGGAATTAATAAAAATGGCGATCAATTATTTTTTGGTCGATCAAAGGCTAATGGGACACTTATTCTTGGAACAGTTTATAGGATCGCAAAAGCCTATGTTTTAGAAAGCAGTACCCAAGAATTCATTGTCGATGGTATCGAGGTTTTTCAACTACGAAAAAGTTTGAGTAAGTGTGCATCAATCAATTTTAATTTAAAAAAAAAAACTAAAAAACATTAAGTTTTGTAGAATCGAAAAAAACCATACACAAAATGTCACGAGAAAATCATGATCGAAAATTGTATGTTTCTTTTTCGTTATCCAATACTCGACAAGTAGAAATGATATTGTAGCAGATTATTTGAAGAAGTAATAACTCTGCTGAAGTTTTATGCAAATAATCTACTACAACTACCAATTTCGTTTGTTAAACAGCTTAGACCACTGTACACAAATCTAAGGTAATCAAGTTGTTGTCAAAGTTGAAAGTATCAAAAAATTTAAAATGGCTGTTCGAGTACCCACAGGAACTCAGTACGCACTTAGAAGAAATTCAGGAACGTGCATATTGAGGAAAAAGTGAACCAATTTTCAAAATAGTGTGAGTTACACAAACACAAATGCATTCACACAGGGAAGGTGTGCGGTTAGACAGCTAAAGGAATTTTTAGCTGAAGAATTTTTAGCTGTTCTTTGAGGAATGTGTTTTGAGATTTTAAATCGTTAAAATAGTAAAAAAGCTTAGTAAATTAAATAAACAAGTGAAATAAAAGTGAATAAGGTGTGTACGTGTGTGTGTACATATTTCGATGAAAAACAAAAATGAAACTACATGCGCTTCTGCGTTAAATCCTGTACAAATACCTATAATAAACAGTATTATTTTTTGTTAATTTCACAGGTAAGCTGTGTCTTATATTCCACATAAAGTAAGTAAAATTACTCTGCCCTACGAGCGCTAAATGAATTTGAGCGCCTTGCCAACATCAGCAAAAACTAATTCGACCCTGGACGAGAATTTCAATTTTGACAGATAAGGTTCAGCTAATTCACGTAATTGAAGTATATTTTTATTTTCAACGAATTTGATTTTTTATAGAAAAATACTACGAAATATCAATTGAAAAGTATTCTAAGATTATGTATTCACTATGTTAACTTTTATTTCATCTTTTCATTTAGTATTTTCACTATTTTAACGTCTTAAAATCTCGAAACACTTTCCTATAGCTCGGCAAAATGACAGATTGGGATAATTTTGTTATTTATTTGGTGCCTCACTGTGACTGTATATGTGATAAACACCTCTTCCTTATCTTCTTATTCTAAGAGTACGCATCATTGGAAACAACAAAACAATATTGAAATACGACAGGTAGAGGGGCACTGGATCCACTATTTTACCACTATAAATTGACAGCAGGAGACCAAGACCAGAGAAAGGAAGCTTAAAAATCGCTGTCGTCTAAAAGCAGTCTCACTGAAAAATGAAATTCATTTTATGATGCGGGAATTGCAACGTTTCGTTCAGTTCCACTGTTCCCATTCAATTTTGATTTTATAAGTGACCGGACCTATATAGGAGAGTTTACATGGATCAGCACATATTTTACAACATAAATCAAATTATTTTGAAAACCATACAATATGGTTTGTCAAGCTGTTGTTTCTGGCCAGTTGACAGCTGATTCCGATTGATGTAATCGAAATTAAAATTCGCTTATGAAGAGCCACTGGGATCGCTTTTGCTTATGTTTGTTTAATTTAACGAAACTATCCATTATACTTATACTCAGTAGGGATTTTGTTTGTTCGCTTGTTTGTTTATAAGCGCATTAGGTAGCTTATGCCTATTATAATTGTGACTTTATTAATTGCCATCATCTTACACACTTTTCTATATTTAGGATCTGATTGTATACAATCTAATGGAACACCATTTTTTCAATGCATTTCGTGTCCTCGAGGTACCAATCCAAATGGTAACAAATGTGAGGATATCGATGAGTGTACATTGAATAAACCATGTGATTCAAAAAGTGGATGTATTAATCTCAATCCAGGATTTAAATGTAAACCTTGTCCAATTGGATTCGAAGGCAATCATGCTAAGGGTAAGTTTCGAATTTATACTTTAAAGTTATAAACTAATGAACAAAATTTACAGATTTCACTCATAGAGTAACTATGGGGACATTGAAAATGACTTGTGTTAGCTCGATAAAATAAAAACATGAATAATCTTGGTGATTTCTAATTTGTATCCTATAGTTGCACCAAAACTTCTAAAGATGTCTAAGAAACCATTCTTCAGTCTGAAATTACAATATGTAGATATTTTTAATGTTGAATCCCAGTTGGCGGTTAAATTAATGTTGTTCAGTTCAGTTTATTTAATCACGGCGTTGATGTTGAAGAAATTTAAATATTTGCTCAATTTTGCTCAAATGGATTTACAAGTCTCTCAACTCATTGAACTATTTATATATAGGCAAGTTATTTGATTTACTGTTAAAGTGAACCCTTTTTAACGCGAGACCAAATTTATAAATAATTTGATGTCTAGCTCAAACTCAATGCAATCCTGATTTACCTAATTGTTTTTAGGTATTCTATAATATTTTGCATTTTGAACTCATCTTTTAAAAATTTAATAAACTCGAGTCGTGTAATTTCTTAAGACAATATTAATGGTTTTGACAGTTAAGCAGTATTCTTTTATCTGAGTATATGAAAAGCAAAGCACCAATTAAGTTAACAGCTGAGTTGACAACCAAATTGAATCGTTTTTTTTTTCATTTGAGGACCTTAAGGTAGAACTGTAATAGTCGGAAGATGTTGGAAGAAAATTCTCTCAGTTCACTTACGCTTGGAGCGGTCGGTGAGCGCTCTTCACTTCCGGAATCAAAAGTAAAAAATTGGTCGAAACAAGCAAAACTCAATTATGGGCACATCATATGAATTTTTTTTATTCGTTTCGTTTCGTACGACCACTTATGTAGGTCGGCATCCGACTATTATATTTCTACTTTTAACCTTGAACATCTGAACATTAGATCTAAATCTATATAAGTTTATTAAAGAAATTCAATTACATTGCAGTACCTATGAATATTCTAAGTTCAATAATCGCATTGGCTTAGACGTAGGTAAAGTTTTGTAACATAAATTTATAGCCTTAGATTTTACCTTAATTTTAAGACCTTAACCTCAAAGATCCGATAATTAGAACAGAAGATAAAAGCTTACCAAGTCAACCCTTTTCGATTACTACATTTAAGTTGCTTCGCTAAGTTAATCGTACCTCTAGGCTGATTAATGTTAATTTAAAAACCTTAACCTTCAACAATTGGCCCTTAGAACTAATGTTGTAAGTTTATTAAAGAGATAGGTATCTTTGCAAATTTTAGGTTCAAAACTCGCATTGGTTTGGACGTAGGTCAAGTTCAAAAATCGCATTGGCTTAGACGTTGGTCAAGCTCAAAAATCGAATTGATTTAGACGTATAGTTCAAGTTAAAAAATCACATTGGCTTAGACGTAGGTCAAGTTCAAAAGTCGCATTGGTTTAGACGTTGGTCAAGTTCAAAAAACGCATTGGTTTAGATGTTGTTTTGTCACATAAATTTGTAGCCTGAGATTTTACCTTAGTTTTAAGACATTAACCTCAAAGATCCGATAATTAGAACAGAAGATACCAAATCAACCCTTTTCGATTAGGTATTATATTTAAGTTGCTTCGCTAGGTTAATCCTACCTCTAGCCTGGTTAACCTTAATTTAAATACCTTAACCTTCAACATCTGGCCCTTATAGAACTAAAGTTATAAGTTATAGTCAAAGAGGTTCAAGTATAGGTCTCTGTGCATATTCTAGGTTCAACAATCGAATTGATTAAGAATGAAGTCAAGTTTTGTCCCACAAAATTTTGAAGCCTATTATTTAACTTATTTCAAAACCTTAATCTTTAAGATCCGATTATTAGTACAGAAGTAAAAAGGCAACCGCAGAACAACTAAATCAATCCTTTTATATAAATGTACGAACATAATGTCATACTAAGGGGTCAAACCTCTTACGTCTCTGAGCCATTCTGAGACATTCCAAACCATTTACATCCACATGTCAAACGAGTTATGGTAACAAAACGGCGCACTCTAGCGCTAATTGGGTCAACGAGCTAGGTTGCTCGTGATCGCCATTTCTACCTACCTACCTACCTACATACATAATGTATGTACCTAAGATACGTAGGTATATGAATTTTGTTGGCGAAGCCAATTTTGTTATTCAATTTTTCAATTTTTGCAATTATTTATTTTGATGAATTAAACCTAAACGTTTTTCACCTACACTTTTATGTTATTTCAATTATTTTTTAACTGAATGAATTAGTTCGATATTTTACCTTCATTTTAAGACCTTTATTTTAAATATCCGATTGTTAGAACAGAAGTTATAAGCCAACCAAACCAACCTAATCGTACCATTACGAATAATATTTGCAAAATACCTACAACAATTTAATCCGCATAACATTTTACAGACATACCTAACCTACTTAATAATGTAGCTATGTATGTATATCATTTTTGTTCCCGATGCGAAGCCAAATTGTGTTTGCCAGCAGCCACAGTGCAGTGGTGGTTTTTTATTGCACACATTCCACTCCAACCAACGTCTTGCCCATACCCTTACAGCAATGTATATTCTTTGTGGGTACGTTTTTTTCTTTTTCTTTTTGTTTTCTTGTTCCTCGCGTCATTTGCCGTGATGAAATTAGTTCTCAAAAGCCAATCTTTCACGTTTTTAGTATGAAATTTTGTAAGCTTTTGCAAATATTTTGATGCTGATTTGTAGCCTGTCATTTTATCTTTAATTATCTATCTTAATATTAAGCATCCGATAATTATAACCTGAGTAAAAGGCTTCTAAGTGCGCTCAAATCGAGTGATTTTAAGATTTCATACAAATTCAACTATCCTCCACTGAAGCTCGTCGGTTGGCGACGATCAACGTGTAGGTACGATTCATCGCTTGTGTATTTAGTTCATTTTGGTATTTTCTTTGGTAACACCAACCAAAAATTCGATCCTGAGCCCCCTATACGCTAGAGTTCATTTCGTTCATTTGTTATATATTCATTTGTTCATTTAATCATTTTGGTAACACCATATTTTTCTCAAAACGACCCTATAAACATTTTCAATGTTAAAATGCAAATTGGCTATTCAAATAAATTAATAATGCTTAAACCTATTTGAAGGATACTCATATACTTATATGCCGCCTGACTATCAGCCTCAAACTTGTGACATTGATGAGTGTAAACTTGGACTGGCACAATGTAAACGAAATACAGAATGCGTGAATACAATAGTAATGCTAAACGCTTTAAACGTCATTACAATATAATTTAAAATTTTGTTGCATACTTTAGGAATCGTACTACTGTCAAAAATGCGAAAATGATTTCTTCATAAAGAACGGAACGTGCACTCCTCTCACCGATGAAATGTGCCCTGATGGCACAATCTGTCACAAAAAAGCCACATGTGTTGCAATTGACAGTTTCAACTTTGGATGCAAGTGTAAAGTTGGTTGGGCAGGTAATGGCTTTGAATGCGGTCCCGATAGCGATATTGACGGATGGCCCGATATAAATTTAAATTGTTCGGAAATGCGGTGCAAGATGGATAACTGCCTTTATATTCCAAATGCTGGTCAGGAAGATATCGATAATGACGGTATTGGTGATTTTTGCGACGATGATGCAGATGGAGATAATTTTTTGAATAATATTGACACTTGTCCGTTCGTTAAAAATAATATTCAAACTGATTCAGATGCCGATGGTCATGGAGATGTTTGTGATAATTGTCATTTAATTGTTAACATAAATCAACTTGATATTGATGGCGATGGAATAGGTGACGATTGCGATAATGATATCGATAATGATGGTTTTCTCAATGAATTGGATAATTGCCCAAGAACTCCAAATCCCACTCAATCAGATGTTGATAATGATACAATTGGCGATGATTGTGACAATTGTCCTACTACATATAATCCAAATCAAAAAGATGCAGACGATGACCTAGTTGGGGACCTGTGTGACACTGATATTGATGGAGATCACGATGGTATTCAAGATAACTTAGATAATTGTGCAACTATTGCCAATCCAGATCAATTGGACATGGATGGAGATAAAATGTATGTACCTACATATGTTCAAAAGAGGCATAACCTTCCATAACTATAATTCAATTTTTTTTTAATTATTAATGTCAAAATTTATATTAATGTACAAAATGGTATTTTAGGGGAGATGTATGTGACACTGATATTGACAGCGATGGTATCGTTAATATTATGGACAACTGTCCATGGGTCTCCAATCCGGAACAAACGGATAATGATGGTAATTTTGTTTGTCGCAGTGTTTCTTTTTCTTAAAGAGTTTTGTCTTAGACAGTGGAAAAGGAGATATTTGTGAAAATGATGAGGACTTCGATCACATACCAAATTATCTTGACAACTGTCCCATTAACGCAAACATACATATAACCGATTTCCAAGCATTTCAACCTGTAATATTTGGTACTACTAATATAGAAGTTCGTAAACCTTTTTGGGAACCAACCGCAAATGGTACAGAAATTGTACAAAAAATTAACAGTGATCCAGCAGCAGCATTGGGTTATTCGGCCTTTGGAGGTGTCGATTATCGAGGAACATTTTACATTCGATCTGGTGGTATCTTGGATGATGATTTTGTAGGTTTTATTTTTAGCTATCAAAGTAATAGAAAATTTTACGTCGTCATGTGGAAACGAAACGAACAAGAATTTTGGGAAACACAACCATTTACTGCAGTTGGTGAGCCAGGAATATCTATTAAATTAGTCAACAGCACAACAGGCCCTGGCGCTTGGCTACAGAACAGTCTTTGGCATAGTAAAGATACTCCTGGACAAGTAAAAATTCTATGGAAAAATCCATCGAATGAAGGATGGACATTTGATACAGCTTATAAATGGGACCTAATTCATCGACCGGATATTGGTCTCATCAGAATGAGGTTGGTCATTTCATTCATATTTATTTCTTAATTTAAAAACAAAGCATTTAAAAAACAATTTTGTATCTTTTAGAATCTATAAAGGAGACCAATTAGTTGCGGATTCAAAAAATATCTACGACTCTACACTGAAGGGAGGACGTTTGGGAGTTTTTTGCTTTTCGCAAGAGCTGATAACATGGTCAAATTTGGTTTATGAATGCAATTGTAATTATTTGGCGCGTTCAGAAAAATGATATCACACCTCAGAGATTTTTCTCATTCAAAAAGTGAGCAAGCCAATCAAAGATTTGTATTCCTCAGAATTTTTACAGCAAAACTGAGAAATTTTTTCTGAGGAATCCTGTTTATGAAACTGAGATTGCATGAGATCTCCGAGATTTCATTTTCCTGAACATGTCTATTGTTTTGTATTATTTTATAATTTTTTAACTTATTTATAACTTTTATATAGCTCGTGTTCCAGTGAATATTTACAATGAACTACCAGCCGATTTAAAGGTAAAGGTTGAAATTGATAAGTAGCAGCTTGGATGTGCCAGAGGAAGCTTTTCACTGGCTGTTAGCATCGAAATAAAATTATTAGCGTAAAAGCCTGGATGTTAAGATATTATCTAACTCGATACTAATCAACAATTTTCTAACTTAAAAGCTCTTTACTAAAATATTCGTAGTTTTCAATATTTTTTTAACTAGGTATAGTATCAAACTAAACCTCTATTTTCTTAATAAACTCCATTCATGAACACGCCTTAAACAGTTCATGTACAAAAGTAAGAAAACATACCATTTTTATATATATTTGTATAATTATGTCAAAGTGACATTTGGAGTGAGTAAGATACTAAAAATATAAAAAGGCATTTGATGATTTTAATAAAATTTCATTAGCCGCAAACTGGTAGTTAGTGCTATTAGGTTAAGTTTATATTGTAATTTATTACATATAAATAAAGTTATAATATTAATAATAAAATGTTAAAAAGATAATACGTATACGATGCTAACTGGTATAATTTTAGGAAAATCCTATTTTTAACCATCATACTAAAAATGCCTTAACATCATATTAAAGCGCCATTTATTTTGGATTTTACAAAAAAAAAAGTACAAATTTTTAATGAAAGCTATAACTTAACCTTACTTTTCAATAATAAATAATAATTCGTTAGCCTTCTAAAGTTCTTTTAAAGATACACGTCACGCCAGAAACGCCCTATTATAAGGTGTGTTTCTTTACTTTGCAACACTGTACATTCGTTTGAATTTCAACACATTTCATTTTTTTATGTGAATTGTGAAAGACTTTTGTGTAGAAATTCAGACACATGCACAGAGTTTAAACAGACCTTAAATTTGTCTGACAATGCCTGTGAACGGATCGATAATTTTTTCACAGACACACATCTGCCAATCGTTTAAACTGTCAATTTTTAACCTCACTTAACACTGTCAGAAAAGTCATTGTTAGGCCATTATCAAGCCAACCACCTGAGAATGAAACTGTTAGACTTTGGAAAAACATCTGCCCATCATGTGAACTTTGTACTTTATGACGGGATTGACAGATCCCACAATATTATGAGATTTGATAATCAACCAAAATATCAGCAGTTACAGCATTCGAATTGAGAAGAAAAGTCTTCTTGTTGTTAAAAATATTAATAATGAACTGTTATATTTCAGTGAATAGAGTTCTATAGCTATGAATGTTCTGTTCAAAAGTCGGCTAAAGAGTGTCCCAAAACAAAGAAAAATGAAAAAACGTTCCTTCGTGCTTCAATAGTCCATTTTTATTAACTGTGACAGCTGTCAAATTGTTGTTTTTTTAGAGTTGCCATCCATTTACTACACAAAAAGTGCAAAAGTTGTTTTTTGGGACACCCTTCATATTGGGTATGTGGAGCACTTGGAAAGTCACATGGCCGGTTAAACGAAAGTCGCTGCAAAAGTTCATTAATAATTTGCATCGTCACAAGATATCTAAAGAATTTTTTAGCTCGACTGTATTTCCAATAATGAAATTTATATGAGAGTGGTTCAGGAGCGATAGGGGTAAGGTCTCAGTTATAGAGATCAGGAAAAACCAACAAGAAAAGTTGAGACATATGGAAACAGGAATTTTTTCCTTATGAGCGTTTATATCGAACACGAAAATAACGTCAGTGAGTAGGCTGCCAATCAAGTTTTCCTGATTGAAATGCAAACGATTTTTTTTCCTTCCATCTAATCTGTCAATGGAACAAGTAAAATCTGGAACGCAAATAATTGGAACGATTTGTTTCATTTTGATCGAAATGACATAATCAGCTGGTACGGAAAATTAAATTTGTCGCGTTCGGGAACCTATCCCAATAATTTTCGGATACTTTAAGTTGTTGTTGCATCAGCTGTTTTGTAACAAGGGATTACAACAACACAAACCTATCCAGATAGCTTTGGATAGATCCCCGAACGTGACAATTCAGTCAGGAAAATAAATGGTCGCGTTCGGGAATCAATCCAAAGCTATCCGGATAGGTTAGTGTTGTTGTAATGCCTTTTGACGAAACAGCTGATGCTACAACAACCCAACGTATCTGAAAATGTTTGGATAGGTGGATAGGCTATCTGATAGTTTACCAAACGCAAGGAATAGATACATTTTTCACAAAAAATATTTGTTCAATTTTATTGACAGAAAAAATTCTTTGAATTATTTGTCATCGATTACTGCATCTATTGCGTTAAAAATCGAATGCAAACCTAGTAAATAATCTATTTGAAAGTTTTCCTGTTTCGTTTTCCTGATCGCTGTAACTGGCCCCTAAGATATGCCAATGATATGCCTCTCAAAAGGAACTCCATATGGACGTTGGTATAATAGGTATTATTAATTAAATAAAATTCAAGATGCTAATCGAAAAATTGTGGACAAAATTATCTATTCTGAGATATTTTGTTCTCTTGAAATCCCCATTAAAGAATAAAAATCTGTCTTCGCATTTGCAATGCTTCCTTCTATTAGATTATTGTTATTCTCAGCAGTGGGGTTTGACATTTTTTCAGGTTCTTTACTACCGAAACAGCTTCCCCTCACTTTCCGCAGCAATTTGAAGTTGGACGCACTTTTCGATCGATTCTGTCTAGCAAACAAAAACATCAGTATCATCATAAAAAAATCCTTGCTGCAGATAACGACACATTGAATCTCTTGACAGAAACAAAAAAAAAAATTCTGCTTGCTACCAACATATCTTTTGCAATTCCACACTTTCTACAAACGAATTCATCTAATTTCGTCTGACATCCGCAGTAATCCTCTAATTTTCTTTTACAGCAAAGAATAACGACATTTTCGAAAAAGAAAGCAAAGAAAAAACAAAACAAAAAAAAATCTGTTGGCGCTATCCTCTCAAATGCATTTAACACATAAAAATTTGCATACAAAGTGCTCAAAGAGAAGCCAAAGCAGTATCAATAAAAACCAAAGGAGGCTTTTAAAATCCTTATTTGCCAAGGTGCCAAGCATCTGTGAGCGACAGTAAATGATTTCGTTACACAAAAAAAAGGTCATTCCATTTGAATGGCAGAATTATACCCTTAGATACATATAGTATGTACCATCAGGACCAGGACCGGCAACGGTATACCGGCACCGGCATCACCGGGTCGGGGACACTTTATTTGGTTTCAATATGGAACTGGAGCTGGCGTATATGTTTGTGCGACAAATAAAGATCTCGAGTGTCATCTATGAAGGTAGGTATCTTAAGTTATATTCATATATAGTCTTGAGATTGAGACCGGGCTTATAAGTTTTTTTCTTTTAACATTAGAGAGAACTGGGTGCATGTACTGTACAAGAACCCATTAAATTTGCATATAAATTGCGTCTGGCTGCAGCTCATTCGCCATCACACACACACAGGCACACATACAAAAAAAAAATAAAATATTCCATCTAAAAACTAAAAAAAAAGCTTGGGCTGCCGCCACCACAGTTAATTCTCTGCATGAAACCAGAATCACAATTTTACCCATTCCAATTCCAAATGAATTTATACATTATATGCTTACAAAGCAATACATTTTTAAATAAGTAATGCATATAAAGAATGCAATCAACTAAACTATACATGGTAATCTCGTTCATTAGATTTCACGCTCTATTTAATGCACGTATAGGAGGTTAGAGTTTTAAAAGCTTTAGAAAAATCATAAATTTCCACGGTATAATTTGATAATATGTATGTAGTTTCCCAACCACCATCGCACTCACACTCGCTTTGATTGTATCACGATGAAATTTTATAGTATAAAATAGTTAACTGATTAAGTATACAAATTTCAATAATAAACAGCTACTTTTTGTTTTTTTTTCACTTCCCATTGGAAGTTATTGTAATTGGTCTGATTTGTCGTTTCGAAAATTTTCACATATCTCGACGTTTCGAGATTTCAAGAATCCAAATCCATTGATTTTAGAGAGATGCTTGAGTACGTACGTTCATGATCCATTCTTTCGTTCACCGTATCTCAAGAACGAATAGAGATATTGGCGCAAAATTTTAAACGATTTAATAAGATGTTAAAGAATTTTTGTTAGATTAAAAATTCTTAAACATCGTGCTAAATCGTTTAAAATTTTGCGCCATTCACTTCAAATGAATTTTATTTAACAGGTAATAATGTCAAAAAGTGCAAAAAGGAGTTTCAAAAAAATTCAATTGGCTGTTACCTTACTATAGCAATTTAAAAAAAAAAAAGTTGTAAAATGTCATTCGTTTCGAATATCTCGAGAACAAGAAATGCCAATAACTTCGGCTCAGTTTTCTTTTACACATAATACTTAATGAAGAATTGTAAACAATTTTAAAACAATCACCGGATAATTTTTTTTATCAAAAAATATGCAAACATTTTGTAGAAAATCGTTTTTCGGCTTGAGAACAAACAATGATATTGACTTCGAGCTAATTTTATTCTATACACGATTTCATATGTGATTACTGGTATGATTTAAAAAAAATAAAGTTACAGTTTTAAAGCAAACAAAACTTACAAAAAAAATACTAAAAATTGTTGAAAAACGTATTTGGGCTCGAATATTTTGAGAAAAAATAATGATTTCGAAGCCAGACAAATTTTATTCTACACACAATCAATAATTGATAAAATTTGTAGAAATATTCAATTGATAGTTTTTTTTTCAAGCAAAAAAATTGTAAAGCAAAACTACTAAAAAATTATTCAAAAATGTGTTTCGACTCAAATATCTCGAAAACAAACAATGTTTTTAACTCTGCGATAATTTTATTTTATACATAATGCTGAAAATGAGAATTGATGGGGTTTATAAAAAAATCAATTGACGGTTAAAAAAAAAGAAATAGTAATAATAATAAAAATATATCGAAAATATTTTACCGCACGTAAATTTTGAGAATTCAAATAGTGATATTGACTTGAGGCTAATTTCATTCTATACACGATGCCATATTAAATTACTGATATGATTTTAAAAAAATACGAGTAGTTTTTTTTTAAACAAATCAATGAATCCTGTTCATTAAATCAATGAACACCGTTCATTAAATCAATGAACACCGTTAATTAAATCAATGAACACCGTTCATTAAATCAATGAACACCGTTCATTAAATCAATGAACACATATACCCAGATGAAAGCCAAGCACCAATTAAGTTGACAGCTGAGTTGACAACAAAATTGAATCGTGCATATGAGCTATGAAGCCTAACATTTTATTTGCATTTAAAGACCCCTTAACCCTGAATTGAACATCTTAGCATTAGAACTAAATTTATAAGTTTATTCAAGAAGTTCAAGTATATTGGCACCTTTACATATTTTAGGTTCAAAAATCGCATTGGCTTAGACGTAGGTCAAGTTCAAAAATCGCATTGTTATAATTTTATCAAAGAGGTTCAAGCATAAGTCCCTATCCATATTCTATATAGGTTCAACAATCTAATTGATTAAGAATGAAGTCAAGTTTTGTCACACAATTTTTGTAGCCTGACATATTCTATCTTCATTTTAAGTGCTTACAGCCCTATTAATAAAAATACACCATCCGCTCGTAAATACACGTTTAACCTAACACGTGGATAGTGGACTTATCAGTTTGATAAAGTAAAATTTTAATAAACTTATTCTGTCTTCATTTTATCGGTTCACTGAATAACACCGAAAAGTAGGCTGCACTTCCCTCAATTGTACTAAATATTCAAGTACTTCTTTCATTTGTGAAAGCTAACTGTCATATCAGTCAGCTTTGAATTGAATTGTGAACAGTAAAGTTATCCGCTCGTTGAATACCAAAATTGGTGAGATAAGTTATCCGCTCATTATAAAATATCATTTAAGGCTAATACACTATTATTATGAAGAATTATAAGTTAAAACATGTTTTAGTGTTGTTTCATATCTTTTTGGTGATTATTAATAGGGCTGTATGTGTATATGGTGGCAAATCAATCGTCCTAGACCAAGGAAGAAAACGTAAACAAAATCTCATAAATCTTCTTTGAACATACTCTATTCTGTTGACATGAACCGCGTAATATGGGGCCAATACAATGGGAACGTATTCCAGAATAGACCTAACAAATGAAACATACAGAATTTTAAGGACATAAGGATCACGAAAGTCACTAGCAAACCTTTTAATGAAACCAAACATCTTATTAGCTATAATCCAAAAACACCGAGTTTAGTAAAACTTGACAGACTACATAATTGTGACGTGTTCAACAAATAATGACATTGTGTTTGCGTTTTAAAACGCATGATTTTACACTAATTGTCAATATTTAAAGACAGACGATTAGTATTGCACCATTCCCAGAATTTTTGAAGATCTTCCTGTAAAAGTTCACAGTCAACTATTGAGTCAATTTTTCGAAATATTTTCCGTCATTGGCATAAATTAAAGACATAGAAAACAGAAGTAAGACCGTTGAAATATAAGACAAACAATAAAGGACCAAGGTGACTACCTTGTGGTACACCCGAATTTACTTTAAACCATTTGGAACGTTCATTTTTAAAAATAACACATATATAATCTATTTTTGAGATACGAAGAAATCCATAAAATAAAGTGAAAGTGCTTAGTTTCATAAGTAATATTTCATGATTAAGTTTGTCGATAGCTTTACTGAAATCAGTAAAAACACAATCTTCTTGCTTATACTTTTCAAAGGCATCTAAGCAGAACGTTGTAAATTGTAGTAAATTTGTGACCGTAGATTTCTTTTAACAAAACCATGCTGGTTTTCACATATAACAGAGGTACAATGAAACGACAGAACATCACAGATAATGGATTCGAACAATTTATGAATGACAGCAAGCTTAGCAATAGGCCTGTAGTTTGTTACTAAATTTCTTGGACCTTTCTTGTGAATGGGAATAAGAAATGCATTTTTCCAAATAGCGGGAAACCTAGAACTACTAATTGACTTGTTGAAAAGCACAAACAACGGGTATGACATATATATATTGCACATTTTTTCAAAATAAAAGACGGCAGGCCATCAGGGTCGGGACTAAAACACTCGTCTAACTTTTCGATATAGTCAAGAATAGTTGCTTCAGAAATTGCAAAATTAATCGACTTAAGGTGTGAGAACTCATCAATTGAATAAATTATATTTGAGTCATTTGTAGAAGCGTTTTCAAAGGCACCATGGAAGAATTCGGCAAACATGTTGGATATAACCTCTGGGGAATGGCTATAGTTGAATTATTATAAATCATATGTGGTGGGTAACCGTCAGATATTCTTTTACAATTAACATAATTAAAGAAGTTACGTGGATTAGATTTTAGTTATTTTCTGTTTTAGATATAAAGCTCGTATAGAGAAAGTTAGAGTAGCTTATAAATTCATCCCTTAAATGAATGTAACCATTACGGGCTTCATCAGTTCGTGTTGGATTGAATCTTATCCAAGCCTTGTTTCTTTTGTTTTTAAGCGTTTTTATATGCAGATCGAACCATGGCGGGCTGCTATTAAACACACGTTTTTTGCGCAAAGGGACAGTTTCTAAAAAGCAGAAAAATAATATTTCATAAAAATGTACAATCATTTCGTCAAAATTAACATTAAAGAATACAGAATCCCAGTTAATGTCATTAAGTAAATTAAACAATTGAGTAAAATTACATTTTTTAAAATTGAATTCATACTGATCCTTAAAAATATTAGATGAATGATAGACACTTAAGCTGAGAGAAATAGATAATGCAGGATGGTGGCGATCTTCTTCTACAAGTTTTGTGTCACTCAATAATACTGTAGCATCAGAGTTGGAGACATGAGAGAAATATATAAGGTCCAAAGTTTTGCCAAATTGGTTACTAACTCCGTTTAATTGATCAAGACTAAAAGATGCTATTCCGTCGATAACGAGAAACTCATTGTTGTTCGAAGCGTCGACAGGTAGAAAGGCATCACAGTGAGTAGATTTTGCCCATTTCAGGTGAGGTAGATTAAAATCTCCGATTATTAATAATTCATCTGCATCATCAATTTGTTCATGAATAGTCTCCAAGCAGTTCTTAGAATTAATTTTTGGTTCTTAAAATTCGAATTTTCAAATCTATGTAAATAATGCATTATGATTGTAGATATAGAAGGATTTATTTTCGTAGTAAATTGATGCGCGAAATGAATTGTTTCTCTAACATTTCCTTACAAACAATATACGTAGATCAGCTGAATGACTTCCAAACAAATATTTCCTCTTCTTTTATTTACCTACAACCTATACGAGCATCTATAAAACAAAAACTCAAATTTGAATGTTAAGTTTTTTTTTTTAACATCACGTAGAATAGTTCTTTGAAAAGTAAATTCAGCTACAGCCAGTATATACGAGTATATGATGACGAAACCAGCAATTTTATTTCCAATTTCACAGTTAGGAGATTCCTATTGACAATATATTTTATCAAACATCGAATCGAAAGCCTATATACACTACATCACTCTCATATGGTTTATCTTCAAACTTGAAAATTCAGTCACGTTTTACTGTAATGCGACACGATCTTATTGATAATGACACTAAAAGGGCATACACTCTTATATTATTTCGATTGCGAAACTATTTTATTAGGAGGAAGATTTAGGTAGATATATGTATATGTATTAAGCCTATATGCACGTTCGCTTGTTAGCTATTTCGGATAATTTTTGGCTGGACTCTTTATATATTGTAAAGGATGTGGTGGCTACTTAAAACATCCGATATCTGATGACATCAATTGGCTTTAAGATGTTTTGTTTGTTTTTTTTTTTTTTATGAAAAATAACAGCACCTGAAACATCTTTAATTTATTCAATGTTATTAAGAAGGATGCAACAAATACTTATAGAAGAAGCAGTGCTGTGTAAAACTTTTGCGTTAAGTTGTCAACGATTGACCTTCCCAGCAACGGCATATCAATTAATATTATCCACAATTAATAGGAAAAAACCCTCCCAATCTAAATGAAGAAATTAAATATTCATACATTAATTTTACTTTTTAAGATTGACGATGATTTGGTACTATTTAACTTATAAATACATTCAGAGATGAACACTGATGTTTACCTTTTATAATTTACTGTGAGTCATGGGTAATCAAACATTTTCTTTTAAATAAATTTTCTAAATTCTTATTTATTAAAGGTGGCACTATATGTCCAGTGTGGAACTGAGTTTCATTCAACATATAAACTTCTTCAGAAAGCTCGTTTCCTGTAGCCAAAGCATTCTGCAGTTTCACAGGCCAAATTGGTTGAGGTAGTCTTCCACGTTTATCGGGGGAGAATTTAAAGATTGTCTGGGATGGGGTATTGATGTTTATCCGCAGCATCCTCAGTCATCGGAATAATACTGTTTTTACAATTTCATGACAATACCATCCCAATTTAAAGGATCGACTTCGAAGATATATTGTAAAATTTAGCTATTAGGGTAAAATAGGGAAAAAACGAAAAAATATTAACCGATTTTAAATTTTCTTTCTCAGCAATCTCAGTTATATGCACGGGATTCCACAGCGAAATTTCTCAGTTTTGTTGGAAAACAAAAAATTGGATTTAAAATTTTGCTATTTATAGGGCGAAATGGGGTAAAACCCAAAAAAAGAAATCCGACTTTAAAAAATCTTTGTGTTTGAAAAGCTGTAAATCCAGAAGATCAATAAGAGAAAATACGGGCGAAATCAACTTAAAAATTTCTACGTTACCGATTTATATAATTTCGTCTAAAACCTCCAAATGCGACTCTAAAGTATTTAATTTACAAATCATACTTTTTCAAAAAATTAGGTTGGAAATTATTAAAATTTTAACACATCTACATTGAGTTATGGAACGGAAATTGTAAGTGTAATTGTAATTGTTGGCCAGTAGCTTTCATTGAAACTCATCATTGAAAATTTTAATTTTCAGTTTTGAGGCCCTAAAAAAGCGATATCAAAATAAATGCCAATAAAAAGCTGATGACTCGATTATTATTTCTAGTCAAAAAAATATTTCATTTTGGCCCTACCTTTCACATAAAACGATTTCTAAGATTTCTGCGATAGGCTGGGCCAAAATGAAATATTTTTTTGACTACAAATAATAATTGAGTTATAAGCTTTTTATTTGCATTAAAATAATCACTGATTTCACTTTTTAAGTGCCTCAAAATTATCAATAAAAATGTTCAATGATGAGTTTCAATGAAAGCTATAACTGACCCCTTTACATAAAATGTTCTTATGAATTTCTAGTTTGGATTGTGGAAATAAGTTTGTACTACAATTTACATTATAGATTGTTTAAAAATTTGATACCCTTTCTCCTTGCCTTGACTTGAAAAAGTATACACAAAATATCAGTACCGTGGCATGTCCCATCCTTATTTTTCCAATTAAATCTACTATTTTCTATTAAAATATATCGTTGAATAAAAATGTTGTTTTCAGAGAAGTTTGAGTTCAATAGTTGCTTGATTAAATTTTGACAATATCAAATCAAAATATTTGCTCTCGAATTAAATAATAATAATTGAATGGTGTCCCCGGTTTTTATTTTATTTTTGAATTCGAAAGATTTCTCGCTGAACCGCCATTTTGTTTTAAGTTTAATGGCATTTGTGTGGTACCGTTTGAAAGAGGCACTATTTTTTTCTTGTTAACAAAAGTCAATTTATTTTACTAACGTAATTTTGCTGTAAGAGTGAAGTGTTTTTATTCTAAAATCGTGTGTCACAAAATTACCTATCAGTACCTTGGCAGTGTTATCCAACCGTTTTGGCATGAGTTTATATTAAATCCTAAATGTCAGTACTTGGGTGTCAGTACCATGGTATATTTATTTATAATGAATTTAAATTAAATGATTTCAAGCAATTTTGTCAAAAATCTTGTTATTTTTTTTATTAAAAATGGTACCATTACTTCGGACAAAACTTATAAGTAAAGACTCCAACCTAAAAAAACAGATTTCAAAAACTAAAAATCGTCGAAACGTAAGAGAGAATTTAGAATCCGAAAATAAAAAATCAGTGTCAGCTGCACCATGTCTTCGAAATTTAATTAGTACCTACTTTTTATGATATTTTTTGTTCCTTAAAAGTTGTAGTATTTTACTCTTTATTTAATACCATGTCTATATCAAGACAAATAAAATAAAAAAAATGAATTTTGAATGATTTTTAGTTTTAGCAAAATTTTTATTTTATTATATTTAGATACAGGGTGATTTGGGGTGACAATGACAATATAATATATTTGTAAATATTGTCATTTCATTTTAAGAATGGCTAAATGACCAGCCAGCTATTATAAAATATACATAACACATACTCATTAATATTAGATATTTAAACGGAAAAGCAGCATATCGGAACATTTTGATTTCAACATTAATATATTGCTTCCGACAAATAATCCCGCCGGGCGTATTGCTCATTGGAATCGATTGGATTATAGGAACAAAAATTGTAGGTCCCTCGATTCCAGGTAATTAACAATAAGCACGTTGGAATTTTTGAGAGTTATAAGTCATCAATGACCTATGGTTCTCCACGAGGGTTCAATCCACCAATTTATTTTACAAATACAAATCTTTAAAATGTATGTCACTTATTCGACGATTCATTTATAAGAAAGTAAAGATTGTAAAATAATATTTCCACAACACTGTATAAACAATGTAGGTAATAGGTATGTATATGTATAGATTGTACATACCAACAGGAGTCATCTGGCTGCTGGTAAGATATAAAAAACTTAACTTATCCTTTTTTCCCCCCTTAATTATAACAAAAAGCTGCTGTGTGGTGAGAAAATTAATTAACTAATGAAAGCCTCTTTGTATATTATTTGAATTTATATTTTTGTTCTAGCAATGTATCTTTTCGATTCACCGGATTTAATTTTCTGTATATATTCTTGATGATGGTCGAATATCAAGAGAAATTTTCCAAAACATAAAGAACACCAGACATAAGTATACATAAGCTATAATGGCTTATCATAGAATATCTTCTATTTCTATAAGGAAAATATTTTATTAAATTTATATGCCTCCGTGGTTTGAGAGTGCCATTATATAGATGTCATGTCATTTCTATCTTATACTGTATATTTAACAATTTTTTCTCAAAGCATAGACTTGACTTTCTGATTTATGATCAGAGCTTTCAAATTAAGTAAATTATCTCTGAATGCAAAGAGAATTAACTGGGGTCTTATATGAAATAATAAATGGTTGTTTATAATTTTCTTTTTTTTTTTATTTTTTCGAAGGAAAGCTTAGTCTTACCTTTCACTTTCCATCTTTCACTCCATACATCCCGATTAGAACTTAAATCCGAATACAATTAACATACATTGAATTTGTATAATTTATATCTGCGTTTAAGTTTTAATCTGGATGAAACGAGTGAATAACATGGCCTTTAATAGTGAAATATGTTTACCCTTAGAACATATCGATTGAATTATAACGCTATTTTTTCATTCGCGAGTTTTGCGGTGTTAAATTTGAGTTAATTTTGAAACACGATTTTATGTCAATAAACATCTCCAACTCACTCCGAATTAAAATCAAAAAATTTGATTAGTTAACCCAGGATTAACAGAGGATTAAGGGCTAGTATTACATAGGTGATTCATCAGCCCCCCACCGTGCCGGTCAAAAATTTTAACTAACTTTGGCCGATTAACTGAGGTTCAATCAGGGTTAAAGCGTAAGTAATTGGTTAATATTATACATATCTACTTGAACCAAGACCCACCGTTGAACGTCATTTAAGAAATTGGGGCTAAGAAAGATAAATATCGTCGAAAGTTCAAATAAATTCATCATTTTTATGGGAACGATACTCCCATCAAATTCAGTATTTCATAGAGAAATATAAAGAACTCACCACTTTGTTCATCAAAATACAAATTATCAAATAGAACTTTCATTCCAAGTATAGACGACTTTTTTATACCTTCTTTAATAATTTGTCAAGTAATCTTAAATCTTGTGACAACTTAAGGGTTTTTTTTTTTTGTAAGTTTCCCACCTTTATGAATCCATCTGAAAAAATAACCCTTTCAAAATCATAAATATTGTGTTAAAAATAAACGGAAGTGCATGCATTCGTCGCATAAGGCTGTACCCAGACACATTAACAATTTTTATTTTTTTTTATCGTAACTTGTCATCAAACATTCTTAACGTGTAAACTTTTTCCCTAACTTTTTCAATGGGACTTTACGACGACCAATTTATTCGTCTTTTCTTCTAGGTATAATATGCTTCTTTAGAGTTTAGATATGGGTTTTGAAAAGCCAACACAAATATCTTATGGCTGGCCACGCAAAAGTCTCATTACTCATATAGACAGAGTCCACCCTTATGTGGGAGGTGCGCATCGACAATGGGTGAAGTTTATTGGATCTTTATTGTAACAAAAAAGTATTTTTTTTTATTTTATTTATGTGGGTTTAAGGATTTCAGATATAAAGTTAGGAAAAATAAAAACAATAATGCTGATGTCAGGATATGTATTTTGCAACATTCAAATAAAGTGCATGATTTTAAAACAAGATTATTTTTTCTTATATTGTTATATGAAAACAAAAAAAATAAAATGCATGACGGACTTGCACGTATATTTGCTTTTATATTTCATGGCGCTAAGAATTTTGACTATAATGTATGTGGCCTTTACCACTTTTCTTAAATTTTAAACAGTTTTCAAAATTTTAATGTTCACAGTAAAAAACCAACAAATGTAGGCACCTAAATATATTTATTTGATTTTTTTTACTCTACATAGGGATTTTTTATTCAAATTTTCTCGAAAACTGCTATAAGAATTTTGATTAAACATCAAACTTTAAATACGTAAAACCATTGCAATAAATCTTGTGTGAAACACAGTTTAATTTAACATCGACAAATTTAATAATAACTATTAATTATAACTATTTACGTATGATACTAATACATTTGAGCTAAAATTATAATTTACCTATAGAAAATATATTCATATTCTTTAAAATTAATTATCATAAAATGAGCTTATTTCAATCATATACCATGATGGAATATTATGATACGGAAATCTAAAATAAAATGCTTTTTTATTGAACGAAAAACGAAAATAAATAATTTGAAAACTTGACTTGTTGGTTTTTAGAAATCCTTCCTCTATTTCAGTTTCGAAGGAAGAGCTGAAAAAAAATTATTAAAAGGTCTATATTGAACACTTTTTATTAAACACAAAAACAGAACAATTTTTACTTGGACCAAAAATAACGGTACCTTCCATACTTTTTATCATTTTTGAATAGTCTTATTTTTCTCAAAAACGGCTCAACATATTTTTCTGAAAAAAAAAAAATAAATTTCAATAGGTAAATGTTATCTTTTGGGGAACAAAAATATTTCAAAAAATTGTTATAAATGACACCTCCCGTAGAACCATTATTTTTTTATTTTTTTATGAAAACAGTTTAAGAAAATTTTAGAAATGATGTACCAAAATTTTGGAAAAATATTTTTTGGATTTTTAAAAAATATTTTCAAATTTTTTTTTTTGAAAAATCAAAATTTCGAAAACAATTTTTTCGATTTTTATCAAATTTATTCCTATTGGTTACTCTCATTTCGTCCAAAACCTAGTTCAAATTTATTTTTTTGCTTGAATTTTTATTCAAATTATTGGCAATAATTTCATTAGCTAGTAGAATTTTGTAACAACGTGAAATCGGCAATCTCAGTTCTATGCCAATTATTAGGTCACTTAAGAAATGTGTACAAAATTTGGGAAGTGATAAATAATTTCAACAGTTTTTGAATACGGCAGATGAAAAATAGAATGCTGTTGAATATGTTTCCCCCTTACGGAATTGAATTTTGGCATTGCCATCACATGAAGAAATTTCAGTTTAAAAATTTTTGCTTAGCGCAAAAAATAGCTCCTGATTGCAAAATAAAAATAAACTTCAGATGTTGTTATCTTTTCTTTGAAGCTGGGGAGATATTTGGTGCTAGCACATCTTTAAACGAGTCATCATTTTCGGCAATTTCAAGAATAGACTGATCAATTACTGCGAAATCTTTCTTTTATAGCATTTAAAAAAAAAAAACGTTTCAAATGATTGGAAATAAATGATATTTTGCGTAAATTTGCCGAAACGAAAAATACAACTTTTGTAATAACTTTTAAATATCGATGATCTCATGCAAGACTATACTAAGTCAACTTAGTACAGTTTTGAGTTATTTATGTCATTAAAACCGCCGCATCGACTCAAAAAAGAGTGTGCGTACTTATGTACACGCGCTAGAAGTAAAACTTCTTTCACGACAACAGGGCAAGTATTTTTCAAGTCCTACCACTCAGAGCACCCGATTTGAAACTCAGAACCGTTGCAAAATCGTGACGCTGAATTTTGTAATTCGTGACGGGAATTTGTATGTCGGTTTGACATGTCACTGACAGCTCCATAGACAAATTTTTTACCCCCATGCCGCAAAAGAAGTTTTACTTCAAAAACTTGAACCTCTCTCCTAAAAAATAGCATATTTGCACTTAGTATAGTTTTGCATGGGGCCATCGATATGTATAACTTTAAAAAAACATGAATGTGATATTGCTCATATATCAACAGTTTTAATAAAAATTAGCACCCTTATTACGGTTGTCAATTATCAATTATATCAATTAATAGTAAATAAATTTGGAAAATCGATAATAAAAAGACCCAATTAATACAACTTTTGAACATTGAGAATAATGTAGAACGTTGTGAATTACAAGAAAATTGATAATTATCACGGAATAGTTGAATAGATTTTTTATAAATTGAGTTTTTATGTACCAAATTTCAATATTTATCAACTACCGATTAATTATTGACAACCGTAATGGGGATGTAAATTTTTCTAGACTATATATTTTGACTTTCATTAAACAAAAATTTCAGCTCACCAAAAAAAACTTGGAGCTCACCCGCCCATAGATTAGGTTCTAGCTACGGCCGTGAAACTGCATTAAAATTAGAAAATTGTTAAGAATTATTAGCATGTTACGTCATCACATAAATTCATCATTGGGCTCTTTAAAATTATGCGCAATTAATATTTTTATACTACTCAGATTTTTAGCTATTGTAAATTTCACCTTTTAGCTGCCATCTTGGATTTGAGTTTTTATTAATTATCGGTTCCTGTTAGCCATACAACAAAGTTTTGTTTTTCGATATTATCTATTAATATTGAAAAAGTAACTGGCCAACGAAGTTAAAAAATTAAAATATAAGTTTAAGGGCCAGTTTTACAGTGAAGTAAGTGTCACTTAAGTGCCGAATATGGAAAACTAATTCCGAATTTCACAGTGTAAACTTATCGGAATAAGTGACACTTAAGTCTCCGATGTTGGCCACTTAAGTTCCACTTACTCAGGTAGTAAAACTCCGGCTTAAGTGCCAAAATGGTAAAATTAAGTGCCACTTATTTTGTTAAGTGTGCACTGTGAAACTGGCCCTAAGTGACCAATCAAACTACTATATTTTATCTAATTGATTTGTGATGTACAGGCCTTATGGGCGAGCTTTTTCAAAAGCAGTAGCGCCTAATGAACCCCCACGACACTGCGTTGGGAAAATTGAAACTAAAAAAAAGAGCAAGCCACTGACTTACGTTAAAGAAATGTTGTTGTAATTCTTCGCAAAAAGTCATACACCCCAACATGACCGTCGTATCCCACTGATGATGATTGATGGGATACTGTCAATACGATCGTGTGCTTAGTATCAACATCTCAACAGAGTTACCATTATTATTAATTGCAAGCAAAGAGCTTATTCAATGGATTTTATTAAGGAGCTTTTTGGATTTGAAGCTTTTGAGAACAAATTCAATGAAGTTGAGTATGTTGAGTGTTGTCGTATTGCTGTTCCACTTTTATTTTTTTCTGGAGAATCCGTTAAACTGCAGTTTTTTGTTGGCTTTTGGTCTTTTAGAAGAAAAAAGTTATTTCTGCGCAGTTTTTATATTATTCTTTCGAAAAGGTGTTTTTAAATAATAGTGAAGTGATATTGTGTTTAATTACGTATTAGTATTAGTGTAGTGATATTTATTGTGTTTTATGTTTAATAAAAAGTGAATTAATATAGTTTTAACTATAAGTATTGGTATACCCAGAAAAATAAAAATTGACCAACATTTTTCACGAAAAATTGATAAATTGAATTTTGTTTTCATTGTTTTTTAAATGGGCAGACGGTAACCATACGCGTTTTTCTCTCTCATTTGCAGCGATTTATAATGTTAACTACGGAAACCCTGTGAGAGCTTAAAATAGCGAGCTTTAATATGCAAGCCAATGCAACCAGAGTGAGAGGCAAACTACCTATCTTCCCTGTACTGCACAAATCAATTGGATAAAGTATATTAATCTTGAAGAAAGTATCATAGCACCGTGCATCGTAAGAAAAATATTGCCACGGTTTTGTAGCTAGGAAAAATATGAGTTAACCTGTGTTTTCATATTATGCTATGAATCAATAGGAAATCTATTGCGGGAGATAGTTGATCAGAAAGAAATTTAATTTTTGTATGGGCATTATAGAAACTGAGATAATTAATTCAAAGTTTCATAATTTAAAAAAAATCAGTTTTATATGCTCCCTTTCGAATGATTGAACAAAATTTAGTGTTGGTATAAACACATAAAATTTTCATAAATGCACTTGAATATAAGGTTTTTGACAGCTAATTGTGAAAAAGTACCATTTGTCAAACTGAAATGTTTGCTATCAAAAATATGGATCTTATTTGTTTTCGTTTTGCGTTTTGTTTTAAAATAAAGTTAGAGGAAATTTCAATTTTTTTTTAATGTGTTAATTTTTAAAAGGTTTTTGTTTTATCTATCATGACTGCGTCAAGTGATGAAATCATATGGAATTTAACAAAAAATTGCAGATTTCGTTCATATTTCCTTCCATATATTGACCAATTGAGAAGCTGGAAACTGAAAAGATAATATCGCTTGGAAATTATAACTTTTCATGATAAGCCGATGAATTCTTGAAAAATTTACCTTTGGCAAAATGGCTGAAATTAAGAGACGTTAATGTGAAAGCAAGTCATTGAGTTGTTACAAAATGTAGCAGATAACTTTACAAATATTAAAAGAGGTATATTTTTAAAGAACACCATATTTTACTAATCTACGGGCTCCGCCACGTAGTCATGGAGCGAGAAGCGACACATTTGAGAGAGTATCAGAACCATACACAGTGGGACACTTTGTATATGGTAGAGCGCAAAAATTTCATAAAAAGTGAACCACATGAAACATGAATGCGGAATGAGAAATCAACACAATTAAATTCTACAAATTGTGATGCCCACTTTGTTAAAAATTTACCTACACATAATAATAATAATAACCTTATAGATAATGCTTTTTTTAAGAAAACCACTTACACAAAATTTACGCCTATGTTTTGGGCATTTGTGTACTTTTTTTAACTTTTGGTCGATAAAATCTGAACCACCTAAACGATTTTAATGAAATGTTCAGACATAATGATAAAGGACAGTAAAAGAATGATCTCATACGAAAGTTTATCTAACGCTAGCCCTTTTGGGATTCTATGTTCATTATAAGTATATCTTTTAACATTAACGTAACATTTTTGGTAAGCTCACGTACAATTTCCAATATATTTACTTTGAACCTCTAGATAAAGATTTTTACTTATAAGTTAAACGTCCCAAATTCTTGGTGAACCCTGATTCTCTGGCTTAATGACGCAACAGCTAGTAGAGAATCAAGGACTATATCAACACTTTCTGTATCAATATTATTTTTCGGTGGAAATAGGAAACCAACAGTTTTCTGTTGAATTTAAACGGCTAAGATGGTACACACTTTATCATGACAAGATATAGGTACTTTTTGAGGATTTTGTCAATGTCTCAAAAGAGGCCCCTGATAAAAATATTTGTTTTATTTTAGTTGGTATAGGCTGGGATTCAATTCCCAGACCATCAGGATGACTTACTTACAACTACGCCAAGGGGTACTACAGTATACCCATCAATATAAAACAATAAGCTTGAATAATGTTGTCACTGTTCATCTTCGCTGTAACTGACTGAACAAAATGGTGAAGTTATAGCTCGTAGCACTGTAAAAGTTAAAAGGTACGGAAATAGTCCACATCGTTACGAAGCTGTTACCGTATCAAAAAGTGCACGGTAAAGTAAAAATTAATCAAACTTCAACTTAGCTTTATTTAGTTCAGCCAATAAATTCAAATTCTAAATAAATAAAATAACTAAACACTGTTTCTCCCAAGAAAACATATAAATTCATATCTAAATAAAGATTTCATGTATTCAAAATAAATCGTTTTAATAGTTCCTATATACCCACATGAAAATGAACCTTTTAAATTATTCAGACACTAACTTGTCGTAGGGATCCAGTATTAATAGTTAAAGACTTTAATTACTATAGACACATGAAGAGTGAATGAATAAACACAATGAATTAACAATAATCTGATTTTTGTGAATGGTAGGGAAGGTAGTGAGTATAACCAATGCAATATCAAACATTTAGCCGATGAAATCAGTTTAGTCTTAAAAATTGAAATGTTCGAATTAGACAGCAATAAATCTTTTGATCATATTTGGCGCATCTGGCGTCTGACTGGCATATTTCCACCAAAAAACAACTACAAATGGTTTTATAATATTTATGGAATTATTGTTAATATAATTGCTGGTCTTCTATCGCCAATTGCATCGTTTTTCAATGTGTTCTTCATTTTTGACATTGCTTTTATAATTCGAGCATTGCAAGTCAGTCTCTATCTGTTCACCTTGAGTGTTAAGCAATTTATGATCTACATCGGAATGTCTAAATTAGAAGCAATCGAGGTTTATCTAAGACAACTTGATGAACGAGCTTGTGTTAATAAGCATGAATTTAAATACTTAAAAAAAATTGTCAAACAATGCCGATACATTGCTGTGACAATACAAGTAATATTTGTGCTGTCTTTTTTGCCATATTCGTTGTCAAGTTTCATCAAGAAGAAGCCTTTTTTCGATGGATGGTTATCGTACTATTACAGCACTTCAAATTCACATTATATGCTTGCGTTTGCAATTCAATTCTTTCCAATTATATTTCAAGTGATTCAAAATACTGCAAATGACGCATTTTCACCAGTGAGCATTAATTTACTAAATGGACAAATTCGTGTTCTTTGTATGAGAGTTGCACGTATTGGAAATGATAATAGCAAGTCACTTGATGAAAATTACGCAGAGTTGAAGTCTTGTATAAATGATCACCGGAATGTTATAAGGTTATTTATTTTGGTAGAATTTTTGTTGTCAAGTTCTAAGGCCGGAAGATTCAGACACCTTTGTTGCAACATTGAAACCGCTTTAAATTTCAAATATCCTTTCAAACCAAGCTACAAAATCCTTATAATTACTTAAACGATTTCTACTGTCTGACAAATCGAGCTTTAGAATTTGTTGAATAAGAGGAAAAAACAATTTAAAAATAGAACAATCTTTATTTCTACAGCTTATTTAACACCATTAAGCCAACAATCTCACAAACTGTCCTTATTCAACTTATAATAACTGGAGCTGTATTATGCTTGACGGTTTTCAATTTTCTTAAATTCAATCATGGATCAATAAGTCAACTGGTGTCTACAATTTTCGATATGCTTGCCATATTGGTTGTATCTTTTCCTGTGTGCTATTTTGGAAATTCACTTATGGTAGAAACTACACGCTTAACCACTGCCATTTATAATTGCAACTGGATGGATCAGACATTGAAATTTCAAAAGACTCTTATAATATTTATGCAACGGTCACAAAAAGAAAATATTATACATGCTGGAGGTCTTATAACAATTAATTTACAAACATTTATCGCTGTAATTTATTTTACATTTTTTATATACAAAGATTTATTAATAATGATTTCTTCTTCTATTTTCTTATATAGATTATTCGTCTTTCATTTTCAATGTTTACTGTGCTTAGTCAATTGTCTGAGGGAGTTATTGAAAATAATTAGACAGCTAAACTAGATTAAGCAATCAGTACAAGGAAATTAGCAATAATGGAGGGCTAAATCTAACTACACACACACAAAACATTGCAGAAGCTATTTACATTTACATTGTGAAATCTCAAGACATCTTGTCGTAGTCTTCTGCTTTTTACAATATCACGTTTTAAAAATTGCTGACCCTACTGCTTGCTAGACTCACCGAAGTAGATATCACGGGACTTCATCTTTCGAATGCCCTCTTCATCCCGTAACACTTCCTGGATGGCTGCTTCATCAACCGTCTACGTTTTACAAATCCAGATTCACCAATAATTGTGTGTCTGCAGATGGTGTTCTTAAAGTCTGAACATTTCATGTGCAAATACGAAAAGTTATAATTTTTATTTTTTAAAGACAACAAAAATGAGAAATTTCAAAAAAATTTTTGTCGCATTTGATTAACATTGAAAAATAAATAAATATCGGGTTTTTCAATAAGAGCGCTACAAAAGTTTTTTTTTAAATAAAACAAAAACGGTTTTGGATATCAATAAAATTCTTTATTCCTGTGAAAGTACGTTCGATGCCATTATGTATGGAACTCGATTTCTTTTGCATGGCCACCACGGGCACGCTTGCAGAAGTCCAGACGCTGAACCTAATTTTCGAGGGTTTTCAAGCATAAATCGGCCGATACTGCTGCAATTTCACGTTCGATATAAGTACGAAGTTCATCAATCGTCGCTGGCTTGTTGGCATAGACCATAGACTTGACGTAGCCCCACAGGAAATAGTCAAACGGCGTCAAATCGCACGACCGAGGCGGCCAAGCGACTGGACCATTTCGTGAGATAACACGTTCTCCAAACTTGGTTTCCAATAAATTGATTTTGAAATTCGCTGTGTGGCTTGTGGCGCCGTCCTGTTGGAACCACATGTCCTCCAAGTCCATATCATCCAATTGGGGCCAAAAATATTCGGTTATCATTGAACAGTAGCGATCCCCATTCACAGTAACGTGCCGGTCTTGATCATCACGGAAAAAGTACGGCCCAATGACGCCTGCGCCGCAGGCCCATAAACCACACCAAACCGTAATTTTTTCGGCATGCAATGATGACTCATGGAGTACGTGTGGATTGCTGCCTGACCAATACCGCATATTTTGTTTATTAACGAAGCCATTCAGCCAGAAATGAGCTTCATCGCTCATTGGACGTAGCGCTCTTAACGTTGAGGCCACTGACTCCGAATTTCGGTAGAAAATTTTAATAATTTCGACTCGTTTTTGGCTCGTATATCTTTCCATCAAGAAAAGGCAAACCTTACTGAAGAGAAATGTCAAAAGAGCGGCAAGAAATATGGTGTCGTTTGCTGTCCCTGTTGCTCTACTTTTGTAAACCCTGTTGAAAAACCCTTTACAATCGAAATGGTAAGCAAATCAAAGCACTAATAGAATAGAGCTTTTGGTTTACAGGCGCGGATACAGTTCGAATTGAAAAGACCTTTCTTTTGATCATAGTCTCATAGACTGTGTCAACGCATAAATTGAAGTTCACCTGAGCAATATTGTTTACCTCCTTGCTTTATTCCCTACTCGCCTTAAAAATAATAGCAGCCAGTGACAAAACTACTCTTGTTAAAGAGGTCTTAATGGCTGTTTTACAATGCCGCGTTGGGCGGCGCGTTGACAGATTTTTCTGTCAACGCAAAAGTTCAGATATAGGAAAATTCTGTTTAGTGTTTACAATGGCGCGTTGTGCATAAACTTCACGATTTGACAACCATTAGCAAGTACACAAACCAACGTAACGTGAGGAATCTCAACGCAAAAGTTGAAAAAAATCCAAATTTCGCGAGCGGTTTGACATTTCCATTTACTGCAGTTATCATGTAGTCTCCTGTGAATTTTGCCTTAAAAAAAAAATTGAATTTGGTTTCTCGAGGTAAAAAAATAGTTTGTTCTACAAATTTATAAAGTTATCTTCAAATTATAAAAAAAAAAACAAACAAACGCAATAATTCAAAGGATTGTGGAGACATCCTTGTTATTTTGAAAAAATGTTCAGGGTCTTTTTCTTCCATTTCATCAAAATTTAAGGCAAAGAATCCCTCTTTATTCCTTCTGAGATTCAGCTCGCAAACCCACCAACGCCGTCTTGGTGTTTCGGTTTCCTCTTCACACAATGAAACAGAACAGCAGCGAATGCCACTTTGGCAACTAATTCTATAGTCGAAAAAAAGGTTATCGTTCAATTTAAATTCAAAAAACCATTTAACAAAATATTTAAATTAATTTTCAGAATGACACTTCAATTGGTTTTAGCCAGCTGATACTCGCAGAATCACCTGTCACCTCGACGCGTCCGTAAAGCTTGTGAAACGTAACGTACGCATCGCGAACTCGAACGCGTCATTGGAAATCAGCCATAATTTCTTAAAAAATGGAAGAAATACATTTTTTTTTCTGGCTCAAAGAACTTATTTTACTTTGCTTTCAGTCCAGAATGTACCACTGCCTTAACAATTAAACTTTTAGGCATGCCGTTCCGTTTCTCCAGAAGTTAATGATGCTATTCTGTATATTTGTGCACACCATTTAAGGTTTAAGGAGGGGTTTTCCTCTGCTGTGAACTCTATCAATCTAAAAGTTAATACGCTCGAAGTCTTCCAGCCGTCTCAAACTTTGTATTTTCTATTTGTTGACCAGGGGCCTATTTCACAAAACACTTTTTACTTTGCAAAAAAATAATTAACTGCAAATTAAAAGTGCAAAGGGTGACGTGAAATAAGGCCCAACGAAATAGGACCAAATCTCAAATTTGGCCTTCTTTTGTTTTGGAAATGGAAATAAGGCCAAATTCGAGTTGTAAATAAAGCCAAATATTTTTGTCAAACACTTTAACTACACCCGACCTCGCACCTGCCCCAAATCCTATAGTGTACCGGGTGTCCAAGCAGAGGGGTTGCATACCTCACTATGTTTATATGCCGTAATGCTGGGTGATGGATCATAGTTCTGCACATTTTTGGAAAGAAAAAAAAAATCATAAAAACGAAATAAAGCCAAACTGGCCTTATTTCGTTTTCAAAAGCGAAATAAAGCCAAATCCAAAATTTGACGTTATATATATGCATTTTTAAAATGAAACTAGGACAAATTTGGTTTTATTTCGTTGAGCCTTATTTCACGTCACCTTTCACAAAATTTCCAAAGTGAAAAGAAATTTCAATTTTTCATACCATTTTTTAAAAGTGAAAAGAAAAAGTGTTTCATCAGTTTTCAATAGAACTTTGCATTTGAATTCGTATTTTGCAAAATAAAACTTAGATTATATCAATTTAAATCAATTAAGCTACGAGTATATGTAGCTGGTAAGCAATGTTAATGCGTTGACTCCTTAAGGTTGCGTCACCAAAAATATCATAAATATATTGTCAATGCATGACATGATGGCATAAGTGACACAAGTCGTTCAATATTGTCCCAAAATGCATTGACGTGTTATCTGTGCCAACGCGTTTTTAATCCTTTGTCGTAAACGCGTGGACATATTGAACTAGGACGATCACACAACTTGACCACATTCGAACACAAATCAACCATTTTTACGTTAACAATCACAATATGTAAAAATATTCAATTGGTCATGCTATAAACTCCCAAATTCCGCTGAAGGATGCCTAAACGATGTTGATCGAAATCGAAATTCAAAGATTACATTTTATGCTTAGAGCTTTTGGATGACATTTGGATCGAAATATACTTATGTACGTCAAGATATAGTTTATTGCCTATCTGTCAAACTATAAACTGCCAAATTTTATTGAAGGATGACTGCGATGTCGATGGAATAAAAAACCTCTAAAACAGCAGACATTTTTGAAATTGAGGTGGAGGTTAGGTTGACCCAAAAAAATTCTGTCAATGTGTCCTTAGGGTGATTACACGGTCACACAAAATAAAATCAACGCATAAACCTTAAAATTCATGTTTTTGGTAATTTTGTTGTTAACTATTATTTATTTCTTCATTTTCAAAAAATTCTTTAAACGGTTTATTTTTTTTAAATTATTTTTTGACAACTTTTCACAAACTAACCCTTAATAGCAAATAAAAATTTTTTTTTGCATATTACTGAAAAGCTTTTCAAAATTCTAATTTGCAAAGTTTATTTGTTTGGTGAAACAAAAAGAAAAAAATACTTTGCAAACTAACAAAACTTTTCACTTTGCAGAAAAGAACTTTACAAATTTGCGTTTGGTGAAAGGTATTTTGCAAAGCAGAAAACTTTTTATTTCAATAATTATCTCTTTGCAAATTTTTGTTTAGTAAACCAAAATTAGCAAAGAAAAAGTAAAAAGTTACAAAGTGAAAAGTGTTTGGTGAAATAGGTCCCAGATAAACGTTTCTGTATAGATAGTTGAGCTCGTCAACAACGGAGTTGCTTATTCTGCACTCTGCACTCCGCACTCCAGTTCAACATTCACCTTTGCTGGGTGCCGGGTCATATGGACATACCAGGCAATTGTAAAGCAGAAGAATTCACCAAAAATGGAACTATACTAGCTATAATGTCAAATCGGACCAATATTGGTATACCCATCGCTGCTTGTAAGTTCATGCTAAAGCAGGATGCAATAGATGAAACAAATCTGAACATGTCAGAACACAAAACAGATCTGGCCTGTGCTGGATCTGAAGCGCTCCAGTAACTTAATATCTCTTAGCAGATTGCACATTACCTCCGTCATAGGTGTCATTACTGGACACTGTCTAATAGGCAGCAACGAAGCTTGGAGTATTTTCTAACGACTTCTGCAGAAGTTGTTTGGACGAAGAAGAGGAAGAATCGATTCTTCACCTTCTCTGTACATGTCCTGCTCTCTCTCAAAGACTCCATCTAGATGAATTCTACTGCAATGATCCTAATGATCTGGCAAGTCATGACATTAGTAGTTTCGCGCGCTTCGGAAGAGGTTCTAAATGGTTCAACGAGTAAAAAGAAAGCTTCCTAGATTCCTGTGGTATCACAATGGGCCAACCCCCTGGTCTAAGTGTGTCTAGCGTTTCTGCTGACAACCACATAAACCTAACCTAATAACTTGTTGCTGGTTGAAAACTAGGACCGACGGATTCTTCGAGAAATTCTAATCAAAAATAGTTCTGAACAAAGTAATAGAAGGTAGCTAATACTGTTTTGCTCAGTAACATGTCAATTCCTGTAGTTACTTCTTACTATTTTACTGTTGGATTTTTGAAATAAATAATTGTTATAAATAATGAGAAGTATCGATATTATCTAAGATTAGCTGTGGTATGTTTAACACCTTTTATTGAACTGCAAAAAACATCCGAACTGTTTTTAAAAGATAAAACCACTTCTGGATACTTAAATTTGTATAGGCTTTTATAAAGTATGTATGTTTAAGTTAAAAAAAATATTGTTTATATTTATAAATAAATAAATAAATAAATAAGTTAAAAAGAAGCTTCGACCCAAATTTCTGATTCTTCATTTAATTGAAGAAAAATGGCAATCAGAAAATCTTATGTTAAGTATTTTTAATGATTTTTTCTTAAAACAGCAAACAAATTAATAGTGTCAGAAAAAAAATTCTAGGGGCGGCAAAAATTGGATATACCCCGGGCGGCAATACCCACGCTACGCCACTAAGGGAGGTTTGCTGATACTACACATAATGATTTAAGTTGAACTTAATTTCTTAAGTATCACTTTATGACATGGAAAAAGTACCCCTTAAGAATTTAAGTTCAACTTAAATCGTTATGTGTAGTATCAGCAAACGGCCCTAAGTCATAGATTTGAATTCTTCTGGGCGACCAATAGAAAACAACATTAGGTGATTTCACCCAACACATCTTAAGAAAATAGTAGAAAGAAGTATAGGTGCCTATATGATATTCCTAATTATTAAACCTAATTTAAAACTAAGTATATTACATCATTTGGAACACGACAAATAATTTTTAGTTTCTATTTATTATTCATTTCGAAATACAATATAAATGTGTGTTCAAACTTAACTTTCTTTTTTTTTCAAAATCAAATTTTCAAAGTTTATCCTTCGTCGTCGTTCGACATCAGGTAAAATATTGTTAATATTGTAATGTTTACATTATACGATTCTCTCTCTCTCTCTGTTTCTGTCTCTCTGCATCTGTAGAACGAGAGGGTGATGGTTGACATTTTTGCTCTTAGCACAAATTCTTAATGGTAAAAACTCGAAGAAGGAAAAGTTAAAGTTTCTTTTTCTCCTGTCCACGGTCCCACGAACATTGTTCTAACTTATACTTCACTTTCTGTTTTTTTCTTTTTTTTTTGTCTCTTATCAAACAGTTACAAAGTTTCTGCTGAAAAGTTAAATTAAAAACTTTTTCTTCTCTGGAATGTTTCTTTGGTTTAGATAAAAAAGAAACTGTATTAAACCCCGAATGAGTGGTGGGGGGGGGTGTGTGAGATGATGTGACATGTGATGTTATCACTGCAGATGATACTCGTTGTGATGCATGGTGGAAAGATTATAACAACAAAAAAAATACGAAATTGAATTTACAATATATGCTCAATATTTGTATAATGGTCTTCAATCATTTCTTGAACATCTGTTAAATGTTCATAAGAACGGGGATTATAATCTTTCATAGGCTATTTGTTTTTCAATTTCAAAATATATAGAATTTAATAATAAAACATTAAACAAACGAAAAAAATAAGTTCAGAGCTGCTGCTAAAATTGCACTCTATCATCTTTAAAAAAAATAAAAATAAGCAAAAGAGTACGAAATACTATGGGGAACTTTAGAAGATGTTTTAAACGAACTAAATGTTCGAAAGCTCTAACACGAAAGGTTGTTGATATTCCTAGGATACAAGGCCTAAGTAAATATGCAGTCAGTGCCGAAGCAGCCAATTGGCATTCTTAGATAGAATATTTCATCCATCTAGCACGATAATGGACAAACTTTTCGCCTAATTTTCTGGTGCGTATGATAGCTCAACAAACTATTCAAAACATCTGATGGTTATGACCTGTTAAAGACCATATATCACATACTAATGATGATGATGAAACATACCCATCAAGAAAAATTAACCATGTCATTGTGAACAATTAAGGATCTCTGAACTGCCATCTTACAAAATATTTTAAAGACGAATATTTTATAAGGTTATTGATTTATTATAAATGTTATTTTCGGCGGATTACATAAAACTACAAAAATATTATTATTATTATTTATTGTATTATTCATACTTGAATGTCAGTTTATTAGACTTGACCATTCTTTATTCCGTCAATTTGATTGAATTTCTGAACAACAACAACAACTTAAAGGTGCTTCCACCAATGGTATATACGAATTAATTTATAATTCGTTTTAATTAATTATTTGGCTGGAGATATAGCTATTTCAAGTGGTGCCAAGCCCTATCATCAGTCTCCTTATTAGTGGTGCTGAGCTTTAATCCAATTTTACCCACGCATATCAGATTTGCTCAGTCTTAGAAGTCGTATGCACTACGTATTCCACTACTTTAGACCACTGACGTCAAAGGTCGAGAAGTGTATCGTTTGTTTATCAAATGCATTTGGAGCATCAGCATTTTTTCTAAGCGCCTTCAAGTATGCTGTCTTGTTCCGCCTCCATTTTTTTCCATACCTTATATACAAAAATATTAGTTTATGAAAAGGTTAACTGGTTTCCAATTACATGTAGATACCTACTGAAACGTATATGCAATGATTATCAGATTAGAGTGACATTCGAATTGAAGGTGATTTGGATTAGTCAGAAATTACTCTATAAATATCTCTAAAAATACCTACGTCTACTTCCTGACACATAAGTATAGGATAAATTCAAAATTACAGTATATATACGTATACCTATACTTAAGTGTAAATATCATTTAAACATAACCATGGTGGACTTAATATGCAAATGAAATTGATTCCAAAATCTACTTAGGACCTATATGTACCTATATACTGCCTGCATATATTTGAGTTATCGGATATAACATATAAGGGAAGGATTAACATAGCTTTCAACATATAATTTCGCACCAGTTAATATTCCTGGTTGTCCACTATCTGCTTATTGCCATAATATCACCGTGTATTAACTTAAATCAACAATAATTTGTTTTCTAATAACGAAATACCTAAATAACCCGATTGAACTGAACCCTATCGTGCGTCGTTTGGACAGATTAGAGGTAGTTCATTTAATAAACAAAATTTTGAACAGGAACCGAGGTTATCGACTATGGCCAAGGGCATTTAAATAATTTATGAAATTTGTAATTTATTAGAGGTGTAAATAATAATAACGGGTCATTCATTTCCTTGGTTTCAAGTTATCAATCAACCAATCAATAAATTTTTATCAATACTCTCATTTTTATACATTTCAAACATTTGCTTAAAGGCTTTCACTTTTCCTTTCACTTTGACAACGTTAATAGCACTGGCATTTGACAACTGTCAAACTCAACTGTCATTTGAAGTGTCATAATATTAGTTTAATGTTTTCCATTTACGATAATGGATCGCTAAGCAATCGAACAAAATTATTAAAACTTACTACAAAAGTGGTGATTCAAACGTAGTCACTTTTCGCGCATATTTCGAACAACATTTTTTTCAGCGATGAGGCACATTTCTCACTCGTTGGGTATGTAAACAAACAAAATTGCCACATATGGGGCTCAGAAAACCCACAAGTGATCGAAGAGGTGCCGTCCGTTGCATCCATACAAAGTGACTGTTTCATGCGCTCTATGGTCGAAAGGTGTCATTGGTCCGTATTTCTTTGAAGATGCCACCAATAGGTTGACGGTTACAGTTAATTCGGAGCGATATGGTCGAATGATAAACGATTTTCTTTGAATCGCAGTGTTACCGCAACCAAAATTATGTGTGAATCCCTCTGAATGAAAAAAAGAGTCCTTTTGAAAATAAATGAGTCCTTTTAAAAACTAAGTGCAAAACTTTTAAAAATGTCCGATTTTATAAGTATTATCAAAAATTTTTTGTTTTATAAAATATAAATTAAATACACTAATTTATTAATATACGTACAAAAATTGTAATAGAATACAATAAAGTTTTAAATATCATAAAAAAAACTTAACTTTCTTTAAGTTAAAATGATTGTGAAAAAATGTGTCCTTTTAAAAAAAAAATTTATCTTGGAATCCTCCGGGATACAATTGTATCTCAATGGAACTCTGCCGGCGATTGAAGATCATGACTTGGACGATATGTGTTTTCAACTAAACGGGGCAATAAGCCACACAACACGACCAGTTATGGCGCTATTGCGTGAGAAGTTTCCTGGTCGCGTAATTTCACACTTTGGCGACGTCAATTGGCCACCAAGATCATGCGATTTGACATCGTTAGATTTTTTTTCTCTAAAGCTACGCAAAAGATCGTGTTTACACGAATAATCCCCGATTAAAAACATTAAAAACGAACTTTACTAAAGTTATGGCCGAGATACCGCCCGAAATGTTCGAAAAAGTGGTTAAAAATTACCTCAAAACAATCACATGCTGCGAACCTTTCCAAGGCAGTCATTTGAATGATATTGTTTTTCACACTTAATGGTAAAGTCCAAACTTTATAATGAAATTAAATTTTCATCAAAAATGTATCGCTTTGTGTGTTTTATTAGCTTTACTTTCGAAACCGAAAAATGAATGACCCTGCTTATAATCGTTAGTGTTGTTATTACACATGGAGTTAATACAAGAACTTAAAGAAATACTTTCTTTTGATAAAAAATTGAAACAATTGAAACAATGTTTCGTACGCCAAGCGTGGTTGAGGTTCTCTTTAACTTGCATGCCCCTCACTGTGTTATCCCTCGGGGTAGCTTCATAAGTTTTGGGACTGAACCATACATAGGTGTCTTCTCAAAAATACTCAGTTATTTTTGTTTGTTCCCGCGAAAGCAGTCTCATCTACCTTCGACAAAGTCCATGCCTTTGCACCACATAGCAATACCAATAGCAATTATTTTTTGAACATCAAGATATGTATATGCCGGCATTAAGGCTGGATCTGATGAAGGAATGTCATTCGAGAGACAAAGTTTTTTTAGCCCAGTCGGAATAAACATTGGGACATAGACAAAATTTTACTGTACACTTTTCTTTTCTAATTCGTTAGAAGGGGTTATTAGGGGCATATGGGTTGTTTTTCGGGGAAATCGGTTTGCAGCTTAAGCCGCCATCTTGGAATTTGCCATGAAATAGAAAAAAACAATATTTAATTATTAAGGGCCAGTTTCACAGTGCACACTTAACAAAATAAGTGGCACTTAATTAACCCATTTTAGCACTTTAACCGCAGTTCTACTACCTGAGTAAGTGAAACTTAAGTGACATGGGAGACTTAAGTATCACTTATTCCGATAAGTTTACACTGTGAAATTGGGAATTAGTTTTCCATATTTGACACTTAAGTGACACTTACTTCACTGTGAAACTGGCCCTAAGTAGTATTTTTGTTTTTAGTATTCAATGCTCTAATCAATTTTTAGTCATACGCTAAAAACCAGATGCTAAACTACTAGTCCAGGGAAAACTGACCTGAACCAAAAATGTCTGTATATAAAATACATTGAATTCGAAAATGCCGGGTATACTTCTCAGATGCTTGAGAGTTTTGAGATATGACGTCATCTATGAAGGACATATGGAAAAAGGCTGCAGATGGTGTGAATTACGGAAAAATTGTGATTAACATTAATTTGGCACTAGATATCCAGATTTTTTGATTCCCCAAATGCAAAACTATTTTTTTTTTTCGATTTTTTGTTATTTATTTATAAGCTTAATACAAGCTAAACATATTATTCTTAAAACTAAATTTAGAGAAAACTTAAATCTATGATGGGTTTTTCGTTTTTTTTTGTTTTTTGTTTTTTGTTTTTTTTTTTCGTTTTTATTTTTTTATTAATATTGAAATTGGGCCCATAGGTGAGTTTATAAAAAAAAACTTAAAAATAAATATTAAAAATAAATAAAAACAGGGGGGCCTTTGGATTATGAGGGGTGATCCTATGAGTCGTAGGGGGAGTTTTTGAGAGTGGATATGTTGGTGTGAAAGTCGAGGATTGTGGTTGAGTTTTTTGCTACATCCAACATTCTTGATATCGCCTCAACAAAGAATCTATAGTTAGTGCGGTGGTATAGTGGGCGGAAGAGTGGGGCAGATCTTGGGTTACGTGGGTTAGTATAGATCGAGATCATTTCCAACAGAATAGGTGAATCAATAGTCCTTGTTAAGAGTTGGTGCACGAAGACTATATCAGCGACTTCTCGACGTTTTTTTGAGAGTTTGCAAATTGATCAATTTCAGTCGATCTTCATAGGAGGACAAGATAAAGTTAGCGAAGGGCGAACCGAATTAACCTACGTTGTACAGCTTCAACTCTAAGGGAGTTGGAGTAATGGAATGGTGACCAGACTTGGCTAGCGTATTCGAGGAGAGGTCTTACAAAAGTAATGTAAATGGGACTTAGTGACATAGGGGCTAGAGAATTTCTTAGACCACCGTTTTATGAAGCCAAGAGAGAAATTGGCCTTGTTAATTAATTGATCGAAATGGGAGCGGAAGCTAAGCCCCTTATCACAAATAACTCCAAGGTCTCGGATGGAATGAACCATTGGAATGGCTACGTTACGAAATTCTGGGAGGTTTACGGGAGAAGGTTATGGATTGGCATTTGGCAACGTTGAGTTCTAAGAAATTTTTCTTGCACCAAGTTTGGAGAAAGAGACAATCAGCGGGTGTAGAAATGACCTTCATGATTTTCATATCATCTGTGTAGATAGAGAGGTGAATCATTTATTTTTTTTGGGGGAGGGGTTCACGAGTACGAAAGGAGAGGGGGTACCAATTGATGAAAAACTCAGCCTTTGGAACTATAGGTCGAGTGGGGTATCGTTTCTATGTATTTTTTAATGCTGAATCAAATGGCACCACAAATGGCAACAGCAAAAATCATCCCATTTTAAATTTTGTACATTATCCGCAACAGGATTTGACTTATCCTTATATTTATCAACGTTTGCATTGAGATGTACTGGTTAAAAGCGAGTATACGAGTAAAATCCTGCTTCACTGCAGTCAGCGGTTGAAGTTCCGAACATTTTTTTCAATATCTGCTAAGTACTTGGACAATATTGCAGTTTCCTGGTTTTAAGCCAACATGATATGGAACTATCAGCTTATTGACAAATGGCTTCAAGGTTTCACAGAATAGGTATACATCAGAAAAAAATCCTTGATGTTAAGAAGATCAATGATACTTTGATACAGTTCAGAGGATTTTCTTTCTTAAGCATCGGGCAAACAAAATGCTGTGGTTTCATTGATAAGAAAAGCTTTTCGCATACCATATTTTTCAGATATGTAATTTGGTTCATAACTAACTTCTAACCAAATCAAAAATCTTCACCAATCGCTATGAATTTCTCAGTAACTAGAATCTAGCAGCGTTATTGAGTAAACGGAAGTGTTTTATCAGATTCAAAGATACAAATTTCAATCGATAAGTCCAAGCAACTCTTCAATTTTAATTAGTCCAACGTACTATAGAAGTCCTAGAACTTAATGAACAAATTGCCCTGCAAAAAAAAATATTTGAAATATATCGTGCATTCAATATTTCAATTTGAACTTAATTTAGATGTTGACAAAATTGGAAATAACTTTATAAATATTTTAAATTTCTTTACCATTTAATTTTTTGTCTAAATTTTTTTTTTAAATACATATGCACGAGAGAACTTTTATTTTAATTAGTGTTTAAATCTTAAATAAATACTGATGAATTTTTGTTTTCCACAAAAAAATTTAAAGTTGTCTAGTGTAATTGCCATGAACAACAACCTGCAGCGATACTTCTTTAAGCACAGTAAACATCGAAAATGAAAATCGAATGATCTATAAAGAAAAAAAAATAATAATAACAATAGATCATATATACAAGTATTTTATAAAGCTTTGCCGAAATAATTAAACGAAACTTACCGAAATAAAAGTTTGCAAAGTTATTGCTACAAGACCTCCAGCATATAAAACATTTGTCTTTTGCGATCTCTGCATAAAAATTAAAATACATTTTTTAAATTCCAAAGGAAATTCCATCCAGTTGTTGCTGAATATAGAAGTGGTTAATTTATCCATTTCCATCGTCAGAGTATTGGCGAAATAGCAGACGGGGAATGATACAAATAAAATGCATACCACATAGAATAAGGCACTTATAAGTTGTCCTAGTTCTCTATCGAATTTTTCATAATAGAAAATTGTAAGGCACAAAATTACTCCGGTTACAATGAATTGGACTAAAACCGTTTGAGAAATTGCTGGTTTGATTATTTTCAATAACCTGTGAAAACTTTATTTTTATACATATTTTCTCATTATATTTGATTTCATTTATGTGTAAGCCAAACCTTAAGATATCTCTATGGTCATTCACACAAGATTTAAACTCAGAGAAGTTCTCCTTAATACTAGATTTGCTTTCATCGTTTCCAATTCTTGCAACTCTAATGCAAAGAACATGGACGTGTGCTCGCAGAATGTTTAGACAAACCAGCGGATACATATCACTTGCAACATTTTGCATTGTTTGAAAACCCGATGGAAGTATCTGAAGAATAATAGCGAGTGTATAAAGCATATGGGATGACATCCAATCACTTTCAGATGACAACCATCCGTCAAAAATAAGCTTGCGTTTTATTAAACTAGGATATGCATATAAGAAAAAAGAAATAAAAAACGCAATTTCAATTGTAAGAACGATAAAACGGCATTGTTTGATGATTCCTTTCAGATACTGAGTTTCTTCCTTATTGCCAGAAGCTCTTTTGTCTAAACGCTGAAAAATAAGTTCTATTCTCTGTAGAACGGGAAGCTTAGACCACATTATAAATAGTTTGGTAGTCGAAACAAAAAGCAAAACACTACATTGGAGATTACGTATAATTAAACCGAAATCTTCTAAATAAAATACGTTGAGAAAAACTGTCATTGGTGATAAAATGCTAACAAGTAGTTGCAAAATGAGTCCGTAGGTTTTATATAACCATTTATGATTTTCAACTGGAATTGTTCCGACAAATTTCCATATTTTCCACATGTGAATAAAACTGATGTTACTATTGAGGTTACTGTTACCCATGATGTTAATTTAAACTATAGTTTTTCAATCAAAGAACTATTCCTTTTTAAAGTATTTTCTGGATTCTATAAGTAAGTCAACACATTAAATACAATTAAAAATGTATTTCGAAGGAAATTGCTATATAATTAACCTTGAGCATACGATATCTTGATTCCCTAACTTATATTTTTAAAAATAATTGATTACATTGTATAATTGTATAGGATTGTAATCAATTACCCAAGCATTTTTGGGGTTATTAAGGATGAAACCAAATTAATAGGTATTCGACTGACCAGTGGCGGATCCAGGAATTGGACAAGGGGAGAGGGGTTCAACTACAAATAGAAAGCTTAAAGATAAATTAAACTTGCGTTGGCTTTGTGCTACATTATTTATGTGCGTGAAGTTAGTTAAAAAAAACACAAACAAGCACAAACTGAGCTTAAAACAGCGCATGTATGTATAACTCTTTAAAAAAACGTAAATTTCAAAAAAAAAATATAAATTTGCGAATTAAAAAAAAAATGTACGGCACAATCGCAGCACAAGTTGAGCACAATACAGCGCAAATATATTTTTTTTTGAAAATCGAAAATGGCGGTGCTAACTTCACGCTTCGGAAAATTTATTTTTTGCCCTAAATGCGGTAAATATATGCGAATCATTTTTTGAGCAAAATACAGCACAACTTTGATGTTTTTGAAAATCGTAATTTTATAAAAAACAAATCATCCCTAAAATTTGCAAATTTGCAATTAAAAAAAAATATTTGCTGCACATGGTGAAACAAATTGAGCACAATACCTGCAGCACTACTTTTTTTTTGAAAAAAGAAAATGATGGTGCTAATTTCACGCTAAGTTCCTTCGCAAAATTTGCGTTCGGTCGTAAAAGTTGCAAATATGCGATTTTTTTTTATCTCTTCGGCTGTATCATATTTTGAGACCAGAACAGCACAACTTTAACATAATTTTGGAAAACAAATTTCGTCCCCAAAATTTGCAAATTTGTGAAGTTTTTAAAAATATTTACAGCACATCGCAGCACAACAACATACCTTAAGCCCTTGAACTACTAATTATTTCCCTCATAAAACTGTTACGCAATCTAACTAGGTATGTAAGTAGGTATACTCTTTTTTCCACTAAGATGCATTTGAAGTTCTTGGAGAAATTTTTAGTCGAAATTTTATAAAAAGTTGGGCTTTCTGGAATTAAGTAGGTCAAACGTAGACCAAATTAAGGTCGAAGAGAAATAAATATTTAATATACAAATATTTGGTTTAAATGCTCATGGGGAGGGGGGTTCCGGAACCGAAATCAATGTTTTGCAACTTTACGTTGTTGTTTTTGCAGAATCTTTTAGAGCATCGCTATAATGAATTTATAAAGTTTTTTGTTCTCCTGTAAAATTTGTCAAAGTGGAATGTTTAACACACTAATCAGACGATATAAGGTGTAGTTATTGTTGATATAAGGATTTTATACCTAAGTTTTGAGATGTAAAAGTTGAAATAAATATTGATAAACAAAGTTGGCTTTATTGTTTTTGAAAATATTCTCCATGAAGATCAATACAATTTTGCATGCTTTTGAACCAATTTTTTTTTGTCGTCTGATAAAATGTTCTGAGTACGATTACCATTAAAAATGTCAAACTTTGCGATGACAATTTCAAATTTGAACTGGTATAGCCATTTCTGAAGACTTAAGCTAAGTACAGACGATTGTCAGATCTTACAATATTGTCAGATCTGTCAGTGAAAAAACTGTTCCAAATGTCTTACAATCGTCTGAACACACAATTTTGTTTGACAATATTGTCAGACACGTCATTGTCAGACGACAATCTGACAATAAATTGTCAGGTATCTTAAAATCGTCTGAACACACAATTTTTATCATTGTCAGTCGATTGGGACATTGTCAGACTCATTGGTCATTGTCAGATGTTTTAATTGAAAACATCTTACAATTGCTGACAATTTCTTCATTGTTCGAAATATTAATGAGTTGGTTAAATAGAGATAAAAAAATATCTGACAATAAACGTGTGAAGGGACAATTTTTCATTGGAAGAAATATGTCAATTGTCAGCTAATTGTTAGCTATTTTCAGACCATTGACAGTTCTGCTAATATTGTAAGATCTGACAATCGTCTGTACTGTAGCTTTACATACGAAGCAGCCCTAAACTTTTTTTTTTAAAGTCAATAATTTGTCTTTCTAATACTGATCGATTAGGGGCGTTGACATTTAGGGGGGTTCACATTCAATGACGTGTCGTCTGACCCGAGTCGTTTTGCTAGCGTTCACTTTTAACGACTTCCGTAACGACATCATTTGAAAATAATTTTTCAAACAGCAAACATGGCGAAAATTTCATTATTCGCACCAATACTAGCGCATTAATTTTATTTGTTTCGACTTTTGTTTTATTACTTTACTTTCATTTCAACCTATTCTCTTTTTATTTTACGAAAAAAATAGAAATAAGATATAAAATTAAATTTTCGGTCGTCCGACTGGAGTTCACATTTACTACACCGGTCGTTCGACAGGGCAAATTATCAAAAAATTTGAACTACAGAGCTTGGTTGATCGACAGTCGTTCGACTGGTGTTCACATTACAAAAATCTAACGACACGACACGTGTTGATGAACATGTCGTTAAATGTGAACGCCCCTTTTAACGACATGTTCATCAACACGTGTCGTGTCATTAGATTTTTGTATTGTGAACACCAGTCGATCGACTGTCGATCAAGCAAGCTCTGTAGTTCAAATTTTTTGATAATTTGCCCTGTCGAACGACCAGTGTAGTAAATGTGAACTCCAGTCGGACGACCGACAATTTAATTTTATATCTTATTTCAATTTTTTTTCGTAAGAAAAAAAGAGAATAGATTGAAATGAAAGTAAAATAATAAAACAAAAGTAGAAACAAATAAAATTAATGGGTTAGGATTGGTGAAAATAAGAAAATTTTCGCCATGTTTGCTCTTTGAAAAATTATTTTTAAATGATGTCGGTACGGAAGTCGTTAAATGTGAACGCTAGCAAAACGACTCGGGTCGGACGACACGTCGTTGAATGTGAACCCCCCTATTAGTTTCATAAATTATTCTCTGTTTAAATTTTCTTTTAGAAGAGTGTTGCCAGATATTTGAAAACATTACTACAAAATCGCAAAATCTTCTCGAATTTCCCTTTAAATATTTTCAATATCGTACAAAACAAAACGAAAAATTGTTCATGTAAAAACAGCTCGTGTAGAACCAGGTTCTAGTGACCTACAACTCTCAACCATTGATTTATAGGTTTATTGGTAGAAATGGAGGAGAACTACAATCTTTTGCTGAAACCGAATTCCTCAAGTGCGAAAAGGTACAATGTTATGTTTCTATAAAATTTGTATATGCCGACAGATCGCCCTAAAAAAATAGTTTGTTAGACCAAGAGCTAGCAGCAATTTAAATGCCTGAAAATAATGGAGATGGAACTGCGACTGGAGATCCAGCTGGAATAGGTGTCAAAATATTGAATACATACAACTTCAATGTTACGAACAGGCAGACGGTGTTACAAGAGTCCACCAACTGTTAACTTTGTACGTGTATGGAGAAAAAAAGACCAGGAAAAAATATTGAAGCCTGATTCACAATGCGACGATGAAACGAGGCGAGAGCGTGATGTGACGTGAAACGCGGTCAACTTTTTATCGTTATAAAAATGTCCCCAAATTCATAATGTGGCGAGTATCTAATTGACGATTTTTTTACAGCGTAAATTTATTTGCTTTCAGTGTTGGTTACAATTAAAAATAAAGATTAAAAATAAAGAAAAATGAAAAACAATTTATTGAAAAAAAAATGATGGTTATCAGTGGTCTTCTGCTTTTTTGTTTTCTTCCTCTGTAACTTTTCAATGAAAATCGTTGTCTCATCTTATTTTTTTCAATTTTTTTAACTCTTGGCGTGACGTGACGACGAGAAACGCTTTACCGTGTATACTCTGGTATACTTTCATTGACGCTGATTACAAGAGTTTTTTTTTAATATACAAAAAGCTGAACAGACAATACATTTCCGAAAGTAGATTAATGAGGGTGCAATCACTTAAAATCATAACGTAATATCCTTGTCTTATGGATTATTATAATAAGGGCAAGGCAGACGTTGTTTTGTGACATCCAAACACCCGGTAGACGCCCCAAAAAATGCCACTTCTGGAAAACTGCTTCAAATTGGTTACATCGAAAAGTACTCGACACCCTGAAAGCTACTATTATAACGGGTGATTTTTTAGCTGGTTTGGTTTTGGCAACACTGGTTTTGACAGCTGACGTGTGTTTAGTACCTTGTGTCACTGTCAAACAGCTTCAGTTTGGTTTGCAATTTAACCATGGATCAATGAACAAATGAACAACGCTTGCAAATTATTGAATTTTACTATCAAAATTCGTGCTCGGTTCGAAATGTTCATCGCGCGCTGCTTCCATTTTATGGTCGGCATTCTCGACCTTCTGAGCAGTCTATTCGGAAGATTGTGACCAAATTTCGCACCAAATTTACTTTGTTGGACATTAAACCACCAACACGTTTACGTACTGTACGTAGTGAAGAAAATATTGCGGCCGTATCAGCTAGTGTGACAGAAGACCGCGAAATGTCGATTCGGCGCCGTTCCCAGCAGTTAGGCCTTTGTTACAGCACTTTTTTTTGCCCGAAATGGAAGTTCTTGACTTGCATGATATGTGGTTTCAACAAGACGGTGCCACATGCCACACAGCACGCGAAACAATGGCGCAATTGCGAGGCGAGTTTGGTGAACAGTTAATTTCACGTTTCGGGCCGGTCAATTGGCCGCCTAGATCGTGCGATTTGACACCATTAGACTATTTTTTGTGGGGGTATGTCAAGGTTAATGTCTATAGGGACAAGCCCGCTTCGATTGACGCACTGGAAGCCAACATCCATGCATTCATTCGTGAGATACCGGCCGATATGTGTGAAAGAGTATGCCAAAATTGGACTCAGCGGATGGGCTACCTGAGACGCAGCCGCGGTCAACATTTGCATGAAATTATCTTTAAACATTAAATTGCAAGGTTCAAACTATCGATTCAAATAAATATTTCATTCATTTTTTCGAATTTTTTGTGTTTTTTTTTTTTAAAAAGTTCTAAACCTCTTAAAAAATCACCCGTTATAAGGCTGCTAAGAACTAGTGCGAGGAAATGATTTGATACTGGTACTTTAGGACTAGTACCGGTGCCAATGCGTTTGGACTCTATGAAGAAACGGCTGAACATTTCGTCATAGTTAATATATTTTTCAAAAATCTCAAGGTAATTCTTAAAGTCATTTAAGGTGATATGATGAACCTTTGTAAATTTAAAACTTTGATCTTTCAAAAATTTCTATTCAATTCTGTTTAAGTTTAATTGATATTCAAATGACCTTCGAGGCCGAAATGTACCTTAGTTACTTAGTTAGTTCGCACGTTATTGGTGAGCTCTATATCGATTGCCGCTGCAAAAAATGGAGTAACCATATGCAAACAGAAAAAGTTGACTTTAAAATAACTTTAAAAGTTATCGCAAAGCTCAAAATCAAGGACGCTACTGAATTCTACGTTAAAAGTTTCTAAATAAATGACCCTTTACCTTTTTGAAAAATATCATACGTGAAGAAACATTCACCTCCAGTCGTCCCATTACTTCATGTACCATAATGTGTGTTCTTTTTCCAATCCCTAATAACATTGGGCGAAATTAGGCCCCAGGAAATAAGACCCCAAAAACAAAATGAAATAAGGCCCCAAAATTAATGTTGGGGTCTTATTTCATTATGAAATAAGGCCCCAATAAAAAAATTGAAAAAGGCACCAAAAATGAAATAACACCCCAAAATTGAAAAATGTTCGTTGTTGTTGTTGTTTTGCATTCAATGTTTTGGGGTTTATTTCATTTTGTTTTTGGGGTCTTATTTCCTGGGGCCTAATTTCGCAGAGCCATACATAACATTAAAAACTAAACGTAGTCGATGCTATACAATTTACATGTTAAATGCAACAACAGCTAATGCCCTGGATGCTTAGCTAGACCCAAAGAATTTTCGGGGCTTAACTATCATCCTGGATTAAACATGTGTTACCGACGTGAATTACATAGCTCTTTGATATCGATATTTACTAATTCCCGAATTCGTTTTAAAAAAAGGCTCTTGATCTTCCTTATTCAAAACAGTTAAAATGTAAAAATAGACCAAAATAGCAATACCGACGTCCACAGATCTTATGGTACAATTATACAATTATTGATACAGTTATACACTATTCGATAAAATTATAAATTGCTAGAGACAAAAAACCCATGTCTATATTAAGAGATCTGAGTAGAAATTTTTAGGACAACATATCGCATTCTTCAACATTTTTTGAGAGATCTGGAATTTTCAGAGGCGGGAGATATCGGTCTCTGGGTAATCTTAAATAATCGAAAATCAAAATCACCCAAAATCTATTTCTTGTACATTTACCACTTTCTCATTGACCAAAAAAAAAAACGATTTGACATTTCGTAATTTAATGTATTCGGAACACTTTGATATAATTCTTTATTTTAATCCCCATTCTAACCTCTTCTTTTTTTGTCAACTTTTTATATATTTCCGGAGAATAAACTGTGGTTTGAAATAAGAACATTGAAATTGCCTTTAAATTATGAATTGCAAAAATAATAATTCTTAAGAAAATCAGCAAGAACTTAAAATGTTCATAACTCTTGAAGACCACCATTCAAATGTGGTTATAAATAATTTTGTTAGTTAAATTATCTCATGAATGCGATGATGATGATGATTTTTCCACAAAATGGAACCTCATTTTGAAACATCAAATTTGCACTAACCAAAGCATAAATTATTGCCACAACCACAAACCCCATACTTCACACCTTCTATGCAGCTATAATACCTATACCTATACTCGTAATTCTTACTCACTCAACAAAGTGATTCTTAACTACATATATAGATAAAGCTCTTTCAAACCAATTGCAAATCAGCACCTAAATTTTCTTATTTCTAAAGTGTGGTTACATCTGCAAGAAAACCTCAAAAACGTGATTAAGTCTAAGCACTTAATAATAGAGAATATAGAAAGTATCACCAAACCTGCATAAATTTGATTTGATTTGTGCGAAGGGAATTATTTATATTTGAAATATTTTTGCAAAACGTTCTGAAATGTCTGCGGTTAGCAAATTTTAAACCACAAATTGCATAAACCTTGAATTACGAACTTTGAATGTCTCAAAAATGGAAATATGTATTTCCAGTTGGTTGATGAAACAAAGCGGCTCTGATGTTTTGTTAGGAATTTTTAATTTAAGAGAAACTATACAAAACTTAGATGGATAAGAAATAAATATTTTCAATTATAATTTACTTGAAAAAGTATAAATGGGTCTAGTGGAAGATCTATACAACATTCCAGTAAATAATAACACTTTCCCGGTATCAGTAACGTATAGAATGAGGGATGTTCAGTTCAGTTTATAAATCTAGTCTCTTACAGATGAATTTGTTTTCATTTTATAATATAATTTTTTCTGTAATAAGAAGCATTGAATAAAATAAAAATAGTAGGTGACACTCCACAGCTCAAAGCGCTACATGGAATCCAGTGGCGAAACTGAGAAACGAAAAGACGATGTAGGATTTTTGTGAACACAAACCAATTTCCAAAGGGATATTTATAAATGTAACTGTTCCTTTTTGAATTGGTTTCCATATTTTGTTTGTTTTTTTTTTTTTTAATTTTGAGTTTGAAAATTAATTTTTCAGAAACTATTTATTCAATTAATTTTATTTAAATTTCAACAGAATAAAAGAATTTATTTCCGACTTAAAAAAAGATATAAAATAAAATTGTTATTGTTGCCGTTGCTTTGTATTATTGTACTTTCTATTTTTAGTCAATTTTTTAGAAAATTCAATATGGCAGCTTAAGCTCCAGCCCGATTTTCCCGAAAACTACACATATGCTCCTAATACCCCCTCTAAGGAATTGTGAAAGAAACTTGCACAATTAAATTTTTTCCCTTTCGCCTTTTTTAGTACCTACATAGCGACTGGGCTATAATTTCTTTGGTAAAACCAACCAAAAACTTTATTCTTTCCCCAAATATGCTGGAGCTTATTCAACTTTGAAATCATTCTCGTAACACCATAATTTTTTGAAGACGACGACACTATTTTCAATGTTAATAAACTTTTAAATTCTCGTCTACATATTATGTAAAAAATTTAAAGCGTACCCGTTTTTAATTTTAGGCTCGAGCACTAGCTCGATGTAGGTATTGATGGATGAAAAGAGGCATTGACAATGCACAAATATGTGACATCATGGAAACCAAAAATGGACCAATGTCAATTAAGAATTTGTTTCGCAAATATACCGCGTGACCAGAAATTACCCGGAATCTTATTTTCTCTACAAAAAAAACGATGATTAATGCACTTTTTTGTGTCAAAAATTATTTAATATCTTGCCTTAAATTTGCAAATAAATTTTTAAATACCCCTGATCGATATGTTAAATAATATTTTTCTAATAATAAGAATTTGTTCACAGTGGTACACTAGGACGTATGCGTAATTTTTATTTTATAAATTTTTTTTTTATTTTTTTTCAATTCCATTTTTTGTGCTTTTGTTATTGTCATTGGGACATATCTAAAGTTATTTTTAAATTATTTTAGTTACTATATAGTTATTTGCTTATTATAAGTACGCGCATTACGCATAACTTTCAACATTTTACATATTTTTAAATTGGTGAGGAAAAAAAGAATTTTATAGGCTTCTGGAATAATAAAACACCAGTTCTGAGAAAACAATAATTCTGAAACAAACATTGTACTATCTCAAATTGACAACTGTAACTCTGGCGTACCTAAGTTTTGTATATAAAAGCTGGCAAACTTTTTTAAAATTAAATTAAAACTTCAATGACATTAGAACTAAAACCAGGAAATGTCCGAGGGAATTTTGTCTACCCTTCATATTATCATGAACATTTTCCGCAATAAATTTCCCACGAACAAAAAATTTTAATTTCTCTGATGTATTTTTCAAAGAAATATTGATAGATTTACATGTATATTCTTCTGCAAATATCAAGAAAATGGAGTAGGACGGATTCATGCCAAAAATGCGAATATGTGATAGAGCATTCAGAAGATTTTTGCATTTTGGTCTTTTCTCTCTATTCAACAAATGTAGATTTTACATCTTAAATCCTTTTTTTTAGCAGAACTCGCATGAAGATTGATGAAAATCCACCATAAAACTGAGAAAATTTAATTTTATCAAAATCGTTTGAGTAGTTGAGAGTTGAATGCTACCCATTCTAGAAAAGCTAAAACTAGACTTTAAAATTTTTCGTCTACGAAATCACATAAAAATAAATATTTCTACATACTAAATTTAAAGGGTATCCTTTTTCCGTTTTAGGTTCTAGAACTAGTTTAATGTACAGATGAATGAAAAGAGCCATCGACAACGCACTAATATGTGACATGAATCAAAATAAAACCAAAAATCAACACATGTTAAAAATTCCGTGCCACCAGAAATTTGTCGAAATCTTATTATTCTTTGTCAAAAATTATTTTATATCTTGCATTAAAATGGCAAATGCATTTATAAATGGGCCATATTGATATGGTAAACAAATTTTTGTAGAAATTTGAATTTTTATCAATGGTACACTAGGGCGTATGAGCACTTTTTTATTTTTTTTAATTTTTATCAATTTTTCTTCATTTAAAATTGTTGTTCTTTTGGTATCGTCAATGGATTATATTTACAGTTATTTTTTAACTGTTTTATGTGATAGTTATTTGCTCATAATAAGTGCGTACATTAAACATCACTCTATAACATTTTTTTAATTGGTGAAGAAATAAAAAATTTTAGACTTGATTTTGTATATAAAAGCAGGCAACATTTTTTAAATGTTTATTGAGTGTTCAGTGACATAAGAACGAAAATCACCAAAACCAAGGAAGGTATTTCTGTTCAACCTTTTTTATATTATATGGGAATAAATTTCCACAGCAAAAAAAAATCTAAGAAATTTATCGAACAAGCAAAGTAGGAATCAGATTTAAATAATATTTTTTTAAATATTATCTTATATTGACGATACTGACAGATTATCCCAAGTCGTATCTAGCTATCATCTTTTATGACATACCTGCTGGCCCTACCCGGCTTAATAAACCTAAGTATCGTAAACAATTTACAAAAGAAAATATAAATAAATATTATGCCAGCCAATATTTCAATACCCAATGACTGAATCCGCCAGCTTATTTCATATTTGGAACTTTTGAATCTGTGAATCCAAACATTATTCGGACTCAATAAATTTTTTGTATATATTATTTGCACCAAAGTTTTGCGGTTCAAAAACAAAACATTATTACATAGAGCACCTTTAGAGTATACGAGGATTTTCTTTTAAATTATCTAACAGTATCTGTCAGGGCCTTTTTTCGAACCCTATTAGCCCTACAACTGCTCAATAATAATGTGTGTGGGGCCCATCAGCTTAACTATGGCTTTCTTAAAACTAATCTTTTTGGAACCCAACAGCTTTATTCTCATTATTTCGGGGCTGATTTGAACCAATCATTCTTGCCTACAAAAATAGCAGAAATTTATAGCTTTGCAATGCAGTATTTTTTCTATTTTTTTTGTGTTTACATTTTATTTCAAAGTGTGTACTTTTGAACCTTTGTATAAAAACAAAAATAAAATTAAAATGAGACGTAATTTTTTGCCTTTACTCCATTTCACCCTATAAATGGCTAAATGAAAAAAATATTAAGCCATAAAGCCAAAAATATCAAGCCCTAAGTGATTCCCTAAATAACAGAGGATTTTATTTTTTGATGTTTTTACTTCACCCATAAATTCATCCCTTAAATTAAAAATTTCAATCACAATAAGAATTTTTAAAATTTAATTCTATCCTTTTTATCGCATTTTACCCTTTAGTAGTTTGAGCAAGCGAATTTGAATTTTGACAGAAAAACTGTGAAAGCGATTGTTAATTTCATGCCCAACAGAATGCGCTGGGTACAAAACAATTAATTACTTAGCCTACCCTGATAAAAAAAAAAAAGATTCTTAATATGAGGTAAAAATATTTCATTAATAATTAATACTTTTATGTTAACTAACTGTCATGCAAAAATAATATTTGAATTCACTTTATTAATTATTTTTGCATGCAAGAATTTTTGTAGAGCATTTTATTTTTTGAAAAGGCTTTCATCAACAGATTTTAAAAGTTCCTTAAAGGTTCCCCCACACCAACGCGAATTTTCAGTGGCGACGACGAAAACAACAATAACAACACGTGGTTGTCAATGAAAACAACACGTTGTTATTATTGTTTTCGTCGTCACCACCGAAAGTGTAAGTGTTATAATGAGTCTTTCAATAAATTTTACTTACTTTCATTAATTTTTTTTCATCCATTTTTCTTTAAAAACAAATAAATAAATGCCAGACACACCAAACAATACAAAAAATTCAAATCCAGGTGAAGTGCCTAAGATATTTTTGACATTTGCAAAAATACATTTGCATAATTTGGTGCAAGTTTTGCGTTTAGGAATTCGGCCTAAGTGTTGATACTTGTTTATGTTGTTAATACCAAAATACAAGGTGACATAAAAATTGTAACCTTATATGGGTGATTCTCTGTCAACTGTGATTCTTTGTGTCCAGGGCTTTATTTGTAACTTGATGTTAAAATTTCTTATGAATTTCTGGTTTGAATTGTAGAAATAAGTTTGTACTACAATTAACATTATAGATTATTTAAAAATTTTATAACCTTTCCCCTTGACTTGAAAAAGTATGTGCAAAATGTCAGTACCGTGGCATGTCCCATCCTTGTTTTTCCATTTAAATCTACAATTTTCTATTAAAATACATCATTGAATAAAAATGTTGTTCTCAGAAAAGTTTGAGAACATTAGTTGCTTGATTAAATTTTGACAATATCAAGTCAAAATATTTGCCCTCGAATTAAATAATAATAATAGAATGGTGTCCCCGGTTTTTATTTTATTTTTGAATTCGAAAGATTTCCCGCTGAACCGCCATTTTATTTTAAGTTTGATGGCATTTGTGTGGTACCGTTTGAAAGAGGCACTATTTATTTCTTGTTAACAAAAGTCAATTTATTTTACTAACGTAATTTTGCTGTAAGAGTGAAGTGTTTTTATTCTGAAATCGTGTGTCACAAAGTTGCCTTTCAGTACCGTGGTAGTGTTATCCAAGCGTGTTTTAAAAATTTTCGGAGTGATTTTTACAATATGTTATTTCTCTTAAAGGCAAATAAGTTAAAATTATAACGGATTTTATTTTTCTCAGAAGCTTTGAGATATGAGTTTATATTAAAACCTAAATGTCAGTATCTAGGGTATCAGTACCGCATGGTATATTTATTTATTAATGAATTTAAATTAAATGATTTCAAGCACTTTTGCTAAAATTCTTGTTATTTTTTTTATTAAGAATGGTACCAATACTTCGGACAAAACATATAAAAATAAATCAGTGCAATAAATGCTGAGTTATAACCTAGCATAAAAATAAAGACTCCAACCTCAAAAAAAAAGATTTCAAAAACTAAAAAAACATACAATTTTGAATAAAACATTGCCTTTCAAAGTTGAAAACGTCAAAACGTAATAGGGAATTTAGAAACTCACCAAAAATATTGCAAAAAATAGTTAGAACTTAGAACGTATATAAATTCAAAAATAAAAAATCAGTGTCAGCACCATGTCTTTGAGATTTAGTACTTTTTACGATATTTTTTGTTCCTTAAAAGTTGTAGTAAAATGCTCTTAAAGATTTAATACCATGTATATTTAAAGACAAATAAAATAAAAACATTAATTTTCAATGATTTTTTAATTTTAGCAATTTTTTTTTTAACCACAGTTGGCAGAGAATCACCCATATAAGAAGATCAAGATTCAAGATGCTATAATTTTTTGCAAATGGCGAGAAATGTCAATTCTACTTTGACATTTTTTATATCAACTACTTTTCCAAAGCATAATATACATTTCGTTTTTTATTCCCTGATTTAAAAAAAAATTGTATAATGAAGGCACAGCCCTCAATTGCGTAAGGAATAAATTAAACACGTTGTAGGATTCATCATTTATTCAGACTTATAAATTTAGAAAACCTAATAGAAAAGCAAATAACTATAATAATATCTAATAATATCTAATACAAATAGATATTAAGTAAGGTACAAAATATCTATGAATATCATTCAAACATTAATAGAAAAAAAAACTAAAGTATATGCTACCGCAAAAGGATTCATTTGCGGGATTGGGTAAACTCAACATTTATAAATACATACATACAATGTGTGTATATATAAAAATCATATTGTAAGAGGCTTAAATATACATAAGCATAAATTGGCTTGAAAATTGAACAGCCAAAAACTAAAGGAAATATGTTGAAATTATTCATAGCTAAAAAATCCTTTCTAAATCTCGAACAAAATTATATTGAAAAATCATATTGCTTCTTCATCTCCATTTTCATTTCCACATATATATGCAGCTTGGATGAAGGCGTAATATTCCATCGAATCATCACATGGATAGCCATGGACAATAGACATGGACTGGACAGGAAAGGACAAGACACGGTCAAGCTTTCGGTTTATATATATAATAGAAATGTGAAGACATAATGTCTGGGTTTTTTTTTTTTGGATTTTAGCTTTACTCCTTTGCTTCTCTTGAAAGCCATCACCGGCTGGTTTATTGTGATTTCATTTTTAAAAGAAAACCACAAAAGATAAGGAAATAGAGCAAAAGCCACCAAATTGGTTTTCTAGCATTCGATTTAGAGAGAGGGTAGAGGTGGGAACAGTTCTTTTTTTTTTTTTTTTTTTTAAATTAGTTCAGAAATTATTTAGTAGCAATTCGAAAGGTCAATAGAGAGAGAGTTGTATTTATTTTAAGTCTGTGACTGAAATTCGTTTTCAACAGAAGTAAGATTTTATGTTTTAACTTTTCCATCTTGACAGAATAAGTAACTCCCCATTATTCTTCCGTCAAAGATTTAGTGTGATAATGATTCTTTGAAATTGAATTTGTATTTTCAGGACTTGTTTGACAATATCTGAGTATAGTTCTGATTAGTTACTCAACACATAAATATTGGAACAGGGTATTAAGTCCACAAACCAAAAAATAATATTGGAATGAAAGCAAACCTAAGGCGAACGCCAGAAAGAGAAATAAAAAGAAAAAGAATGAAAATGATGAAAAAAAAATGGTTTCCGAGAGGGTTTATTTATTTTTTTATTTTATTCTTAAATTTCGCGGTTAGGAGATTATGATTTAATTCTTTTTATTTATTCTGGTTTATTTTTTTTTTTCGCCTGGAGAACTTGAACCGAAGCCAAAATGAACTGCATCCTCTCCTCAACTTCAGCAGCTTTTTATAGGGCGTCTACTGTCTTCCAGTGCTTTCTATTCTCCACTGTCGAATTCGTGGAAAATTCAAAGTTTCTACGCCTTTTAATTTAGCTGTCATCCAATTGCCATACGTGTTATATTCGTCATAATATTTTTGCATTTATAACCTATTTAAGTCGTTCAAAGAAAATTTGTAAGCTTTTCTCCTGAGGACTTATGACCCTGTGCCAATATTTATGTATCGAGTAATTAATTTATTGATTAACTATTAATTCCGTAAAACTTTAATACTTTATGATTGCTTGTATGGATATTGGGTCTTTTGAATACGAATAAAGCTTAAGCTATAAAACTTGTATTTTTTTAGTAAAAGATAGGTTTTCCGTGAATAAAAATAAGTATTTACCTCGCACTCGCCGTGGTCTTACTTTAATACCTAAAAACAATGTGCAAGAAAAATTTTTAATCTGCATGCCGTACTGCACTTATAATAGATTTACGTTCTTTTAATGATTTTATTGAAAATATTTATGAGTTCTCTAAATAGATAACCAATTGCTTGAAGTACAATTTGATGTACATATATGTTAACTAACATAATATGTGCAGTATTTTTGTTTAAATTTAATTTTAATTCCGATATACAGAGTGAAGATAAATGCGTAGATAAATGCAGAAAATGGTAGCAAAAATTTGACTTTTATGCCGTGATCGACCAAGTTCGTACACCCCTATTCCGATATAGTCAATTTTCAGGTATACAGTGCAATAAGACCCAAGGAAATAAAGTCCGTGGATTTTATTTCCCAAAATAAAGTAAAATATCACCTGCGAGCGTTTTTTTCCTTTTTGGAATGGCAATAATTGACACACCACAAAAAAAGCATAAAGACCCGTGGGAGTTAATGTCTGTCTGAATTGTTATTAAGAACCAATTAAAATGTGATTAAATCATCCTTATTAAAATAGGCGTTTCTCTTGAACGACGATTGTAATTTTTTGTGTCGAGTCACTTTTAAGGCGTTTAAGAGTCGATATTGCGATCCTTGAACGTTTGCACTTTTTGACATTTTTTTTTCTGGTGGTTTTAGAAGTTCAATGCGAAACATGAAGATTCTCATTAGATTGTTTTTCCTCTGTTTGCGAGAGCCCTCGCTCTAAAAATTCGTTGCTATATAATCTGTTGAATTTATATTTGTATTTCCCGGGTAGAAAATTATCTAGGAAAAACTATTTTTAAGCGTGGCCCTAGCTAGATTGGCCATTATATAGTAAATCCTATGCTGGGCCTAGACAGGCGCAGATCTGGGTGATCTTGACTAATTTATCTTATTCTGGCTTTATCTTGGCCCTGGCTAGAATTGCCTATTTATTGGCTTTGTCAGATGTAACTTAGACTGGGCCTAGATAGTTTTAACTTGACATAGCCTAGATATGAAAACTTTTGTTGGTGTCATTTTGGCCCTAGCTAGTGTCGCCACCTTATTGGCGCTGTCTCATAAAAACAGGAAGGGACCCAAATAGTTTTCGCTTGGTGTAGCCTGGATAAGGAATTGTATTTGGGCGTTATCTTGGCGTTAGACAGTGTCACCTCTTAATTGGCGTTATCAGGTGTAACTAAGACTGGGCCTAGATAGTTTAGACTTGATGTAGCCTAGACATGGAACTTTTTCTTGGCGTTATATTGGTCGTAGATAGTGTCGCCTCTTTATTGGCATTCCCAACGACCAATTTAACTTGTGTAAGCCATACAGCAAATACGTGAAGTATCAACTCATAAACATCCAAAGCCTGACTTGGAAGATCTATCTAGGGCCTATATGGGAACCGCTAGCAAGGCCCACAGAATACAGAGCATTAACAAATTAGCAAGGGCCCAGCTAGTTACTGGTCGAGAGGCTCATTCCTGACTTGGAAGATCTATTAAGGGCCCATATGGGAACCACTAGCAAGGCCCACGGAATACAGAGCATTAACAAATGAGCAAGGGCTAAGCTAGTTACTGCTCGATAGGCCCATGACATAAACAAGGCGAAACTAGCTAGGGCCAAGGCAATACCGAGTCGCAAATTCTACCCGGGTTGCAGTACAGGCCTTATGGGAGAGCTTTCTCAGAAACCTTGGTGCCTGCTGCTGCTTGCGCGGTACCTTAACTTAAGAAATTGCCACTGAAATAAGAAACAGAATCACTGAGTTACTTTTAAATTGTTCGTTTAATTTTCTTGACCTCACGTACATCCCACCATGGTCCATGACCTATGTATATCTGCTCCCCGGCCCCGGGTGGAAAAAGTCTGGTCGTCAATTTGCAACCAACCCTTACTGACATTCAGCCCTATCACGAATTCCATCGTAATCGGAAACTTGTTACGAATACCTACCGAAAAAAACTATCACAGATTCCATCGTAGTGGAAAATCTCATACAAATAGTCATTTCATTACGAACGGATTCGGTGATATTTTTTTTGGGAAATTTTCCGATACGATGGAATTCATGATAGGGCCGATTGTATTTTTGAAGTAAAAAAAACACACTTTGAATCACGTTACCATTGCCCAGTTGATGGAAATTCATATGGCATTTTAGTTAAAAATTAAAATTCAGTTATATAGTTGTTGCAACTATTGTCTTTTAGAGAGATGTGTAAAAGATAGATTCAATTTATTTAGGTCTTTATTGTTTTTGATTATAAAATGTGCGTATATATATTAATAAATAGTTGGTAACTCTATCTATATTTTTGTGAGATTTGCGGCAATTTTAAATGCTCACTACGGCAAGCCTATAAAAGCTTTAAAATAAAGATAGCAGATTGAAATCCATAATGGTCAGACTGAAAGGCAAATATTCTATCTTCTCTGTACTGCAAATATAAATTGAACAAAGTGTAATTATGAATTTTCTTCCATCAACTCTACGAGTCGTTTTATTTGGTCGGGATTTGAATTCTTTAAAAAATAAAAAAATTTTAATTGAAAACTTCCAATTTTAGTGAATTTTGACGGTCAGTCGATTAACAATTTGTGTTCGACAAAAACTAGCGTTTTAGCTGTCGTTTAATGCAAATTAAACGACAGTAATAATGAAAAAAGAATTACGCCAAGTAAAACGACTCCATAAAATGCCATTCGTAATAGGTACAATTTTTTTTAAATGAGATTTGCCGTTCAAGAAAAACGTCTATTATAATAATTAATAAGGGTGCAAATAATTCATATAAACTTTACTTTAACTTTATATACTGTTGTCTAAGAAAACTTTTGACATTGGCGCCTTCCTGATTACTGAGCATATCCTAAGTGGAGTAACGGAGTTGCGTGAAAGAAACAGAGAACCCAAAGAGGTGGTTATAAAATCGTTGGAAACCACAATGCGCGCCACCCAAAGTACGGTTGTCCAAGAAAATTGTTAACAAAGTTGAAAAACATTTTTTGTTCTTCAGTAGATCAATTAGACTTTTTCCCTATATTCTTACAATTAAAATCTAAAAGAGAAAGGAATAATAACGTACAGCTTCTGCATCCATGTCAAAAAGGAAAAAATAGAAAAAAAAGCCGGCGGTAGCTATGTTGAGAAATAAGACCCACGGGCTTTATTTTCGTTATAGGTACACTGAGCTCAATTATCAATTGATAGTAGATAATTTTTGAAATTTGATAAATTTAAACTCAATTTTATATCCCAGTCCAGTCGGTCGGAATAAACACTTGACCGCGAAAAAATTTAACTGTACATCTTTTTTTCACAATTCGTTAGAGGGAATTGTTAGGAGCATGTGGGTAGTTTTTCGGCGGCTTAAGCCGCCATCTAGAAATTTATTTTCTTAAAAAAATTACTTGAAATAGATAAAAAATATTGAAAAACATCGGCAACACTTACAGTGTCATGTTATATCTAGAAGACATTTAAGGATCTAGTTTTTAGCGCTTGACTAAACATTGAGTAGAGCATTTACTACTGAAAACAAAAATACTAACTACTCAAAAATGAAAAATTTTGAAAAAATAAGTTTACAATTTTTTTTTTAACATGAAATTTTAAGTGTTGCCGTTTTTTTAAATTTCTTTTTTCTCTTAATTTTTTTTTAACTTTGTTTTTTATGAGTTTTAAAATTATTTTTTCGAAAACTATTTATTAAAATAATTTGATTTAAAAACAAAATTGTAAAATGTATTTCTGGTTTAAAAAAAAAGATATAACACGACATCGTATGTGTCGTGGTTGTATTTTTTTTTTTCTTATTTTAAATCAACTTTTTAGTAAATTCAAGATTGCGGAAGCTCCAGCCCGATTTCCCTACACATATGCTCCTATTCACCTTATAATTGTGAAAGAAAAGTGTTAAATTAAACTTGTTTCCATATCAGACCTTTTTATTTTTTATGTACATAGCGTAGTGACTGGACCAACAATGTTCTGCATCATTCTCAATGATAAAATTTTTTATAAATATAGTTGTTAAATATAAATTTTTAATATTTATCAACTATCAATTATAATTGATAACTAAAAATCGTAATAAGGGTGTAAGTTACGATGTCAAAGTGCTTAAAATAATTAACTTTAATAAAATTTAAAAATAAAGGTATTTGGAGCTGATAAAAAATAAAAAAGCACTAAACTTATTTTTGACTTTTTGTTTCATGTTGAAATTTAAAAAAAAAATCTTAAATAAATATCACAATATATAAATAATTATAAGATTTAATTAGGCATCGTTTGCATACACGATCCTTTTGGTTTTCTTTTCTTTTTTTTTTAATTAACATTTTTAATGAATTATTCTATTTCTTAAAAAAATATAACTTAAATAATAATTTTATTATTTTCTCCCTAAATATAGTCAAATAATTTTTGGTTTATTTATTTAATTTTAGAAGATTTTTTTTTTGTTTTTTGGAAGTAGGAATGTCTTCAATAAAATTAACTGACTAATCGTTCATTATCTCCAAATATCTGGTCATAGTTTTCGATGAGTACTTTTGCTATTGTATTCATGCGGCCAATATCAAACTCTTTATGATTAGCAGCTAAAATGCAGGGACCCCAAACAATTGCCAAATTCGACGCAGGCATACGATTTTCACTGCTATAGTGTGCAACCCTGAAAAATATATTAAAACATTACAGACATATATTTATATTTTATTAAAACTATTTTTTTTTTTGTTTTTTCTTACGTTGTTAGATGTTTTATAAGAAATTTCAAAGTTTCTCGATTAGGACTTTGCATTGTTTGAAAAGCTTGTCTCATATCCTCGAGAGCTGATGGCTCCATTAGATTTCTAGTTGGTGCAAAACATTTATAAGTATCATGCGGTATAAGTGGTGTACCTAATTCTCTGAAGAACATTTTCAAAAGACTGGTCAACGTATGAATATCGTCGGTATCTAATAGTTTACGGTCGTAGATATAACTTTTGGTAAGTTTTTCTTTGAGTTCGTCTATGGCCAATTTATTGCCAGAGGCTCTATATAAACCATCCATTTGGATGCAGTCTTTTTGTTCAATATATTCGATGCAATCAACAACAAAACGTGGTACATCGGGATATGAGGTTTCATTCATTTCTAAAGATTCTAATGGTGCTTTGAAAATAGGATACTTTGGTGGCATTCCATCTTCTAGATAAAGACTATTTGCTTCCTTGCCTTTAAGATTTTTTCGACCTTTTTTTCCTTCTTTAGGTGATCTGTGATGTCTAAATAAAAAAAATTTAATTTTAAAAATAAAGCAAAATTTTATTAAATGGTAAAACTTACATTTTTAAAACTCCTCGTTGAACTGAAAGAAAGAGATAAACAAACATAGAATATAATTAAATTTCGACATTTTTTCAAAGAATATAGAAATAAAAAAGAAATAAGCTGATAGACAATGAGATGATTGATGGAGAAAAGTATTTGAAGTTGCGATTTGAGAAAAATATACTGTTGCAGGTACAAATCTTTGTTTTACCGTTGATTTATATTCGGTATATTTTTAAGAAAAATACGATTGAAATAACGTTTCTTTAAAAGTATCTACAATTCCTTGAGCTACTCCGTTTTAAACGTTAATTGAAAATGTTTACAGGGTCGTTAAGACCAAAATGATAAAATGAACAAATGAATTCAAGAAATGAAAAAAAATTAATTCCAGCGTAGGTACATATATAGGAAGGAAAATATAAAATAATTGTGACCACAGAAATTACCAAAATTATTTAAATGACCAAAAGAACACAAGCGTTGCATTTCAGCTAGTGAACCTATGTATATGGGAAGAACTCATCATTCTTATACTTTAAGTGATAAAAATATATAGAAAATTTGTTTAAATTAGAAGGTTTATCTGCCAGACACTTTAAAACAGGATTTTTTGAAGTGATGATCATATATCTTGCTTTATTGATTTTTAAGAATTTTTTTTTTTAATTTTTAAATTTTAAAATAAAAATCAGTTCGAATGTATTCCGTACTATAAGAATGATAAAAAAAAATGGGTTCAACTGATTAGGGATCAAAAAACTTTATTTTAAACGAGAGATTGTATAGGGAAGGTACTTATTTTTATTTTAAAATTGATGAAAATTATAGAATTAAAAATAAATTTTTTAAAAATAAACAAAGTCAGATATAATTGACAAATAATTCCCTAATAAATCAGGGTTAAAACAGATTGAAATAAATACATACCACTCGAAAGCTTATAAAGAAAAAAATCACCAGTGTTTCAGGAACGTTTGATTTGATTATTTTTTCACGCCATTAATTAAGTTTTTAAATAAATTTTGTCTTTTCGTAGTTAGTTTTATTTTAATCTTTTTAGAAGGTAGTTGTAGAAATTAAAAAAAAATTATACATATGAGATAGAGTTATTGACTTAATAGTGCTCAAAATTAATTTGTACTTGAAACGTTTGAAACAGCACTCGGAAAATTATTTGAGAATAATTCCGATTTTTAAGCAAAATTATATTTAAAAAAAACCTTGGTAACGACTTTTTATTGGTGTTCGATTTTAAAATTTTTGGTCTTGATCATTTGGTTTCAACCTAAGCTTTATTTATTTGATCCTCGAACGTTGAATTTCTAGAAAAATTAAAAGTCCTGTACCTACGTTGTGTAACTCTCGCATCGATAAAATTGGTCAAGAAACGTTGGAAAATGGAACAAAAGTCATATGATTTGTTTCAATTTTCATCGTTTGTCGACTTTTTTGCCGATGCGAGAGTTACAATTTTTTTATTATTAATTCAGTGCGCAAAAAAAGATTGGAGACTCCTCAAATAATAGTAGTAGTAGAAGTAGTAGTAGTAGTATTTGAATTTTTGGAGCTTCTGATTGGCCAGCTGTCATAAAAAGTTAGATAACTTTTAGTGACTTTTAGTTACGTTTCATCTGAATTTTCAGACAAGAAATTCTCATCTGAAAATTCAGATGAAAGTTGTTTGTGGTGGGGGAAGTGCCAAAAGCACACATAAAAGCTGAACTTTATAATTTTCGTCTTGTTGGTGGTTGGTTTTTTTAGTTTTCGTCATGAAAATCCAATACTAATTTAAATGATCGCACTTTTTGTTTATTGTTTACTGAATTTCAACAATTTTTTATATTGATATTTAGAAAGTTTTTCTAGATATTTGTAGGGCATACATATCAATAAAAAAAACTTTTAATGAAAATAATAAAACCTATTGCTGATTTAGTTGCATATAATTTCACCTCACAAGTACTCACGGTCAATGTTTAATATACGAATATAATTAAAGTTCTATTTTATTTCGCTTAAATGTAAATCCTATAGGTAAATGCCGGAATTTGACACGATGACTTTCGACTGAAATTTCAGATTTTTTTTGCGTTCAACGACATAAATTCAGAAATCTGAAAATTCAGATGTAAAGCGGTTTTTATTGAACCTGCCCATTACAAAAACACAAACCTATCCGGATAGCTTTGGATTGATCCCCGAACGCGACCACTGTGTCATTTTTATAGGGGATTTTTCGTTTCGTATCAGTGGCGTATTATAGAGGAAACAAAATTTTGTATGTTACGAAGCAAATTTTGTATTCGATATTACGACGCATAAATTTAGAAACCCTCTTACTTTATATTTTAGTTATATATGTACATACACAAAATAAGATTTTTATCTTTTTAATTAGGGGAAGATTCAGGGGATTTTCAGGTTGAAATTTTTACTTATAAATGAAATAAATCAAATTTATATGTTGTATGTATAAATAAAGTCCATACTTACATTTATTTCTCATTCTTTCAGTTATTGACTTCTTATCTTCTTCAGCTGGCATATCAAGTAAATTTCCACTAGACATACTTTTGAATCTTTGAAGAATCCCAAAAGTGGGTAAATCGTTATCCATTTCATTGATTGTTTGGGTTTTTAGTATTTGAGTTTCGGAAACGAACTGAAAATAACAAACACAAAATAGTAGATATTAGTTTAAAATTAATATGGAAAAAAGTATAAATATCTAATAAAAATTGCTCAACATCATTCGTTAATAATAAAAAAAAAATTTATAATAAACTATAACGACAAAAATCCTATCTCTTTATAAAATATTTAATAAAAATTTATTATTTTTAAACTTTTTACATTTAAATGATTTTTTATTAAACCCTTCAATAAAAAAAATAAAAAGTCATCAAATAGTTTTATAATTTAATTTAATTTTGTTATTATCAAACACAGGAAGAAAATGATCAAGATTTGAGCTAGCAATTAAAGACAAAGTAAATTCTGATTGTGATCTCTTTTAATTTAATGACAATGTTTACATTATTTAGATACATTCTCGCATGTAGATATTTACATATTATATAAAATGTATAGGGGTATTCCCGATCCGATGCAAACTGGTCTTGTATCATTGTAAAAGTGGAAAGTTTTTTTTTACAATGGGGTAAGGGTATAGCAATTTTGCACTTCTGCATTTTTGCAATGATACAAGACCAGTTGCATCGGATCGGGAATACCCCTTATGCATTAGAAGTTACCTACAAAAAAATCATGAAATTATAGTTTCGAATTTCAAAATTATGTGAAAACTATATTGAACGCTTCTAATTTGAATTCATTCATATTCACATGACAAAGTTCACATTGGACTGCCTCCGCCGACTTTTTTTGACGTCTCTGTATACTTATCGCACTCCCACTTCATGGCGAGAAAGAGGTGACCAAGAAAAGCATCTCTTTCTTGCCTTGAAGTGGGAATGAAAAAAAGGACGTCAAAAAAAGGTGGAAGAGGTAGTCCAATATGAACACCGTCTATTGGACTAACCCAACCCACAGTTCACAAATCTAAGGTATCTAATATATTGTGCAGGTTGTCAAAGTTGAAGGGGTCAAAAAATTAAAAATGGCTGGAACTCAACGCGTATCATTAGAAACAACAACAAAATATTGAAATAAGACAAGGAAAGGGCACTGGATCTACCATTTTACCACCATAATACTGAACAATTAAACAAAAATGAAAACGCAAATATTACTTTAAATATATCGTGTACTGTGAACTCAATCGATTTATTTTGACGTGAATCCGACGTCTGTGATTCTGTTGACATTTATAAAATTTTGTTTAACGTTTTCTTTAGTGACATTTGTTTCGTCTGTCTGTACTATTTCTTAAATACTTAAATAGGTACTACAGAAACTATTTTTTTTTTTAACATATTTTTTTATCAATTATTCTATTAAATCCTTCAACGAGTCAAGACTAAGTGTTTTGTTTTAACGACTGCTAAAATTCAGAGTGAGTAATTGCTGGTGAGTTATCCAGTTCACGTTTCTGATATCTTACTGATCAAACTTCTGTCTGCTTCACTGAACAGAAGGTAAAATCTGAACAAGATTTTTCCGTTAGAAGTCGAAAGGAGTCTCCATCTCTTATAAATCGATCAAATGCGACAAAAATAATTGAGCAAGCGAATCCAAAAAATATCAGTATCAGCTATTTGATAGCAAAAGTGAGGATTCTCTATTATTAATTAGAATTACCTATAGAATTACGTTCAAATTTCTGTGATTGCTGAGATGTCAAACGAAATTAAGAAAATTTAAAGGTGCGTGTCCATTTGAGAGTTCTTTCGCTAGTAAAATCCAGGGGTCCCAGGTTGAGGGGAAAATCACCATTTTTGCCGATTTCTTTAGACAAAAGGGGAAGAAAGGGGAAAATATAATCTTATCAAAAACATACGAAAGCCTCATTAAAGTCTGATAATCGTTATAGTTTCGTAGTTGAAAAAAGACTGCCTTAAGCTACATAACAACTCTATGTACATTAAACAAGTATTTATCTTTTAGTTTTTCGCTCAACATGTGATTTATAAAGAACTTTGTTAGTTTAAGAAATGTTTTTAAGTTTCTTTTTTGTTAATTTTTTGTTTACCAACATTATAAAGTGTTATTTTTTATGAATAAAAATCAAAATTTTTAAAAAGTGTTAAAAGCTTGCATTTTTTCTTCAAGAAAAAAAGGGGGATTTTTTTGTAAGAAAGGGGGAAAAAAAGGTTTTGGTGTCAAAAAAAGGGGATTTATTTTTTTAAAACCTGGGAACCCTGGCTAAAATCTCGAGATGCCTGTCCACTTGAGAGTTATTTTTTCGCGAGTTCACTTGTTAAGTGTTGAGAATTAATTTCCCGATAGAACTTTCATAACTTTCATTTCCTGCGAGTTGGAAGTTGGAATAACTAAAAGTGACATTTGGGGCATTTCACGTAAAGCGGACAACGAAATAACGAGTGTGTCTTGTAAATCGTAAATTTTTAGGTAATTAATACTTTATGTAGTTCTTAATATGTATATGAAATGATTCTGATTTTTGAGACCTGGTGCTAGATTTATAGGCTTGGAAAGCTATGGGGTAGCGTTTCAAATCAATGGCGGCTTCTCACTGAAAATTATGTATCTTCTAAACGAATGAAATTCCCTCTCTAAAACTTGACATATGTATAGTATTAAGATTATATAAAGCTGTTAGCATTATAAAAGCAATTAGCTGACAATTGACATATTTCTTACAATGAAGAATTGTCCGTTCACACGGTTGGCAGATTTCTTCCCAATTTAATTATCAGCTATGTTTTATCTCTCTTTAACCAACTCATTGACATTTCAAACAATGAAAAATTGTCAGCAATTGTAAGATTTTTTCAATTAAAACATCTGACAATGACCAATGAGACTGACAATGTCCTTATCGACTGACAATGATAAAAATTGTGTGTTCAGACGATTGTAAGACATTTGAAGCAGTTTTTTCACTGACATATCTGACAATATTGTAAGAACTGACAATCGTCTGTACTTAGCTTAAGTTACATTTTCAGATCTAAAAAAAAATATCAAAAGGGTTATTTAAAATTTGGTTTGAAATGCTAACGTCCGGTTTTCTACCAACAAAAAAAATCGATTTCCGGTTTTGATGTCATATTTCGACATATTCCACAATTGGAAAAATTTTTCTACCACTTTATTTAATTAAGCAACACATAAGCGACGAATCACGGATCTACATACTTATACATATATATTATGTCTAAAATACGAAGTCAAAATTTGTCGATGCCTGAAGAAGCGGTTGATACATTCCAAATGCATTTTTTTTCGAAAATTGGTTCAAAGTTCAAACACATGAAAAATTGTATTGACCGTGTAGCTTAAAATTTTGTAATGATGATTGCCCACGGCGACGCAACACGGCCCTCTTAGGTTTTGTTTTAAGGCAAATGGCGGCCAATGCAATGATGTCTTTTATGATTTGTAGCTATTGACCTTCCCAATAAATAATATCCAAAAGCTTTAAAAAATATCAGCGCATTATCTTTTCACATTAATTTTTCCTTGTATCAGTATTTATATGATTTTCGTTATATCGGCATTTTGCTATACTGGGACAATCGCTGTATAAAGCATTTGAGTAACATAAAAGCTGCAAGTGTTGACTAAGTTTTATCAAATTAAACATCCAAACGCCCCTTTTTAAAGCATTCAACGAATTTTTTTTTGCATGAGTAACTTTATCATGAGTTATAATATCGCACCCTTAGAATGAAAGTGACCTAACTCAAAATTTCTGTAACTTCTGATTTTTCAATAAACTGTCCTTAAAAAGCGAAATGAACTCTAAAACCAGATTGTAAAAAAGATGCCGAATTTTTTAGTTAGGTTACTTTCATTCTACGGGTGCGATATAAAGATTCAATAAGATTTTGTCGAACCAGCTATACATATCTTAATTTCTATTGAAATTCATCTTTTAAACTTTTGTATTCACCATTGATGTTTAAAAGCAGTGTTCCCAGATTGGTGGTTTTGCCAAACAAAATGGTGGAAAGCAATTAATTTGGTGGAAGTTGTGGTGGGGAATTATTCTAAACGCTTTTTATGGAGGGAAAACAATATTTTTACCATACTATACTTTGGTGTCTGTATCTACATATTTTCATCCGCAATCTTTTTTCTTACCTTACATTTATAACTCAAAAAAAAAAATATTTGACCTGACCATCAATGACACAGGAAATCTGTCAAAAAAGCCGAGAGCAACAATCTTTCGTTACTTTTTCCAAAAAAAAAAAAAAACAAAAAACGCAACAGCAATTTTCAAACAACTAACTTACCTCAGAGAACAAACATTTGTTTGGTTTCTAAAGTTTGACTCTTAAACAAGGCAACCTTTTCAAATGCAAGCGATTTTCTAAACAATCGGCTAAAAATTTGTTCTTACACAGGCAACTAGAGCATGTGCATTATTGCGCTGTCAGTGGCTATAAAGGTCTATTCACATGAAAGCGACCAACGACCGACGAATAAAAGAACAACAATGGTATATAAAATATCTAATAAGCCTTAATTCTTCACAAAAACTAAACAAAATGATAAAATACTTATTTAAATTAATGTTAAATTACTAAAATTTGTATTTTATTTACAAAAACAAGGGAAAGTTGAGAAAATAAATCACGAACAGATTGCAAATTGCAATTCGTGACGACCAATTTCTTTTCTTAAATATCTCTTATTTTTGTAATTAAAACGCAAATTTTAGTATCTTAACATTAATTTAAATAAGTTTTCTACCATTTTGTCTAGTTTTTGAGAAAAATTTAGGATTATTAAATGTTTTAAATACCATTTGTTCTTTTATTCGTCGGTCGTTGGTCGCTTTTATGTGAATAGCCCTTAAGAGTGTGTTTTGTTTTCTTTAGGAACTTTGTTTTATAAAGTAGAAGTAAAGCTAGGAAAACACTTGCGATTTTTATTCGTTGCGATTTAACAATTCATGCAAAATAACCTTGTAAGGGCCTTGTCAATACGCAATTTTTGTTAAGTTCTCTCTGAACTGAACAAAAATTGCGTATTGACAAGGCCCTCACCTTACTAGTCAACTGATGAGTCCAAATGAGATCGCTTGGACGAAATGCCAATTTTTGTAGGACTAAAGGCCGTTAAAAGCTATTTTGAATCAATGATTCAATTCAAACACCCTTTTAAACTAAATGCCCATTTTTGGCGCATTAAATTTTAAAAGTGGCATTGAAATGTCATCAGATGCAGTTCACAAGTGGACATATATATATGTATATGTATAAGCTGACATTTGCAGACAATGAAACTCACTTTATACCTTTCGGCAGCGGCCCAATGTTTGTTTTTGATTTTGAAGAAGTTTACCGATTTATTTTGCAATTCTTGGCATTTGTTTCAATACATAATGCTTTCTCACTTTTTCTCATACATTTCGCTTATTAGAAAGAAAAAAACAATTTATTTTTCCAGGGTTGTGAAGAGAACTCGATTTGAACAAAAATTTCCCTGAAATTTCTCTTTTATAGACTGGTGAAACTAAAAATATTTAAAGGCCTGATAAAATTTAAGACGGTTTTTGATAAAAGTGCTTTTAGTGTTTGTTTATGAAATTGGACAAGTCTTTTATTGGATGATGTATTTAAATACAGTATATAGAATTTTTATTAACCTTTTTTATTAAACAAAACGCACTCGTGGTTTTGAATCACGCTAGCTATTGATGATTTGTTTGTCGAATAAAAAGTCTAAAATACACTTGCGATTTTAATCGCTTTACAATTAACTTTACAATCGCAACAATATAGAAGATAATAGCTGCGTTTGGTAACGTGAAATTTCTTGCAAAATTGCACAAATTTTCACAATTTTTCACAAATTGTCAGAAATTCCTGTTTTTAAACTCAAAAAAGTTGCAACGAGAGAGCACAATGAGAGAGGAAACTATTAACTTGCAATTTTCTGCTACCCAAATTTCTGTGTGCAAGGAGTGTAAAAACTGTCAAATACATAGCTGTCAGTGTATGTTACTTGACGTCGGCTAGGAATTTACAAAATATTGATTCAGATTGTTTTCATTCACTTGATGAAGATTCAGATAAGTAAATCAAAACCCAGTGTAACATTTTCGCTCGATATTTTTTAGTATACAAATTATTTTACAATTTAAAAATTACAGGGTTCAAAATGATTTGTCAATGTTTTACGTGTTGTACCTACACAAAAGTGACATTTTATACAAAAATTGGTTCGGTGCGTTTGTTTACTTTTGGACAAGTTCTCCCTCTCATGAGAGTATCTTCTCCTTCTTTTAAAGTTTGACAGGTTTTACACCGTTTTCTTAAAAAAGATACCAAACAGACCTAGTATAACAAGACTTTTATTTAAACCGCAATTGCGCATTTGTCTACATTGGATCTATGTATTCAATTTTGCGACCAAAAAACGCTAAAAAGAAGAATGTTTTATTATTTTAATAGCTGCAATTTTAGTTTCAATTTTTTAAGCGTCACGAATTGTTGGTATATCATGAATGGTCATTATGGTAGTTTTTTTTCCCTCCATTCCAAACATGGTGGGATTTTTTTCCAATTTGATAGGGTTTTTTTTATTCTCATCTGTCATCACTGTTTAAAATTGAATGAGTGGAGGAATTATATACAGTTCCAGAATTAGTTGGCAAAATTGATGTTACCTAATGAAAAAAATTATGAACTACATGCCCATTAAGAATGCATTCTCTTATAGCCCTGAACATCTCAATTAAAACACGTATCTATACCTATTAATGTGCGTTTAAATTTTTGCTTATTCAAGCTCAAAATCAATTCTAAACAAAAAAAAACCACAATAACAACTTGCGATTATTACAAACATTCAATGTAAATGTGTTTGTATTAAAAATAACAAAAATGTATCTTAAAAATATATGTATGTAGGTATTTTATGGATTAGGTAGGTAGGTAATAACAAATAAATCTGTGTTTTCCCAAGCACACAATGGAATATAAAGCTGAAATGTAGGCAGGTTTATATTTATATAAATTAAATATTATCTACGTTAGAACAAATTGACCTTCGACGGGCATTAAAAGCAAAAGGTTATCAACCAACCAAGCACTATACAGGGCAAATGCGTTGCGTTGAATGTGACTTGCTATTGCTACAAGCACCAGACATCAAATCAGCAACAAAAAAATAAATATTAAAAGAGAAACTTTGTTTTTATCTTTCGAAGCAAATTCATCATACTCGGTAAAATAATAAAAAAAAAAAAAAAAAAAACATTGCCAGATGAAAGAATCCAAGATGAATCACACTACAATGTATAGGAGCACACCATATTTGTATATTTATCTCTTATACTCATAATGGGCTTGGATACATATGTACATACATACACACAAAAAAAAACATACTTTCCAATCCATTGTTTCTATTGTTTTTCTATGGCACTGTGAGATTTTTGTTTGTTTTTTTCTAAATAGGTTTTTCCCGAAAACAAAAACAATAACAAAAGATAGTTATATATATTTTTTTTTCACTGAATTGTATTATTGTAGATACACTGTAGGTACAGATAGTATAGTTATGAAATATTTTGCTTACCATGTCTTCTTCATCTTCAAGATAATTTACGTCCAACAGCAAATATTTCCACGCTTGAACTGAATCCGCTAGAATTTGGTTCCCACTTTCACTTGATTTTTTTAAAAACTTATTTCCATCGTATGGTGATCGTCTCGTATCGTAATAATTCGCACTTGTGGTTGGCGTAGAACAATTCGTATTACCGCGCCCTGCCTTTTTATTGAACAACAACGATGGAGATGACGACGACGACAACGACGACGACGAGGTAGCAGGCAACGATAGCGACGTCGGTGCCGGTGGCATCTGTTTGGCAAAATAGCTCGAACTACGATTTCGATCGTATTCATATAGAATCGCACCTATGTTTGGATATTTGGGACTATAGAATATGCAAATGTTCCTAAACAAGTGATGTGTTAAGCTTTCAGTGCCGCCGCCGCCGCCGCCAGCATCACTGGACGTTGCCGAAGCTAAAGTCATCGTACTAACACTACTATCATATCCAGTTATGGTACTTCCACTGATGGAAGATTGTATTGTATTCACACTAATGGTATCCGCCTCCTTGTTGTCCCTTGCCCTCATGTCCAATTCGGTGGTGAATGTAAATTCGTCATCGGGCTCCCATTCATCGTGATCTTCAATATATGCTGCTGCTGCTTCTGATCTTTCAGTTTCAGTTAGAGAATTATATGAGTCACATCTTCTTGGCATCATATGGTGGTGGTTGTGGTGGTGGTGATCATCGTAATATACATCTGTGATGTCAGTCTCTTGGACTTCCCCTACCGTTTTGAACTTCCATATAGGTTGATAGATTGGCTCTTCTTTTTCATCTACTTCGGCCTTTGTATTGGAACTTCCATTGGGAACTGTCATTTTGATGGTATTATTCAATGAATCTATCTCAGTTATAAGTGAGGGAAGAACTTTTCGCTTAATTATAGAATTATATTCGATGGCTGGAATTTGCTGACTTCTTTTTAATAATGACCTTGCTTCACTACAACTACAATTACTATCACTACGTGACACTATTCTCATTCGAATTTGCTTCTGTTTACACAAAAACACTTGAAATCGACGGAATATCTTTTTAAGTATTGGATATGTTAAATGTGAAAGTTGTTCTGATTTATCAACACCACTTAAGAATAATTTAAGGGAAATATCATAATTTATAACAATTTTGTTTAGACTTTTCGACAGCACCAAATCGAAGAGAATTTGTTCGAAATTAATTTTTTGTGGGAACGACACTAAACATGTAATTGAATCACTTGTTGAATGTGGTACGATATCAAATAAAACTTCATTAACCACTTGACTGTTTTCATAGTTTCTTAATTCGACAAACGTTGATGATGAAGGAGACAGTGATGGTGACAACGACAACGACGATGGCGACGGTGACGACGACAAAGACGACGAAGGGGAAGACGAAAAAAAATTATTTGATTCACGCAAAAGAATTGAATCAAAAACCTGCAAAATATCACTAACAAATTCCGAATCTTTCTCGTAGATACAGCACCTTTTATTCAACTGATGCTCTGGCTCACATCGACCACCATTCAGACCTGCTGCAGCCAGAGCTGTGACTTGAGCCTGCGCAGTAGGACGCAATAAACAATTATTATTGTTGTTCCGTTGTTGTTGATCTCCCACCATCCGAACTAGATCGTGTTGGTGCTTGTGGTCGACGTCTACAACTGGTACTGGTTGATAATTATTTTTTTCTCGTTGTAAGTTTATAATATCGTCGAGTTTCAGGTGGATCCCATGACGCTTTGCACTCAAACGCTGCTTATGAGTTGCGATACTGTGTGGCTCTAGTTTCTCCATGAGATTCCGTTTAAATTCATTTACCATTTGTTGTGTGAATTCTACCTGACTGAATTCATCTGAAAATGATGAGCTCGATTCGGTTGTAACTTGCTGTTTGTGTATTTGATCGTATACAACTGGGTAAACTAAGTGTCTAGGATTAAACACAAATGATGAAGCACTGCAGCATAATTCGGTGAAATTCCCAGGAATACTTTTTGGATTACTAAGAATTGTATCTGGCGCCCCAAAACTAAAATAATCGTGGGTTTCACACCGCAATGACGTCATCCATTCACTAACACTACTTCGTATATGTAAATATGATGAAAATGAGTTATTATTATCAAATGAATCGTGACTGTTGATTGAGGTGCTACAAAATAGCGGATCACAGCTAAAACTGTTGGCGACGTCGATGTTTGTTGCGGCGGCGGCAGCGGCAGCGGCAGCGGCTGTTCCACTGATTAGATAATCGTCCGATTGTGATTTTTGTTTTATGCATTCAAAACGTGCAGCTTGATGCAAATGATCATCATCACTTATGCGCAATTTACCATAGATATGATGATCACTGGTACTCGCTTTGAGTTGTTTTTGTTGTTTAAGCTCACAAATGCGGTTCAAATCGAAGGTTTCATTTGTACAAAACACATTTTCAAACCCGTCGACATTGTGAACGATTTGTAATTTCCGACTAGGGGGTTTTAAATTCGATGCTATTACTGCTGTTTGAGACGTAGATGCATTAAACGACTTAACTCGCTTCAACGACCCGAGAAGACTGTGAATCAAACGCTTTTTTAACTTTTTCTTCGAAGTTGATTTTACGTTGTTATCGTATTTTTTATTGTATTTGTTTTTGTCTAAACAAACCAAGCACTCGTCACCGCTAAATAACTGAGAGCACTTATCACATATATTCTCATAAATGTTGGCGTTATCTTCGGGACACCCATTTAAAATATATTGACAGAAATTGCACAATTCTCCGCGTGCCTCGAATACCCCATAACCACAACCGGAACACAAATTTTCATAGGCTGGATTATTATTATCAGTTCGATTATTTGTATTGAAGAATTTCGATAGAATTAACGTCTTGCTTGTTGTTGAATCGATTTGAACATTTGAATATTCACGATCGTTGAAGGGACCAACTTTTGCACTTCCGATTATGTGTTCTGCTGTGGTGGTCAGGTTTGAACGAACACTACCAACACTGTTAATGGTTGATGTTGACGTCTGATCGTGCGGTCTTTCTCTGGAATCGAAATGACCATTTTCAGAACGACTTCTCTTTGACATGATTGTTGTTGTTGTTGTTTTTTCATTTATATGGAAATTTTGTTTTAATTTGTTTTTAATTTCTTTTATTGTATTAGTTTGGAATTTAGGTATGTTTTTGTATTGTGTGGTGGCTGATTGTATATATGTATGTGGGTATTATATAAAACAAATCGAGAATATCGTCTTAAATTCCGGAATGAATCATCTTTACATCGTGTTTGTGATATTATATCTTAACTTAACTGTATGCGAATTATGTTGGAATTTTTATATTATATGTAGGTAGGTACACATAGATATTTCATAAAGTTATATACCCGCACAAAATACGATTATATTGTCACACCAATATACACACCCATAAACAAAGCTCTTTCTGATAACAAAGGTGTGTTTATATTTTTTATGTTTTGTCATTTGTTTATCAAACAGCGATAACACGATCGATTTTATAAATAGGAAAGGAAGTTACATTTTAAATCGTTTTTTTTTTTTTAACTCCAAGTGATTTTTTATTACTTTCAAATTTGTTTTTATCAACTACTCTGGGACGGAAACTTAATCTGACTAATCTTATGTCTTGGAGCTCTGGACTTCGTTTGGAAAATGCTCGAAAATGTTTTTTTACAAAAAAAAAACTATACACATTGAATGAGTTTATATGCCTAGAGGGTGAAGACAAGTTGAATAGCTTGGATGCATGTTTCGACTTCATCGTCGGAGACATGTGTAGTTTAATCAAAATCAATTCAGGAAAAATAAAAATAAAAAAAAAACAACCGACAACCGACAATTGAGATCATTGTGCTTAATTAATTAAGTTCAAAGATCATCTAGACGGGAGATGGCTATATGGGCTTGTACATTATACTTACGACACAACAGTGAGGGTTGGAAAATTTGTTCTTACACAAATATAAACAATACTGCTTTTCTTGATATGATAAAGTGTTAAAAAAAAAAGTATTACAAAATTAATTGTTCTCCAAATTGGGTTTAATAATCTTTATGAAAATAATGAAATATACATAAAGTATGTATATGATTCTAAATCTGAAGTTTAAGAGATAATTTCAAACGCACAGACAAAAAGTTCCAAAATAAAACTAGGAACGAACTTAATTCATATTTATTTTCATGATTAGAAGATGATACAGGAAGAAAAACGCCCATCACTAAATTTGATAAAAATGTCCGTATAACGAATTTCAGTATATATTTTAATAATGAGGTTTTTTTAACAAGTTGAGTTTTATATGAATTTTTTTTTAATTTTTGAGAATTTATTAAAGTTGTTGATGTTCGTTTAAAATTGCAATATTCTTAACAAATATATATTTTATGACATCTCCAAAAAATATATTTTATTTTAGGTTATTAGCATTTAACATTTAATTTTTTCTCCACAGATTTTTCAAGGTTTAGTCTTTAGTGTTATCACAAAATTTTAAAGCTTTATTGGTGTTTAGAGAGTGAAAAAATGATATGAACTAAACCTTTCCATGTGATTCACTGTGTACCATTGGTGTACACAGTGAATCAATTACACAATGAATCAAGGATCTAAACTCATTTATTGAGTAAAAACTCATTTATATTTGTTAATCCATAGGTACACAAACTTATAATATTTTTTCCTCAAAGCCGAGTAGGTATACAGTTCTTTGGAACAAAAAAAAAAAACATAAGTGGTAAGAATTTTTTTTTTGGGGATGAATAAAAATCTGAGTTGAAATGAAAAATTTGTATTCGTTGTCCTCTTTTTTTCCACAAAACAATGTCACCAACATTGTTTTCCGCGAAAAAGTTTCCGTGGTGAATATAAATTTTTTTCAACAGGTTTGGTTCACAGTTCGATAATAAATTTTTAAACGCCAAAAAATTTTTTTTTGCAATAAAGTCACATGAATTTTTTTTTTCGAGGAGCAACTGTATACTAGGCTTAAACTAAGAAACAATGCAGCTTGTAAAAAAATCACAAAAAGTTACTTTTTTCGTACATTTAAAGAACTTAAAGACAAATAAAACTTTTAATTCAGTTACATATAATTGCTATAAGCTTTTAACAAACATCCATATTTGAAAAAATCGACATTGAATGAAACGGGATCACTACGTTTTCCCGCGATGGTTTTCCTGTGTAACGTTTGCCCGCCGATTTGAAAGCTAGTTTTTTTGCTACAATCCCGCAGCACGATATCCCGCGGAACGATTGCCTATGAAATTTTCCACGGGATTGCCGGCGGGATAGGCAATACTAATTAGTACTTTTTGACAATACTATTTTGCATTTATGCAATAAATATTTTATCTAATATTTATATTAACTACATAATATTTTTTTTTCAGTAAAGCGTTTTTTTATTTTATTTTATATTCATAAAAAAAAACTACCAAATGATAAAAAAAAAACTTTTCATACACTCAACCTCGCACCTACCCCAAATCCTATAGTGTGCCAAGCAGGGGGGTTGCAGGGGGGCAGCATGCCCCCCCCCCCCCCCATACAAACCTCACCTTAACACAAGAAAGGACTTTTGTACAAGAAAACTACTATTGAAATGAATTTTGTTCATGCGCTGTCGATTTGTATTAAAAAAAAGTAGGAATCGGCGGGTAAACGTTACATAGGAAACAGTGATTCGGGATATCGTTCTGCGGGAAAACGTTTTGCGGGAAAATGTTTTGCGGGAAAATGTACGCGGGAAAACGTGACGCGGGAAAACGTGCCGCGGGAAAACGTAGCCAACCCGAATGAAACATTTCAATTCTGAAGCCTCAATCAGTGGTTCACTGTGTACCACTTTTAATTGATTCATTGTGTACCAAGTTGTAATTTTCCAAAAATGTTTATAATTTATAAATAAACTTTTTAATCAAAATAAACAAATCGACAAAATTAATTAAATTTAAGTAAAAAGAATTACAAATATTTAACTCAAATTTCTTCATTTACAAACTTTTTTAATAAGAACGAAAACAAAACCCAAAAAAAGTACGTAGCGTTGTTTCAAAATAAAAAGGGGCAGTGTCAGTGTATGTGATTCATTGTGTACCCTGATCTACTGTTGGTCAGTTTGCCCCGGCTATACACATAAAAATAACAAATACAGTTTCGTGTTGCAGAAACGTAAGCATATAGCAGCATAAATCTTTCAGTTTTAACTGAAAAATTATCATAGTCATATAGAGAAAAAAAATTATTTTACAATTTAACAAATAATTTTTTTACATAAATGCAAAGAAATTTTATAAAAATTGATAAGATAAAATATTTATTTTTATTTATCATTTGTTTTCAAATTTATCTTGTAACTTTTTATATAAAATATAAAATTTTAAAAATATTAAATCAATATCAACCTATTAAAAAAATAAATAATCTTTTAAATATAAATTAAATTTGTGAACTATCTTGTTTTTTTTTAATAAATCTATGGATTTACGCGAAAAAATTCAAATATTTTTGTATTTACAAATTTGTAAACATTTTTAAAAACAAATAGAATGTTTATAAGTATGCAATGAAATAAATTTCAGAACAATTATTAACCCTTTTTTGCAATATATATTTATCAAAAAATTGTTTTAATTTTTGTTTAATCCAAAACAATTCTTTTTTTTTGAAAACTTTGACATGCAATATTTTAGAAGTTGCATTCATAAATCATTTAAAATTATTAAATTAATTGCGAAAGTTGAAAATCAATACAAAAAATAAAATGGGAGATTTATTTGTATCTTAGACAAACATTTTTAATTTTCTAATAGTGTTTCAAAACCGTTATGTACCGACTTTCAAGCAAGTAATTTTTAAAATATGTATAGATTTTTCAAAATAAAATTGAAATCATTTTTTAAAATTCAAAAATATATTTTTGGAAAATTTATTAGATGTACCCAATATAATAATTTTTTCCTAGAAGCTTCTGCATAAGTTAAAATTGATCAAAATCGACAAAATTAATTAAATTTAAGTTAAAAGAATTACAAATATTTAACTCAAATTTCTTCATTTACAAACTTTTTTAATAAGAACGAAAACAAAACCCAAAAAAAAGTACGTAGCGTTGTTTCAAAATAAAAAGGGGCAGTGTCAGTGTATGTGATTCATTGTGTACCCTGATCTACTGTTGGTCAGTTTGCCCCGGCTATACACATAAAAATAACAAATACAGTTTCGTGTTGCAGAAACGTAAGCATATAGCAGCATAAATCTTTCAGTTTTAACTGAAAAATTATCATAGTCATATAGAGAAAAAAAATTATTTTACAATTTAACAAATAATTTTTTTACATAAATGCAAAGAAATTTTATAAAAATTGATAAGATAAAAAATTTATTTTTATTTATCATTTGTTTTCAAATTTATCTTGTAACTTTTTATATAAAATATAAAATTTTAAAAATATTAAATCAATATCAACCTATTAAAAAAATAAATAATCTTTTAAATATAAATTAAATTTGTGAACTATCTTGTTTTTTTTTAATAAATCTATGGATTTACGCGAAAAAATTCAAATATTTTTGTATTTACAAATTTGTAAACATTTTTAAAAACAAATAGAATGTTTATAAGTATGCAATGAAATAAATTTCAGAACAATTATTAACCCTTTTTTGCAATATATATTTATCAAAAAATTGTTTTAATTTTTGTTTAATCCAAAACAATTCTTTTTTTTTGAAAACTTTGACATGCAATATTTTAGAAGTTGCATTCATAAATCATTTAAAATTATTAAATTAATTGCGAAAGTTGAAAATCAATACAAAAAATAAAATGGGAGATTTATTTGTATCTTAGACAAACATTTTTAATTTTCTAATAGTGTTTCAAAACCGTTATGTACCGACTTTCAAGCAAGTAATTTTTAAAATATGTATAGATTTTTCAAAATAAAATTGAAATCATTTTTTAAAATTCAAAAATATATTTTTGGAAAATTTATTAGATGTACCCAATATAATAATTTTTTCCTAGAAGCTTCTGCATAAGTTAAAATTGATCAAAATCGGTTCAATCATTTTTGAGAAAGCCAAAACTGATTTAGGGTAATTTTTGTTAATAGTGTGTTAAACATCAGATAGCTTAAGGTGTGTATAAGTTGGATAAATACAAAAAAAATCGTTAGGGAGGGGGTCTTATTCCATCTATTTAGGCGGGAGGGGCAGTTTTCTAAAAACTCGACTTGAAATACAAAGCAAGTCATTAAAATTCAATGGCAACACTTGCAAAATCATATTATACTTTCTTTTTTTTAAAGCTAGCTATAGGTAGGTGCATCCATTTTTTTAATTTTGTTTTTAAATCAAATTGTTTAAATTAATTAGGAAAAAAGAATGTTCAAAGTCAAAATTAAAAAAAAATTGCTAAAAATTATTTTTTTTTTTTTTCAAATTTTAAGTTATTATACTCAATATTTTTGTTTTTAATATTCAATGCTTTTATTTATTTTTATTCAAAAACTTGAAACTAGCTGCTTAAATTTTTTATCATAACACCCCTTTTACATATATCGCAAGGAATACAACATTTTTATGTGTGTGTGTTTTAACGGTACACCTATATTACTGATTCAGGAAAACAAATAGATTTTATAAAGAAAAGAATTGTTATTAATTGTGCAAGACAACATTTTTCAAATAGATATTTTTGTATTGAAATAAAAAAAACAAAAAAAACAAATCGAAAACGAGTTAGTGAGTAAATTTTAAATTCGTAACTTTCTTCTTAATAATAAAAAACAAGTTCTTTTTATTTTCAGTTAAAATATATACATAAACCTGTTCAAAATTATTATGAAACAAAAATTAAAAAATAAATGGAAAGGCAACAAAAAGTAGAATGCACATCTGGCTTGCAATTGCAAGAACTGATCTTATATTTTAAGTGACTTAGGGAGGTTTGCTGATACTACACATAACGATTTAAGTTGAACTTAATTTCTTAAGTATCACTTTATGACATGGAAAAAGTACCCCTTAAGAATTTAAGTTCAAAGAATCTTAGAATCCTTAGAATCTTAAATATTTTATATGCAACTATGTATATGCCATACATTATGTATTAAGCTATACATACAAACACTGATGTAAAGTAGACGCATGTAATTATTTCCTTATCTTAAACATCTATTTATATAGTTTTGAAAGCAGAAAAACAGAATGCCGTTTGAATTCTTGAATAAATATAAATTCATACAAATAAAATTTCATAAATCGTAAAAGCAATAAAACTGCTGAAATTTTAGTTTTTCTTATATAAAGTTTCTTTCAAATTTTCTAAAAGAGAAACATTAAAATTTAATTTGAAAAAACATGTATACCGCGTTTAAGATATTAAGTTTAAATCATAAAAAAAAACAATTTGATTATTTTTATTTAAATCCTCAAAAACATAATATTATAGGATTTATCCTTTACTTTGTGCAAAGAAACTCACAAACCGTCAAATTTTGAATAATAATAAATTGAAATTTCAATAGAATTCACAAATTCTAAATTCTCTACTGCCGTATCTTCGCGTCGGTTAAATATTATGTAAAACAGATAAGTCCACTTTTGGCCAAAATTGAGATTTTGATACCATATTTTTAAGAAACACATTCTGCACAAATTGCTTTAATCAATTGTAATTTCATATTATTTTGTTGTAGAATCTTATAAAGAGAAAAAACAGTTTTTATATATGGAGCGTTGGAGCCTTATGTAATTTTGTTTTTTTGTTATGCTGTAAAATTAGCCTTAGCAGTTTTGTTTTATGTGAATCACACGTATATGTTTGGGTTTCTGACTTTTATTCATTTATATTACTTTCAAAAACTAACATGCAGCTGAGCAGTGAATTTATTTTCAAAAAAATTTATTTGATAGAAAATAAGAGAAATCTGTTACTATCTTGAGAGTGTCCTCTTTTTGTGAAACCCTTTTTTTGAGTATGGGAACTTCATTGGAATTAAATTCACATAAATTTTAAAAACCTTGTAGGAAAATAATCTTTGAAATCGGTGAAATAGTTAACGAGTTCAAAAATTAAAAAAAAAACCCTTAGGTAGCTTTAGGGCTAGTTTCACAGTGAAGTAAGTGACACTTAAGTGCCAAATATGGAAAACTAATTCCCAATATCACAGTGTAAACTTATCGGAATAAGTGACACTTAAGTCTCCAATGTTGGCCACTTAAGTTCCACTTACTCAGGTAGTAAAACTGCGGCTAAAGTGCCAAAATGTCAAAATTAAGTGCCACTTATTTTGTTAAGTGTGCACTGTGAAACTGGCCCTTAGTAACAAATTTTAATCCTTTTAACGAATGTAAACTATTACCTAAAACAGTATATCGTTACGGAAAATATTTTAACAAAATCTTCAAAGAAATTCTCACAAATGAAAAGATTATTTTAGTAAAGAACTTTAATGTTAAGTAGTATCATGCTAATACCTTAACATCACTTAAGACAAAGTTCAAGCAGAAGTAAAGATTTGAAGAAAAATTATAACAAAATCGGTCCAGCCATTCAAAATACTAGATGTATACATAATTTAGAAACCAAAAATCTATAATAGGCGTGTTGTTTTTGCAAGTCCAAGGGGAATGGGACGAAAAAAAAACGATTCGGGGCTAAATGCTAAATGCAGATAATTTTCGGGGCTTAATTTAAGCGAACAGAAAAACTGTGTTACCGGCATGAATTAATACTTGTTATCGATAATTTGTATGAAAACTCTATTTTTTTCTGTGATGGGGTCACTCATCCCCGTTGTCGTTTTTTCAACCAATTGCCCCCGGGATTGCAAAAAAAAACAAAACTAATGTATTTTTTGTCGATTGTTTAGCTCTATAATTTGGTAATGTTAGTTTTGATTGAAACATATCGAATTTGGCACAGTTAATTAACAATATAAAAAATATTTTTGAGTTTGCAAAATTATATAATAAGTTTTACATATTCATACTCGAATGTAAATAAATATCAAAAACACATAACTTTATTTAATATAAATTTTATTATTGGAATTAATTGTTTTAAATAAACTATTTTTTCATTTGGGTTTAATAATTATTTTTGTATATAATAAAGTTTAAATTGTTTGCTGCTACTGTATATATCATTTGAACAAAACAGCATGGATTCTTGTGAATAATTGCCTAAGAAAAGGGTGGATATTGTATCGTTCTATGTTAGTAATGAAACAAAAAGATACCTATTCAAATATCTACATCTATATACTCGTTTATCTACACATTATTCATTTATATTTATGTATAGTTTAATATTTACTACATAACGTTGACCACATAACTACCTAAGTATCTGCTAATTCAAAACAAAGATTCCGAAAGAATAAGAAAGATTGTGCTAAAAATTAAAGAATTTGGTATTTTTTTTGTTAATTTATAAAATAAAAAAACACAAAAAAGCATAATCTTGAATAGTAGAGAAATATGGAATACAAATTTTAACATAATGTACTAATTAACTTGTTAAGTTGTATTTTTATACTAATTGGTATAATGGAACAATTAGTGTGTCTATGCTTTCTTATCTCTCAACATGTTGCTACACTTAAAACCTAAACCGATTAAGCGACATCTTTCAAACTTTATTGTAGGTAAAGGGTAATCCTATAGAATTTTATCTTTTTATTGGTTCTTAAAAAAAATCCTAACTACCACATAACAACATACGTAATTGTTTATTATTATTAAAGAAAATTTAAAGTTGCAATTAATTATTAATATAAGCAAAATTACATGAAAAAATTTTTAGTTTGAAAATTTTCATTTTAAGTTTTGAGGCACTTAAAAAGCAAAATCAATTTTGATGCAAATATAAAGCTGATGACTTAATTATTAAGTTTTATTAGCACAACCTTTCACACGTAATGAGTTTCATTATTTCAATAATTGATCTACCTTACCATTGATCATTGAAAACTTAAAAGTCATTTTATGTGAAAGGTTCAGCCAAAATTAAATATTTGTTGGCCTAGAATTATTAATTAATAAGCTTTATATTTGCATCAAAATAATCACGGATTTCATTTTTTTAGTGCCACAAAACTTAAAAACAAAAATTCCGATGATGGTTTTCAATTATAGCTATAACTGGCCCCTAACGCTTTCAACAGTATGAAGCAGCGTTGCCGAAGTGGCACGATCGTGCTTTTTCTTTAAAAATCGATTTTTTGGTAAACAACCGAATGGAATTAAGTTGCCCTATAACTCTCTCTCCTGTTGGATTTGCCAATATAAAAACTAACAAATTTATAAGAGAAAATATGGAGCAATAAGTTTTGTAGAATATTATTTTTCAAAATTCTTAAATTTTTCATCAACTTTTGAATTTGTAAAAGTAAAAATAAAATTGACGACAGACTCAATCAACCATTAAGAATACAAAATTTTTTTCGCCTCCCCAATTGTTTGCATACAACAATTTAGCCTGACATTCAATTTTTATATTTTTTTTTTGAAAATCCGATCATTAAAACCGAAGTTATAAGCTTCCTAAGGCAACCGCATATCAGTCGAATTTGGAGGTTTAACATAAAATAACAGAATTCTCTCACTGGTAGAAGATAGTTGGCAATCGACCAAGCAGGGATTTTTTAGGACTTTTTTCGATTGCTTGTGATGCTTGTGTAGCTCGTACAATAACGTTTGATATAGGTATCTAAATAATCGCTACTATACTTTATTTATTTGCGCACTAAATAAAAACCTAATCAACTTGATAACTGAAGGCACTGTAAAACAGTATTTTTATGCTTCTAACGGTAACTTAGAAAATCAAATTTTTCACAAAAATAAAAATCTATAATAGCTTGTAAACCCAACCCTTGAAAAGATCAATCAAAAATCAATACGTGTATTAAGAATACGAGTAATAAAGATCCGTGTATGCTTAATATCCCGATACACGGAAATTCGATAATTAGCGTCGGTAATACAGTTTTTTCTAGGGACTTAAGTTCCGTCAATTTTGTATCAATCAATGAATTTGCCTGAAAATTTGTCAAGTTAATTAATTAAATTAATTAACTGAGTATACATTTAAGTATTTTTTAATTTAACAGTTTATTAATTAAAAAAAATAGTCAATCCGAAACTAATACAAGGTGGCGCAATAGTTGTCACCGGTTGCAAATGGCGGCAGATTTATGTTAAATATCTACTTTGACATTTGTGAAGTAAACAGAACAAAATACACGTCAACAAGACATATGAATCACTATATACTCCTACTTTCAATTTTTTTTCTAAATAATTTTCCAAAATGTATAACCATACCAATTGGGTGACAACTTTTGAGCCACCTTGTATAAACTTGGCTTTTTACCTTGGAGTCCCTTTACATAATATGTACTTCAGAAAATACGTATTCAAACGCCTAATTTTGGTATGAAAGTTGAATATACTAAAGCCATCGATGAAAAATTAATAATGTTTGTATATTATGTAAATTTGATACAAACAATTTTGGAGTTACGCAGTGTTCTTAACTTGCAGGCTGAGTTTATAAATGCGACAGCAAATGTTAAGCTTATATAAATATAATAGAAATATGTACAATACATAGGGGCTAGATCCATAAAAACGAATAGAATTGTTAGATTTTTCTGAAATCTAATGTCAAATCTCTGTAAGTAATTTTATTTTGTTGAAATCTTTAATGTTACATATACATATACTACCTATATTGCTCAAGTTCAAATTACAAATGCACTTTTACAACAACTCCAACAAATCATGCAATGACATGTCATTACATTTCCTGTATAATTTTGCAATGCTTAAAATGTACTCATTCACTCACTCTCTTTCTCTCTGTCTCTCCATATAAATATTTTTATTTTTTTTTGATAAGAATGCACATACATATGCCTAAAAGTGAGACCTAAATAACAACCAAATACAAGCATAAATATAAAAATAAATACGACCAAATAAATATACACATATTAAACACAAATTTTTTAAATATTACTCATCTTATACGTGTTTACAAAAAAAGGGGGAGTACCTATCATTCATGCTAAATTGAAGAGGTCACTCAGGCCAGAGCAGAAATTAAAATTGGGGCCAACTCAACCAAACCATCCCAGCAATGAAAGCCTCCCATATATATGTGTATAACATACGTATGGATGTAAAATGTATAGGTGTGTACTGTGTAGGGTATATATACCCTACCCAATGCCAATCCTAATGCAATTTAAAACGTTTTGGTGTGTGCAACATTTGATGTTGATTGTTAAACGCGGGGGAAAAATATAATTATGAAATATGAAGCAGTGATGCAGGGCTACTTCCTGGTATGTATATTTTATAACGTTATATGTAATTCTATAGCATTTTATTTTTTACTTTTATTACATTTTATTGTGCTTGTTTTTTTTTTTTTTTTTTTTTCTGAAACTGTGGAAACTTTGAATTGAAATACCTAGTAGGTAGAGTAAGTGTCGTAAATATTGCCCACCCTTAACCTTTTTTTTAATAAAACGAAAAATTTAACTCGAATTCATATATTTTTTTTTTGACATTTAAAGAAATAGTTTTCTCTTGTCTTTAATAGTTTAAAACATCAAAAGTAACTTAACAAAAAGCTATTCAAAAAAAATTAAAGGAACTTCATTTCGAAATATATGGACCACCCTGGAAACAATGCTTTTCAAATATCTTGTAAGTCTAATTAGTGTAAAATTCACATATAAAATACTGCTTCTCATTACCCGAGGAGTCTATAGAAGCCATGATGTGATTCTTTTTTAAAAACGAAAAACATTAAAACCATGTATCAAATATGGCTCACTGGTCCAGATTATGAATATATGGGATGGGCTGTATTATCAACACTCTGACTTTTTCACTTTTTTTTAATTTTTAACATCCTCAATTAACTTCAATCAAAATTTTAATCTCACATTTGATAACATAAAAAATAACACTGCATATATTTCGAAAAAACTTATTTAATTTCCGCAAATTTTAATTTAAGAATTTTTAAGTAAACTCATCCAAAAATTACATCGAAAACGAATAAAAGTTATATAAAGTGCTCTATCTTACCCCGCTGACAAGCTACTGTCACCGACATACAACGAAGCAGAACCGTTTTAAATGTATTTGATTTGAACTGGTAGTTGAGTGCCTACTTTATTTCATACAGGAATATATTGCGGTGGGTCATATTACCAACGAGGGCCATATTTGCCGCACTTACTCAACCTACCCACAATCTACAAAATGTATAAATAAGAAACATACCTATACATACATATGTCGATGAAATGATTTTCATATTGAAATTTAGTTTTATGACATTTGAAAAAATTTAACAACTGAACTTTTAATTATGAAAATTAAGTACATAATTACATTTGATACAATTTTTCTTAACATTTTTCTGGTCTAAACAGTTAGGGCTTGTTTCACAATGTCTGAGTAAAGTTCTGATTAGTTACTCGACACATAAATACTGGTACAGGGTCATAAGTCGACAAACCGAAAAATAATATTTTTGCAATTTATAACCAGTCGTCAAAAAACAATTGTAAGTTTTTCTCCTGTGGACTTATGACCCTGTTCCGATATTTATGTATCAAGTAACTAATCAGAACTTCACTCAGACATTGTGAAACAGAACCTTAGTATGAAATCTTAAATTTAAAGTCGAATAGATTTATTTTGAAATTTTTTGCTGTTCTAAAATAAATAATTCTGTCAAATTTTTGCCTTTTTGATAGAATTTCATTATTAACAATCAATATCGAGTATTGTCCAAGTCTACAAAATTTGTACGAATTTTAGTATAAAGTTTTTTAAATAGAAAAATTCTTAGAAATTCGCAGTTTTATAAACAGTACCTATACGCGAACAAACATAATATATTTTCACCGGGAAAGGGGAAAATTCCTACGCAAGTAAAAAAACAAATTTTTCAAATGACAAAATCTAAAAAAATCACACAACCTTAAATAACGCACTCATACGCTTGACTTGATGTAAACTTAAGTCTTAAATTGAGTCATTCGGAAAATCATCTTATGCACGACTAATGTTGGAACCACAATATTCAGGGCCGGACCAACAATATGTGCAAGATGTGGGGGCGCATTGCCAGGAGCAAGAAAATTTAATCTGATCTTGCACAAACAAACATTTACTGCCATTTGTATTTTAACCACAAAACTTGTTCAAATAATCCCAAAATAACATCCATCACAACTGTGCTAAGTTATTTCCTGCACACTAACTAACATCACTTTCAACGTTGCATTCAAGGAGAATTTTACTCAAAATGTCGTAAAATTAAAGACACTATACATATGCAAGTTCAATCTTACCTACCTTATACCAAAATATTCCACCCTGTTCGCAAAAAAGAAAAAAAAAAAAAGAAAAAATCGGAACACAAAAAAGTTCCACGCCACCTCATCTGTGCAAGTTTTAGTTTCATACACACTGAGTCCCAAAATTAACATAGGAAAATATGACAAAGAAAAAAACTTATTCATATACTGAATCATTTGGGCTTGAACGTGTAGGCTTTGTATTATACACCGTATCTTTGAATGGGACTTTACATCTACGAACAAAAAATAACCTGGGGCCGAATTAAGGCATCAGTGACTGAACGACACGTGAAGGAAATTTCATACAAAATATCGATGATGTTCGATATTTCGTATGAAATTTCCCTCACGTGTCGTTCAGTCACTGATGCCGTAATACGCCCTCTGCTTTTTCCTTGAGGAAAGGAGGCTGCAGCCGCTTCTTTTGTGCGGAATAAATTTAACATGGGCATGTCATTGGCGGGTGCACTTGCCACTTTTCGATGAAAATTCCACAACTAAATCACTACTTCCTTGGAAGTTTCTTATTCACCAGTTGGACTGAAGACTCCGATGAAAAATATGGTGAATATTCAACAAAGAAATCACTAAATCTGTGTTAAAATTGGTTATTGTTCAGCTCAATATTTTCGATGAAAATTATGATGAAAATTTAGTAGTGAAATCACCAGGGAGGTAATTTATTATAAATTAGAAAAATACTCCTGCTTAGTTGGAGCGATTGAATATAATTCAATTAAAAGTTCAAGTGACCTCAACTTCAAAATGCGTCTCTAAGACGCAAACTATATGGTAAATGTTTACCGACTCTTATAGAAACCACAGCATGAACATACTGTGACTTTTATTTTTTTAAGGGAATTTGTTTAAATTCAGACACTTTTATTGCTCAGCTCAATGTATGATAAAAGTCGTAAACTTATGAAAGAATACATTACTTTTCTTCACAAAAAGTTTCATATCTATCGTGTAAGATGAAGAAAAGGACTGTTTTTTTCTCTTCTTTTGCTCGGAGTAATGTGGAAAAGTCTCATGTATGTGTATTAGTGTGTTTATGTGTGCAAATATAAAAATGGGCGCTTTCTACAAATCTTGCAAAGGGCGCAAGTTTGGTTGAGGCCGGCCCTGACAATATTAGCTTGTGTGGTATACCTACATGTTTTTTGGAGTGGTGTATTTACTAAATAATTTGTTTTAAAAACAGAATTGAAGAATAGAATTCTGGCTTTAAAAAAGATATAAAATGACATTTTAAGTGTTGCCGTTGTTTAAAATTTTTTTTTTATTTTAGGTAATTTTCTTGTTGAAAATTCCAAGCCGTCTTAAACTCCAGCCTGATTTTCCCAAGAAATAGGGAAAGAAAAGTGTACAGTTAAATTTTTTCCCGTCAGGTATTTTTTATGCGACTTAGCTATATTGTTTCAATGTATTTTATATGCGAAGAGCCATATTTGTCTTGTGATGGGTTGCGGTGTTGTATCCTGTGTCGCAATCAGCGTTGCCGAAGTGGCTTTTTTGGTACGAAAATTTCAATATGGAACGCTTTTATTATTTGCACTTTTTACATCAAATAAAGCGAATCACGAAATTTCTTGAAAGTTATTTTTGATGTTATACGTGTCACATGAATAGATTAAATGATTTCTTCTTATTTATTAATTGTACTTCACCTCATAAATGAATTATATTTTTGTTTAATGGAAGAATTTGAGTTTTGTTTCATATGGCACGAAAATGGAACAATAATATTTTGTTGGTCGTAATTAATCTTTTTTCCGATTGTGTCGTAGATTTTTCTGTGGGAAATAGAAAACAGTGCTGGGAAATAGAATAGTAACTTAATAGCGATAACAATAAATGACATTTTGCAACACGTTTTATTTCAAGAAACTAAATATATATATTAAAGGTACCTATATTTTGTTCCAAATATCACTCAAAAGCCCTAAAATTTCATTTTTTCCGGAGGAAGTACCAAATAAAGTATTAAAACCTTGATTTGAAATAAAATAAGTGTTTTTAAGTTATTTAATACAGGGTGGCGCACCAATTGTGCTACAATAAGAAATTCAAATAACTTTTTTTTTTATTCGATGTATTTCATTTATTTTTTTTTATTGGTTAGAAAATTAAATTTTATTTTAAATAGTTAGTTGTTTTTAAAGATTATAGACCGCAAATGACCTCCACGCTGTCAAACGCATATGCGGCACCTGGTCAAAAAATTATTCATTGCGGCCTGAAGAGTTGAAGTTGGGATCGCCTCAATTATTGTCGTTATGGACTGCTTTAATTCAGTTAAATTCCTGGGCTTCGTTTTATACACCTCTTGCTTGACATAACCCCATAAAAAGAAGTCTGGTGCAGTCAGGTCAGGTGACCTTGGAGGCCAGCGAAGAGTGGAGTTCCTAGAAATTAATTTGTTTGCGAATTTTTTGTTTAGCTCCGCCATAACTGGTCTGGCTATATGTGCAGTTGCTCCATCTTGCTGAAACCAAACGCTGTTGAATAGTATACGTCTTCGGCGCAGTTCTGGGTAAAAAAACTCCTTCAACATCTTTAAATAACGGTCCCCATTGACAGTAACGGTTACACCGTTTTCTTCAAAGAAGTACGGCCCGACAATACACCTTGATGAAACTGCGCACCACACAGTGACTCGTTCTGGGTGCAGTTCCGTCTCATGGAGCATTTCTGGATTAGACTCATTCCATATACGGCAATTTTGCTTGTTTACATTGCCGTTAAGATCAAAATGGGCCTCATCAGACATGAACAAACAATTGATCAATGTGTTGTCTTCTTCGGCCATTGATATCATTTTTTGGCAAAATTCCAGGCGAACAGGCAAATCCTGAGGGTTTAACTTGCTAGTAATTTGGACTTTGTACGGAAACAAGTTTAAATCGTCATGAAGTATCCGTTGTAATGACCGTCTACTAATTCCAATTTGCCCCGATAAGTTTCGGGTCGAAACGTTCGGATTGGCCTGTATTGCAGATGCTACTGCTGCGATTGTATCCTGAACCCGAACATTGGCATCTCGATGGTACGGCCTTCGTGCGATGCTTCCAGATTCGGCAAACATGTTTACAAACCTCATAATGGTCCATCTACTCGGGGGATTACCGCCAAACTCCCGCCTAAATTCCCTTTGGACGGAAATGACGGACTGCAAAGCATGGTACCGTTGCACTATCCAAATTCTTTTCTCCGTATCCCAAGCAGCCATTTTTATAAATCTAAATAGTAACCTACAAAATAAAAAAAAATAAGCCGATTACTCAAAAAATTTATTACGTTTTATTTTTGTAGCACGATTCGAGCGCCACCCTGTATAATATCTTTTATTTATTAAAACATTCAAATTGTTTAGAAGTTTTTTTAGTTTTGAAAATTATTGATAATTTGACAGAAGAACTTTTTTTTTTTTTACTTAAATGTAGATTATTTAATTCCAAATGTCACCGCGTAAAGCACTCAAATTACTGTTATCCGAGGGAAAAATAAAAAAAAACAATTTTATCGGGTAGTCTTTGTTATCACACAAAAGAACCATTCTTTATAAATTTTTTTTACTTTTTTTAACCATTATTTCTTTTTAAATGTTGAAGCAAACTGTAGTTTACAGTATGTAGTTCATTCAAAAGTTTCAATTTTCATTGACGCGTTCGGTCATTTCGAGTGGTATTTGAATTGTGACGAGAGTTGGCTTCCGATTCCCCAATCGTAGCCTACTTATCTTTGTTGACTTTGAAATTTACGTATCCCCAAAGGAAAAAACCCATAAGTGTGTTATCATTTGAAAGCATAAAAACCTCTTGACAAAAGTATAACAAATGTCCATATTCATATACTCATTTTAGATTAACGGCCTGGCCTTAATATATATTCCTAATTTCAATGAAGCTAAAGATCGTTGCATCGAAAGGAAACAAAATTGTTTCGGAAAGAATCTGTAGATATTATATTGGAAAGGTTTTTTAAAACTTTGAAAAATATTTTGTATAGAGTCTGAATTTTTCTAGACGTGTTATTATGTTAAAATTCTTCTTTTGTTTAGGAAAGAATTCCTGACACAAAAATTGTTGTATGAATAAAATAAAATATGTTATGAGAAGAATGGTTGAAACTACTGTCTTTCTTTTAAGCCTATCATATTTTTAATTTCCGAGTTGTAAGGTTGTAAAGTTTTGTTGTAAATTTGTCTGTTTATCACCATACAAAATTTGAACACATACAACAAAAAAAAAATGTAAAAAAACATCACGTCTGTAGTTGTAGTTGTATTTAATTTTCTTCTTATAAGATATTTTATTTTGTTCATACAACAGTTCTTTCCTAAAAAAAAAAAAAAAAAAAAACAATTTAAATTTAGCCAATTATGATGAAAAAAAAAAATTAGGTACGCCTAAAAAAAATCACGCTCTACACAAAGATTTTTAAAGATTTACAAATTATTTTTGTTCAATACATATATGTATGTACATATGTATCTAAAGGGTGATTTTTTAGCTGGTTTGGTTTTGGCAACACTGGTTTTGACAGCTGACGTGTGTTTAGTACCTTGTGTCACTGTCAAACAGCTTCAGTTTGGTTTGCAATTTAACCATGGATCGTCTTACAAATGAACAACGCTTGCAAATTATTGAATTTTACTATCAAAATTCGTGCTCGGTTCGAAATGTTCATCGCGCGCTTTTATCGAAAAATTGTGTTCAGCGATGAGGCTCATTTTTGATTGAATGGGTACGTAAATAAGCACAATTGCCGCATTTGGAGTGAAGATCAGCCAGAAGCATTGCAACAGCTACCAATGCATCCCGAAAAAGCCACTGTTTGGTGCGGTTTATGGGCCGGCGGCATTATTGGGCCATATTTCTTCAAAGATGATGCGAATCGCAGCGTTACTGTCAATGGTGAACGCTACCGAGCGATGATAACAAACTTTTTTTTGCCCGAAATGGAAGTTCTTGACTTGCATGATATGTGGTTTCAACAAGACGGTGCCACATGCCACACAGCACGCGAAACAATGGCGCAATTGCGAGGCGAGTTTGGTGAACAGTTAATTTCACGTTTCGGGCCGGTCAATTGGCCGCCTAGATCGTGCGATTTGACACCATTAGACTATTTTTTGTGGGGGTATGTCAAGGCTAATGTCTATAGGGACAAGCCCGCTTCGATTGATGCACTGGAAGCCAACATCCATGCATTCATTCGTGAGATACCGGCCGATATGTGTGAAAGAGTATGCCAAAATTGGACTCAGCGGATGGGCTACCTGAGACGCAGCCGCGGTCAACATTTGCATGAAATTATCTTTAAACATTAAATTGCAAGGTTCAAACTATCGATTCAAATAAATATTTCATTCATTTTTTCGAATTTTTTGTGTTTTTTTTTTTAAAAAAAAGTTCTAAACCTCTTAAAAAATCACCCGTTACATGATTCTCTCCAAACAATTTTTCTTTCGATGCAGCGATCTTCAGATTCATTAATTTTATTAATAAAATTTAATATTTTTTTTTATTTTACTTAACACTTCAGTGACTTTACTACATATTTTATAAATTTGGTTTTTATGTCTGGCTCAGGATTGGTTTAAGTTTCTCCATAAATGGGTCTTGTTAAATTACCTATAGCATGTTGAAATTCTTTGTTTAACTTTGTTCATTAAAAATTAAGTTGTTGCCTTAAATTTATAAAATGTAGGTATCTATGTTAATTTTTTTTAAATTACTTAAACATATAAAAGATGCAAATAAAATTATGCTCGTGAGAGTGAATTATATTTAAAAAATATTTCACCCACTCCATTATTGTTTGGGGTCTTATCTTTATGCAAAGAAAAATAAATATTTTTCTGAAATAACTTCCTACCTTAAAATCTTCTGATTTCAACATTGTTCGTCTTGGCTCGACTTGACAACTCGAAAATAAATATAAACGATAGTTCTGAATAAAACACATTTTCTCGGAAAATAAAATTCAATTGAATTTAAAATTTTTAACCAGTAGGTACACGAATTTTTTCTGTAACTTATCTTCAATAAGATAACGAAATACTTCCGAAAATAAAGTTACAAAATTTCCAAAAAGAGTTTCACCAATTACAATAAAAAAACAAACAAAATATTAAAAAAAAAAACACAGAAAACCGAATTCTGTAATGAAATTATATTTTCCGAAAATAATATTAATGATCCGGGCAATAATTTTAGTGTGAAAAAAGAGTGGAGACTGCACGGTGAAGTCTCCAAATAATCAGCTACAATTAAGGCTGTTAGTGCAAATGTTATGTAATACACATTTTTTTGTGATTATATTTTATATTAAGTCGAGAAAAAAAAACATATTTAAATATATACATTAAGGTGGTGGTTAAAAAAAGCTCATCTTGGATGGGTCTAAATTTGCAGCAGGGTCAAAATTAAGAAAATATAATTAATTATTTAAAATCAAAATATTGTGAGTTATATTATGTTGTAGCCAAAATCCCATTCATATAATTTTCTTTTTAAATGAAGCTATTTTGATGAATAGTTTTTGCAAAAATTATAATCAAAAACTACAACATAATAAATTTGTATATTCATTGTAAGTAATTTTTTTAGAAAACTGGCCCTCCCGTCGGAGGTGGGAAAAATACTAAACCCTCCCATACAATTGTTTTCTTGTCTGGTTTCAACCTACCATGCCCTAGATTTTTGTGAGATTCTAAGGGATTCACCCTGTAGGTATTAAATTTAAAATTATAGTTTAATTAATTAACGACTTACAGCGCAAATCGGAGATGAAAATAAAAATCTGAAAACAAATTAGGGAATTAAATTGCTTCTTCATTTGGAGCTGATTTAGACCCACCTAAGATTAACTTTTTTTAACGGCCACCCTAATGCACATACATAATATGTACAATGTACATCATACATTAGGTATGTTGTGAAAATTATGATTTTATAACTTATTGAAACAATATACTCAATAATCTTGAAAAATTGTTCCTAAGATCATTTTAGTCATTAAAACGAAAAATAAGGGAATTTTTGAAAATTTGTGTTACGTCATTTTTGTATTCACAAATAATTTTTTCGTTAACGAATGATTTTGACTTCTATGTGTCACTTTTGTATGAGATTTTTCGTTTCACAGCGTACTTGTAGGCTTTATAATAAACAAACCATAATAGAAGTTTAAATAAAATATTGCCCTGAAAATTGATATGATAAGGTATTTCTTGCTTGCGATATATGTATATTATACATATGTATGTACATAGGTACTATATGGCAAGTTCTGCATTCGTAAAAAAATCAAACTCGAGATTTTGATCAAACTTGACATTACGATGATAGCGAAGTCGAAAAAAAGTGGGTCTCTCAATTCAGTCTGCCTGTCTGTCTCAAAACGTTTCGAAAAATGGTTTTAAATGATAACTGTTGCATCCTCAAAAAGTCACTGTTTGGTGTGCTCTATGGGCAGAGGGAATCATTAGTCCATGTTTCTTTACAGTCAATGGAGAACGCTAGAGCCATGATTAATGACTTTTTCGTGGCTGAATTGGAAGATGACCGTTGGTTCCAACAAGACGTCGCTACATGCCATACAGCCAACGAAACAATCAATTTATTGGAGGAGCGCATTATCTCGCGTCATGGGCCTGCGGCGTGGCCTTCAAATCGTGCTATTTAACACCGCTGTACTATTTTTGTGGGGTTATGTGAAGTCGCTTATCTACGCATATAATCCCGAGACAGTAATTGACGCCTTGGAGGAGAATATTCGGCGCGTTATTGCTGACATACAGCCCCAACTGCTGCAAAAAGTGGTAGAAAATTGGGCCTCTGGGCCGGAATTTATTCGAGCCAGCCGATTTTTGTTAAAGTTTGTACACAGCAGTTTTTTAACAGTATCCAGCTGATTTTAAACAAAAATTTTTCTTATAATAAAAAATAACGGTTTAAAAACCGGTAAAGAAAATCTCATTTTTCACAAAAATGACTCCTACGATTTATTATATTTTTTTATATTTATTTATTATACAGGGTGGCGCACGAATCGTGCTACAAAAATAAAACGTAATAACTTTTTTTCTGTGTGAGTAATCGGCTTATTTTTTTTTTTATTTTGTAGGTTACTATTTAGATTTATAAAAATGGATGCTTGGGATACGGAGAAAAGAATTTGGATAGTGCAACGGTACCATGCTTTGCAGTCCGTCATTTCCGTCCAAAGGGAATTTATAGGCGGGAGTTTGGCGGTAATCCCCCGAGTAGATGGACCATTATGAGGTTTGTAAACATGTTTGCCGAATCTGGAAGCATCGCACGAAGGCCGTACCATCGAGATGCCAATGTTCGGGTTCAGGATACAATCGCAGCAGTAGCATCTGCAATACAGGCCAATCCGAACGTTTCGACCCGAAACTTATCGGGGCAAATTGGAATTAGTAGACGGTCATTACAACGGATACTTCATGACGATTTAAACTTGTTTCCGTACAAAGTCCAAATTACTAGCAAGTTAAACCCTCAGGATTTGCCTGTTCGCCTGGAATTTTGCCAAAAAATGATATCAATGGCCGAAGAAGACAACACATTGATCAATTGTTTGTTCATGTCTGATGAGGCCCATTTTGATCTTAACGGCAATGTAAACAAGCAAAATTGCCGTATATGGAATGAGTCTAATCCAGAAATGCTCCATGAGACGGAACTGCACCCAGAACGAGTCACTGTGTGGTGCGCAGTTTCATCAAGGTGTATTGTCGGGCCGTACTTCTTTGAAGAAAACGGTGTAACCGTTACTGTCAATGGGGACCGTTATTTAAAGATGTTGAAGGAGTTTTTTTACCCAGAACTGCGCCGAAGACGTATACCATTCAACAGCGTTTGGTTTCAGCAAGATGGAGCAACTGCACATATAGCCAGACCAGTTATGGCGGAGCTAAACAAAAAATTCGCAAACAAATTAATTTCTAGGAACTCCACTCTTCGCTGGCCCCCAAGGTCACCTGACCTGACTGCACCAGACTTCTTTTTATGGGGTTATGTCAAGCAAGAGGTGTATAAAACGAAGCCCAGGAATTTAACTGAATTAAAGCAGTCCATAACGACAATAATTGAGGCGATCCCAACTTCAACTCTTCAGGCCGCAATGAATAATTTTTTGACCAGGTGCCGCATATGCGTGGGACAGCGTGGAGGTCATTTGCGGTCTATAATCTTTAAAAACAACTAACTATTTAAAATAAAATTTAATTTTCTAACCAATAAAAAAAAAATAAATGAAATACATCGATTAAAAAAAAAGTTATTTGAATTTCTTATTGTAGCACAATTGGTGCGCCACCCTGTATTATATTATATTAATAGAAAAAATGTATCTATCGGTTAAATGAAATTTTTTATATCAAAATTTTCGAAATTTCGATAATGGGTATAGATGATTTTTTTTCAAAATTAATTTTTAAATTACGCATTAATAAATACTACAAAATGGCGTATCAATTTGTTTTCTTAAAAATATTTCCAAAAATGTATGTATAAACCATAATTTTTTTTTAAAAACCGCTCCAACGATTTTCACATTTTTTGTCTCATAAATTAAGAAAGGAATCAAGTGGTGTTTATCGCGTTGGTGTCAAAACAAAACAATTTCAGAGATTGTTTTATCAATTTATTTCTAATTTAAAATTAGACTAAAAGATCTTATTTATTCAGACTTTAATTAAACCACAGTGTGATCGCACTGAAAGGCAAGTAAGTGCGACCAAGTCGTGCATTTTATTTTTTAAGAATTCGAAATTTGTATTTCATTTGTCAATCCAAAATACAGCACGTATATAATATACATATTATCTGTATGCACATATGTATAGGTGTATGTATAATACAAATAAATTCATTACTGATGATTTCTTAAGAAATATTATAAAGGGTGTTTTGTTTGGAGGCCGAGAACTTTAAATTGAAATAAAACAGAGACAAATGTTTTTAATATTCATAAAATTGACATTATTTGACATTTGGCACGTAAACATGGCTTAATCTTATGGTCACATCTCTTCGCATTAAATCAGGCTGTATTTCGGCAATGACGCCTTCTAGAAAAAATCAAATCTATAGGTATAGTAACGGAAATAAAAATGAAATGAATTCAATTGAATTCAATGTTAACAATTCTAAGTGCTAAAATGTTTCTGAATATCGGCATAGACATGCGACTTTATAAAATATCCTCATAGATAGTAATCAAAAAAAGCATGCATGAAAGAACGCGGTGAGATTTTAACAGGTTAATTTTTTTAAAGAACTGTCAAATCGGCTGTCACAGAAAATAGTGTTGCCAATTTAAAGTTATTCACTTAAAAAAAACAGCCTTTATTACTTACTAAAAGTTCTGATATAATATGAAACAATAATTAAATTTTAAGTAGAAGCTGGTAAATGTTTATACTTTGTGTATATGTGACAATATTATAAAGTTGAAACAGGTGAATCTTAATTTAAAAAATTTTCTTAATTGCCACATACATAATATGTGTATGTTTATGTACCTACATTTTTGCTATCGGAAATCAGGTGTTTTAATTTGTGTAGCCGTTCTATATATTGACTAAAATGTTCAAAAAAATATGAAAAAAGATTTTGAGGTATTTTTATGATCAATATGTTTTACTACAGAGAAATTAAAAATCATGTGTCATTATATGTATGTTTATATTGAACGAAAATGAACTACTTTTATACCCTAAAATATATATCTTAACCGGTCTATGCATAATTAGGTGCATTTTGAGGAATGTTTTGTTTATAATTAGATAGATATGTATTTGATTTATCTTTTATTTTATATGGACATCATATGGTAATAAAATAAACTTACTGAATTTTTTCGATGTATCGAAGTGACAAAGACCGTGCAAGAAAAGATAATTTTCAAGAAGTTTAATTTTAATATCTGAAAATCAAAGGGCACAGTAGTGCCCAGCCAAGTTCTGACACTGCGCCCTTTTTACAGGAACAAACAATTTTCGATCCCCCCTCTAACGTCAGTACTAATATAGTCAGAAACTTCAAATTCAAAATATTTGTTAAGCTACCCAAGCATAGGCGCCTCACGACGAAATTTCAACTCCTTAACATAAGTTGTTCTTGAGATATAGGACTTCAAAAATCGCAAAAACCGTAACTGACTCACTGACAGACCATCAAAATTATGGAGCACTTCCCTATACACCTCAGAATCTTGTAATTTCGCACAACGGGCTTTTGTGGTGCATATACAAAGGAACAAATCGAAAATCTAACGGTGTCAAATCGCATGATTTTGGTGGGCAAGAAATTCGGACCAATGACGCCTTTTGACCATAGAGCACACTAAACAGTCACTTTGTCTGGATGCAACGGCACCTCTTCGATCACTTGTGTGTTTTTTGAGCCCCATATGTGGCAATTTTGTTTGTTTACATGCCCACCGAGTGAGAAATGTGCCTCACCGCTAAAGAAAATGTTGCTCGAAATATGCGCGAAAAGTGGCTACGTTTGAATCGCCACTTTTGTAGTACGTTTTAATAATTTTGTTCGATTGTTAAGCAATCCATTATCGTATATGGCAAACAATCAACTAATATTACGACACTTCAAATGACAGCTGAGTTTGACAGGTGTCAAATGCCAGCGCTACAAATTTGAAACCCAGAAATGAATGACCCGTTATCTTTGGCATACAAATAAAATACTTTGCAAAAGGGAGTTAGATTAGACCAAAAACATAAATGTTAAAAAGAGAGTCTAGTTCTTCTTCAAAATCCTGCATATAACAAGTCAACCGTAAAAGTCAAAGTCAAAAGTCAAAAGTCAAAAGTAAAAGTAGCGAGATCTAAAAGTACTTTATAAAGATTTATGTGATATCAAAAATTTAAAGTAGAATAATATTGAAACAATTCCAAATTATGAGAAAAATTTATTATTTTAGGGGGTTTTCAAAAATTTCGAACTGTGATTAATAAAAAGAAAACTTGCCAATTAAACCCCCCAAAGTTTTAGGGAGGTTTGCTGATACTACACATAACGATTTAAGTTGAACTTAATTCCTTAAGTATCACTTTATGACATGGAAAAAGTACCCCTTAAGAATTTAAGTTCAACTTAAATCGTTATGTGTAGTATCAGCAAACGGGCCTTAGTGAGTAATAATTAAATAATAAATTTCTCTCATAATTTGGAATTGTTTCAATGATATTCAAAAATGGTAAATGTTATTTGTGTACGTAGATTTTACTAATCTTTGCTCATGAAATGTATATTTTTTTGGAAATTGTTGGATTCGTTTTCGAGGTCAATAACAATCATTTTTGTTTAAAATGCTAAGATAATGTCCAAAAAATGGTAGGCACCAAGTACAAAATCGAACCATATAATCGATTGCAGCTTTTGTCTTCCCTATCCATTCGTCGAAGTATAGCCCGAATACGTAAGATGGTGGGTTCGATTCCCAGCCCGGTTTACTACCTCTCACTCGGATTCGCCAGAAAATTGTAGGTGCTATCCATTCCTGCCAATAACACGCCAAGAGAAAAGGTTGAGATTTGTAAGTAACTAGGCCTGGTGCTACAAGAACTGTCACGTTACCAAATTTATCTTTTTGTACAACTTGCCAGTAAAAAGTTCGGGTCATATGTAGGTTCCTTTTTTCACACTGTTATTTCTTATGCGTTTAAAAAAATTACAGAAACTCATTATTTTGTTTCCGCAGCCCATTTTTCTTCCGATGGAAAAATCGTTACAATCAATAGAGAGCTATGAATGCATGATTAAATGATTGGTTATAGCCAGAAATTGAGGATTTAGATCGATTATATGCATACTTCAGTAATCGTGTACATTTATTGATGTTACTAGCGATAAAATTGCGATTTGACGCTGTTGGACTTTGTTTGTGTTTGGTATCATCAAAGATCGAACAATCCATATACGAACTGGGCACTTAAGAACAATATTTAGTCAAATTCGTGAAATTTTATCAATAATAATTATAATATTGAAAGAATCATGTGCGTGAAGTTAGCACCGCCATTTTGGATTTTTGTGTTTTTGCAAGCAATAAACGCGTTTTCAAGATGTAAAATGGTGGGATAGCCGGAGCTAGTGCAGATTCCATAAACATTCCCGACGTGACAGCCGTGTTTATGTGTTTATCCCATGTGAGCATTCTATTGAAAACCACTCCCAAATTTCTTGCATTGTCAACATATGCGATTATTGAACCACGAACTATGATATCAGGGAATTATGATAAATCAATCTGTTTCATACTGATTACTATACATTTAGTTTTTAAAGGATTTATAGAAATGACCAAGCGGCGATACTATCTTAGTCAGTGTTTATAACATTTTCCACAGTTTTCAATACAACCCAAACAGCAGTTTCTTTGCACTTGAACATCATCGGCGTACATGTAAAGGGAAGAGGAAACTTTCAAGGGAATTTTATCCAGTTGGAAGTTTTGTTGCCTACGGAAATTGCCTGTGATCTGGACTTTAAATAAGATGATAGAAGAGTACCTGCAGAACTCGAAACGGCCGACGTGCCGCGACGTTTATAGTTAGGATTTTATTGCAAAGATTAATGTGGTCAATAGTGCCTATCAAAAGCCTATGAAAAATCCAGAAATACTAAAAAAGTAACTTTGTCTTTATCCAGAGACTCTCTTATATCTTCCACCACATTTATAATGGCGGAAACACAACTATATTATGATGATTCATAAACTCGGATTGCAATGGAGACAACAAATTATTTATATTTATGTACGAGATGATTTGCCTTTGTAGAACTCTTTCAAATACTTTAAATAGAAACGGCATCAAAAGTAAGACTTTTTAAATGGGTATAATTTTACCTTGTTGTTAAAATGAAATTGAAAATATTATTTATTAAGGCTGAAATATCGAATGGAGGAATAATTTTAACAAAATTTTGGCTGGATTCCATCAAAATCGAAAACGTTTAATTTTATAAATAGCAAAACATCTACAATTTCAGAGCTATCTACGCAACAGAATTCGAATAATCCTCGTAGGCCAATCTCAAGTGTGTTCAGCGGGGACACATTTAGCATAAAGTAAGGAATAGTTACGAAGCTCTTATTCAACTCGTTTAAATCCAAAATCGTGTCAAAATTTTGGCTAATTTTGCCTACCCCACGCCAAAAGAATTCAAATGGAACATCGAGTATATATCCGTTTCCAATTTTCGTACGCCCTGTTACGTCTTTGTGTAAGTTTTTGAATTCCATTTGTAAACCACGTACCTACATTTGCCATATTTAATTCTTTTGACTTTAATTGGAACATGTACTTCAAAAATGTTCTTCAAGATGAGTTAAGGAAATAAAACAGATAGCACTTCAATTCAAACTACTTTGTAAGCAAGTCCAGTCCACACCATTGATCTATGAAGATTCATAAAAATACCTACAGGTATTTTTAAATAGGAAAAGTCATTCATTAAAACATCCACTGAAAACATGACTGGCTTTCATGAATGGTAAATTATTTAATTCGTCAGCTTGGTGATTTTTTTTTTATTTTAATGGATTTTTATGATTGTGACTCAAATTGAATTAAATTCTGGATCCGTCATTGAGTGTATGAATATACTGGAAGTTCTTTAAATGAAATCCAGAAGGGTATATATTTCCAGACCAGTGGGCAAACCTTATATAGGTTTTTTCATGGTCAGTATTCTTCAAAATATGGATTTTGATCTCCTGAAAGATTCCATTCATATGAACGAGTATATTTTAAAGCTAATAGCTATGTAAGCTATTATGTTTGTACAATAAAAAACTGAGGAAAACTGGATCTGAACTCGAATTTTGTATTTGCTTCATTTGAATTTTAGAATATGGAGCTATAAATGATCCATCATAAATTCCTTTCAAAATTCCATCAAAAATGTTTTAAGTACTGTGTTGGAAATATTAAACCAGAATTTTTCAAAACATAAATTCAAAACTTTGTTGTGTTTTGTATGAACTTTAAAATTCTCTAAGAAATCCTCGCTTTAAACTTTAAAAATTGACTAAAACTATTTTAATTCTGATAACCTCATATTCATATACATACATACATTATACATACAAAATGCTTTACAGAAAGAAAATGTTTTTTTGGTTATTTCATAACAACATGTATATGTATATAGAGAAAATGTATTAATCCTTCAACACAACACAACGAGTGCGAAATGTTTCCACTTAAAAATACCTACGTTTTAAAATGATTTATTTATTATCTTTGCCGCTATTCTTATATTATAAAACATAAAGTACAAGACTGGTCTCACATGGCTTGAATTTATTAACATTTAAGAAAAATAAGAACATAGCCCATTCATTAAAGACTTTTCACTCTCAAAAAAATCGACCGAAAGCTGGATTTTGGTAAATAGCTTCCTCATGGTTTTTCTAAGAAATTGTAAAAAGTCAATATCGATATAAGCACAACTAACAATTTTACGGAGGTTAAAGGCCTCCTTAAAATGATTTTTCAGGAATATCTCAAAAAATGTACAAAAGAATGTCGATAGCTTGTTGTTGTTTAAAATTCAGTTTTTATTTTATGTAATTTTTTTTAAATTTTCTCCTCCGACCTTAAGGGGTGGTCATATAAAGTGGGTCAATATCTTAAAATCATTTTCATGTAATTTATCAATAATGTAAAAAAATAAAACTTTTATCACAAAATGCACAATTTTTGAAATATGTATGCTACCCCAGTATATATAGAAAAATAAAACCTTTAACTCTACCGATTGGTTTATTTCGAAAACGGTTATTTTTATGAAAACAAGTAGGAACATTTTTTACGGTTTCATTAAGATAACCATGAGGAAACTACATATTTACTAACAAATTTTTTTTAGTTATGAAAAACGAGGTGGTGAATATAATCAAAGTCGTATCTACGTATTGATTTCAATAAAGAATTTTCATCACATTTTGCATCAAAAATATTGAGCTGATCTCATTGATGAATAATATCATGTAATGCCAAATGTGATTTTAAAAATCCCACGGAATTCGATAAAAAATTCCATCATTTTGTTACTGGACGGAATAAGAAACCCCTACAATGACTGCTCGTGAAACCTTAAAAGACTGAAGTTTTGTTGCAAACATACATTGTATATACATGAAACTAAAAATCCCAGCAATTAAAATAATGAAACAGATTCTTCTTTTTGAAAGTTTTTTTCATCCCAAAAATACACCGTCCAATGAATGATTGCACTAGTTGCCTGTGTGAAGAAAATTTTTAAGCCGATTGTTTGACAAGATATTTTATGTGAATGGGTTGCCTTGTTTTACTCGCACTTTATACTTAGACTTTATAGACAAAAATTGTTTGTTCTCTGGAGTGAGTTAAGCTAAGTACAGATGATTGTCAGATATTACAATATTGTCAGATCGTCCGTGAAAAAACTATCCCAAATGTCTTACAACCATCTGAACCCTCAATTTTTATCATTGACAGACGGTAAGGAAATTGTCAGACTCATTGGTCAATAACAACAACAACAACAACAACACAAACATATATATGCCAGTAAGACCTAGGGTCTTATAAATTAGGCAAATGTTAGAAGGAATAGAAGGATAGGATAGATTTTTGTTGGCACAGTGGATTGAGAAATAAGGTTTTGATTATCTCGTTAAATCCCAGGGGTGGCGTTCAGTTGAGGGAATATAGAAAAGAATGCTGCCTAGACTGGAGATCGAACCCACACATCCAGGTTAGCAGTCAAGCACTACTTCCACAGCGCCGGGGCCACCCCCACTGCGCCGGGGCCATCCCCTTTCACACAAGAAAACAAGTTGCTGGAGATTTTTTGACGTTTTCTTTTAATTTCCAATTCCCACCAATCGTAGACCTTTCATTCCTCTTACTTGGTGCCCTTCTCTCCTAAAAACTGAAAGTTACTGGAAACTGAGTTTCCTTGTGTGAAAGGGGACTTTTCATTGAAAATATCTTGAAATGTCAATGAAACCCAACGGTTGGAGTCGAGTTGGTTAAAGAGAGATACAAAAAACATTTGTGTAAGAAATTGGTAGTTTTTGCACAACTGAATAAATAAACTCAAAAAGAAAATATCTATGTATAAAGCAACGGGACTCACTTCAATTATATTTTATATGTGTTTGTGTTGTGTAGTTTTATTCTATTTATTATAAATTCGAAGTGCATGAGAATCAAATACTTATGTATGGGCGCTGGAGATCAGAGAAAACGATGTCAGGAGGCGAAGAGTCCTATCGAAAAACCAATGCCTCAGATGGCTTTAAATTATTGTCTTATTGTATTGTCTTCCATTTTCTTTTTTTGTTTTTTTAATAATTTTTCAGCACATAAAAATTGCAACACAACCACGAAAACATTTTTAAAAGATGTAAACAATCAATCAATTTTTCGTATAGATCTGCCAACCGTTTGAACAGAAAATTTTCAAGCTGACAATATTGTCAGATATATCATTGTCCGAAAATTTTCAGACAAGAGCTGACAAGCATATTGTCAGAATTTGGGACGAAGTCTATTAACCGTGTGAACGGACAATTTATCATTGTAAGAAATATATCAATTGTCGGCTAATTGTCAGCCCATAAAAAAGCATTTGGAATATTTTGCCACCAAACAGATTTTTTCCACCATTCTAATTGGTAAAACCACCAATCTGGGAACACTGATTATAATATCATATTTTCCAGCGAAGTCCAACTGGTGAGTAAGCTACTTCCAACGGATAAGTAATTTCGTTGTTCAATTTTCATTGAGAAATTGACATGAAAGTTTTACCGCCAATGACATTCCCTTGTTAAATTCTTAACGGAATTTTAAGAAATTACTTACTGGGAAGTGTGTTTGGTTTGTCATTCTAAACCTATGTATGAGCAGTTACAGCCTTAACAGTTTGTTTGATAATGTTTAAATTTAGATCCAACATGAGTAGGTATAATGTTTTTGATTTTTTTTTTTCGAAACAAAAATAACGTTAGATATTTCACGTATCGATAAGATTTTTTTTTAAATGTTCTAAATTTTATTGAATCAATTGAGCCTTTTTACGAATATATTAAGAGATTAATATAGGAGAACATACAGTGAAACTGGCATTCCTCACAATACTCACTGTAGTAATTGAAAAAAGGAACTGTCATTAATTTACTATCTAAATGATCTGCTCTATGTCCAGAATAAAAGCACAATCATTCGAAAAGTCACTTTTTTAAAAACCGAAAATGTATGGCACGAAAATCACAAATTCAAATTAAGACAATTGCTGTCTCAAGCCTAGTACGCTACTGATGCGAAACGAAAAATCCCATACAAAAATGACACAACGAAATCATAACCGGAAAATTTCGTTTTGCTGTACGCTGTTCGGAGAGCGAAATGTATAATTGTAGTAGATTATTTGGAGAAGTCTCCGCTTCTTTTTCGCACTGAATTAATTATACAGACTATTTATTGTGTGCGGAAAAATGACATTTTTTTTTGTTTATCATTTTCTTACATCATCGGTTTCTCTGATTTTTTACGTTTGTGTTTGATTTTGTTTAAGGAATAAGTGAAACTCTCCAAGGATATTTTCCGTTGTGTTTTCGCAAGGCTTTCGTTGTCTGTTTGGAGATCACAGGAAATTTTCGTTTCGCATCAGCAACGTACTAGGCTTCAAGAACAAAGAGTCATTTGTTTTGTAATGAATTATTGACTAAAATTTGGTAGGTTTACTTAGCATGTTTTTTTTATTACTCATAATTCAAAACGTTTTAAAATTTTGACCAGTGAACGCACCAAATTTTAGTCAGCAATCATTAAATAATGAATTTCGCTCATAATTTTAAGTTTTTTCAATATAACTCTTCCTTAAATTTTGTATTAATCTTTCGTTAAGTAAGAGTTTGACGTGAATATACATATGTAGGTAGTTTTAGATCTCACGGATTTAAAGTTTCTGATAAAATTTGTATTATATCAAAAGGTTGTACTGTTACAACTTGGCTGGGGCACTACAGTTTCATTTGAATCTGGTTTCAAAGCAATAGAGGCATAAGGTACCACAAGGGAGTATTCTAGGTACAATTTTGTACCTTTTATTTAAACGTAATATACCTCAAACAGAAGACACCATTGTAGTCACGATTGCTGATGACATACCGACACCGTAATACTAGCAGCGGTCAAAATCATCAACTAAGCTACAATTAAATTATACAAACGCTCTTGATAATATCAATTAGGCTAAACTCATACTGGAGCTGCGAGCAGAGCGGTGATGCGAGAGGTGAGTAGAGCGTTAAAAACAAACACATGCTTTCTTATGAGAACTGATACCTCGTTGCTAGAGGCCTCAGTATGAGAGCTCGCATAAGAACACATTTGTTTGTCGCTCTGCTCACTTCTCGCATCTCCGCTCTGCTCGCAGCTCCAGTATGAGTTTAGCCTTAATGAACAATATCATGACGGATAGTGCTCAATGTATTAAAATTAGCCAACGTTGGCTAGTGAGCCTAAATATCTTGGAATCAGTGTTGCTGATTTAAAAAAAAAATATCGTGGTTTTTTTTCATGAGATTACAAAAAAAAAATCATCATCTTTGTTTTGCATTCAAAAATCAATGCAAACTTATGATTCACACAGATTAAAAAAAATTTAAGTAAATAAAATTTTTTTAAATAAATTAAATAAACTATATACAGTAAAACCCGCTTAAGAAAAAAACCCACTTACCTGAAACACTTTTTTCATCCCCGAGTATTTGTCGACCAATTAACATAATAACACTCCGCTTAAGCGAAACTCGCTTGAGTGAAAAACCCGGAAACCTAAACAAATTGTCAGTTAAATTTAATATTTTTCATTGAAAAAAACTCTCTTAAGTGAAAAAAATTAAATAGAACAGAACAAACAATTTGCTGAACGCTTTTACTTCTTTTTTATGTTTCACCTCCATCAAATTTTCATCACGAAAATGACATTTGAATTTCTGATATGTCAGAACACTTTTTGGAATTTTTAAATCCGCTTAAGTGAAATTTTTTTTCACTTAGGCGGGGTTCGTTTGAGTGAAAAACCCGCTTAAGTGATAGAAAGACTGTGACATTTTGCAGTTTCTCTTAAGCGGGTTTTACTGTATTATAAATATTATTAAATATTATGTACATACATACAAAATAATATAAAAATAGGTTTACTAATTATAAACATTGCTAAAATCAATGACTTAGTAACTTTATATTCAAAACAATTCTGCTAAGTCATTTGTATGAATAAGCCCTATATGATTGAATCCACTTCAAGTCGTAATTTCTATTTTGGTTTTGAGAAGCGTAACCTTTAAAAAATAAGCTAAAATTGGCCATCGAAAAAAATTTCAAAAACAAATTTCATCAGAAGTTTTGTTTTTTTATTTTTTCTTCTTTGTCTTTTATTATTTGTCATTTTAGAATATTCGCTTTATATAATATTTGTTTTGAAATTTTAAGTTAGTCTTCAAAAGTATTTGACATAATTTGTTTTTTTTTTTAAGGAAAAATTAAAAATCTTCGATGAATGCATGATTTCATAAGATGAGGGTGAAAATTAAAAAATAAATCTCTGTTCAGAATGAGCTCATCATAGAAAACCAGCTGATTTTATATAGAAACATCCATATGTACTTAAGCCTGTCTAAACTTATGTTATACAACTATGGGGTTGAACTTGCAATATTAATTAAAATATCTCCCAAACGTTTAAAATTAAATTGCTATATAAGATCTATATAAGATATTTAGCGCAAAAGCATATAGAAAACGTCTTTTAAAATACGCTTTCGAAATTCTAAAGAAACAAATTAAATACGCCCGCCGCACCGTTTGCGAATTACTAAACCTTTTGACCTGGGGGGGGGGGGGGGGTGTCTATTTCACGGAAGGGTTCGATATCCCGGTTTTTATAATTCTGTTTTTTATAGTATCCGCTTTTTAAAAAAACAGCTTTTGATAATCTCGTCTCGAATGATTTTTTTAAGTCGAGTAATTTTTGTTTTTTTTAAATGTACAAACATTATTTTGTTTAGTTTAATATCTGATGTATTGTTATAGAAATAGGGTTTTGCGTAATTTATGGAATTTAAAAAAAGTGGGATTATAGTACCTACTATAGGGATTTTGGATAGCCGGGATTTTAAAATAAAGCATTTTAAACGATTTAATACCATGTTAAAGAATTTTTATTCATTATTCCTTCTTTGTTCATCCTCATATAGAGCCTTTTAACACCTAACCACGAAAACAAAATTCGATTATTACCGCCACTCGCGCCGTGACAATTTTACAATCTGCTACTTGAAAGTCGTATATAAATAATAAATATTATTATTAAAATAAAATTCAAAGCTGTGTCGCACGAACTTGCTCTTATATGCGATCACAACAGTGGTTTTAAAGTCTAAATAATTTAGATCTTTTAGTCTGATTAAAAAAAAATAAGTTATGAGAGCCTATATTTTATGCAACCTACTAAAAACGTTTTTTAGTATAAGGTATATTATGTGAAATTGCAAAAATTGACAATATAGCACCGTGGTGTACATATACATGCTTGAAACTTACAGTTTAAACATAAAAATTAGAAAAAAAATCAATATACAGTTAGAAATAAATTAATTTAAAAAATCTAAAATTGTTTTGACACCAAATCTTTGTACGCCATCTGATTTCTTAAATAAATCTATATTCAAAAATCGTTGTAGCGGTTTTTTAGAACATTAATTTTTTATATATAGAATTCTGAAAATATTTAAAAAAAAAAAAATTGGTTCGCCATTTTTTAATGTTTATTAATGCGGAGTTAAAAAATAAATTTACAAAAAAAGTCATCTCCCCATTTTCGAAATATCGAATTTTCAAAAAATAATTTTAAGGTTTTTTTTTTTAAATCCAAAATTTGTTTTCTTTTGTATGAATTTTGTATGTATGCAATATTGTCGAACCTTATTAGAAGCTTTTGTGTAAAAAATGTCATTAAAGTCGGTTCAACAGGTTGTGAGATTCCTTACTAAACGTTAGCTATACAAAATTGTTCCTATAATAAGGTAGATCGTACTGATTTATACTAAAATCAACTAAAATCGTAGGAGTCGTTTTTGAGAAAAATGAGATTTTTCATATCGGTTTTTAAACACTTGTATGGAAGGTTCCGTTATTTAATAATAATAAAAGTGTTATTATCTATATTTTTAGTAATAAGGATAATTTTTATTTAAAATCTGCTAGATAATATTAAAAAAAACTTCTGGGCGATAAGTTAAATAAAAATCGATTAAGTCGTTTTTGAATTTTTAATTTCTTAAACAAAAATTTTGAATTTTTTTTTAATCCTAAAAAAAAAATTAAATTTTTGTATACTTTTAAAACTTTTTGAAACATTCTCCACAGAAGAATTGATCAAAATCAGTTCACCGTTTTGATCAAAATTCCGAGTTTGATTTTTTTTTACGAATCCATAACTTACCATGTATGTACATATATGTATATAATATCACAAGTAAAAATTTAGGTAGATTTTTTTGTTTTTATAGACAAAATAAATCAAAGAAAACATCCATAAGTGCTAAATCATTTAAATATATACTATATTCCGCTTGGTGACCTGGATTCGAAACCAACTTATTCCACCAAAACAAATTTTCTGAGGGTGTTCTATTGTCTCTCGAGAAATCCTTCAAGAGTAATCTCTCGACATAGGTACCTCTTTAAATTCTGTTAGTCGCACAATTTATTTATCAATATAATTTCTTTTTATTTTTCATCAATTAAAACAATGTAGGTATACAAATACTATTCCACCCCAAAAATTTGTTCTGACATATGTAATTACATTCTTTATTTCACTTCCTTTTATCTTTATTCAATTTTAGCTATAGTATCCTGAAAGCAAAAATAGGTACCTACGTGGTTTTGATTGTTTATGGACGAATGACGAAGATTAGATATTGGATTCCCTCCAATAAGTAGATAAAATACTATGTATACATATGTACTTAACATGCGTTATCAAAAAAATGAATTGTATATCACTTCACTTATAAGGTGCATAAAGATAAAGAACAATGTTACTACTTTTTTAGTTGTTCTTTTAGAGATAAAAGCAAAATTACAAACTATATTCATAAGGTATGTATTTATACTCACAAAATTACCAGTTAATATAACAGCTTCTGGTGATTTACTCTTTGTGTTAACAGCTTGGGATACGCTACGCATGAATTTTCTAAAATTTGTTTCATTTTCCATTTTTTTAATTTTTCACTAAAAATTTTCAATTTCACTTAATAATTTGGTAAAGAAAAAAAAACTATAGCTTTTGTTAAAAATTAAAAGACTCTTAACGGTTTCAAAGTTTAACTAACATACACAAAACATGCGACAGAAAAACCGCTCTATTTCAAAATCATTCCTTTCTCGTTATATAGATTAAAAAGGGTATGATATACTTCATGCGCTAGAATAGAAAACTTCTTGGATCATTCATGGATTTTACTTTTCAAGGGTTTTACTTTTATTTATGTTTCGGCTTTTTTTAATTAGTTAGACTACGCTTAGTAATTCATGGAACACGTACACTCTTAAAAAAAACACGGTCGGCAAAGCGAAAGCGATCACAAAAACTGATTTTAAACATTAAAAACAAAATGATTTCTTGACTTTATTTTTGAAAAATATTCATTATCAATTTTATAATTATTCGATATGAACTCATCAAAAATTTTATTGACATCGTTTTGTTTTTGTTCTGCTATCGCATTTGATTATATTCCACACCATTGCATCGCACCCACGACTTATAAATGACAAATCTTTTGCTCGCCAACAATTATTTAGGCTGCAGTTTAATTAATTTTTTTCTTTGTTTATTACAGAATAGAAGGTTCAAACTCAAGACCGAAGAGCACATAAACCTAGCCATGGCAGCCATAGCAATAAAATAATGTGAATGATAGACATTTCTTGGGCATTATTGGATTTCCAATACCTATGCCGCCGCACGATGCAAGTCACACTCCACACGCCGCATGCCGCACCCGTGCCCTGAAAACAAACTGCTACCAGAGTGGAGTAACTTAAAACAAGGTAAAACTCTAGACAACACGAATCACATTCAACTAATTTGGATGCAAGATACTCTAGCCCACTGAAATGGTGTGTCTCGGTCTTCACGCTTCGTCAATGTAGTTTACTGACTCATTCAAACACTCAAACTCACCACCATCACCACCTGTGAAATATAAAAACATTACGTAAGCTCAAGGGGAAAAGTAATCAAAAGAACACCTATACCTAAAGTATATAATATACTACTTCGTCTATTATTATTGACGAATTTTAATTTCCATTATGTCAGTCGGTCGCTTTGGTATAAGTGTCTTTTTTTTTTAAAGAGCTAGCTCTTTCATATGCTAGAAGATAAAACGCATGAAAGAACCTCCACCGCTCGCAGCTTTGGTTCGACTAGACATGTCTCGTTACTTCATTTGAATGAAATTAAACTTTAATTTCAATAGCAATAGTATGGCTATAATATATTTGTGTGTGACTCTTGTAAGTTAATTTGGGCTTAATTCATTCAGAAAGACTTTGATACCAAAAGCTTTATCCGAGGGTTTATGAATTCGGAATTTTTTGACAAAGCCACAAACCGTATACTTATACATATTATTCTCTTAGCTTTTTAGGGTTTGTAAGCTTTTCGTTGGTTAAATGGTACCACTTTGTGTTTTTGTTGAAAATTTATAAAATCAATGACGATTTAGAAATGTATGGCTAAGATAAATATTTGGGGGGTTGTGTTCGATATCCCGCTTTTTATAATCCTATTTTTTATAATCCCGCTTTTTCAAGATCCCGCTTTCTATAATCCTGTCTCTTATAATCCCGTTTTTTTTTTAATCCCGTTTCTTATTATCCCGCTTTTGCAACTAAAACTACTTATTTTAACTCCCACCAAAATTTCGTTGGGACTTAGTTTATAAATTTGGGAGTTAGTTCATTTGGGACTTAGTTCATTATGAAATAAGTTCCAACGATTTTAATAAACAGTGAGGTATGTATGGGGGCATGCTGCTCCCCCTGCAACCCGCCTGCTGGGCACACTATAGGATTTGGGGTAGGTGCGAGGTTGGGTGTATGCAAAATTTCTTTTTATCATTTTGGTAGTTGGGAGTTAGTTCCAAAAATAATGGGAATGCGTTCATAATGAACCAAGTTTAATACACAAATGATTTGCGAAAAACGGGATTGGCGGTATTTGGGGGGATTTTAAAAAGCGGGATTTTAATACATTGGGATTATGAATAAGCGGGATTTTAGAAGACGGGATTTAAAAAAACGGTATTTTAGTAGACGGGATTTTAAAACTTTTTTTTCGGGATTTGCGAAAAACGGGATTTTAAAAACCGGGATTCCGATACGCTCCCATATTTGGGATATAATTTTAATTAAAAATTCGATAAATAAATAAAAATTTTCGTTAAAATTCACCCAATCGATGCCGAACTTCCTTGACTCAATGAATAGTTAGTCATTCGTTAATGAAGCTGTTCGTTAAAAAATTATTTTTCGCTAAGTAAGTGAAATTATTTCATTTAAGGTTAGGTCCTGCTTTTTATTGTTTCATTTATCAAAACCTCATTTTTTTTAATCCTTTTTTATAATGCCACTTTTTATAAAATCCCACTTTTTATAATCCCATTTTTATTCATCCCACTTTGCAATAAAAAATAAGTGTTTGTTTTTTAAATCGTGCGATTATTTTTAAATTGGCATGCTGAGGAAAATGAGATCTCGGAGATCTCAGCAATCTTAGGATTCTTTAGCAAACTTTCTCAGCTTTGCTGTCAACACTGTGATTTTTGAAAAAAATGATTTAAAAACCGGGATACCGATACGTTCTCATTTAGATTTTGTCAGCAAAAACAAATGTGTACGGTGAAAATCAAAAACATGCTGACTTATTTTCTTTTACTCAAGAAATTTTAATTTTTTTGAAATTTACATTCAACATTATGTACCTATGTTATTTAGAATAATTGGTATGTATTATATAAGTAAAAACGGGTTTTGGCAGGATTTAACAAGTTTTTAAAAAGCGGGAGTATAATACATCGGGATTTTGAATAAGTGGGATTTTAGAAGACAAAGACATAATTTAAAGTAAACAGTATTTTGGTAAACGGGATTTTAAAACTTTTTTTCAGGATTTTTGAAAAGGAGATTTTTAAAATCCTGATTAAGATACGCTTTCTTTTATTTACATACATACATATGTATATAAAAATCATTCGTTGACTAATGATTTATTTGTTGAGTAAATGAGATTATCCGTAAGTTAAACCAATTCAGTCAATGAATTTTGTTATAGAAGAACAAAAATTGTGTATTGGCGAGGTGTCTCATAAGTCAAATGACTATTTAAATAAAAATATTCCGACTGCGGAATTAGGGGTTTTTGGAAGAACAAAACAAATATTCATTTATGACTTAATATTTTGATCATTAAGCCATTTATATGGCGAACAAAAAGAATTACGAGCGATTTTAAAATTTCTTTTTGTATTTGGAAGGTAATAAATATTTTAAGGTTAAGTGATCTTGTTTTAATTGAACAATTTACAGGTTAAAATTGGTTAAAAGCAAAAAAATTTAAATTTATATTTTTTTTTGTGGGCAAACAGAATTGAGGTTTCGGGCTTCGGAATCTCAGCAAGCGGTCCCGGTAATAGCTATATATCTAAGAAATATAATAAAATTTCGACTCATAAATTATTCATGTCGATTATGAAATCCGTAATATTTGACTACCGGGGAATCGGGGATTTTTCACATTTATTTTCAGGCACTTGCGTATCAAATGAATTGTTTGTTTTTGAATCAATCCGCTAGTCATTGGGGTGATTGACATTTTGCCTTTTATATTACACAAGTCAACATGAATTTTGACTTTGAAAAAACGGGATTAAATTTATAAAGCTGTACCTATATAGTTACCCGAAAAACAAATATATTTGATAGTTAAGTTTGCTTTTGTAGCCAGGATAACATTTTAATAGGTTATTTTTAAAACTATGATTTAATTTTTTATTTTTTTTAAATCAAAAAAAATAGATTTTTAATTATTTCTGTATCTTAAATTATTGAAATAAAATTATTATTAAGCAAAAATATTTCTTAATAATACAAAAATTAAAAAAAAAATGTATTTCCAATTTTTTTTTTCATTTTTTTTTTTCAAAATGTTGAGTTTAAAAATTTATTTAGTTTGTTAGTTAGTTGGAAACTTTATTCATAGCTTTAAATTCACAATTTCTTTTTTATTTTTATTTTTAAGTTTAATATTGTTTGGCCAATGGCCGTCTACCAGATTGACAATTATTCAGCTAAAATTTCAGATTGACATTATATTTTGTTTAAAAATCTCCAGAGCGGTTGAAGTATATTTATATAGGATTTCCCAGCCCAATTTTCCATTTAGAACTTCTAGGGTGTCATTGAACTCCATCGAAGTCACACCAAAGTACCTGACGCGAAACTCTTTTAATATGGGACATCTGGCGATAAAGTAATGTACATCTTCCCTCTCCTTGAGGTTACAAAGATTGCATAGGATTTGCAGTTCAGGTCGATGCGGAATGTAGTTTAAATTTATGAGTTCACCTCTTACTTTAAATATTGCATTTAGCATATTGAGGGGATACCGGTTGAGGAAGTATGAATGTTCTCTAAGATCCAAATTTAGTTGGCTATAGATCATTCTGTGTTGTCAATTTTGTGCTTCTAACTTGAAACCTGAATATGTGGAGTGGCTAACTTTCTCTAAAATAATATTAAAAATTTTCCTTAAATCTGCAAGGTGCATATCCGGTGAAAACTGTAGATTTTCGCTCAATGCCAAAAGCCAGCTCCTCCCACTTTATCACAAGATTTACTTTGGTAGACAACATCTTCTTAAGAACTTTTTTTGGAAGTCTTTCATCATTCATCTCCAATACTTTCATAACATACTCAAAATGCAGCTTAAGGGAGTTTAAAAACAATGGAGGCGCAGATGTTTCCAAATGCAGCATAAAAATAACTTTATTTAAAAATAGAATTAAAGAATGGATTTCTGGCTTTTAAAAAAGATATAACATGACACTGTTAGTGTTGCCGTTGTTTTTAAATATTTTTGTTTTCTATTTCAAGTCAATTTTTTAAGAAAATTCGAAGATGGCTGCTTAAGCTCCAGTCCGATTTTCCCCCGAAAAACTACCTATGTGCTCCTTATAACCCCCTCTAACGAATTGTGGAATAAAAGTGAACATATGAAATTTTTTCTAGGTCAAATGTTTATTCCTACTGGGCTAATGCACTAATTTAAAGACAAAAATCATGAAAACGTTTTTTGCGGTAACTATTACAAAAGCAAATTTTTGAATGAATATTGATAGTATTTATTCATTTTGATGCATAGTGAGTTGTGTTATTTATTTATATTGTTGTGTTATTTATTTATATTTTCTTTCGTAAATTTCGTACAATACTTGGGTTTGTCAACCCGTGCGAAGCCGGGTAGGGCCAGCTAGTATTAAATATATAATACTAATAAATACCTTTAATAGTGTTGCACTTTTGTTAGGAGATAGTTATAACTATAATTGAAAAACATCAATGAATATTTTAATTGTAAATTGAAAAAAAAAAATTACTGAAATAATAATTTTATAGTCACCAGCCAGATTTTACTTTCTAAACGTCCCAAATTTAACAATTCAAATTTCCAATGAACGTTATCAATTATAGCTATAGGTATAACTGGCGCCTTGGGTAGGCATATTTCAACACAGCCAAATCCAAATGTCGAAATATTTTTTGATTATTGTTATAGCTGTTACCAATTCGTGAGCCCCGAAGTAAGTAAGTAAAAGAATCCTAAATCTTATCCATCCAGCCATTTTTTTATTTTTCTCAACATATTATTATATTTATTTATTTTGGTACCTTATATTTTAATAACGAAGGTGAAGAAATTAAGAAAACTACTTCTGTTTTAGTGGAGCGATTGAATATAATTCAATTAATAAGTGAGTTTTATAAGAGATCGGTAATCATCGACCATAATTTGCGTCTTAGAAGGGTATGACAGCATCTAAGTGATGAGCCCAACTATCGTACCTGGGCGAAACGCAATCCTTGGAGTTGAGGTCACTTGAAATTATTAATTGAATTATATTTTAATAGGTATATGTATTTTTAATATTTTTGTTTTTAAACCAATTTTTGAACTTTTCCTTTTAAATCCATCCTCTGAATATTACATTTTCAAATGAAATTTTAATTTGTTTTTTCCCATTTCATCCTATAAATAGCTAAGTTTAAAAAATATCATGAAGTCCATCTTCTAAATATAACTCTAACAAAAAGGATTTTAAAGGGAGAATAATATTTTAATTGTTTTTATTCTAATTCACCCTATAAAAGAAAAAAAAAATTAAAATATCTAGTCATTAAGTGATGCTCGAAGTCCCATTGTCCTCTAATTATGAATAATCTTTCAGTAGCAATATGTATGTACCTATATGACGGTATTTTTATTTTTACCCTATTTCACCCTATAAATGCCTAAATGGCTAATTTCGAATTTTTAGCAAGTGATTGAAATTTTTCTTTTCTCAGTATTATGACAACCAAACAGCAAGGAATATTGTTCTAAGATTAGTGAGATATCAGTATAGCAGGTGTTGCGTTTATGCTCAACAGATTGCGCTATTTAAAAAAAAGTATAGAAAAACACGTGCGTTACTTCAAAATACCAAAGTAATCTGTGAAGAACTTTCGCAGGTTAGCGATTAGGTACAAGCGAACATTCACATTTGTATTTATGTTACATAGATTTCAGAATAAAAATAATTTTTACATATTTTTTTTTTATTAAAAAATAATATTTACAATCCTAAATTTTTACTTAAACTAAAAAAATACAATTATTTATTTCATCAGACTTCGTATTTAGAAAATCACAAAATTTTCTTTATATTTATATTTCAATCCAACATCAGAAACGCCACGATCGATGGAATCTGTAAAAAAATTAAAAGTTGAGAGTTTTTAGTTCAGTTGAAGCTCAATAAAAAACAGTGTATAAAGTGGGCGTATAATTAAAGGTGGTAAGTGTTTTAAGTAGGTACAAATATAAATTATAAATATTATTAAAATATTATTTTTAAAAATAATCTAAAAAAATTCTAAGAATTCCTTCACTACTTTAATGTTTCAGAAAAAAAGAATTCATAGATGCTAATAGGCACCAAGGTAAAGTTTAGGATTCTGAACAAAAAATATCTAATTCCAGATTTGTTGATATTAAAATAATAAGCCAAATATTATGTAGGTAGGTTATTTTGGCTTAATTGTCAATACTTTAGGAAATTATTCTTAGACATGTTCAAACAAAAAATCATCTAGTAGGGAGTATATTTTCTGTCGCGTTTATAGTCCGGATTGAAAATTAAAAAAAATATTTATTTAAAATTTTAATTTAAATCATCAGTTCATAAAGCCAAAGTTTGTATACACCCAAAAAATTTTGCCGTAAATTTTAAAACTTGTGTCATTAATATTTACAATAAATACTCAATTTTTTCATTTAACACCAAATGTGTTCAAATTCACAATTATTAATTGCAATGCAACAGTGTATGCTTCCATTTTTTCGGCCTAAAATTTTGAAAAACAAAGGACAATGGGCAAATTTGGCCCAGCTCCAATAAGAACGACCTTTATATCATATATACATAGGTACGTATTCATACATTATTTATCAGTTAACCGTTTGCCTAAATTCGCTGTGTGGCGGAAGTTATTTAATTTTTAGTAAAATGAGTTTCAGGTTTCAAAATCTCTGTTTTCATTAATTTCCTTTAATATTTTTCGGTTTCTTTATGTTTACTTGTGTAAACTAATAAATAAAACATTAATCAGTACATTATCAGTTAAGTTTTAGTCGAAATATATAATAGCTGTGTTTTATTTTCCCCGAGATCTGAACCAGATTGGATTTGCTTACGAAAATACATGTATTACAAAAACAACACAAGATCCAACTTTGTTTTGGATTTGTATTTCCAAATTCGTTTTGAACACACACCCTTAATTTGTAAATGTCGTCAGTTGTGTAAAGAAAAAAGACAACGGGTGTATACAAATAAAAAAACAAAAGGAAAAAAGAGTTGGGTATATAACAAGTTGGCACTGAGATCCTGGGTTGTTTTATTTACATGATCTGATCTGGATTGGATCTGGGGGAAAATAAAACGCAGCTAATGTCAGTGTAATATTAATTTATTAAATTATACGAAAAAATTGATTTTTTTACACATTATCGCCTCATCCTTATGTTTATTAATATCTGACCCAGCTTATATGGTAGGTTTTAGTTGAAAAACAAAAATATTATGTGAAAGAAAACTATATTTAAAAATTTCAAAATACCCTACTTTTTTTAAATCAGAATTTCTGTACGGTAAATAAGGGTAAACATGAAAAAGGTCTAGATTCTATTTTCTACACCAAAAAAGATAGAGAATTGATTTTTTTGTAATCGATAGGTCTTTTTAATAAAAAAGAAGGAGTGCATACAAAAGAAAATTCTAGAAAATCTAAAACTCGAGATAAAATCGTTTGAAAGCAAAAAAAATTAAAAATAGACCTTAGAAAAAGCTTATTTCTTGGGTAAGTGAATTTTTGAACAATATTTATTTTTTGTCATCAATTTTTGTTGGAGCTGGGCCAGCGCTCCACACATTTTTGCCCATTGTCCTTTGTTAAAAATACAAATATGAACTTTTTTTAAATCAACATCACAAAATTTTAAAATTTACATCCACTTTTTGTGATAATTACAAAAACTTCTTTAGATCTGTCAACCACTAGTGTAGTTAATCCAAAACATGGTAGTGTATGGTTTACAGTAAACATGAAAAATATACAAAATATCAAAAATTGTTAAGACTAACAAACAAAATGCAACAAGTAAAAAAAAACGGTAGAACCGGCGCGGTGGCGTTAAATCTCGAAAATTCCACAAACATTTTCTGTTTAAACAGCCTAATAAGGAAATTCTGAACATAAATTTAAATATTTATTATTTATACCTATTATCTTCTATATGCGTACATATGTACAAGATATAAACACGAAAAAATATTCACGCATTTAAGGTGCCTTATCGGTATATCAAATCCAATTAAAAAACAAACTTTGATCCCAAAAACAAACAAACAAAACCGAATGCTCGACACCGCATTAATTATAATAATAATAATTAAAAGGTTTAAAAGTTCAACGAATCTATGTTAATAATAAATTCTTGAACTTGACATCCATGTTCATATCTATACATTATACAACTTGAAAAGTCGTTAACTATAAAGCCCAAGAATCATAGCAACAACATGTGCATACAATACATACATACATTACGTTACATTTGTACGTTAATTAAATAATTTTATAAGCTGATGAGAAATAAATTTCAATGCCCTACAGATTTTTCTTCGCATTTGAGACAAATTTTGTTTGATTTGAATAAATCTTGTTTTGGTATATCTTTAGACTTTGTCTTGAACATCAGTTTATTAACATCAATATAAAGATCGAATTAGGTATTCATATGTCTTTTTTTTTAAGACGCCTTCGTTTTCTATTAGCATACTTTGATGTTGATTACAATAATTGAAGGAGTCCCTGAAGATAAATTACATGCTTCTAGGTGAATATCACGGTCAGATTTACATTATTTAAAAGCTTTATAAACAGAATTCTTGTTACAATCATTTCAAAAATATTAATTTTCGTTCCGAAGACTATATGGTTCAACAAAATGACTAATTTCTTAAGTAGGTATCTACTTCGTTTTAAAAACAAAATTTACTAAAGCTATATGACTAAACAGTCTACATTGGCTATTCTATTGGGTATCGGATATTTGTGATGACATGTAAATACTGCATTACACATGTAAATACTGCAAATCAAGAAGACACAAATCGTAGAGGAGAGGGATCTATTTCCCCCGTTTGGACGGGAAGGGCTATTTTCCCCCATTGGACGGGAAGGGCAATTTTCTAAAAAAAAAAAAATTATTGAAATAAAAACTAAATTCAAAATCAATCACTTACAAAAATTTACTATAATTTTGTTTAACAGGCTGAAGACAATGCGACGGAGCCGCAGCCGGCACATCTGTCAAAATATTAAATATACTCAAAATCAATGCTACGAGCAGAATGGAACGCAAATGCAGACGAAGCTTCCTTCGGAGCTGCAATGGTTCGTGAATTTTTAACTTTTCACGTACAGTACTTTTGACGTTTTAATTTATATGAAGAAAAAAAGAGACGGACAAATATTGAAGCTTTCAGTGCTTAGTTGTGTCACGAACAAAATTATTAATTAAAACGAAAATATTGGAAATACAAAAATTGAATAATAAACTCGTGACTGTTTTTTTTTTTTTTTTAATATTCTAAAAGCTGTACAGCGCATTGTGGGCAGATAAAAAAAATTACGTACGACATTTTTTGAAAACAGTTCCAGTTGCGGCTCCGATTCCAATTTCAGCAGGGCATTCTGTTCAGCCAGTAAAGCCAAGAACTATTCTTCAATATACTTTGTATACCAATTTGTTTATTTCGGATTGTCAAAAAATTTACGTTAAATTCAAAATTTTCACCCCTATTACGGTTGTCAATTATCAATATGATACAATTTTTGATCATTGAGAATGATGCAGAACGTTGTGAATTACAAGTAAATTAATAATTATTTTCACGGAATATTTGATCAGATTTTTAATAAATTGAGTTTTAATATACCAAATTTCAATATTTATCAACTATCAATAGATAATTGACAACCGTAATAAGGGTATTTGTTTTTAAATTTTGACCGTCGTATATTTTGGCGGAAGCTTGTATAACAAAAATAAACTATGCGAGCTACAAAATGGGGGTTTGTGCATTTAATTAAGGTTGATAGTCGTGCAAAAAAAAATTTTGTATTTTTTTTTATATTTTGGCAGCTCCATTTTGAGCTTACTTGAAAGCTTGAACATAAATAAAACCGTTATAGAGCTAAAAATTTCTACTTAGTACAGAAAATAGCATTTAAAAAGCTTACATTTTTGTCTCAATAAAAATTTGAAAATATAATTTTTTTTATATTTTGTCCGCCAACTTCTGTTTAAATGCACTTTATGATATTAAAATACAAATAAAAAAAAGCTGCAAAATAGATTTTTGCGCTACAAATTAAAATTTAAAAGGTAAAATTTTTGACAATAGAGAATTATTCATGTCGATTAGCGAATCCTCAATACGGAATTTCTAGTGATTAGCAATGCTTTTTTTTTCTTTTTACCCATTTTTAAAAAGACAACAAACACTGTACTGAAAATCACTGCGGATCCATTATTGCGTTTTCAATAATCGACATGATTGTTTTCGTATTTTTGTCTGCTAACTTCAGACTTCTTTTAGCGGAAACTTGATTATAAAATAAACTATTTAAGCTACAAAATCGAGGTTTTCGCAACTCAGGCATATTTAAAAAGCTATCAATATCAGTATAGGGTGTCAATCAGTGTTGCCCCCCCTACTATAATTGTAGCGTTCTTACTACATTTTTTTTTTCCAAAAAAAGTCACTAAGTACAATCGCAGAATATTCGTAAAACACTACAATTTCAAAATTTCAGAACTTAAAAATCTTAAAAAATGATATCGCACATTGTATTGGCCCTTAAATTCACCAGTACCACTTTTTGAGTAAACGCTCAAAAAAAAAAATAATTTTGAAACTTGCAAAACATCATCAAACTTGAACAATTTTAAATGGCTCGGAAAACTTTAAGTAAATTTTTTTGACTCGATTTGCGGCTGTTTTGGTTTTTTTTTGTTTTTATGATTAAATTTCTTTTAAGATTTTATTTGATGTCCGAATGTTCAGATGAACTTTTTCTTACCATAATGCAACATATTATATAGAAATACATATGCATACATACAATATGTATGTAAAAAAAAATAAAAAGCTATACAAATTGGCAATAATTATTATTTTAGTAAAATAAAATTATTTTTCGCTAAAACTTTTGACTGAAAAGTTTAAGTTATCTTTATTATTTTATAAATTATTATTATTATTTTTGTTGTTGAAACTCTTGAATTATCGTTACATAAGCCATTTATGGTTTTTTTCACTAACAAAATTACGAGTCATTTCGAAGTAATCGACATTGTACCACATTTTAAATCTGCGACGCTACAATTTGAACCAGTTAGGGGGCAACACTGGTGTCAATCAAATTTAAAAAATAGTTATATTTTAGATTTCGTGCGCTAATTTTAGACTTATTTTACCGGAAACTTTAATAACTAAAGGAATATTCAAATAAAAGTGACTAACGACCGACGAATAGAAGAATAAATGGGATTTAAATTTTAAAACATTTAATAAGCCACTTAAATTATTTATTTAAATTAATATTAAGATACTTGTGTTTTAATTACTAAAATAAAAGAAATTTGAGAAAATAAGTTGGTCGTTACGAACAGATTGCAATTTGTGACGCCCAATTTATTTTCTCGTCACTTTTATTAAAAAACAACGGCAACACTTACAATGAAGTACTATACCGGAAATCTATTCTTTAATCCAAAATTTAAATTAAATTATTTATGTCAAAAGTTTTTGAAAATTTCGCATGCAAACTCAAAATTTTCGTTAAAAAAAGTTTTAAACCAATTTTTTAAAAAATTGTGAAATTAAGTGCTAAATTGGTTTTTTGTGTTCAGTGATTTTATCAATTCTGAATCGAACACAAAAAACCGAATGGTTTTATGTCTTCTAATAGTTCTTGAGAAAATTGAAAATTACTAAAACCATTTTTTTATGAGATTTTTGTAAGTGTTGCCGTTGTTTTTTTTTTCCTTTTTAGGTAATTTTTTTTATAAAATTGCTTCTGCCTCCTAAATGGGTGGAGAAAGACCCCCTCCTTCTTTCATAGTAAAAAATGCTTCTTTTTGACCCTTCTACAAAAAACCGTTATCAATTTTTGGAGCCAAAGTTATTGTTTCTCGCTGCATGTGCATATTATTCAAGATACATATTGTGTATGTAAGTATGTTCATTTTTTTTTATTGTTTTTAATTTTAATTCCTTAAGTAAAAATTATTGATCACGTTTCCAGGTGTACCTTTTCACACAAAGTTTCAACCTTGGGAAATACCACTAAAACCATACAATTTTAGTGGAAAGATCAATTTAATTAAATTTTTTGTTTTTTTTTTTATGGCGAATTATGAGTTTGAATTTCAGCAACTGAATTTCTAATCGTGGGTTCCTGAGTAACCTTTAGAAATCCAATACAGCAAGTAATAAAATATGCATTTTTATTTGCGTTTGTCTAAAAGGTTTTTTATTTATAAAAAAAAAAATACAAATTTACTTCATTATCATTATAATTTATGAACAATCTTAATTAAAGATAATTTACTCACTAAGCCTATCAAATAAATGTTAGCAACTATAATTGCCTTTAAGTCATGGAAGATTGCTTCGTTTTATAGCTGGTTATTTAAGAATTGTTCTCAAGGTGGAAAGTAAGTCTGTGAGTGTTTTTAAGTATTCAGTGGATTTTTAACATGAACAAAAAAACTTGGTTTAATAAAATTCTTTGTATGTGAATTGTTACTTTGAATTAAAATATGATTCATGAAATTTTAAGTTTATTACATAATTTAAGAAATACAGACATTTTTTAAATTCTTCAATTAATTTATTATTATTTAAGTTGATATAATATGTTTATTCTATAATAATTATGGAAATTAAAGAATTGTGTGTCGAGTTGATTTTTTTGTTTAAAATTAGAATTTTCTTTATTGTAACACACAATGATTTCTTGTAGGTTCTTTATTATTTTATACATTACACAGCCTTTTTATTCAAACATTTTATACTTAATTAATCTTTAAACGTTCGAATTGTTATATAAAATAATAATTATTAGTTAGGACTTATGCACATACATAAGTTATCAGGTTAAAAACTTTTCGAATATTAATAATAAAAAAAAACAACATTTTTGCTTAATTAACCAAATTGTTGTGAAATTTTTTTGTTGTTGCTGTCTAGAGAACCTTAATGTTAAGCCTGTAAAAAATGTTACCTTGGAAATAAATTGATTTAATTGTTTTATATTTTGCACGTTTGTCAAAAATATTTACTTATTAATAGAATTTTATATAATAATTATAACGTGTTTATTAATTGATTTATAAATCAAAAAATTAAATTCACGACTGGTTCACACGTTGTTTACGTTCTTGTGATTCAAGGTTGTAAGGTGGTTTATCATTATAAGAGGTGTTTTGTTATTCAAATAATGACAAAGCCAAGAAGTTGAATTTTTATTTTTATTTTTTTAATAAAAAATAAAAATTTTGGTACAAATTTACAAAATTGATAGAGCCATAAATGAAAAAACAAAAATCGAAAAATTACGATAACATCGTACATATATTTTACGAAATTAAATTAAATTTTTAATTTCCATATTAGAGAAAATTTTATACTTAATTGTACTCCTGCCAATACAGCACAGGAATGGTTGAGAGTTGTAGGTCACTAGGCCCTGGTTTTACACGAGCTGTTGCGCTACCCGATTGTAAATACGTAAAAGTTACCCGGTTTTATAAATTACGACTTTCGAAAATGGACCAGCACTTGTATAAATGTATTCTTGTGGAACAAATACTACTATTTTCCGAAGAGAATTTGCAAGTTTCATGGCATTTCATGCATCTTAATGCACTGAAAAAAAAATCGTTTGTAATATCAATAAACACCGTTTATTGACTGTTTTTTCATTGTCTCAATAAACTTTTTGTTGATACTACGAACATTTATTGTTTAAAAAATTTGTATTCGATAAACGATTTGTTGGCTCAACAAAAGTCCGTTTATTGAAAATTAAAATTTAAAAATTAATAACCGGTTGCTAGTATCAATAAACAATTGCGCCAAACAATTTTTTTATAAAACTTCTTTTTTTACTTTGATAAATGCGTTTATTGGCGCAATAAACAATTTATTAAATGGCAATAAACATTTTAATTGATTTTAACATTTTTGTTTATTATCGTAATAAACTGTATATTGGCTCAATAAACTATTTATTGTCCCAATAAAGTTTTAAGGAGTAGCTAAATACTTTATTTTTTTCAAATTATGGTCGATTCTCATAAAATTCACAGTCTGTTCATGCTGTGATTTTTATATAGAGTCGGTAAGCATTAACCATAATTTGCATCTTAGATGGGTGCGACAGCATAATATGACGAAACGCATTCTGGTGTTGAGGTCACTTGAATAAAAATTAAAATTTCAAGTGACCTCAACTCCAAAATGCGTAAAATGCTGTCGCACCCTTCTAAGGCGCAAATTATGTTCGAATCTTAGCGACTCTTATAAGAATCACAGCATGTACACAATGTGAATTCTATAACAGTCAATTATAATTAAAAAACAAAATTAAACTTATTAACACTTTATAGGGATAATAAATAGTTTATTGGGACAATAAATAGTTTATTGGACCAGTAAATAGTTTATTGGGCCAATACAAAAAGTACATTGCCGCAACTCACCATTTTTGTAAAAAAATAAATAATTCAATAAATAATTTCCTGTCTCAACAAACGTTTATTGGGCCAATAAACCACTTGTTCTTGTATCAATAAACGTTTATTGGGACAACAAACCACTTTTGCTTGTATAAATTAACGTTCATTGGGTCAATAAACGTTTATTGGGTCAATAAACGCTTTTGCTTGTATCAACAAAATGTTTATTGGGCCAATAAACAGATTTAGCGTGTATCAATAAACGTTTATTGGGTTAATAAACCGCTTTTGCTTGTATCAATAAATATTTATTGGGCCAATAAACCGCTTTTTATTGGCCCAATAAACCAGTTTGTTGGACGAAAATTGATAAATAAATTTATTGTCCCAACAAACTTTTTGATTGTATTTACGTACCTTTTTGGTTCAGTGTGACCATGCACACTTCAAAGCTATAGTGAAGGGTTGCTTAGAGGTGTTCAAATCAATATTTTGAAGTGGCCAATACCATCCCCCGATCTTAATCTGATCGTGAACTTATGGAACGAAGTTGAACATCACATTGGACGAAAAAATCAAAGAACTTATCTCCATTGTGGCAAAAAATACAGAATGCTTGGTATGCAATTCCAAAGCGGGGATGTGAAGCTTTAGTGGAAAGTTTAACGAAAAATTCTTTTTTTAATTCCTTATTAAAGGATTTCTCACAGAGTATTGATATAAGATGCAGTTTTGATACTGTTAAGTATCATAAATCAAGCGTTATATGAAAAACGGTGCCGTGTCATAAGGCCATGTGTCATAGGGGCATACTGAAACATATGGCCACTTGACACTTTACCAAAGTGTCATAGTGCCATATTTTTTTGCGACTTAAGGCCATATCTAACTATGGCTTCATAATATTTACTTGCGTTAAGTGAAAAAATATGATTTGTTTTTTTTTTTTTTTTTAATCCAGAATCTTTAAATGCAAAAGAAATTTTGCATACACCCAACCTCGCACCTACCCCAAATCCTATAGTATCAAAAGGCCATAAGTTGGAATATGGCCTAGTTACACTTTGTGAAAGCGTCATAAGGCCATATTTCTTAATATGGCCTTATGACGCATGGCCTTATGACACGGCACCTGAAAAACATGTAAATGTGCTAAATTTTTGTCCAGGCAAAAAACTGATTTTTCACATTTTTTTTTTATTTCTCTCACAGGTATTACATAGGATGAAAACAAACTTCTATGTATACGAAATATTAATAAAATAAACATAAGACATTTTTAGTATGAAAATAACTACAAAATTATACAGTTTTAATTTATCGTCAAAAGGTGTGCTAAATTCTTGTCCACTACTGTATATTCGTTCATATTGTATCGAAGACCAATTGCTCCACCTTGGAGGCTTGAAAGTTTAGTAACCGTTTAACGAGTGAATAATATGGGCGTTAGAGTTTAACTATTTATAAACCCACAGTATGTCTAACTTTAGACAACTGTCCAACTCGAAAATCTTATGTACAAACATTTTCCATATCGATTGTCTAATTTACCGCCATATTATTCACTCGATTAATCCAGTTTAAAACTTAAATTCTAATGTAATTACAGTGAATTTATATTTTTATTTAAGTTTAAAGCCAGATTAATTGAGTGAATAATATGGCGATTAGGCACTGAATTGGTTGTCCATATATATTATATAAACTGGGTACGTTCAATGAATAAGGTATAAGACTAGTTTGAACTTACGAATTGAAAAGTTATCTTCAAATGAATTAAAATGTTATTAACATTTTTACTCAAATTCACTGATTCATTCATTCATTCGAAAATGAACAGATTATGGGTACGTCAGAAAATATATGAAGATGTATTAAGACAACGGTGCCGTGAACTAAATCCTCAGGAAGAAAGACCACTGAAGGACTTAATTCCCACTATGGTGAGTAAATGTGGTTTTTATTCCCATACAAGATAAGAACGAAGTCCATTTTCTAATGGGAATTTTATACAGATTTTAAAATAAGAAAAGATAACTTATTGTAAGTTTATAATATATAACACTGGTACAAAACTATAAGGTGTAGTTACCTTATTGGTATCTATTTGAGATGAGCCCCAATTATTAAATGAGAAAATGAGTAAATTTTTCAATATTTTCCAAAAATCCATATTTTAGGCGTTTAAGAAAATAATGAAAAATTGCACAATTTTAGTTTGCTAAAAAATCGCGCTATTTTTTTTCCAAACTAAAATTGTTCAGTTTTTCATTTTACGTAAAATATGAGTTTTTAAAATGCCAGTTTTGTTATATAATAATTTTGTAACATGGTTTTTAAAAATTTCAGTTCTTTACCTTTTTTGTTTTGTTTTTTTTTTTTTGTCATTTTTATTAAAATTTTTTCGTTTTATGAATTGCTTTTACATACATATATTTGAAGAATTATATTTTTCTTTCAGTACAAAAGTAAATTTATTATTATTATGCTTTATGTTGAAAATATATCTTGAATTCGAATTTTTTTTTGAACTAGTTTGACATTCATACGCGAAGATCGCGATTAATGAATAAATTTAAGAAAATTCAAATTGTCTTACTATTTCTCACCTAAAGTACCTCTTCACTTTTCGTAAGCACGGGTACTTAGGGACACAACAATTGGTATATTTAATAAAAACGACAGAATACTAAAAATTATAACGTAAACTTTTTTTTTAATTAAAAAAAAAAAAAGAACAGACTTAGTTTTGACGGGAAATAAAATCCATTTTATTGAAATTTTTTCCCCACTTTATCTGGGAATAAAAACCGCTTTTAAAAAGTGGTTTGCGTTCTCACCCAATGGGAACTAAGTCCTTCGGTGGTCTTAGTTCCGGGAGACTTATGTTCACTGCACCTAAGACAACACTGTTGAAATTCATTTATTAATATCTATTTAAACAGTGGCTATCTATAAAACTATATATTAAAAATAAATATAATAAAATATTCACAGCCTCTCTTACACCCGAATATTTTCCATTTTACTTGGTGCAATGTTAAACCACACCCGGCATCTAACTATAATGACGACTAAGCAACAAATCACATTAAACCACAAATAATTATATACTTTAAGAACCAAGTTTTCAGCAGGCTGCTATAAAAATCGTATCGTTGAAAACTAAAGAAAATCTAGCCTTGATCAGAGTAGCATCTATTATTTCGTTGAGGTATAGATACTGAGGCTCAATATCATTGTGCACACTTACCTGATTAAGTTGCCCTTAACTCTTCCGTATGTATGATCATATCGATCACTTCCAACCAGGTGCGAAGCTACTTTACTATATTTTTATTGCCACATGTAAGTCGTTATCAGTTTCTCTCCTTCGATCATTAGACAACTTGCATCAGTTCTTTCTCGTTTCCCTTGAGGGTGCTTAATAAAAGACTCCTAAACAGAATAGTTTTTGATTTCTGAAAGTTGATTTTTAACATTGAAGCATCACACAATGAATCACTTGTTAAAATTATGGTGTAAAACAATTTTGATTAAATACCTTAACTTTGAACCTTTATTATCTATGCAACGTTAGAATTCCTATCAGATCTGTATACACGGTATAAATAATAAACAAAGACTCAACGAGTTTACCAATCCCTTTTGTAGACCATATTGTGTGTCGACAACAACTTTATACCACCATGAGCATTATCTGGTTTAAACTATATTAGAATTTATATTAACATTTTCTTTCTTCATTAATTTTTTACTTTTTTGTTTATTATTATTTTCTTCTAATTAAATAATGTATGTATAGTTACATTTTAAATATTTCGATAATTTTCTTTAAAACAAAAAACATCCATTCATGCATTTTATTTAATACGAAACCAATACTTACACTATAGAGCAAGTTAAACCATCTTTGCCATTGAACTCGATTTTAATTCAGTTTATTTGCATATTAATTAGTTTGCAAAAAAAAAAAATAATAGTTTAAGAACGTGTTTCACTCAAAGTAAGTTTTACAATATTTCATTGAACCCTATTTGCATTTAACTTTCTGGTTTTTGATTGGCAGTTGAATAGATTTTTAGTAAATTTTGCGAATGCTGTTCATATACACAACATAATTTAACGACATTTCAAACAAAAAAATAAAAAAGTTACAACAAAATGAGACTGCAAAATGTGTGGTTGCAAAAACTACATTTTTTTCTGAATAATTTATTGACTTTATTATTATTGTAAGATATATGTATGTTTACACAATTTTTTAACTTAAATATTTAACAATTTAATTTGTCCTATTTAATGGACTTGCTCAGAATAAAAGCACCTAAACAAATTGCTTGAAACTTGAAATGAACGATTTGCATTAGCTATTTTTAGCCATGTGGAGTTGGAAAAATATAACTCATTAGCTTCACACAAAAATAAGGCACTGTCTAAATATACATTACTAAATTTTCGAATTTTAATTAAAATGTTAAAATATCAATATAGTTAGAAATAAATTGATTAAACAGCCTCTGACATTGTTTTGACACCAACGCGATATAGGTACACCTTATTGATTCTTTAAATAAATCTCAATTTATGAGAAAAAAAATTGTTGAAATCGTTGGAGCGGTTTTTTTTAATGAATTTTGTATATATGTACATATATAAAAATTTGTAAACATTTTTAAAACAAGAAATTGGTACGCAGTTAAAAAATTAATTTTGAAAAAAAATCATCTACACATTTTCGAAATATCGAATTTTCAAAAAATATTTTAAAAAAATCAAAAATTTGTTTTTTTTTTCGAAATTTTATTATTAATTTTAATATTTATTAGAAGTAAAAAAATTTATTAAAATCGTTTCATAAAAAGATAGTAGAAAACCAAAAAAATGGTTCTGTGAGAAATACCGTTTTTAATCAATAGATATTTTTTTTTCAAGTGCCAATATGGTAGATCGTTTCGTACCAAACACTAAAAATTTTCATCAAAATCGTAGGAGCCATTTTGAAAAAAATGATATTTTGCTTACCAATTTTTGAATACACACCTACTTGTATGGCAGGTACTGTTATTTTTGGTTATAAAAATAATTTTCATTTAAAATTGGAGAAGGCCCAAGAAACACAATAGGTACCAAGTTTAAAGAAAATCGGATGCAGCCGAAAGGCAGACATAAAGAATTGCGACACCCACTTTTTTGACTTCGCTATCATCGTTATGTCAAGTTTAATCAAAATCTCGAGCTCGATTTTTTTACGAATCCATAACTTGTCATATAGTAAGTCTGTTCCATACCCAGTTCCAAACAGTTTCAGACTGCCAGATTTAGTCATTTTTAGTCCGAAGTCGTTCCAGACTTCAAAAGTTGTGCTAATTCTTACAAAAGAGAGCGCGCTCGAGAAAGTAAAACATTTCCCCTTCTTGCCAGTTTTAGTCCGAGGAATTTCTTCTGGCCATTTCTGGGCTAGATGTCAAATGCCTGGTTGCCGTATGTCGAATGACGTAATTTGTCAATTGAGTACAAATATCATTGCCCGACAAGGGTTGCCCAAGTGCTAATTTTATTTTGATTTTAGTTTTGAAAGATAAGCATACTTTTTATTATTATATTAATCTTTTAACTAATCAACTATAATTACAAAAAATTTACGTCAATAAGCAAAACCATTTCTTAAAAAGAAAATTTGAAATAGGTAATTGAGTATGACTTATATTATATAGTGCTACTTGAAGAAAAACACGCTTAAGCTTCATAATTTAATGTATAATTAAAGATTTGTTTGTTTGTATATTAATATACTTGATGTAAGCTTGTACGTTTATTCTCTGTTAACATTTTATTTTCTTGGGATGTGATTCTTGAAAATTTTGATTAAGATTTATGACTGATCTACGGCAACCATAGTCGAATATATTTTGTGACGTTTAAAAAGTAGTCCAATTTAGTGCGAAAACCGTTCCAGACATTTTTTCAGTTTTCTTTCTCTTTGAGAGCATTTCATCCCCACTCCTCAAATTTGACATTTGACCAACTTTTAGTGCGAGAAATGTTAGGAACAGACCTAGTACCTTTATATCGCTAGTAAAATGGTATCGGAAGGGGGCAATTTTAAAAAAATCTGTACTTGAAATAGAAAACAAATAATTTAAAATAAACGGCAATACTTACAATGGTATGCTTTACCTTTTTTTAATGCCAGCAATCCAAGAATTCTCCTTTTAAATTAATTGTTTTCGTAAATAATTTTTGGAAAATTAATTTTCAATCTCAAAATTTTGAAAAAAAATTTTTTAACAAAAGTATAATATGTCATTGTAAGTGTTGCCGTTGATTTTTAATGGTTTTTATTTTATTCTTTTTCAAATCGATTTTTGTATCTATCTAGTCAATAAAGTCATAAAAAACAGCGCAATTAGGAAATAATCGCCGGAAAGCTGAATTTTTGTATATAGCCTTCTCATGGTGTTATTAAGAAACTGTCAAAAGCCCCCGTCGATATGAGCGCCACGCCCGCACCGCTAACAATTTTACGGTGGGTTGAAGGCCCCCCAAAATGGTTTTTCAGGTAAGCTGTTCAGAAAAAATGTTGTTATGGACTAATTTGTAGCTTATAACATTTCCTACAAAAAACATTAACATAATTTTTTTCATAAAAACAACCGATCTCGAAATAAACCAATCGGAAGAGTTAAGGGTTTTACGTTTCTATAGTATAGTGGGCGGCTAAGTTTAAAAATTGTGTATTTTGTAATAGAAGCATCAATTTTGTTTTATTATTGGTACATCATGAAATGAGCATGATTTTAAGATATTGGTCCACTCTATTTGTCTACCCCTTTAGGTGGGAGGGGCAAATTAAAAAACAATATAATGAAAATAGAAATAAATATAAAAACACAACTTTCCAGCTTTCCGGTGATTTTTTCCGAGTCAAATGCTTTATTGACTGGACCAGTATATGTATGTATATCGCAAGTACGAAGATAATCCGTTTTATGTGGAAACAAATTTCTTAAAAATACAAATGATAGAGTGAGTATTGATAAAAAAAAAGTAAACTTTAAACCTAGCATGGCATTAAACTGATTGAACACAACACAACACAACACAACACATTAACATGAAGAGTATAAAGGCACTTCTAAACAATATGTTTGTTTTTTTTTTTTTAATTCAACAAATCTCCCTCAACATCTTTATCACAGAAATGGTCTAAATTAACTCTTTTTTTCTACCAATATCTAGGTATCTAGGCTAGGAAAATTAGAGCATTAATTTCGGTATAGAAATATGATTTATGTTTCAAGGATTCTCTAAATAATACCATTAATTTTGATTTGAGCTAAAATTGAAAAGGTCTGAAGTTCAGTATTTTTAAATGTCTCGTAAAATTTCATAACTTTAACTAGCTTTATGCAACTCTATACAAAAAAGATCACAACACTATTTGTATATTAGAGATTTATAGATTAGAGATATTTATTAAAATTTCAGTATAAGGAATATACATTTCTTGTTTCTTAAAAAATAACATAATTATAGGCATGACATGATAATTGCCATCTTCCAGATTGGCACCTAATTTTTTCATTATTTTCTGTTTACATTGTTTTTCCTATATTTTAATTATACATTTTGGATCATATTTCTAAATAATATTTTGTTTTTATTTGTTCTAAAACAATTCAGAAATTATTCTATTTCTATAAATAAATGCTTCTTTACAGAATTCAAAAAGTATTCTCCAATTTTCGCCATTCAAACTACTGTAGATTTCGACTAAACTTAGCTCATTTTTAATATAGTAAACTCTTCGAAGTTCTCTCAAAATTGGGCATCTTCCAATTCATTTAGATTGCACATAGAGCACGACGACAAATTACTATTCATAAAAGACCATGTAGATTTTGAGAAAAACATGCAAATTGTCTACTTTAATTTTTTCTAACATATAATACCTATTACTGGACGTTTTGATTCGTAATTTTAGGCTTGTACATCGGAAGTCAGTTTTATGATTTTGGTATTTTTTGAGTTTCTGAATTTGCATAATTATAAACAAAAACTAAAAAGTTTAACCTTTGAAACTCCTCTTTGATTCAATTTTAATGAGAAAGTTTTATAAAGTAGGTTAAATATTTTTTTTTTAAATGATTGAAATGCCTACTTGATTTGGCAATTAAGTTATTTTTTAAACTATATACCTATAAGTTCTTGATTACGACAAAGTCATGCACTTTTATTATAAATAATACCTATAGGCATCATGAATTGAATGTTGCCTAGGTACACACATACACGATACGATATAAAAACACTATAATTACTCGATAGACGTTGGCGTAACCACTAAAGCGGCAAAATAAAGTTGCTCGAAATATTAACTACGTGTATATGTATATAAAACTGAGGTAACACTCAAAAACTGTATAGAATTTTTTAATGCCTCATAACATAACAATTAAAGTTAACTCAAGAATAACCACTGCATAACTACTCACAAGCAAAAAAACTTAGTTTAAATTAGAATGTTACCATACACATTCACTCTGCCGTGTAATTTTTTTTTACCACTTAGCACATTGTGTATAAAATAAAATATTAAATATAATAATGTGAAATCTATTTTGTATAATGCTGACCTTGGTAATGAGTTCCTCATCGTTGCCGTCCTCATCGTTGAAGTTCTTTTGCAGTTTCGCCAAAATATCGAACGTCATTTCAAAGTTTTTTTCTTTTCGTTAGCTATTTAGTGACAAATAAGGATTATTTGTACGATAACGCTGTATATGGTCATTATTGGGACATTTTTTTTCAAACTGAAGCTCTGAATTTAAGACACCTCTTTTTTTACCCGATTGGCTATACCACGTGCGAGTCAAGTTATTTAAAAGCAACTTGCGAGAGTCAGGTTTAGTTTCGCGATTCGATGTAAACTGAACAAGTTCAATGCGAATGTCTTATTATATTAACCGATACGACGCGGCGATATACATCGACAACAGCAACGCGATGACGACTTGCCGACCGACACCGTTCTAGCAAGCTAAGCTTCACATAAATATTTCCCGAGACTGAATTGACCGCGAGAACAGGTATATCTGCTAGATTTATTGCAGACGCCTAGACAGATGGGTCGCCAAATAAAGAAGTGTGTCTAGATACTTTGAGTTCCAACATCATCAATAGATGAATCAATGTATGTATACCTTTGAAATTTTATCTTACCAATTTGTGGATTTATCTCTGTTAAGATTTTCTGTTGTTGTTCTTTTTGGTTAGAAGTAGGTATTGTTTGTTAAAAACAACTTTTTTGTTTCCGGGCTTATTATATCTATTTGTTTGTACCATCATATATAATTAATGAATATGAATAAGGAACTTTTAGTAATATACTGAAATTAGTTGCCAAAAATTAAAATACATGTACATGGGTGTAAATTTTAAAAATTTTAGAAGAATATATTAATTAGGGTGGATCAAATAAAATAAATTTTTTGTTTTTGTCTAGAAAGTATCAAGATTTGAACATGAGCCCTTTTAGGGTAAATATAAATTTTAGAAATCTCTCATCTCCAATTCGTATATTTCCAATGCAAATTTCATAGAAAATAAAGTGCATGAGATGACTGGGTCACACATACGCAGGCTGTTATGAAATCTGAGTGTAAATCCGTTCACCTGATTTTAAAAGAAACAAATTAGTTATAATAGTGCCTTTTTTATATTCCACCCACCATAAACAATATACATAAAAGTGAACAATACAATACCATATATACGTATACAATTATGTACAAGCATTGAACTAAAAATTGTTGAAAACCAATATAGTTATAACGGGTGATTTTTTAAGAGGTTTAGAACTTTTTAAAAAAAAAAAACACAACAAATTCGAAAAAATAAATGAAATATTTATTTGAATCGATAGTTTGAATCTTGCAATTTAATGTTTAAAGATAATTTCATGCAAATGTTGACCGCGGCTGCGTCTCAGGTAGCCCATCCGCTGAGTCCAATTTTGGCATACTCTTTCACACATATCGGCCGGTATCTCACGAATGAATGCATGGATGTTGGCTTCCAGTGCGTCAATCGAAGCGGGCTTGTCCCTATAGACATTAGCCTTGACATACCCCCACAAAAAATAGTCTAATGGTGTCAAATCGCACGATCTAGGCGGCCAATTGACCGGCCCGAAACGTGAAATTAACTGTTCACCAAACTCGCCTAGCAATTGCGCCATTGTTTCGCGTGCTGTGTGGCATGTGGCACCGTCTTGTTGAAACCACATATCATGCAAGTCAAGAACTTCCATTTCGGGCAAAAAAAAGTTTGTTATCATCGCTCGGTAGCGTTCACCATTGACAGTAACGCTGCGATTCGCATCATCTTTGAAGAAATATGGCCCAATAATGCCGCCGGCCCATAAACCGCACCAAACAGTGGCTTTTTCGGGATGCATTAGTAGCTGTTGCAATGCTTCTGTCTGATCTTCACTCCAAATGCGGCAATTGTGCTTATTTACGTACCCATTCAACCAAAAATGAGCCTCATCGCTGAACACAATTTTTCGAACATGAACATTTCGAACCGAGCACGAATTTTGATAGTAAAATTCAATAATTTTCAAGCGTTGTTCATTTGTAAGACGATCCATGGTTAAATTGCAAACCAAACTGAAGCTGTTTGACAGTGACACAAGGTACTAAACACACGTCAGCTGTCAAAACCAGTGTTGCCAAAACCAAACCAGCTAAAAAATCACCCTTTAGAAACGATTTGATTAACAAACTTTTCACACAAATATTTAAAACTTGTAGAAACGATTTAACTAAAAAAATAAATTTTGTCTAGATACAAAAAAACAAATTTTAAAAATATCAGCAATTGAAATATCGAATTTTCAAAAAATATTTTTTAAAAGTTTTGATATGCAGCATTATATTCTTTTTTTCCCTCAGTACCTGCTGAAAATACATTTGAATAGAACCATTGATGTTCCACTGGGATGAATTTCATCTGATCTTTTAGATTTTTATTTTGTTTGATTTTATTCTCCCTTGGCATAAAATCTTGATTTTCGTTGGGGCGGTTATTGGTTTTCGCTATTATAACTTTACTAAAAGGTGTAGACTCCTTACAGCATTCTTTGTAAAGAAAGGAACCATACTCTTCCACTCGAATCCACTTTATAGAATCTCTGAATTGAACTTTTTCATTTGATACGTTTTTTGATGAATTTTTCACGTTTAGTTTTTTCTGAAGTTCATTCAAGGTTCGAAAATGATTTTACATGTTGGTAACAACTGTAGCTGTGCACGTGCGGTGCATTGCCGTGTGAACCAGGCCTTACCAGATTATTATAATTTTTTTGCGGAATAGAAAAGGGCAAAACCAATATTAACTATCGGAAAAAGTCGATAAAGCCCGCATCACACGACGCTTGTTTTCCTGCTAGAAATGCTTGCTGGCTTTCGTGCTGGCTATTGAGCTGAAAAATGGCGTCACTGCTGGCTGCAAGATTTCAAAGTTAGAACCGGTGCTATTTTTCTTGCTTGTTTTGCTGCTGGATTTTAGCAGACGTCAAAAGGTACATGTATATTTTCAAATGTCATTTTTTCTTTTTCGTTTTTATTTATTTTCTAATAGTTTTTTCAACTTAAACAAAATTAAATGTCAATTCATTAATTTGTATATTTAGTTCTAACAGATGTATGTATGCATTTTTTGTGAAAATTTGGGTAGAAAAATATTGTGAAAATTTGTGCAAATTCGCAAGAAATGTCAAAAAACCATCAGCGAATCCAGCTCCAAAACAATCATCGAGTGAAGCCAAAGAATTCAAACCAGCAAAATATCCAGCACCACACCATGCAACAAAACCAGCACGAAAGCCAGCAAGCATTTCTAGCAGGAAAACAAGCGTCGTAAGATGTGGGCTTAAGGCAAACACTTTGTTAAGTATGTAATAGAAAAACAAAAAATCGAATTTTAATTTTTTTTTTTATGTTTAGGGCCAGTTTCACGGTGCACACTTAACAAAATAAGTGGCACTTAATTTTCCCATTTTGGCACTTAAGCAGCAGTTTTACTACCTGAGTTAGTGGAACTTAAGTGGCCAACATGGGAATCCGATAAGTTTACACTGTGAAATTGGGAATTAGTTTTCCATTTTTGGCACTTAAGTGACACTTACTTCACTGTGAAACTGGCCCTTATGTGTAAGAAAACCGAAAAATCAATATTAGGTTCACCGCAAAACTTAAAATAATATCTCACGTTTTGCGATAAATTGTAAAACCTGCCTACCTATATCTCTTACTATAGGTGTATTTTATTCATTGCTGCATAGCCAGCGCAGCAAAGTGTCCCTTGGCAAACAAAAACAATTTTATTGCTGGCGAAAAAGAAGTCAGTTAAAAAAAAAGATGGCTGTGCTGGCAATAGAGCTTTCAATTATTGAAATGAACGTATAAAGTGAGTGATCGTTTTATTCAGACTTGTGCTGCGCTGGCTATGCAGCAATGAATAAAACACACCTTATGAAACCTGTGTCACTCGTGCGTGGTGCCTGCCCTGAGTAAAGTATTGGATACGATGTTATTTCCTATTGGAAACAATACTTTATTCTCAAATGAATGAAAATAAATTTTGAATGAAGGAATGAAAGTGATAAGTGCATACGTACCACCATCATGTTCGAATTGAAACGTTCAGATATAATTCGTTTTTAATAATGAAGGGCTTAAGTGCGTTTAACACCATCTTCCACAAAGTTTTTTAAGAAGCACTTGCATATATAACACCTTCATCTTTTTGGTAAATAGGAATCTAGATGCGATACAGATGAGCAGATGATAAAGAAATTTAAGTTTTCGAATAAGATCTCCATCTGCAAGAAAAAATGAAAATTTCAGAAAATGTCACTTAGCACCTTCATCTTCCAAACGCTTCAATTGTAAAATGTTCATCTTTTTTTTCATTTTTAATATTTTATTTCTTAAAGCTAACACAAAATTATTAAATCTAGCAATAATTTAATAATTTGACTAACTTACTGACCCCAAACGAGAAGTGGAGTAACCTAAATCAAACATAAGCTTCAGCGTACCTATACTTGATACTTAAATGGCTTTCGGCCTAAATCTATGTAGGTACATATATTTTATTAATTAATTTTAATATACAATAAAACTAAGAAATTTAATGATAAATATACTAAAAATTCAGTTCTTTGTCCATCTTTTTACATTAAATGTGCAAATGTCAAAATATTTATTAAAAAAATCTTTGAGCACCTATTAAAAGGATCGAGAGGTGCATAATTTATCTTTGAATTCATAATTTCATGCATAACTTATCTTAAAGTTTGAACATTTGGATTAACATAATATTTTGGCACATAAAAAAGATGATTTAATATTATCTTTGAAAAGGTCAAACGCAAAAAAAGCTTCAAATTTTGAAGACTTTACATATTTTTAAGCTTTAGGCGATGAGAATAATGAGGCAACAGAAAATAGTCAGAGCTCCAGCACTGACTGAATCACTGCAAATAACAAAAAACAAACAAACATTTTGTATGCACAAATATAGCCTGACATTTTTTTCTTAGTTTGATGCTTTGACCTTGATGACATACATACAAATCAATAATTTTTAGCATATGTCAAAATTTAAGCTATTTAGACTTACAACAAAAATCCAAATGACCATGTTGACATAAGAAGAGTTTTGTGGAGAATATTTCACAGAAAACAGCTGTTCTCTGAGAAAAAATTACAGATATTTAACCATAAAATTGATTTTCTAATGTCAAGTGAATTTAATTAAATTTATTTATTTTTATTGTCGCGGAGATATTATATATGTTCCTTTGCTTTAAAACTCTGTGCATTTGTGTGAATTTCTACGTCATTTTATTTTTTATATGAACTTTGACAGGCTTTGGTGCAGAAATTCACAGAGTTTCAAAGTGAAGGAACTAGGCTTATGTAAATCGTTTGATCCTAAATATTTCTCCATTTTGATTTTTATTTTCACAAAACTCAAGATTACAGAATCTTTCAAAAATTTGCTTGCGTCCAACAATTATTTTGTGCGCTAGATTTTGACAGATAAATGATGTATGCGTATTACCTATACAGTAAAACAAAATTTGATTTTTTAGCTGGAGCTGTGTACCATTCGGATTAAATGCTTGGTTAAATTTTACCTAAGCTTAATTTTGGATGGAAACTAAAATCCATCGCGATCTACACACAAAGTTGAAGAATGTAAGAATGTGTTACGGAAGTCGTCTCACTGACGAAATTTTGTAGTCCAAAGAAATGCTTCACATCGATAACAATAATATTTAAAACCTACAAAAAAGAGAATCTTTTTTTACCCACCCTAATTTTGATGAATTCATACAATGTTCTTTAAATATACATATGTATATAATTATAAAGAAAAATAATAGAAAAATAAATTTTGCTATATAGTGTATTATGTACATATATGTATAGTGGATTGAATAAAATTAAAAAAGTTAAGTTATAATTTCATGTAAATAACATTAGCTACATAAAATATTTTAATTACACTTTTTAGGACTACCATTTAAAAAAAATTCAAACTAATTTGTCTTTTGTTTCTATCCTTTTTAATTGTCAGAGATCAACAAAGACAACCTTTAATGATGCTGATTTTTTATAGAGAATCTTCTTTTCTGTATTTCCAACATTGGCGCGTTTTTCATCGATGCGAATGAATCAGCAATTTGACCTTACTATTTTGAAAGCAAAGAAGTAAAACTGTATGGAAGAGATATCATTTCAAGAGGACATTACAACGCACAGTACACATATTAGCCCAGTCAATAAAGCCAGCCAAATTAGGAAATAATTGCCGGAAAGCTGGATTTCTGTGTATAGCTGTTACACGTGCCGACAATATTAACATAATTTAATGACATGAATTTAATGTAAACTGACATGAATTTAATGTAAACCTAAAATCGTTGCACTCCATTTGTGCAACGAATCAATTTCAACATTTTCTTATATTAATTTTTTTTTTGTGCCGAATAACTATAATTATTTTGCAACACATTTTTGTGCTGACAAATCATAACCATTATTTAAGTAGAATACTTTATAAAGAATTACAAACTCTGTAAGAGGCATAATAAACGAATGTTGTCGGAAAGAAAAAGTTTGTTTTTTTTTATTTCTTGACGGAAAAAAAACATATAGCCTCATGGTTTTCTTAAGAAACTATTAAAAGTTTTTTTTTTTGTTCAAAAATGACGGTTTGAATGATTCTGTAAGTATATAGTTTCAATTTTCTTAAAAACTAAAAGACTTATACAGCCATCTGGTTTTTAGCATTCGATTAAAAATTAATAGGCGAATCGAAAATTATAACCAAAATTAGAACTTAATAACGTAAAATTTTGAAAAAAAAATTATTACAAGTTTTTTTTCGAGTTTTATTTTTGTTTAATTTTGAGTTTGAAAATTTATTCAAAAACTAAGCACTTAAATAACTTCACCTGAAAACATAATTTAAGAATGAGTTCCTTGATTTAACAAAGTTATAACTTCATATTGTAAGTGTTGCCGTTGTTTTTTTTTTAATTTGCCCCTCCCCCCTTTCGAAAACGGTAATTTTAATGAAAAAAAGTATGTTAATATTTTTTTTACGAAATTTTTAAGCAATTTTTCTGTACAGCTAACCATTTGGGAGGTATTCCTAAAAAACCATTTTGAGGGGTCCAAAATCCCCCTTTTTTAATTGGCACTCATAACTATGGGGACTATTGACAGTTTCTTAAGAATACCATGAGGAGGTTATATACCAAAGTCCAGCTTTCCGGCGATTTTTTCCGAGTCAAATGCTGTATTGACGTGTCTATATTAAAATAAAGGTAATCATATCATATCATTAGCTCATTTGTTCAGTTCTGTCAAAATCGAAGAAAATGGTACCTTGCACTTGTCTAATTTCATTTTTCAGTCATTTTTAATTTCTAGAACTTTTGATATCCTGTGCAATATATTAGTTTACGGCATTTTTGTTTGGTAATCCGGAAGAGAAATGCCAATCGAACGTTTCAATTAGATTTTGTCGATTTTGAAGTGTTAGTGCTTTTGGTTTAGATTCTGAATTCAAATCCAGAAGCATTTTCTCTAAAGGTGAGGTTACATTATTTCACGTTTTACTACCAGATCATTGGATTTAACAATTTTTTTGTAGATTTCATTAACGCCTGCATATTACTCACATTTAAATACATCCAGATCCGGATGTATATTTACATTGAATTTGTATAATTTACATCCGGGTTTAAGTTTTAAGCTGGATGTATGGAGTGAATAATAATGACGATAAAATAAACAACAAAACAATCCCTTAACGTTGCACTCAAGCAAATCCTTAGATACCCCCCGAATTCTATGAAATAAATATACATACCTATTATAGTTATTGAAAATAAACTTGAAAGCTTCAGGTAACGTGAAATAGAGTCATAACGAAATAAATCAAAAAAATCAAAAATTTAGTCTTATTTTGTCTTTAATGGAAATACATAAGCTCGAATTTTCGATGTGGCTTTATTTTATTTTACATTACAAATCGAAATGAGGCCATTTTGGTTGCAGGTATTTAATTTTTTTTTTTGGTAAATCCCATTAATTACCAAAATATTTTAAGATCTGTTGGTCGAGAATAATTGACATACTAGGCTCTTGCCTGACGACTGAACATACCCTAAGCGGAGCAGCATTATTGTGTGAGCGGGGCAGATGAACCTGAAAATTAATTTCAGTTTGTGCAAAGACACATTTTGAAAAATTGATTCTTAAGTTGTTTTCACGGAGGCGTTGCAAAACAATTTCCAAGTGCTGTTCATGTTCTTCTTGAGTATACTAGATGCAAATCTATGTATACATAACATAATCAAGATCTTGGAGTATTTGGTTCATATACCTCTGGAACGTCTGGCTAGCGTTACGAAGACCAAACGTCATTAGTCATTACATTAAACTCGAATAGTCCGAAGGGAGTTATTATTGCCGTTTTGTTACGATCCTCTTCCGCTATGGGTACTTGATGGTGTGCACGTTCAAGATCAATCTTAGAAATCGATTTTTTGCACATCTTCTGTGTAAAGTCGTAAATATGTGGAATTGGATAGCGATCTGGCTGATTCTGTGCGTTAAGCCTACGATAATCTCAACACGGTCGCCACGAGCCCTTTTCTTTTTTCGGTACTAGGTGAAGTGGACTTGCCCATTGGCTACTGCTTGGTCTACAAATATTCTGCTTAAGCATATAGTCAAATTCTTTGTTTGCTATTTCGAATTTTTCAGAATTAAGTCTGCGTGCTTTAGAATGAATTGGAGGACCTGATGTTACTATATGGTGACGAACAGTAGTGCTTGGATATGAAGACAAAGCTTTAAATGACTTTGTAAGATCTTGATACTTTTCGAGAATCAACTTAATTGATTCAGGCAAATTTTGTGCAAATGTAAAAATTTTTTCACTTTCGCTAATACATTCAATGGCACTTACCTCTAAATTCGTTGTTGTATCGATTAATTTCTTTCTTCTTAAGTCGACCAGTAGCCCATATTCATGAAGGAAATCAGCTCCGATGATTGGTTTAGTAACATCAGCAACCACGAACATCCAGTCCATTTGTCTTCTAAGACCGAAGTTGAAACGCTCCATACGTTTTTATTGATGATCCGTTTGCAGCATATAAAATGTAAGATGTGTCCGGTTAGTCGTTCTTGTTTGGTGGAATTACTGAAAAATCAGCTCCGGTATCAATGAGAAATCGTTGATTTCATTTACAATCATTTAAAAATAGGCGACGACTTCCTGTTGTTGGTGCTCGATGCGTCGCTGGTGATAACAGAGCTTCTTCTAGTTTTCCGATGTCATGTCTAGTTTTTGGAACTGACAAGGGTCCACACATTTTTTTTGCATTTGAACCGAAGCGCCAGCGATATTTGCAAAATGGAAATTTTGGTCTTGATTTGCTTCGATCACGTTTTTGGTCCTGATTGACATTTTTACTAAAGCGTGAATGACTTCTGGATTTACGCAGCCCTTCGATTTGCTTTTGCAGCTCGTCGATCTGTTTTTGGATATGCGATTCATTTTGCACTGCCGACAAATTAGAATAGTTTAACATGTCGATCATCTGGTCGGCTTGCTTGGCCATGGCCACTGAATCACCACTTCCTATAGAAATCATAGCACGGACTTGATCAGGTAAACCTTCAAGCCAAAAAGACTTCAACACATCATCAGGTAGTTTATTATTTGAAAGCTCTTTCATCCGTTTCAACAATTGTGTTGGCTTTAAGTCACCCAATTCAACTTCTTTGACCAATTTTCTAAGCTTCTTCTGGTCTGAATCAGTGTACTCGGTGATTAGAGCATTTTTTACTGTTACGTATTTGTCGTTTTCTGGTGGCTTGCATACGATGTCAGCTACTTGCATTAGAATTTGTGCATCTAAAGAACCAATTACGTGGTGATACTTTATTTCATCGCGTGTCACTTTTGCTATGGCGAATTGGGATTCCATTTGAATAAAATAAAGTTCAGGTCGTTCTTTGCAAAATGCCGGTGGTTTAATGCTAACGTGATACATTTCACCCTTTGAGACTGCAGCATTGTTTCCATCGTCTTGACTTCCCTCTTTAATTTGTTGGTTATCTACCATTGTAAATAACTACTGATTAAATTTACTAAATGTTAAGGGAATTAATTTAAATATTGTTCTTTAATCGGGGTCACCTATTTAGGATATCTCAAATGAGAAACTATCTTTTAATAAAATAAAGAGGGAATTAATAACTTTTATTACTATTCAGATTAAAATAACAAACTATAGAATGAAAACAATTAACAATTTTCTTACTTTAATGTTCTTTACTAAAATGTTCTTAGTTTTAAACATATTTTTACTATATCATTATATACTAAACCTATGTTCTAATTAAACTTCATCTGAACACGTTTGTATAATTGTCAAAGTGATATTTGGAGTTAGTATGATACTAAAAAGAATAAAATAGTCATTTTGTAATTTTAACTTTAATAAAATCTTAGAAAGATAATACCTACTAGTATCGCCTTGTGTCGAAATTCGACATTTTTCTTATTTAATTTAAATTTTTTTCAATGTGCACAGTGCTCGACAGTGCAAAAATAAAAATGACCCACAGTATGTAAACGCGTGTCTCAAGTATATTCTGCACATCTCCGCAATTGTGGCTTTCCAACCATATAAAATTTATCGAAATCGGTCAAATACTTTTTGACAAAATGGTACCACAAAATTTATTTAAGGCTATTTATATATAGATACCTACATACTATGCTAACTCGTTTAAAATTTTGTAAAATCCTATTTTTAACCTAGCATCATATTAAAAATCGTACTTAATCGTCTAAAATGTATACGCTGAGTTTAAGTACCCATGGGTTAATGATTTTTTCAAATTAAATTTGTAACTATGTATATTATTCAATATATGAACTTAAACTCGCCGTACACATTTTTTGTCGTAAAAAATATTTATGTAGGTACATAATAAAAATATAAAGGTTTTTTTTCTGTTTTATTCCATTTATTTTTTTTCCAAAATTTCATGTCAATACTAACAAATATTTTTATATCATGAAATTTGAAATCAAAAATTATTTTCAGAAGTAACTTAATTATAATTTATTATGTATCAACGCAGTCTGTTATGATTTTTCAATGCTAGTTGTACGATAACTAAAATCACTTACAACAAAATTTCACACTTTCAAAACCTCGCATTAAAAAAATCTGGCAAATAAGTAAATAAAATTTTCTCATTATCAAATTGTATAATAATATATACTATATAAGAAATAAAAATTTATATTCTTGCATTTATGTAAATGCATAAAATATTCATTTAATCGCGTGCTCGAAAAAAACCAACCATATCTATGTAAATTGAGCCACAAAAGTCATTTTCTATATGGATAGGGCTAGAATTTCATCGGCGATAACATACTAAATTAGTTCACTTAATTAACAAGTATAATCGGATTCATATAAATAAATGTAAAAGTTGAGTAACACTTCAAAATCGCTTTCCATTTCTATAAAAAGTAAAATATATAAATATTATTCTTATGATATGGAAAGTTTTTCTACATTTTTACATTTTAGAATTGAAAAAATATAAATACAAACATTTATAGTAAGAGATTTATTTTTAAATTTGTAATTTGCCAAAGAAATTATCCATGATAAGCAACTAGCTTTTACTGTCAAAATATTATAACAATTTATTTTTAATCAAGAAAAATACCTGTTCTGAAAATGATCTCAAAATTAATTAAATTCTTTTAGATCTGAATATTTTTTTATGAAACTAGAAGACTTGATTGCGGTCGTTAAATCGAAATTGAGATACATCCACCAAAATTTGAATTAACCTATAAAATTGTTAAATAAAAGTAAATAATATATAACGAAATTTTTACCCTTGTGTTTATTAGACTTTCCTTATAACTCAGAAAATGAAATTAATTAAATAAAAACTGTCCCTCTAAAGATCTTAATCATTCGATTTACCTGGTTCTTTACGACCGCGTCGACCGTCACGGATTTGTTGATTTTGAATTTTTCTCCACCACTCTAAGGCAATTTTTAGGACTCTTTATAAAATGATGATAAAATATTTGAGCCATTTTTATTAATCCACGCTTGATTTATTCCTCGATATCAATTTTCAACTAATCCACAATTTGCCATTATAACAATTATAATTACAAACCTAAAAGACTTAACGGTCTGCTCATAGCAGTCACAGCAGTCTTATTCGATAATATTTACCTATACCCACACTTTATGCGAAATAAATATTGTATGTTTATTTCTAACTCTACTTTTAGTTATATATATTTTTTTGTCTAAAGATGTGAAATCTACGTCTCTGAGCCATAACACCTGCTCATGCAATGCTAAACCAAAACTGACGTCACATCAGACATCAAGAAAGCATTTACCTTTTTCTTACCTTTCTTTTTGTCGGCTTTTTCTTTTAGATAGTTTGGATTTGGAGAGTCATAATGGATTCCGTTAAATTTGTTCACAAACATTTGTTGGATTACTCTCTTGAGATCGGAAGTGTTTTGGTGTTATTCATTAAATTTTAACTTTTTTCTGCGAAACGCAAGTACCTTATAATTTTCACCTACACAAGTTGAGTGTTTAAAAATTGCCTTTTGTTAATGTGAAGTAAATTTATGGTTTTAACTGCAAATTAAGTTTAAAAAGTTGTTGACATTATGTGCGGGAAATTATGAATGTATCTATAAATTGCAAGCTACATACATACATAGATACTAAAATACACAACAGATTTGAATTTAATATAAATATTGCAATCCTTAATTAGTTTGGTACTTTCGATGTTTTATTTATTGTTTCGGTCTATTAACTTGCAAAAACTAAACATCATAATATTCCATTCGATTTATATTTTATATTTATATACTTTAAAACTATCGTGATTAATGGACGTGAACAGAGTGAAAAGTTTAATTAGACAAAAAAAAAAAAGACACACATTTAAAGTGAATGACTGCGTTTTTTTAATTGCAGTTGTTTTATAAAAAAAAAATGTATTTAATATTATGATACCACAAAATAAAATTGTTAATGAGTTTAAAAACAATGCATGCGTTGTGAATACTTAAGACGTGTGTGTATATGTATATCTGTTCCTTATTATAAGGAAATTAAAAAGAAAAAAATACGTTAAATAACACCTAACTTTACATGAAAACCACTCATATAAAAATTCTTATTTTGATGTCATGATTCAACGATATTAAAAGAATTATTAAAGTTTTTGAGCATATTATAGCTTCAAAACCTATTTGTTTGAGTAAGTATACATTTTAATAAATACTTTAAAATTTAATACCATTATTATTAGATTATTGATTAGATTAGGGGCCTCTTGGTAGATTTTTTGTAATACTGGATTTCAGTAGGGTTAATTAGAGTGAACGTAGAAACGTTCAAAAATTTCTGAACAGAAGACTATACAGAAATGATTAGTTTTTAAATAGACTTTTAAATACACAAAAATTATTGGGTCATCGCAAAAAAAAGATGCAAGAAATACCTTTATCTTTTTTAGACACTTACTCCAGAGAATTTAATCTTAGACGCATGTACATTGTAAAGTCGTATTAATTTATTAGATTTTCTTAGAACACTCTTGGGCAGTTATCCACCTATAGCCATTATCTAAATCTCATTTCATTACGTTATAAATAAACTCATTATTAATATTTCCTCATATATTCATTGACATCCCTGTTATCTGTAAATTTCGTGAGTTTTATGGATACGTTCAATGAACATTTCATATTTTAAAGATAACTTTTTAATTCTTTTTTCATCGCTATAGGTTTGGATAACCTATATTTATAAACCCATTCCAAAGTATATCTAACTTTGGACAGCTGCCCAACTCCAAAACCTTATTTATAATTATGTATGTTCCATTGAGTGTCTAACTTAGACACTGCAATTGGTTGTCCAAACCTATTCTAAAGTGGGTATGGTCAATGCACAAAAAGTTCAAAATTAAATGAAATGTTTATTAAACGTATCCAAATGTTCACGAAATTGACAGATTACAGGGATAATAGTGAGTGTATTAGAACATTATTTAGACAGCTGTTCGAATGCGTTTATAAATAAGGAGATGTTCAAATATTTACACAGTGGCTAGCTGAATAACTGTCCAAGCGTGTTCTAAGGAAATCATAACAAGTACGACTGAGTGTCTATAAGTAAGACAATCGATGGACATATTAATATAAAAGATTTTGGATTGGGACAGAATTCTAAAGCAAGCAAAGTTTAGAATTGGTAGTATTTACTTTTTTTGGTTTAAGGCTCTCCCAAAGTAACGCGAAACATTCATAACAACGATGAAACTTTCAGCTGTCAATATATTTTACATGAGATTCGCTTAATCGCATCGTCGGGTTGATGTGGGTACGATCATTTATCGCCCTGTAAATATATTTTGACAGCCGGAAGTTTCGCCTTCGTTTCGCGTGGATTTGGGGGAGCCTTTACTCACTTGAGTAGGTATGTAATATCAAACATAAGAATCAAAATAAATCCATTCTTTAAAAATAAAAAGGGAAATATATGTGATGTACCGTTGGGCCACGGTACACATATTTTCATTTTTGTTCAGTTCTTCCCATCTGTCAAAATTGAAAAAAATGTCGGATCCGTTGCCCATTCAAACGTCTAATATCGATATCTTTTTGTTGTTTTTTATAATGTGGTGTGATGTTTTTGTGGGCACTCGAATAGCCATTTTTAATTTCTGATATACATACTTTCAACTTTGACAACTGCCGCTGGGATCCCAGAAATTACGCCTGAAATTAATTTTGGAAAAACGTCCGAAATATTTGTTTGCTAAAAATTGGAAACAAACCAGAAATACTAGAAAATATGCCAGACAGGTATGGACAAAATCAGAAAGTGAAATGGAAATTAGTCAGTAATTTAAGCGGTACACAAAAGAGGACCCAAAGAGAGTTCCTGATTTTTTTCCAAATATTTTTTTCATACCCTTCGTATATTAAATCAATCTTCTACATGTAAAAAAACGCCATAATTTTTTTTTGGAAAGAATCTTCGTTTTTTTTTGTTGCCTAGGAAAAGGGATCACAATTTTCTATTAAAAATGTTTAGGTAATAAAATGGAATTTTGGGTTTGCTTTGAATTCGTGTACATTCTTTCGAAATGCTAATTGTGAATTGGAATTTCGAAAATAAAAATTGAAGTTCTGCATTTCGTTTCCATTTTCTGAATTTCATCCCAATTTGTTTATGGTTTTCGAAATTGTTGCAGTTGCAGTTAGTAATCAAACTTTATAATTTTGTTCTTTTTAGTAATTTTTTAAAAATATTTTTTTAGAAGAAAATGAACATAAAAATATAAGAATAAACAATTCATTTAAAATTACTCCCGTTATATAATGCAATTTTTAGATTTTTCTTCTAGTTATTTCTCAGATTTTCGCTTCCTTAAAAATGCCAAAAATTTTTCACCCACAGTGTAATTTCAATTTTCAAAATAATTCAAAATGGTTGCACCTTCAATTTTGACAGAACAAAGTAATTGCAAATTTTTCGAAAAAGAACGAATTGTAAAACATGGATTTTCAATTCGAATGAAGTTGAATTGAAACGCTTTCAATTCGATTTCGTCCGAAATGCAGAATATGGGCGTAAACCTCCTTTTTTTTATTTTTCATGACTTATTTAGAAATAATTTTGTTTTTTATAATTCTCAGTGTTAAAATAAAACTACTACAAGGCATACAAAAATAGAAGTATAAAAAAGTATGCATATCAAAACTAAGCGAAAATATTCCAGAATAGACTTTTAAAAATTTTTCATATTTATAGGTAATTTTTGTTAAACTAAGAGAAAAAATTCAAGAATTCACATTAGAAAATGTATCATATTTAATTTTTGTTTATTAGTTACTCGTAAGTATACAATTAATAAATTAGCCTTTTTAATCTGTTTGGGTTACTGTGGCGTATGTGTAACACTCTCAACATATTTTCTTGATTTGGATTGCATATGATTTTTTCGCATGGTTAAGACGTAATGCACTGACAACTCCCCGTCATGACATTATAATGCATTCTATAGTTTTTTGTCTTAGAATTCGAAATATAACGAAAATAGGTTTTCCATTGCTCATGTTCCGGAATCCTCTTATTGTGAATTCACTTGACGAAAGGGTAATTTCACTTTTCAAAACAACTTTAAATGGATCGACCTTGAATTTTATGTAACCCGAGTTCTCGAGGAAAATGCTTGTACCTGAAATAAATAAATAAAAATTGTTTCCCTATATTTATATACACACCTTCCTATACATACTTGTATCGATGTACAAACAAAGTTAAGTACACTGACACAATTGGTTGTTGTCAAGATATGTGGTGTTATATTATCAAGGCTTATATACGACAGTAAGAATTGAATTTTTAATAAAAAAAATTCAAAAAAATAAAAATAAACCGAAAAAATCTTTAATAATGACCTTGGTTAAAATTTTGATTGACTGTAATCATTTTAGTAGATACAAAAAATTGTACTTAGGTTTCTGGTAAAAAAAATTAGCTTAGTAATGAAATGCGAAAAGATTAGTTTGCCAGATGATTCCTACCCCAAACAGAGTATGGTAGTAGCTTTTTTCAGAATCCCCAAAATATGTACCTATATATGTATGTATATCTAATTCTGATCATGACGAGGGAATTCGTAATCAAGCTAATGATTTTAAATTTCAGCCGATGCGGCACTTTGTTGAGTCAATATACATAATATGTCCATTCATGATTTTTTTCATTGAGTCAGTGAACGAATTTTACTAAAATCCGATTTTAAAATCATCATTTAGTTAACTGTCACATGAATAAATAGAGAGAGATTTTAGCTTTATCTGAAAAATAAGAAGTACATACCTAGTATATAAGAGTTGATGATTAACTGACTATTGAACAATCATGGCTTTAAATAAAAACCATGTATGCATTCCTTGATTAATTATAATTATTCATTAATTCAAGGAGTTTTATTTCCCTTAAAACACTTTAAATTACTATCAAGATTTTAGACATTAAGGCAATAAGAAGAATGCATTGAAGAATTTATTGTATTGTTAAAATAATTTATTCAAAATGAAGACCTTTAAAATTAGAAAAATTAATGCATTGGCTAATATTTTCATTTGTATTGGTTTTAATTTATATATCCTTGTCAATTCATGTCAGAAAATCGAATGAATGAATAGAATTCAAATAAAAATGCGTATAGACAAGGTGTTGCGTTCATTTATGAGAAAAATCAATTTTTCGTTTTAAATGATTTTTTTTTCACTGTCAAATCAAGTTTTCGGTAGGAGAAAATTAATTAGCCAGTTCAGGTTTCTTGAGATCTCTGAGATCTCAGCAATCTCAGTAATCTGACGTAATTCCTCAGCGAGATTCCTCACTTTTGGTGTCAAAAAGCTGAGACTGAAATTTTTTGGATTCGTTTGCTCAATTATTTTTTGTCGCACGTTGATCAATTTATAAAAACGAGATGAAGAGTGCTTTTGACTTCTAAAGGAGAAATTTTGTTCAGGCTTCTCCTTCTCCTCAGTGGAGCTGACAGACGTTTGCTCAGTGAGATCTCAGAAACGTGAACTGGCTAAATAACTAAAGCTAAGTACAAACGATTGTCAGATCTTACAATATTGTCAGAACTGTCAATGGTCTGACAATAGCTAACAATAAGCTGACAATTGACATATTTCTTACAATGAAAATTATTAAAAATTGTCAGCAATTGTAAGATGTTTTCAATTAAAACATCTGACAATAACCAATGAGTCTGACAATGTCCTAATCGACAGACAATAATAAAAATTGTGTGTTCAGACGATTGTAAGATACCTGACAATTTTTTGTCAGATTGTCGTCTGACAATGACGTGTCTGACAATATTGTTAGACAAAATTGTGTGTTCAGACGATTGTAAGACATTTGGAACAGTTTTTTCATTGACAGATCTGACAATATTGTAAGATCTGACAATCGTCTGTACTTAGCTTAACATATTTCTATAAATTTTGTTCATAAGGTTTACAAAGAATTTAACAAAATAAAAAAGTTCCTTCAGTATGAGAAAATCTTATAAATACAATTCCATTGGGACATAGAAACCTGAATCAAATGTTCACTCAATTATAATGTATCAAATTTCATTACAGTATACCCACCTACCAAAAATATTTTTTTGAGTGCAGATACGTATACGTGAATTTGCGATGCTATTTTATTTAAAGTGTAACATAGCTATGTATTATAAACCACGGATTAAAAAAATTACATTCACTAAAATGTAGAATATATACGTATGTACATAGTTCTTACAAATTTTTTTTTTCAAAACAATTACCTATAACACACATTGAAAATATTTCGTTTTTTAAACCTTTACTTTCTTGAAAAAATAAATCTTCTAATGTTTTCAAATATCAAACAATGAAATACTTTGTCAAAAATGGCAATACAATATTTTGACTCATCATCCCCACGAATAACTTAGCTGAAGTCGAAGAAAATTAAAATTTTAAATTAATTTTTTGCAACTCTCTATGCCAGACTATAAAAACTAATTAGGTATAGTCCGAATGAAAGAAAATGATCTTTATGTAGTATAGTATCAAATCGGCATACCAAAACAATATTATTAGTCTTTTTTTCATAATTTACGAATTAACTTACAAAATACAATGACATTCTGTTTCGAATTTGTGTACCCACCTACCTATGTATTTATATTGACTTTATTAGAAAGCAAACTTTCATTGGTTTGATAATAATTTATTTTTGTGACGTTTCACTACTTCTGTTCCACACCAGAAGATCCAATTCTTTTTATTCACACGAATATATTGACCGAAGTGATAAGATTCATATTAAATTTATTTGAAGTGTTGTTAACTCAACCGTATAAATAAATCATAACTAGTTTAAATCATACGAAGCTCTGCAAGCTTGAAGGTTGATTTACGATATTTTGGAGAGGAATTTTTTTTTATTTGATTACTTGCTCTGGAAAAAGACGTTTTTTATTTCGGGTGTACTGAAATGCAATTGAATATTTCGGGCCAAAAAAAAAAACAACAGAACATACCTTTTTAATGATTACTTTAAATACCTAAAACTTTAAGGAATGATAGATAGTTATTGGGGTAATTGCAAATAAAATTTGCATCGGAAAACTTCCCTCCTTCGAAAATTCAAATGAATTTTTCTTAACGATTTTCATTCATTTGCCAACCTAATTACAAAATTTCACAGCATTCGCGAACTATAATAAGGTTTTATTGAAATATCAAGTTGAATTTATTTTAAGGAATCAAAAACTTTATTTTCAGAACATGAACTGGAATTCCAAGTACAATCAAAATCGTCATTTGTATATACCTTACCTACCTGTTTTTTTTTACCTACCTACTATTATTTTTTCATTTCTAAAATTTTACAGAATTAAAATTCAAAAGTGGGAAGAAAAGCTTTTTCGAATAGGATTGACTTTCGGAACGAAATATAGAGTAGGGTTAAGTTGTCTGTCTGTATCTCGACCTGCAGAAGAATTTCTTTAAATTTGTGACTTAAGCTTTTAAGTAATTCCCTAGCCCTAGGCAAATTAACATTCTTGTTAAGATCTAGAAATAACGGTTCACCCCAATAACTGAATCCTATGAATGAACTGCGGAGGGAATCAGACTCAATTTTGACACTTCATTAATAGTAAAAATGTTAATGTTAAATGTCTTCGGGTCTAGAACATAACTTGAGACAATCGTGCATACACAGTTCCTAATTTAACTCAGTCCATTGTTTTCGATTCGATTGATCCAAATTAGGAATTACCTATGCTCGATTTTATGAAGTCAACTACCTCCGCCGTTTATTCATATGGATTCTGTAATCGGGGTGATTGTCTTGTTTCAGTGTTATCTTAGGTAATTTTGTTTATATTTCTAATAAATTATTATATTTATGCGCTGCTTCTTTTGTTGTACATATATTATCCTCTCACATTCATCCCTATCGAAGTATGGTATTCATTGAAGCCAGTAAAACACTTTACAAACCTGTTGTAAAAACCACTTTCAGTCCAGAGCACAGATACAAAAGATTTGTTTGGATCGCTAATTCGTTTACAGTGAATATACAAAAAAAATGAGTTTTAACTCCTACTACTGACCATTAACCATATTTTCCCAATCGGTGTGATTAAATTAAAAACAAACAAAAATTACACTACTTATTTCATGTTTATTTATGTATAAAATCACATATATCTCTAATGCCATATTCAAAAGAAAAATATTCGGTTTTTTTTTTTGAGTTTTGTATGATCAATAATAAATTTTTATAACATTAAATATATAATGACGACCAGATAGCCAATTTATAATGTCTAAGCATCCTAACGAATGTTTAATTTGTAACACAATGTGCATATAATTTCAAAATATTTTTTTTTCTTTTTTTTTGTTAATTTTAAGATATTATAAACTTGTTCAATAGCTAAGTGTCTGGCAATGTATTATATGTATTTTTCATCTTTATTGATAAGGATTATAATTATGTGTTTGTTTTAAATAGAATATAAATAGAAGTATTATTATGCGAATTCATTTTCGTATAATTTAGTTCAGACATCAATATAAAAATAAAGAAAAGAACTTTATTCAAGACAATTAATTTAAAAAAAAATGAATTCATGAATTTGGTCTGTATGATAAAAAAGAAAATTAAAATTGATTTCGAGTTAGTATTAAATATGTATTTCAAATTTTGGGCCTTCAAGTTTGGACTTGAATGTGCAATTTTAAACTAATGTTAGACAAAATAAAATTTTAGATAAATTGTAAATACCTTAATTAATTCAATCATAGTTGAATTCATTGTTAGAATTTATATAGAACTAATTTGTATGGGTTTGATACAATTAAGATAATTATTCAATAAAGTATTTTTTGGCCTCTGATGGGCCAGCCATCAAAATCTTCAAAATATATAATTCAACTTTCATTCGACACTGATAGCTTGTATATCATAAATATTCAGACTAGGCTCGCATGAACTATTTTATACACACTCGTTTTATTTGTGCCTGAGCACAAATTGTGATTCATTAAGCATCATTTCTATATCTCTAATAAAATCTGTAAAAAACGATTCATGCGTGCCTAGTTACTTGCTGATATCTTCATATTTCTTATTAAAATTAACTTAATTCAGAATACTTGGTTCGATAGGAGTGCTCTTGTGATTGTGTAGTTTTTTTTTTCTAATTGTAGTTTATTGAATAGTTTCGGGCGGTTGGTCTTTACATTTTGAAAATTCAGATTGAAGCTATGCAAAAGCAGCCAAATTAAATGACTATTTCTTAAGTTTTTTTTAAACAGAACATTTTGAGAGCTTTCCTTATCAGAAAAGATGAGCTACTATGTCACCAGATTCTTGCTTATAAATAATAAGTTATATTATAAATATATATGTATATATATATATATATGTACGTTTTTTTACTGTTTAAATGTAAGAGTACATTCATCAACTTCGGCATTAAGAATATATTTAACGAACTCCACAGCTTTTTGCGATGTCTCCGAATGACCAAGATATAAAAATTTTATAAACTCAATTTCAACCAAACTTCGTAAGGTTACCAAAATATCAGCATCATTTTCGCTCATAGCAAATTTTATCCAACTGTCTAAAGAAAGCGTGCTTGTCCGTGCAATTTGTTCATTATTTTCGTCATTTGTTAGTTCCTCATCATCACCCTGGGTTTCGACCAAGTGTTCTCTGCCACACTGTAATGCAACCATAACAGGCGGTACTAAAGTATTCATATTAATGCTGTAATTGTTGAAGAGTTTTGATTTCTCGTAGAAGACAAGCCAATCGTATGGTAGTTTACTGGCGAATTCTTTGAGTGATTTCTTTCCTGGTGGATTGAGCGATGAACTACGCTGCAACAATAGCTGTTTATCTGTGCCAGATTTAATGTTCATTCGCTTGCGATCAATAAGAGCAATATTTGGATAAAGACCGGCCAGCAAGCAAAGACGAATTAAATTCCAATCGTAGTTATTTGAATTTCCCGATGAAATATTATATTTGCTGACAATAACATCGTAGATTTGTTTTCTTGTTGAACAAAATATTTCCATGCATGGCATGGAAAGAAAATGCTTATTACAAAATTCTTGCTTTCTTCTCCTGTTATTTCTTATAGCCATATATGAATCGTACAGAACGAGGATGCCCATCTGGTCACTAAAATAGTCACCGGAAAGTGATTTGCGTTGAACTGATGCGGTTCCGTGAAGAGCCCGATCAGTGGGTAAAATGAATGGATCTTTTACTGAGTGAAAAGCTACGATGGTAGTGAGTGGCTCGACGCACTTAAAGAATATACCGTACATTAGAGCTTTGCCCAACTGTACATCCACTGGTATATCAACTAAATGTCTTCCTAGCTCGGTTATTAGTTCGTCATCTGTAAATACGCCGATGATTTTAAGTTTCTTTATAGCATTTTGCACAATCAGGCCTGAGGGCGGGTTAAGAGCTTTCGATAAGAAACTTTGTACGTCTGACTGCGGATCAAACGATTTGGCATAGAGACAAATTTCCGTTAATGGAATGCGCATAAGCTCTGGAATGCAATGCGGACTCATTTGATAGAATCTTTCATTCGAATACAATCTGTAACATACTCCGTTCTGAGTACGTCCAGCACGTCCGGATCTTTGTCGGGCATCTGCTTGAGAGATCCACACGGAGCGCAGTTCAGAGGATGATGTGACAACGTCATGAGTCTTCATCTTAACTTTACCCGAATCTATTATGTATGCCAGATCGGGAATTGTAATCGACGTCTGCCCTATGTTGGTGGACAGAATAATTTTGCGATTTCTTTGCGGCTGCAATGCCATTCGCTGATCACTCGATTCCATTTGACCATGCAATATGAACATTGTATATGTTCCAGAAGGGAGAGTGCTTTCTATTAAATCCCTTTGCATTACAATGTCATTGTATCCAGGTAAGAAAACCAATATTGCCCCTGGATGCTTACTACGATATAGTCCTTCTATTAAAGACAGAATCAAATAGTGATCTACTTCGTTATCGTCATGGAATTGCTGTGCATAAGCAGAAAGCAATGTCTGCTTTTCCATCAATTGTATATCGTTATTTTGATGAGACATTCCCAGTAATTTCAAACAAATGCCATCTTCAAATGCAGCAGCATAGGTTAGAGCAGATTTTCCTGAAAAATCTCGAATATTGATGTCGGCATTAAGTTGAAGAAAACGCTTAACATATCGTGGCAGATTACACTGAGCGGCAGTTATGAGTGCAGTTTTTCCACTCTTCGAATGGCATAAATCGATAGCAACGCCTTCATTTTCTATGTAGTATTGCAGTTGATCGAATAATTCGATTGTACTCTCAAGTCGTCCGCTGGCCTCTAATATTTCATTAATAATCAGATCGAAGTTTGTTTGTGTAAGAATATCGGCTTGAACTATTTTTGCTGGGGTTTCTGCTGCAGCTAGACGCAAATATTTCTCCATCAATGATGAACGATAGCCGGTGTGAAAAAGTATATCTTCCAAATGGTAAATTTTGACATTGTAACCTTGCCCGGGAACATTAACTATAGGGCAATCGTTGAAAAACGACGATAGCAAATTAATGTCCATTGTAGCAGACATCAACAAGACTTTAAGGTTTTTATTGTACTTCAGTTGTTCTTTAACAGTTATCAGAATAAAATCGGTATCTTTATCTCGCTCGTGTATTTCATCAATGATTAAATGAGTGATCTTCTGAAAAAAGTCTCTTGCATCTCCCATTATGGATCGCAAAACACAACCACTTGTTGTGTAGATAAGATTTGTAGTCCTCCGCATGCGACCTGAAAAAAAATTAAGTTTTTTTATTAATCTTGGTATGATTGTTGCTTAACGTCGTTAAAATTAAAAGTTAACAAATTGATATATTACTCAAATCGTTTACTGATTTATGCTGGCAATTCACGTTGAGAGGCAAGATTCGTAGAAATGTAAATTTGACCGGTTTTATTGTGAATTGGTCTCTTGCGACTGAAGAGGACACATCAAATGGCAAGGTTTTTGGTACTTCATCGATTTAAAGCAACCAATTCCGGCAATTTACGCCCCTCTCTAACTTCAGTACCAATAAAATCAGGAACTTCAAACATTTTCGCAATAATGAGCTGATAAAGAACAGGCGCCTTACCAAATTTTCAACTCCTTAGTATTTGGTTCCTGAGATATAGGACTTAAAAAAACGTAAATGCCCGAAACGGTTTTTATTAAGTTTTCAGAAGGCGCTACATTTACCTTTTTTCTCAGAATTGTTATCAGCTGTATGAGATATGTACTTCCAAATGTTGCAAAATTATGAAATTTTTACTCAAAACATTTAGCTACTAAAATTGTAACGGTATTTTTATTCAAGTTATTATTTTTGCAACGAAAAGTCATTTGAAAGCACAGGAAGCCCAATGCCGATGCAAGTTAAGGTAGGGTTCAGTTTCAAAGTGTTCTTGGTGTGCCTGGAACTTTGCAAATTTTAAAGGATTTCTGGTAGTTAACAACCAGAGAAGAAAAAATATATAATGTTACAAATACTTCTAATAAGCAGTACTGATGGCAAATAAGAAAAGTTCATTAAACAAAACTGGCTATCTAGAAAAGACTTCTTTCTTCGGCGCCTCAGGATATAATTTAACCAGACAGCTTAATTTGAACGAGTTTTCTTCAAGTTTTGACATAAAAACTAACAAAAGTTGATTCACTTAAAATACCAGAAAACCAGAAAACCAATTTTAGAGATAAGAGCGAAATGGTGCGATACACACATCCCTTAATTCAAGTAAATACTTGTGTAAGCGAGGAAGTGATTAAAGAAATGCCAACTAAAGTTTTGTTTCTAAAGGTTCGGTTTATTCGGACCCGCAGCTTCGGGGCTCTCCGCCGGTGGACATACTTCCTCCGGCACTTTTCCAAGCAGCGACAATCTGTCAAAAATTGGCCTGTCCCGAGTGTTATCCATCTTTTAGCTAATACACTTCTACTTACTTTGATTATTTTCTTTAGAACCTATGAAAACAAAAAAAATACTTACTTTCTAAACGTATTTGGTAGCCAACAGTTTCACCAATCGGTTCGCAGCGTTCTTCGGCAACACGATTGGCCACAGTTACAGTTGCTATACGTCGTGGCTGTGTACAAATGATTCGGCATGGTTTGTTTAATCGAGTACATTCCTCAAGAATGTACTGGGGGACCTGGGTCGTCTTTCCAGAGCCAGTTTGGCCATTTATGATAACGACCTTCAAACAGGGATTTACTTTATAGGAGACTATTTTAGATTGTTATTTTGGTTAAAATTGACTTACAGAATTATTACGAATCACTTCATTGATTGCACTCTGATACATTGCAATCGGCAAGTCCATTCTGTCTCGCTGCATTTGTGGATTGATCCTGGGTGGTCTTGGCGGTACCAGACGAGGGCCCAGCTGTAGCAACAAGCAGCCCTTACGGAATCGGCTGCGTTCTTGATCGCAATTATCAATGCTTTCTTCAAGCATTTTTTCCTTGAGTTCGTGCAATACAGATTTATCGAAATAAGCTCTGGTTTCATCTGACAATCCCAAAAGTTTGGTGTGTCCTAGTGTTATTCGTTTTGCGCGAAGGCTTATATGTAATTCGCGTTTATCTTTGCTGCCAAAGCTCTTCGATTTCAAGCCAATAGATGCCGCATATTTATGCAAAAACTTTCGATGATCATTTGGCAGGGTGGTAAGAATGAGGGTTTCAGTTTCTCCATAGTCCAGGAAATGAGTTATTTTGGCTTTAAGTTCTCTTTGCACATTTCGGGGCAAATTGTTGGTTTCTTTGGACTTTGATTGCTGCTGCTTATTTGAGTTATTAGCCATTATCCCAAATGGTACTGCTGGAAAATTGCGCACAAAAAATCCTCTCAAGCACAGAAATATAAGTGGAAGTGCAAAATCGTTTGATTTTTCTGTTGGATAGTATCGCAAAAACAAATATTTACTTTACAATTACGCTGAGGCGCTATTTTAATTGTTTTTATTTGTGAAAAACAAGCGAAAAGAATTTCCAATTTTTTAGTTAAAATATACAAATGAGTTTTGTGGGTACCGTATACACCATTCCGTATGGAGTATGAAGCTGTCACATTAAATATATATCTGTCTCTTTCACTGCTAGTCAAGAAAAAAGTTTGTTTGTTTCATATGATTTTATGAGTTATGAGAGTTTATGGAGAGATGAGTTAATAGCCTAGTTCCTTTACTTTGAAAGTCTGTGGATTTCTGTGATTTTCTACACCACTCTGTCAAAGTTCATATGAAAAAAATGCAATGAAATTCACACAAATGAACAGAGTTTTAAAGTAAAGGAACACACCTTTTTATGCAAAAAGATGAGTTCAAGCTCACTTTTCTCAGTACTTTCCCACGATCTCATATCAAAAGTTCGGTGTGTTCTTTGATATAGAAAAAGTTAAGAAAACGATTAATTTTATAAGATCGATTTTGACAATTGTATTTCTCTTTCTCAGTTTGTAGTAAGGGATGTGAAAATGCCTTTTTTTGGTAGAGTTGGTAGAGGGGGGGGAGGGGAATTGGATGAAAAAAACGACGTCGGTGCTAAAAAATGCTAATCCCTAAAGCGCATAGAAAAACTGTATTACCGGCGTGAATTACATACTTGTTATCGTGTTATCGATAGTTTGTATGATAACTCCATTTTGTTTCTGTGATGGCATCGCTAATCCCCGTTGCCGTTTTTTTCAACCAATTATCCCCGGGCTTGTAAAAAAAGACGCCTTGTGTTAAATTATTTATTATTCATCGCATTTATTAGTTTTTGAAAAAATCGAAAATAACAAAAATAAGTTTTCTTTAATTTGACTTCAATCCGCTGTTTTGCTCTAAAGAAGTTTTAAAATTAATTTTTCCAAACCTGTTCTCTAAAACAATTTAAAAAATAGGTTACTGGCTTTAAAAATTTGTGTGTCGAATTATACACAAATTTGGTTTTAGATACAAAAATATTACGATTTATAGTGTTTAGAAACAAAATTTGGAGTTTTGAGGTAATACATTTCAAAAATGTCAAAATATGTAATCAGGTTTCAGAGCCTTTAGCTTAATTTAAGAATTTTTGATTTATCGACAAACATTTTGCTCAACAGACATTTGGAACATTTACATTTTTGAAAAATAAATTTTGCCTATACTGGTCAATAGGGAGAATTCAAAATTTTTCACTTGCATTACATTTATTTTAAAAATTTCGACAAAAATAAAATTCGGAATTTTGATGTTATTAATTATAAAATATAAATACATAATGGGCCCTACCAATAACGAAATTTAGAGACGACTTAAATATTTAAGTAAAATAGACCATAATGGTATGTACTCTATATAACAAACCAAATATCAAATGACTTAAATATTTAAGTAGACCTTAAATAATGAATATTTCATGGTAGGGACACTTAAATATAAAACATGTGATGTATGGTTCATTTTGTATAGTCCATATCATTATGGTTAATTTTACTTGAATATTTAAGTCATCTTTAAATTTGGTTATTGGTAAGGCCCAATTAGTTTTCCGAGTCTTGGACTGAAAATTAAATTTTTCCAATTCATATTGAAAAATTGGCCAAGTTTGAAGAATTTAAAATTTAGTATTTATACATTTATGTATATTCAAAATTTCGATAAAAAACTGTTTGGATTACAAAATTTAAACTTAATTTAAGATCTAGAGTTTTTAAAACACACAAATTATGATTTACACAAATTTTCGTGAGAATTTTTTTTTAACATCTTTTTTTTTGTAAATTCAAAATTAGGCAATTTATTATATTAGAAATAACTAGATTAAGATATTAACTAGATAATCAGAATAGCAAACAAAATTCCAATTTTATCAACACTATAGGGGTATTCCCGATCCGATGCAAACTGGGTCTTGCAGCATTGCAAAAGTGCAAAGTTTTTTTTTTTACAATTTTGTTGAAATTAATTTATAGATATTGGATGCAAAGTTTAATAATATTCGTTAAAGCCATTTTCGGGAAAATTATAAAAACAAATTCGATATAATAAGGCAGCTACTCGTTCTAGATCAGCTAAAACGAACTTCTCCTGCAGCAATGGCATTCAATTGCTAAACATTTTCATTCAAACTAAATTTGAAGCATATCCGTCTAATCTAGCTTGATTTACTAAACAGCAGTTGCGCAATTGCGTCCGTCTGTCTGTACCTCGACATAAAGATTTAACCACTCAAGCGATTTAAATTGAAAATTCAAACATAACGGTTGACTTGCATGTAACTCTTATAAAAGAGGTTATTTATCTCGAAAACGGTTATTGAAGTTACCAGCCATAAAAACCGTTTTTTTTTTTTCGTTAACGACTGAACCGATTTTTTTTGTGATAACACACTAGCATTAAGGCTGCCAAGCTTTTCGCAACAATATATTAATATTTGAAGGTTTGAATGATACAAGTATCTATTTTAATTTTCCATGATTCGTCTCGGAATTGGTTTCGGAATATCAAACTATCCCTCTAAAATTTGTTCTCATTATATTCTTATTTTGATATCTTTATAAGACGTAGGTATGTCGTTGTATGATAAAAAAGCGGCTATTAATTAATTATAGTCCGTTAGAAATTACAAATATAAAAATATTTGTAATTTAATAATATTACTCTCATTACTCTGCATAAGTACTCAGTATATGTATGTACTCAGTACGTGTAAACGTTTTTTTTATAACGACGGTGCTATGACATTTTTGTTTTGGGATTCGTAGTACGAATCTATTACGACGGGGCTTGTGTAAGACCGAGTATCTCTTGCCGCTGGTTCTGACTTTTGGTTCTTTGCATAAAGTTTGCAAGTGCAAAAAATCATTCTTTGCTATATTTTTGATTATTTTAAATATTGAATCAGTTTTGTTTTTTAAAAAAAATTTAATTTAAAGTAAATTTTTAGATATCAAAATCGATTAAGAAGTATTTAGTTATCCTGAATAAATGAGCTTTCTATAATAGTGGGGTATTCTGGAATCAAGCTGGGAACAAAAAATATCCAAAAGTCTCCGAGTAAAGTATTTAAAGGGTATCAGGTAATAATTAAACTTTATTTTTTAATTAAAATATTTATCAAGAGATAAAACAATACATCAGCCCTCGAAAATAAAAATTCAAATCAGATGAAAATTCAAAGAGATAATTTGCATCTTTAATAAGTTTTTAATATTCATTCAACTATAAAAAACAAAGCAGGTTACCATATCATTAATCCGTATCGTCGTCAGACAGATCATATTCATCATAGTCGCTATCGGTCAGTTCATCTGAATCCAATTCACCTTCGACGCCTATCTTGAGTTCTTCGATTTTCTTAAGCAGATTATCTCTTGAGTGGGGAATTCGTTTAGGAACTGGTTTCTCAGCATCAGCAGCTTCTTCGGCACCATCGGCAGAGACAGTTACTTCTTTATCTTCATCCTGATTCTCTGAATTGTCCACTTCGCCTTTGCGCATGTAACGAAGGAATGCTCGACGCTTTCTTTCCGGAAATGATTTAATCAACCTGTCCATTTCCAGTTTAAGTTTGAGTTCTTCTTCTGGCGTGGGCAGTGGAGGTTCGATTTCAACTTCATCTGCTGACTTTAAACACTTCGCACAGACTTTCTCAGATTTTGCACAGTCCCGACATAGAACATGATAGGCTTTGCGAATATTTCGTTGTTGACATTTTACGCAAGTTTTCGGTTGCGAAAGTGGTTTGTATTTCTTGTACTTAATTTTCCATTCAATCACATGCTTACATCGCTGACAAACTTCGGAAATGTGCAGTGAATTTATCATTTGCTGTTGTGGTGTTTTGTCGTGCAAATCGTTTTTAAAAACATGACGATTTTTGTATTTTTGTGTACGAGTTCGTACTGCATTGCCTCGTTGTGAACTCATACTAAATCTAAGGAGAAAATAAATGTAAATGTAAATAACCAAATTTTTTAACCAATCAAATTCAATTTTTTACTGTTTTTTTTAATAATTAAATTAATTGCAATAAAGCCACCAACGTGTTGATGATAAACACAAAAATATAAATTTATTGTCAAAAAAACATACATAACCTCACAAATAAATGTCATTTTTGATGTCAAATTATTGGAACTAATGTGGACCGTAAATTGATACGTAGAATACATGGTTTGTGTATATGATAGATGGTAAACTCTGTTCGCTTGTAACTATATTCATTTAGGTAAGTGATGCCACTTTCAATGAAAAGTGTTTTTCTTGTTCTATAGTTTTTTTTTGTTTATTTAAAGGTTTCACTTTCGATTCCAATAGAATATGAAACACTATTTTCAGAATTAATTTCGATTAGGATCAGGTTTAAATATTATGACATCTAGAAATTTTAAACAAACTTTAATTTTTCAAAAATATTGTAGTAACATCAGAAATATCAGTTTTTTGTGACTCACCATAATCTTTTATATATCTATTTCCAATCTCAACCATTCACTCCTTTTTCTTGGTACCCTTCTTACCTAAAAACTGAAAGTTGCTAGAAACTCAGGGGTGGAATTGTGTAAGGTGATTTGCGATAAGTTAGAGTCACAATCAAGAAATTCAGTCTGTGTAAGATGATATCACATTTGTCATTTTCCAACAAATTTGACGTTTCTTCCTGAGTACGACTAGAAATACCAGCAGCCTACAAAAATTGTATGAATTTTTCAGAGTTCTTTTTTTACCTTTCATACAGACAAAAATAAACATTCTTGTGACCAAAAAAGTTTACTTCATTCCGGAAGATGAAGAAAAAATAAGAATTATATCGCATGGACGTCATTTTCGTTATATATTTTCGATTGCTCATTACAAACATTTGAAACATTCACTATGGCAACCATGTTTTTGACAAATTACATTGGAAAGTATTCAATTGAATTGAATTGAGTTGAATCACCTTACCCAGACGGAAAACTAAATGACAATCACATATGACTATGGTTGATGTGACAATCATTTATCACCTTAGCCAATTCCACCCCAGTTTCCTCGTGTGAAAGCTGGGATTCACTGATCAAAGTGACAACAGCGTTGTATAACCATTACTTTTCGTACTCATAAACTGGAACTATGATTTTTAAAAATATTTAACATTCTATTTAAACTGTATTCACTTAACATAACAGTTTTTTTTTGTATTTCCAGGTAGATCACACATTATATAAAAATGCTCGATCTTAAGTTATGTCTTTTGGATTTGATTCGACCATCTGGATCATGCACGAAGCCCAGAAAAACGCTCAAGGACATATGCGCTAAATATCCTCCTGATTTTATGCATAAATACAACAATGTCAATGTTATAGTTTTCAATGAGAATATATCGATGGCAAGCAAATACGACACACAACAACTTTCAAGGACAGGATTTGGAAAATCATACCCCTATTCGATTAGGAATCGTTCAAAATCAAGCAGAAGTTCTAGTCGATCGTCAAAATCTAAATTTGATTATAATTCTGATGATTTCAAATGTGACTTTTCATCAATTAATGGCATAGAATTTGAAACGGAATTCACATCACAGGATACAGATAGTTTCCGTGCTTATGACACTGATGAAGCTCAAGATAAATTGGATTCGTTTTGTACTCTTTGCACTTCATCATTTAGCTACACTCAATGTTGTAGGTTTTGTGAGAACTCAATGTGTGGATGTGGATCAAGGTGTAATTCTGAAAGAAGCCATAGCAGCACCAGTAGACCATTTACTAAGTCAACCAGGTAAAAATATTTAAGTACGTATTTTAGTAGTAAATATAAATGAAAACTAAAAAACACCGATATATAAAGTGAATTTTGTGCACCTACGTTCTGTAACTGTCGCACCGATGAAATTGGTCGAGAAACGTTGAAAATTGGAACAAAACTCACTCGATATGTTTCAATTTTCATTTTTTCTCGACTAATTTTATCAATGCGAGAGTTACAGAACGTAGGCACTGGTTCGGATCTTAGGGAAAATAAAACAAAGCTATAAAGTGTTTGGTTACGTGAAATTTCTACCGAATTTGCACAAAATTTCACAATGTGCTGTCAAAACCCATAGAAAAAAAAACGGCTTTGGGAAATTTGTTGATAAAGACAAATTAAGCACTAGGGTTTTTATTCCAAGGCAAACATTTTTAGCGTTAGATATTATCTAAGCCAAATAGTAAAAATAAGTTAAAATTTGTTTGGAAAATTAAATTTTTGTTTTGCTATAGAACTGTAACTGCCATATTCACTCAGATTAAAACTTAAGTCCGGATGTATATTATACAAATCCAATGTAAATATATCCGGAATAAAGTTTGAATATGGACGAATCGTGTTAATAAAATGGCGGTAAATGTATTAAATGATGTGGTAAACAAATAAAATTAAGTTAAATTTAAATAATTAAATATTTTAAATTGTTAAACATTAAACGTCAAAATACCACTATTAAAAGTTTTCCACATTTACCGCCTTCATTCACTTCACCGCACAAATTTGCTTGGAAAAGTTTACCTATCTTCTGATAAAAAAAAATTCCCATACAATTTTGATATTTCGTTTACCGCATTTACCATTTTCCCGCGTTTCTTATGCGCAATTGTACAATAGTGGTCAAGATTTTAACTCACCGATTTCGGCGGATTAACTAACGTTCAACGCTGGTTCAAGTATGTAATTGGTTATTGTCACACACTTGAACAGTAAATCACTGCTGAAACTCAATTAATCCACCGAAATCGAAGGATAAAAATTGCTGAACCATGGTTTTGAATATTTGTACAACTGGCTATTAGAGCATATATTAAATGGAGTGTTGTTCCTATACCTAATGCATTGTAGTAGTGCCTGAAGTTTGTACCAGGAGCGCTGTTACCACTTTCAGTGATAATTAAATTTCAACTGTCAGTCATTATTTTCTTATATTTTCTCTTAAAATTTGTGATTATTTTTTTTTCGTTCTGAAATCTGAACATGTTCTAAACTTGTTCAGAGCGCGATCTATGAGCTCAGAATAAAATAACTGAGCAGACCGAGTTGAATGCTGAACACAAGCATTTGACAGGTGAAATTAAAAAAAAAACTAATGTCGAATTCCTTTCAAAAAAAGAATCGATTTTTTTTCCAAAAGAATCGAATTTTTTCTGTCAAAACGAATTTTGCTACACTAGAAAAATTCGTTTTGACAGAAAAAATTTGATTCTTTTGGAAAAAAATTCGATTCTTTTTTTGAAAGGAATTCGACATAAGTGTTCAGGTGTGTTTCAAAAATAGTTCAGAGCGCTCAGAACACGCTTTTTTCAGAGGATGTTCAGAGCATGCTCGATATGCTCGGACTCTGTTCAGAACTTTATTCTGATCTAAAAAAGAAAAACGCCTATTGATAAATGATCGGCTGCTGGCTGTCAAAAAACTTTTAAATGTTTACTGAAAGTGTGTTGAGCGCCCCCTAGTTTCAATTTGGAATGGAAACGAGCCCTCCAAGGGCGTTTTTCTTTTTTAGTTCAGAGCAGAGCCTGAACTGTCAAACAAAAGATCGTGTTTCTTTTTTAGCTCTGAACATTCAGAGCTCCAATTTTGTGTTTCTTTTTTCGCTCTGAGCATGTTCAGAGCATGTTCAGAGCGCGCTCTATGAGCTCAGAATAAATTGATAGAGCAGACGGAGTTGAATAGCTGAACACAAATAATATGACAAACTCTGAACAAAAAAAAAGTGACAGCTGCTGAAGCGTGTTTCTTTAAATAAATCTGAACTCTCAGAGCAGAGCACGCTCAGTTCAGAGATCGCTCAGAGTCACAGTACACATATTAAAGGTAATATCATTAGCATTTTCATTTTTGTTCAGTTCTGCGCATCTGTCAAAATCGAGGTATTATGGTGGTAAAATGGTGGATTCAGTGCCCCTTTCCTCGTCTAATTTCAATATTTTGTTGTTGTTTCTAATGATGCGCGTTGAGTTCCTGTGGTCACTCGAACAGCCATTTTTAATTTTTTGACATTTCCAACTTTGACAACCTGCGCAATATATTACCTTTAATATGTGTACTGTGGCTCAGAGTATGTTCGGAGTGTTCAGACTCTGTTCAGAGCTCTGCTCTGAACTAAAAAAGAAAAACGCCCATAATAATATATCCTATAAGCCGCATTTGCACCGAATTTACCACGTTGAAATGAATACCTTTATTCTTTACCAGTTTCCGTGTTGGGTTTAAGGAATTAAAGATTTTTGGGTTTTTTAAGTCATCTGATAATATACAGGTACCGCTATAATAAATAAAAGATAAACTTATCCGTTAGACAAGTTTTCAGAAGGAAACAAAATTTTTTCTTAACATTTTTTTTTTGTTTATTAAAACATCGAACAATCTTCCGTAAAGATAATGTCTAAGAAAACTAACCTACCTATTAAGAAGCCACTTTTGTAGCCTTATCTCTATATACAATCGTAAATTGTAATGCCTTATTTGAAAAACAACTCGAGTAGGTTCGATTTTTTATATGAATGCATTATTAATTACCTAAAGAAATTAATCTGAAAACTGGTAGAATTATTTCATTTGATTAAGCACGAGCAAGTTTGGGCACATTTCATACAACTTTATATTTTTTTTTCACGGAATTTGAGAACTTTTGAGAAAATCCTTTTATTTCTATTTAATTTATATTTGTTTGTATTTTCTAGTTTAGTTTTTTTTTAAGAAAGCTGTTAGTACCTTATACATAAATATTTCTAGCTATACAAATTTCCCTGTATTTACAGTGAAAGTAGAAATATCCAATACTAAAGCTGCGCGTTAATCAATCAATTACTAATTTATTATTAAAATATGAAAATATATTTAAGTTTTTAAAAACCGTGTACAAAAGCCAAGCTTCTTTATGACCTTGTAATATAGGCGTGAACTGCATTATAAGTTGCTTTAACAATTGAAAAACTGTATACAGAGATGTCTGCTAAAATAGATACAGCCATCTGTCTATAGCTGCCATAATGTATATCTTTTCACAAAGCACAATCTATCGAGAGTGAGAGTAGGTTTAAATTGAATCTTATGTCTTGTATATTTGAGCCCCATCATAGCTTCATTTTATAGTGAAAATACAAGCACACTTCAAGATGAAGAAACTAATTTTAAGATTATTAACGATAAAAAACGTTTGCAGTTTTTTTTTTTTCAAGACATCCAAATGATCCAATAGCTAACGCTTATACGATCATCTACAAGTCTAAACGGTTAATATCGATATGATGAATGGTCTGTGAAAGAAAAGATATTCAAGTTTATTATTTTTTTTTTCTGAAGATTTATATTTTATCCAAATACAAAGTTCATAGGTATGTACAGTAGGGTAGACTTAGTAAGATACACTTTAAAATGTTTGATGCAAAATCTGATGTTAAGGTAAGCAGCAATTTTGAAGTAAAATGTCCAGAAAATATTCAATTTGGAAATTATTATTAATATGTTATTGAAAAACAACGCACAAATATTTACTATAAAATTCACTGAAAATTCGTTGCAATAAAAAACACAATTTGTTTTCATAAAAAAATTTGTTTTCTTAAAACACCGCGGCATTCAATTTGACATTTTAGAAATTTAAAATCTTGCAAGTGTGTGTGCAAATCGGTGTAAAATCTTTCTTTAATCTTGCAAAATTAGCAAGATTGGTTTTGACAGATAAAATTTGAATCGTTCAGAAAAAAATTCGATTCTTTTGTTGAAAGGAATTCGACATAAAATAGTGACAGTTCATACAAACAAGTAAACAAACATAGCATTTTCACGTTTGTAATTGTCAATGTGACATTTGGAGTTATTAGTATGCTTTAAGGTTCCCCCACACCAACGCGAATCTTTCGTGGCGACGATGAAAACAATAATAACAACACATGGTTGACAATGAAAGCAACACGTTTTCATTATTGTTTTCGTCGTCGCCACGAAAGATTCGCGTTGGCTTAATCTTAATTGCATCGTCGCGATTTTGGTGGCGGGTACTCTCATTTATCGTCCTGTAAATATATTTTGACAGCCGAAAGTTGTGTCGTTGTTCCGAATGTTTCAAGTCTATGATGGTGTTCACATTGGAGTTTGGACACAAATCAAAAAGTCGGAGGAAGCAGTCCAATGTGAATACCGTCTAAACTTCTTTATTTTCAAAAAAAAAAACAGCTGACAGCTGTTGAGGGTTATTAAAATGGAGTATAAGAAGGTTTTTTTAATAATTCAAATTCTATACACTTTACTACTGAAATACATCAGCCAAGTAGAAGACTTAGCACTATTTTAATGAACTTTGTTGAATTATTGATTCAAAATAGCTTTTAAGTCCTACAAAAATTGGCGTTTCGTCCCGGCGATCTCACTTGGACTCATCAGTTGACTATAGTCACAGTACCCATATTAAAAATATTATATTGCGCAGGTTGTCAAAGTTGGAAATGTCAAAAAATTAAAAATGGCTGTTCGAGTGCCCACAGGAACTCAACGCGCATCATTAGAAACAACAACAAAATATTGAAATTAGACAAGGAAAGGGGCACTGAATCCACCATTTTACCACCATAATACCTCGATTTTGACAGATGCGCAGAACTGAACAAAAATGAAAACGCTAATGATATTACCTTTAATATGTGTACTGTGGACTATAGTGAGGGATATAGTTCACACTAGGTATTCGTCACGATATCTATGTAAGATGAACTGACAAAGGCCCTCACTATATTCAACTTATGAGTCCAAGTGAGATCGCCGGGACGAAAAGCCGATTTTTGTAGGACTTAAAGGCCGTTAAAAGCTATTTTGAATCAAAAATGGAGTAAATTTACTCAAATTTTAAGAAAGAAATTAAATTTAATCCGCCACTCCGCTTTTTTTGACCTACTCCTTTTTTTCCACACTGAAAAATTTAACAATTCTGTAGCTAAACCAGATGTAAGGAAACGAAAGCACTGTGTTATTTAATTTTCTAATTAACTCTGGATCTAAATTTTTGAATCTAAAATATTATTTTGTTCTGAAATAGAATTTGTGTATATGATTTATTTTTTGTTTTTTTTTTTTTTTTTTTTTAATATTTATTTTAGTTAAAAATACACTTTTTCTTTCATTTTCAAATTTACTCTAGAAATTTTCGAGCTACTCCAAATTTTTGTACAAATCTGTTCCGAAATTACACTACTGAGGTTCTAACCCTAATTCTGTCAGCGAATTAGGACAATTTGTGACAGTAGCCGTGTTTTTTTGCAAGCCCGGGGGGAATTGGATGAAAAAAACGACGTCGGTGCTAAACAATTAACATGTTAAATGCAACAACAACTAATCCCGGAGAATTCTCGGGGTTTAACTTAAGCGCACCGAAAAACTGTGTTACCGGCATGAATTGCATACATGTTATCGATAGTTTGTATGAAAACTCCATGTTTTTTACTGTCATGGCGTCGCTAATCCCCGCTGTCGTTTTTTTCAACCAATTCCCCCCGGGCTTGCAAAAAAACACGCCTAGTATTTTTCAGTTTCTTTAATGTCGAATTCCTTTCAATAAAAGAATCGAATTTTTTTCTAAAAAGAATCGAATTTTTTCTGTCGTTGAAAGGAATGCGAAAAGACGAAAAGAATCGATTTTTTTTTGTGATTGTGTGTGTGGCACTTGACAGCAGCAAATTTTGAAGTTAAATGTCCAGAAAATATTTAATTTGGAAATTATTTATTATTATTAATTGAAAAACAACCACAAATATTTAGTAAACATTCACCGAAAATTCGTTGCAACCAAAAACACAATTTATTTTCATAAAAAAAAATTGTTTTCTTAAAACACTGCGGCATTGAATTTCACATTTTTAGAAATTTCAAATCTTTCAAGTGTGTGTGCAAATCGGTGTAAAATCTTTCTTGAATCTTGCAAAATTAGCAAGATTTGTTTTGACAGAAAAAATTCGAGTTGTTCAGAAAAAAATCGATTCTTTTAGAAAAAAATTCGATTCTTTTGTTGAAAGGAATTCGACATAAAAGAAATTCAAATTAAAACTAAAATAAGGCGCGAAAACTAATACAAAAATATACACTGTACCATACTGAACCATACCTACTGTAAATAATATGATCGTCAACAATATCTATCTATATCTAAGCAGTGCATTGTACCTACTGGCCAAAAGAACTGCTTATAGCTTATAAGCCTATACCATCGTCCGTCTTCGTGCAACAACTGTAATGCGTCAAAGAAGAAATGAACAGTCAGCCACCTTTAATTTTCTTTCGTTGGGAGTTAGTGAGGTTGGGATATGGGACCAATTTCTTCGAGAAATCTTTCTTGGATCATTCATATACTCTTTGGCCATTGTTGCGCTTACACGTGATTTTTCTGTGGCCTCAGTCTCGAAGAGCTCAGAGCATCTTTCTTTGGTTTAATAAATGTTTTTGAGCTAAATATCGTCTTCGGCGGTGATAATATAGTAATAATATAACGTGTGCATATATTATAATAATAATAATATTATATGCTGTTGTTTGTTTAAAGAATTTTTCCCGCTACGCTGCTGCGCTGTTGGTTTTGAATTGTTTGTTTTTATCTTCAACTTAGCTATCGTATCAGTTATATGGTTGTTCAAATGCTTTGAAAGTTCATAAATACGAGCTGTACATCTATGGTTGATGATGGTGTTCGAAAGTTAAAGTGCAATTCGTGTACCTACCTATGTATATTTTTACATTTTTTCATTTTACATTAAAATAAAAAAACACAGTTCACTCTCTTAGTTTGAATACCTGCAGTGTGTTGAAAATAATTTGAATGCAGTGCATATGCATATTATTTAAGTTTATATTTTAATAAATAATATATATTTAACTTAAAAAAATTGGTGGTGCTGCAAGTAGTGAGAGTAATGATAAAACTAAAACTACCCGGATGAGCTCTTTCCAAAGGTAGGTTTTTTGTCCACACTTAACTATAAAGTATATATGTATATGACTTTTTAAGACGTGCATTTCTAATAATTTAGTAAACCACAAAACATTATATAAACCTTTAATGAGCTTAAAGTAAAATAACCACTGGTTATGATGAAAGAAAAATGTTAAGTTTTATTATTCAATACTTATAATGGATGGAATGCAAAAAACATTACATATCTCAGTTTCAAACTTCATTGCTTTTTTGTCTTAATGACTGCTCAGACTGATTGTTGTGAGACAAAGGTTTTAATATTTGATCCAATAAGTACGTGGAATGTTTTGATTTTAGTTATAAGTGTAATAATGATTTTGAAAATCAATCGTACTTTGAAGTTTCAAACACAATGTTTTCTAACAGATTTGAGCTGAAAACTAAAAACCTATACGCTATCCATTAAATTTTTAAACAATTTGAAAATCATTTGATAATTGAGATATTAATTAAAAACAAGTTCATTATTTCATCACAACGATTTTAGTTGAATTTATTAATTTTTTTTAACAAAAATTTAAGTTAAAAAAGTAAAATTTTCAAAACATACCATATTTAATTATTCAATATATGATCAAATAATATAAAATATATGAAAAAAATGTAGTTATCTTCAAATCGTAGAAAGAATTGTTATAACCGAAAACTAGTCCCTTTTAGGTTTTAAATCGTCAATAACTGAAAAAAGGTTTTTTGGATTTTAACCAATGTTGCGTTCGTCTCTAGAGGTCGAAAACTTGGTTTATTTATTAGGCCAACATAGCCGGATTAACCCTCAGGCAAAAAAGGCAACTGCTTAGGGGCCCAGCTCCACCTAAGGGCCCCGTGGCTCTTGAGACAATTTTTGTTGATAGGTGTATTTAAATTGCTCCATTAATATATAATAATAATATATAATAATATATAATAATAAATAATAATAAATTAAATTTGACAATCATTGTGACTCAATTTGGTTACTGTGAACTAACATAACACTGACAAAATTTAAATACCTTTGTCGAGTTGAAATGGGTTTTTTTTTTGTTTCGACGTTATATTCCGAACACGAGACGCGACGCAGTTCTTAGAAACTTTTCAAAGCTAGTGTTAAAAATTAGATACCAGGGGCCTATTTCACGAAACGTACATCACATACATTGTATGAATGTATGTACCTTAAAGCGGTCGCCAAATTTGGCTCTTTATTTTTTTTTGAATATTTAGAAAAACTATGCGTCAACTTAGAAAACGCATAATTTAAAAAAAAATTAAAATTTACCACCACTCATATGGGGCTATTTTACGTCACATACATTTCTGTGATGTATGTTCTGTGAAATAGGCCCCAGGTTCGTCTTATACATATATCTAATGAAACAAAACGAAAGTAAAACGATTCGAATCGGGTGAAATTCAATTTGTTGAAGAATATTTTAATAAATTATATTTTGTACTACGTTTTCAAAAGCCAAATGAGTTACTTTAGTTACAAAATTTCAAATTCTTTTTGAAGGCATCTTATTTCAAATTCTTTTTGAGGGCATCTCAATCCCACAAAAAATCATATTTTCAATTCAACTGACTGCTTTTTATCCAGGAGGAGGAGGGAAACAATTAAATTAATTAACCAATGAAATTGTAAAATTTTCGAGGAAACTAAAATGCGTTGCCTTATTCGATTTTCACAACAAGTAAGACACTTAAACTCTTTTTGGAGAGAAAATGACGCTTATCGAAGCTAGGAAGCAATCCTTTTTACTTTGGAAAAGACCATCAGTTGTGTATCATTCATTTCATGTTTTAAAACAACAGTCCCAAAACTTTGCAAAACAATTCCCATTATGGAAGATTTGTTTACTCGGTATATGAACACTAGTTTTCACAGCTGTCAAACATTTCAAAGCAAAATAAAAAACAATCATTTCGTATTCTATCTATGTATCTATTCTATTTTACAAACAAGAAAGAAACAAATACGATCTTTCGATTCGGAAAAAAATGACAGAAGGAAAAAAATTACAAAAAATATAAAATAAAAGATTGAAATTTGGAAATGTTCCCATTGGTTTTTTTTTCGTAAAATATTAATTTTCAAGTGTCAATTTTTTTTTTTGCTTAGATAGGAGGAGGGCCCGAGGCTAGCATTGCCTTGGGACCTCTATATGTCTTAATCCGGCTGTTGGCCAGTACCGTAAACAACTCAGCTCTCCCTCCTCTGAGACGACAAATTCACTGGACTAATATACATTTAAAAAAGATTTTTTAAATATGTAAAAGAAAATCAACGAATGTTTAGATGTTTTTAGAATTCGTTGTTTTTCTTATACAGTTTAAAGAAATCCCTTTTAAATATTAATAAGAGAAATAACGAACTCAAAAACATATAAAAATCAAGATAGAGTTGACGTTAGAAATATGAATCAACGTAAATCAGGGAAAACTCGAAGGATAATCAAAAATAGCCTATCCATGCGAGAATTCTCGCAATTAGGTACATAAAAATAAAAGACGAACAAAAACAAATAAACGCAGTTTTTTGAACAAATTATTAACATTTTTAAAATAAAATTATAATTCATCAAATCAGCAGGTAATTTTGCTTCGTTTAACACCTCATTTGTCAAAATCGGTGTAGTATTAAAGTCGGAAAAGGGATCTAGACTATAGAAATAATAGGCGTGTTTTTTTTTCCAAGTCCGAAGTAAATTGATGATAATCTCCCCTCCGGTATTGAAAAAACACTCAAATTTATCTACATCTACATAATGTATGTATATAAATAAAAATTTAAATGTTCGTTTGTTCCTAATCTCCGAAAAATCTTCACCGAATTCTTAGAAATTTTGACACACAATTCCATTCGAATAACCGCGTATACACTTTTTATTTATTAAAAACCAGCATCTGTTGGACATGAAAGCAACACCAGCTTTCTCAGTAAAATTTCTCAGTTTTGCTATCAAAACTCTTAAAACAAATTTCGAATTGGCAAATTTTTATAGGTTGAAATTTGATAAAAAAAAATAGAATTAGATTTTTGTGTTTGAAAGGTTTATCCTCTTTTTAAGGTGTTGTTTGGGGAATCACTTAGGGGCTAAATATGGTTTGGCTTTATGACTAAATATTTTCATCATTTATGCACTCATATAGGGTGAAATGGAGTAAAGGCAAAAATAACGTCCGATTTAAAATTTTTGTTTGTATTTAGAAGGAGATATTTTTGATTTAACAGTTTATAGGATAAAATTGGGTAAAACCAAAAAATGTGCAAAATAAGTAAGAGGTAAATACAAAAATTATCGACAAAAAAAGGAAAAAATGTTGCTACCAATGGAAAACTTTATATATTTATTTTAAAGCACTTGCGTAGTTAATTCGAATGTTTTGTTTTTCAACTGCAACACTTTTGTTGCGGATATAAAAGGAACATAGATTTATGCAGACCTTGGAATCACAGATTATAAAATTCCGAATATGAAACAAGCTGGCGGATGCAGAAATTGGGGTGATTGAACTTACCTCTCATATTATTTATTTATATTTTATACAATTATTGTTGTATTGTATACAATTCTTACGATACTTGGGTTTGTCAACCCTCGCGAAGCCGGTCGGGCCCGCTAATTTGTAATAAATTTTACATTAGTCTGAATCAAGTAGCGTAGTAATTATTGCTGAGAATCGAATCCCTGCCCCTACCATCACCTACGGGTACTGCCTATTAGAAGGAATTGACGAATTCTCCGCAAGAGTATCTTTTGTATATGAGACCCTGCTGTTTCACGTGGTTAAATTATATTTTTATTTTCAACCCATTTGCTTTTTTATAGCAAAATGGTATGAAATATCAATTAAAAAGTATTCTAAGAGATTGTATTTGCGCTCAGTAATTTTCCACCGTCACTTAGAGCAGGAAAAATAATAAATTTTAGAAATTTGTTACAAAAGAACTAAATTAATTTGATAATGAATAAGTGTTAAAAATATTTTGCACAATTTTTTTAACATATGTACATTTATTTCTGAAGCATCAATTCTGATTTCTGAGACTTTTAAGCAAATACGTAAGATCCAGACGTTTATTTTTTTCATCTTTTGAATACAAAAATTTTTTGTATTAATCCTATTATTTTTTCAAACTATTCATCCCATTGCCATTGGCAGATATCGAAAGTATCTGTATTTTAACAGTTTCAAAGAAAGTGTTTATGGATTTTTCAACATTTAATTTATGCCTATACAAACAAAAGAGCAAACAATTCTTCTGAATTGTTTTTTTTTTTTGTTATTTTTTTTTAAATAGATTAAAGGAATGTCAGTGTTTTATTAACTTTTTTCTATTAATCAAAATGTGAATAAATTAAAGTTACGCACATATATTTTCTTTAGGCAATCTAAACGACCAAAGCTTCTCTTTCACTTTTGATTTATTATTATTCAAAGTATTAAACATTTTATTTAAGTTTTATTCAATTGGTATTGGTATAATGGGCCCGTTATTCAATTTTGATCTAGATTGTCATAGATCATTTAAATAATTTATGTATTTACTAATTTTAATCGGCAATACTTTATTTAGGTTCTTTTTCGTTTGGAGAGATGAACTTGGCACAAGTTTTATTGTTATTATTTATTATTTTTATTAAACTAAAAAAAATGTTTATGAATATGTATAAGTTAAATATACCTGCGGATTTTCTTTAAATTTTATTACTTAAATGTATCAAAGAGGATCGTAGTAGCAACTATGTATGCTTGAATTAATTACAAAAATAACTCTGCAACTTAAACTGTTATCAATACGATTTCTTGGGATCAAGCCAAAAGATCCAGTTGCAATTTGTTCTTAAATTCGTCACGATATACATATGTACGTATTAGTATCTATACACTAGTGCCTTGGCATAATACTTAGTGCGTTGGGTTCATGTTGGAAGTCTGTCACTTAAAAAAAATGTCTTTCTATTTCAGAGGCACTATCTCTTGCTAGGAAGTGACAAGTTCTCCAAGAATGTCACTTGTCTTGATATAAAATGCCTTTCATCTTAACCGTTCGATTCGAAAGAAAAAAAACAACAGGGGCACAGAAATCGTTGAGGGTTATGTAGATAAGTCAATAGGCTCTGGCACTTGCTTGTTTTAATATTAGTATACACTACTGCACTGGCTTAGATACATATATATAGCCATAAAGCGTATAGGATGGCATCTCTAAAATATTGAACTCGAGATTTTAATGGTCGTGTTCCACAGTACACATATTAAAGGTAAAATATCATTAGCGTTTTCATTTTTGTTCAGTTCTGCGCATCTGTCAAAATCGAGGTGTTGTGGTGGTAAAATGGTGGATCCAGTGCCCCTTTGCTTGTCTATTTTCAATATTTTGTTGTTGTTTCTAATGATGCGCGTTGAGTTTCTGTGGGCACTCGAACACTCATTTTTAATTTTTTGACATTTTCAACCTTAGATTTTTGTACTGTGGTCGTGTTCAACACATGAAAATTGAGACTTCTTAATTTTTCGGCCCTCCGATTGGTCATAAAAAGTAAGATGAATTTTAGAGTCATCTGACAGCTGCCCAATGAAAAGCTCTAAAAATACATAAATCTGCATTTTCGGATGTACATAAACTTTCATGCGTTGAATCCGGCCAATGGCACTTGTCATGACATGACATCAAACTAATAGCGTTTTCGTTTGGTCATTCGGAAGCGTCCGGAAGCAGTTCTTCTTCTGAAAAGAAGAGAAAATCGATTCTGGATTTTAAGAAAGAATCAAAACGATAAGCACCCACACATGCTCACTTTTAATGTCGAAACTATGTATGAAATGATCTTTTTTTGTTATTTAATTAAAGTATTCATTTATAAAGGAAGTTTGTAAATAATGAATTTGAATTCAACCTACTTTATTTTATTTACTATTCTAGAACATAATTGTATTATATATACACATGTAATATCTTCATTTTCTTCGCAAATATAGAATCAAAATCTTCCAAATTTGTGTTCATCATATTTAAAAATAATGAAAATGAAAACAATTTTAAAATGATGATTTAGAAATACCTACAATAAAACAGAAACTTCAGAATAAAAAAAATTCAATTTGTTGGTTTTACATTCTGCATGGGAGAGTTCGGGAGACTTCTTCCGGATTACCAAACTAAAACGCTATAACCTTTAGAAGAAGAAGAAATTCGATTCTGCAATTATTTCCTTTTCTCTGCCAATATCTGTATAGTTACAACTTAATTTGTTTGGAAATTCTCCACAGCGGTTTTGAATATTTTGTATATCGAAAAATATTGGAACTACTCTAGTTCCTGAAAACGGATTTTTATACAAAACTTTAAAACATTTGAAATCAATTGTAAATTTAATATTTCAGAAAAAAGTTCCACCAAAGACTGAGAATAAACCTGCCAGATTTTTGAATTCTATATCATGGCGCAAACACCGACCAAGGCCAAATGACTAATGTCGAATTCTTTTCAACAAAAGAATCAATTTTTTTTTTCTAAAAAAGAATCGAATTTTTTCTGTCCTTGAAAGGAATACGAAAAAACGAAAAGAATCGATTTTTTTTTGTGATTGTGTGTTTCACTTGACAGCAGCAATTTTGAAGAAAAATGTCCAGAAAATATTCAATTTGAAAATTATTATTATTATTAATTGAAAAAAAACGCACAAATATTTACTATAAAATTCACTGAAAATTCGTTGAAACCAAAAACACAATTTGTTTTCATAAAAAAAATTGTTTTCTTCAAACACCGCGACATTCAATTTGACATTTCAGAAATTTTAAATCTTGCAAGTGTGTGTTTGCACACATCGGTGTAAAATCTTTCTTGAATCCTGCAAAATTAGCAAGATTTGTTTTGACAGAAAAAATTCGAATTGTTCAGAAAAAAAATCGATTCTTTTGAAAAATTCGATTCTTTTGTTGAAAGGAAATCGACATAACACTTTCCACCACTCCCTCACAATATAGTAGACTATAGAAGGCATACAATTCTCTACTAACGGTATTAAGAGGGAGTACCTACCTACCCCTGAAAAAGATATTTTACTTCGAATAGGTTAGATTTCATTCCCCATCTAATAAATAATTTACGCTGAGGGGTATATGGGGTATACATGTTTAATATTCTTTTAAATAGAAGGGATTTTAAAGAACTAGAAAAGTTCCGTAAGCAAAATAAATTTTTTATGTCAGTACTCAGTATCTTATGTATTTTGGGGAATTCTAACACCACCCAAGCATTCAAGGTCTAGGGATGGTTTAAAAAAGTCTATTTCAAGCTCAAATCTTAAAAACATATACCGTAACAACACTGCAAAGGTAAAAACTAACAAAACTGGACGAGAATTTAATATAAAAAGAGGAGGGAGAACCCATATATCCGCCACTTTTCTCTGCAGTACTGGAAGAACTATTTCAAAAACTTAACTGGAAACATAGGTTTGGAATAAATATATGGGGAGAGAGACTCAACAATCTAAGATTTGCAGACGATATAGTCTCCAAAATACCATAGAAGACTTATAAAAAACGAATGAACGAATGCATTGTAAAATCTATATTATATAGGCAAATAAAGCTTCTAATAATAATTTCAAGCTTGGTTCTTTTATTAATCACTCCACTCTACCGATCTTTATTTAATTTTAAAGAAAATTAAAGCAAACATATCCATTCAAATTGAATACTGAAGGGATCTGGGATGATAAATTAGCTTCAAAAAAGTAATAGAAATGTAGTAAAACAAGACCGCCTATTAAACATTGAATAAATTCAATGCCTTAGCGTATAAGACGTAACCAAAGTATATACTAATTATATTTAATACTAAACTATGCAACCAGCACTCCAGAAGGCTACAGGCTCCTTTCTCCAATTGGTTCCACTATTTTCTCCCGCACATCACTTCGGCGACGGAGGCGCGGCGTTGTTTATGAAATGCGTCGTTGCAACAAAAAAAAAAAACAAATAGTATAAATACTCCTTAGTTCGTTTATGTTTAAGAAAGGTGCTCACCAGCAAACTTTTTAAAATTTTAGAAATACAGGTTCTTCCAACTTGCAAGTACCAGCACTATTGCACCAATAGCAATTATGATTTTTATGTTTTGTGTTGTTGTTTTTTTTTTATTTATTTCCAGAAATATATATTGATGGAGTTGTTACTTGTTTTCCATAGATATTCGTCTCAACAAGTCGATATTGGACGCGTCGCGTCGGCAATAAGGCAATGAAAGTTTTATCAAAAGTGAAAATTTATCAGAAAGTTATAAAGAAGTAATTGCTATATATTATATTTGCTATACCAGTTTAACACTTGCACTCTCTTATATTATGTTACCTCAGGCTTTAATGTTCATTTATTTCAAACTCTCATGTAACTTTAAAATTCAAATTCGTAGTTATCTACTTTGATAATAGTGAAATTAATTATAAGTTTTGCTATGAAAATGTTATACATTTTTGTAGTGGCACTGTGCTGGGTTTATAAAAGAAATAGTTTGCACATTTCACATGCAACAAATTTTCTTCATTGAATCCATACTTTTAAATTAATTAATTTTATATTTAAAAAATTATTTTTTAAAAAAAAACCGCTCCAACGATTTTTGAAAATTTTTTTCTAATAAATTAAAACTTAATTAATTAATGAAATCAGACTAAACACTATACTAAACTAAATTTTTAGTAGGTAGCATAAAATAGCCGTTTTTTATTATCAGAATTGATCTATGTATATGGATCATCAAATAACAACAACACACGAACCTGCTCTTTATCTGGTTCACGTTTCATGATCTGAAAACAGTTTAATGATTCTCGCCACTATGAGGTTGTTATATTTATTTTCGCAGGATGATCCATATGGATCATGGGTCATAATTAAAATCGGCTAATATAGACTCCCTAGCTAATTTATTTATTTTTTAATCAGATTAGTAGGTCCAAACTATTCAGACTTTAAAACCACAGTGTGATCGCACAAACATAAGTTCGTGCGACCCAGTCGTGCATTTTATTTTTGAAGCGTACTGCCACACCTGCATTCTTCTTATATTTGTATGTATATGTTTTTGTTGAAGTTTTGAAATTTTGAAAATTTTCAATAGATGTCGCTGCGAAGGATGACAGGGTTCAGCTAGTTTTTGTTTTTTTTTTTTTTTTTTGAAAAAAGGACACTTTAACGAGGTGTAAGCTGATCGTATTCGTCGCAGTACATATAAGCTGTAAATTGCCAAGTGTACATAAATTTCAGTCGCCAAGCATAGAGTATCAATAATGTATTAAACATCTTAGTGAAATGTCTGATGCATTTCCAAAATGTCCGAAGTTGATAAATTATCCCAGATTTTTATTTATGACGGGACACTTCATGTGCAGAAGGAGAGGCGTAGAGGATTCGTCGCTGCATGACGAATTTTGTACTCGATCTTTATAACCTGGGTTTGATAAATATAAAATAGTCGGGTAGTATTGAAAATGAGGCTTATTAATCGCCATATATAAGTTAACACAACAGCAGCAGTATAATCGGCCATTGGACACCACCGTCGCGTCGCATCAATCCGTCCGCAGTCACCCGAATTTGACACCACCATGGGCCCGCGTATGTATCGATTATGCAAAAAATCGCCCAAAAACAAAACGCCAAAAACCTTAAAATGAGAAATCGCCCAAAATTATTGGGTGAATTTGCATAATGAAAGAAGACCCAAAAAATTAATGCAAGATCGCCCAAAAATTAAAATGAGTAATGGCCCAATTTTTTTTTGTTTTATTAAAACAATCAAAAAACGCAAGATCGTCCAAAATGAAAAATCAACCAAAAACCGATTGGGGCGATTCTTCATTTATTTTTGGGCGATTTTTTATTTTTGTTTTTTTGGTTATTTTTTATAATGAAAAATCGACCAAAATAAAAAATTCTCCACACGGTTATTATATGTTGGCCCACACCAAAAGATAAAAAAAAAACTTTGCATACACCCAACCTCGCACCTACCCCAAATCCTATAGTGTACCCAAGCAGGGGGGTTGCAAGAGGGCAGCATGTCCGCCCATACATACTCCACTCTTTATACGCCGCAATGCTAGGTGCTAGCACTGTACTAATTTTCTTTCGAATAAAACATCAACAATTTAGTATTATCTTCTATGCCTCTTAAAAATTTGGGACTTATGTCCCATTTAGATTTGTTCATTTATTATACATACATCAAAATAAATTTGCTGTTTTCATTTTTGGGCGATTTTTCATTATTTTTTGGGTTTTTTGAAAATATATTTTTCAAGTTCGCCCAAATGTTTTAGGTGATTATTCATTTACAATTTTTTGTCAAAAATAACTGTTTTGGGCGATTTTGCATTTATAATTTATAATCTTTCATTATGAAAAATCACCCAAATAGTACAAAATGAAGAATCACCCAAGAATAATTTTTGGCGATTTCTCATTTTTAGGTTTAGGGCGATTTTTCACATAGCCGTATGTGGAAAGTTTAGTTTTTGTATTTCTTAGCGTAAGATGTTTTGTATTTCTTAGCGTACAGTTTAATAAATGCAAAATAAATGACACTGATAAAAAAGTTACTAATACTAATACTAATATTTTAACAAGCCATTTACGAATTGATTGCAAATGAATAATACTCTTTTTCTCAAAAATAGAGTTTTTTCTTTTGTGAAACAAATTGTGAATATTTGTGCAAATTCGCAGGAAATTTCACGTTACCAAACAGGCTTATAATAATTATCCCAACCATCAACTAGTAAATCAACTGTCACTAGAAATAGTGTTGCCAATTTTAAAATAAAAACTTTGTAAAAATACCCTTTGATGAGAGTTGTATGCGGACTGCAAAAATGAGAATATTATAAAAAAATGATGTAGGTACAATTCATAATTTGCAAGCCTTGTTCTAATGGTTTAAGTCTATCCATGTTTGAATGATAAAATATATTGAGCACATTAATCATCTGTCAGCTGTCAAATTTACTATGCCTGTTTGCCGGTAACTTGTTTTCAACAAATTTCCCAAAAACTGAGTTTTGTTTTCTATGGGTTTTGGCAGCAAATTGTGAAATTTTGTGAAAATTTTTGCAAATTCGTAAGAATAATAATAAATCAAACAGACCAACTGTCACTAGAAAAAGTGCTGCCAATTTAAAAAATCAAAGTTAAAAATAAAAAAAAAACACCCTTTATAAGAATTTTCCGCATTCTTAATTCGCTATCAATAATTTATCATAATATTTGGTTTCCTGAAACCTTGCATGTTGTATTTTTTATTTTCCATAAGCCCATTTAGAATTCTATTTAATAGATTTTCATATAAAGCAACTAAAGATGCAAGACACGGTGGAGATCACAATTTAAATACCTCTCTTTCGTTAGACCATCATATACCGTCAAATCAGAGGAATATAGAATAATTATTTAATAATAATGTTTCTATGCACACTATAAATGCACAAGCTGCGTGCTTCCTATAATTTTTCCTTGTATATCTCAAACTACATACAATAGGTAAAAGTGTAGATATACTTATAATAATATTACATTGAAAACACTGATAACTTAAACCAATTTCTTGTTGATCGCGAGAGACTTATAATTATGGACTGTATGCGAATAACGTCACTTTTTTTTTGTTTAACATAACTTGGTCATATACACAATTATTATAAAAAGTTATACCAAGTATTTTATTGTAACTGTATCTTGAAATAATAAATAATATTTCGAATACAGGCTCGATCATCTTGGGTTCAAGATTTATAACAAATAAAAATTACAATCAAAAAAATTACGCAGAGAATGGTGAAAAACTATTCTAATTCCAAGACTTTTAGAAAAGCGGTTTCAAGTTCGTGTGCTATATGTAGTATGAAGTTATTAATGAATAATGGCATAGGATTTTTAAATTAGTTACTACTTTAGGTGAACTTTACCAACAAGTCTCTAGCCATTTTTACTTGGGATTTATAGGTACTACATACATGGCAAGTTATGCCTTCGTAAAAAATTCGAGTTCGAGATTTCGATCAAACTTGACATTACGATGATAGCGAAGTCGAAAAAAGTGGGTCTCGCAATTCTGTATGTACCTTTCGGTTGCAGCCTAAATGGGTGGGTCGATCTTCTTTAAACTTGGTACACGCAGAAAAATAATGTTTAACCGAGTGGCTTTTTCGGTGGGTAAAAACTACGTAGTACATTAGGTTAAAATTAACATAGTCGCCTTAGTTAAATGAAATTGTTTAAGATAAACTAAAAGAAGGTTAAATTAAACGAAAGACTTTGTAATATTAACCGAGAAACTTGCTATACTAACCGAGAAACTTGTTTAATTTAGTCCGCTTTAACCGAATCAGGGTGTTAATTTAACCTATTTCTCTTAACCTAGTTCACTCGGGTAATATTAACAGAGTTATTTTGCAGGTTGTATATTAGCGACATCACTTATTTAATTTATACGAGAAATAGGCAGTTTTTAACCTATTATTTTTCTGCATGTACCAACTTTTTTCTTATATTCCCCCAACACTTTTTTAGGACAAAAAAAAAAATTAAAAAATTGGAATTGGAAACAAAGAAAAAAAAATATTTGTATCCTTTTCTTTGCTTTATATACATATATAAACTATAACTCGAATCTTTCTAAAACTGTCTCTAACTCGAACAAATGTTGGTATCCCGTAAAAATTTGACTTAAGGAGAGCCGACTGTATCTCATTATCTATAAATTATTGTTGAATGGGCTTCAGGTCAAACGAAACAAATATTTTCTTTTTGACTCATTATCTGTTTAACCGATTTTAATACAATTTTTTACACAAGAGCTTCTAATGAATATAAATAATATTGTATATATCAAAATTTTCAAATAAATTATTTTTTGAAAATTCGATATTTCGAAAACGGGTAGATTATTTTCTTTTCTACAAATTAATTTTTAAACTCCACATTAATAAATTCGTAAAAAAACATTAATAACATTAATAAATATATAAAAAATTATTTTTTTAAAAAACCGCTCCAACGATTTCCAAATGTTTGTTCTCATAAATAAAGATTTACTTAAGAAATCAGTTGGTGTACATCATGTGCGTTGGTGTACAATCAATTTCACGGGTTTTTTATCAATTTTTTATTTTTTAAGTATGTGTAATAATATAATATAAATAAATACAAATAAATATAATAACATAAATATAGATATAAATTATTATAAATAAAAATTAAATAAAAATAAATATATAAATAAAACAAAATAAGCTATCTAAACCAAATATTAGACATACGTAGTTACTTTGTTCAAGAAGAATTAAAATCGATACTTTATCACAATATGTATATGTCACAATTAAGTATGTCGGCTTTTCACTAACAGCTACAAAACTTTTTGATTTTTTTTTATATACATATACTTGTGGCTATTTATTTTTAAACTTAATTTTTGTTTGGTTGCTTAATTTAACCATACTCTTCAACAATGTTTAACCTTAAATGAACATTCTTTTTTAATTCCAAATAATGATTCAATAGTTTTATTCAAATATGGCAAGTTCTCTGAACTATAAATAATTTAAAAAAAAAAGTTATTTATGTAACATTATTTATTATTTCATTTTATATTCTTTTGTGACGATTTGCACATATTATTTGTATGTGTATAATCATTAGGTAGATTCGACCTTAAACGAAGCTCATAATCATCCATCCGAAACGTCCGCCGCGACGCACGGTTGGTAGCGCGTTGATCACAATGACTAACACTGGACTGCCCCGTGTGCTCGTATTCACTGATCGGAATACTTTACACTTTAACGCAGACATCAGAATATAAGTACATACTGCATATATATGTACCATACATTTTAATAAATAGGTACCTAGTTGGGTCGTTGCGACTTGTCGTTGAAATTTTGAGGAAACAATGAAAAATTTAATAATTTCGAAATCATATAGTTAAAATTATTTTCAAAGTAAGGGATTCCTGTTTTCTGTGAATTTAGATGTCCAAAAAGGTTAAAAAGGTTATAGGTTTGAAATATGAAAATCAATACCTTTTTTTCATCTTTATGCAACATTTCTTATAAGCAACCCATCGAATTATCACAATGGAAATATTTTGGAGTTGAGAGCGCTGTTAAAAAAAAATCCAAAATTTTTCTACTTTAGCAAATTTTGTCAATTTCCTACCTGAAAAACGGAATATAGGCCAAAGAAGTTTGGGTATACGTGTGTACGTCATTTAATTTGTTTCTTTCAATTTTTGTTAGAAAATGAAGTCTAGTGAAAAGATTTGCACTAACATATCGACGATCAAAGTGCAGAATCTCGTAAGTTGTTTTTACATGTTTTTTTCAGAAATCAAAAAAAAACTACCAAATTTTGTATGGCGGTTTATAGTAAGAGGTTTTGAGAGGTTTTCCTGTCTTTTTCTGTGAAATATTCAGAACAACATTGTTACGCTGAAATTGCCAAATAATTGAATTAACAATAATTTGTTGTAATTTTTTGACTTATAGGAGTTCCTGCACGTATTTTGACTGTCGATATTTAGATCTGAAGTTCAGAGTTTCTCAACGTGAGAAATTTCAATTTCAGAATAATACATACATACTTCTGTATTCCAAATTTTTGTATATTAAAATTCTGACACCAAAATTTTGTAAATTCATAAATTTATTAGATTGAAATTCTTAAGCCTTTTCCATAATAAATTATTCAGAAGATTAAAACTCGCATGTTTAAGTTTTATTTCACGAGTCCATAACTTGCCCTATAGTAACTACCTGGTAACTATACCTTCATCGCATCTACAAACAACAACAAAAAAGACATGAATGAGACAAAGACCTCTTTATTTTGTTTACTCGTGTTGGTGGTTATTAAAATGGGAATTATCAAGAGTTCATCAGCTTAGTAATATTTTGGTATTTTTTAGATTCTAATTGCATCTTCTGTTGATCTAAGTTACCTAAATTATTACGATGAATATATTCGTAATTTGTGTGTGATCTAAAAAAAACGAAATAATGTTTGCCAATTCATTATTTGTGTCCACAGTGAACAACGATACTCAAGTTAAACCAGTATTTACTCTACAAAATAGAGCAGTTTCACCTTACTACCGAAAAATTAAAGACGGCATAAAAGAACAATTGCACGATTCTAAACGAATTTCCTCATACGATTTACCTTCAGCTTGGATATTACGTTATGGTGAATCAGAAGCAAACTTTCACCCATGGGTTTGTGGTGAAAGAAAAAAGTTTTCTCAGTTCGATCTGCTTCCGTGGCGGAGACAAAAAAATAACTTAGATTTGGCCAACACTCCACACTGGGGAGAACCCAAATCTAAGCGTTATAATGACAAAAGTGTTAGTTGGCTAAATAAATTGGAAATTCGAAAAAATAAACGGCGGCTTAAGCAGCAATTCAAATCGGAAGCAAAAGAGAATTTCATTCGATTTCGGTTGATATTTTTTATTGAAATTCGACACAAGAAAATGGAAGTTATTAAAAAATCAAACTATCAACCGAGGGTTTTTAAACAAAGTGTTGTAGCTGTCGGGAATAATTGCAATGTTGATTATGATGATGTTATCATGACAGGAAGTGGATATTTTAACCAACGAAGAACACCACCTGTGCTCTGCAGTAAAATGCATGAAAATAATACGAATAGTGAAATTAATTGTGATGATGTGAAAACGAAAAGTGCAAGTTCTAAATCAACAGTTGTTTTTAGATCGAAAAACATGAAAGAAACCGAAAATAAAAGTAGAAGTGTTCCTTGTAGAAAGTGTAGAGATACTGCCGTACGTTTAAGGTAAACAAAAAAAATATTAGCGACTAAATACAACTCTTAAGTTATGTAAATAAAAATCTTTTGTTTTTATTTAAATTTAAAATTCTTTTATGCTGGCTTCGTTAACATTCATATTTCCAAATAAATTTATAAATGCATGTGAAAAGGCTAACTAATTTTAAATGGCTAAAAAATAAAAAAAAAAAACACTCATTTATTTTTCTAAAGAAACGTCTTCGATAAAACTGACCGCGAAACGATACAAGGCCAGACGAAACGTTTGTTAGAATTGTTAAAATCGAAAAATGTCAATACCATCTTTTTATCGGTCTTAGTCTCGTATAACTTAAGCTAAGTACAGACGATTGTCAGATCTTACAATATTGTCAGAACTGTCAATGGTCTGATAATAGCTGACAATTAGCTGTCAATTGATATATGTATTTCTTACAATTAAAAATTGTCCATTCACGCGGTTGGTAGATTTCGTCCCAAAGTCTGACAATTTGATTGTCAGCTCTTGTCTGACAATTTTCGGACAGTAATATATCTGACAATATTGTCAGCTTGAAAATTTTCTGTTCAAACATACATCTTTTACATCTTTTAAAAAAGTTTTTTGAGTGCTGAAATATAATTAAAAAATAAAAAACAAAAAAGGAAAATGGAAAATGGAAGACAATCGAGTATATATAAAGCAATCTGTGGCATTGGTTTTTCGATAGGACTCTTCGCCTCTTGACAACGTCGTTTTCTCTAATCTCCAGCGCCCATAAGTATTTGATTCTGCATGCACTTCAAATATTTGGTTCCTCGATTCATATAATAAATAAAATTATAAATTATAGAATAAAACTAACACAACACAAAGGATTGATTTAATATAATTGAAGTGAGTCCCGTTGCTTTATATGTAGATATTTTCTTTTTGAGTTTATTTATTCAGTTGTGCAAAAACTACAAATTTCCAACACAAATGTTTTTTGTATCTCTCTTTAACCAACTCGACTCCAACCGATGGGTTTCATTGACATTTCGGATGTAAGATATTTTCAATGAAAGGGGACACACAAAGAAACTCAGTTTCCAGCAACTTTCAGTTTTTAGGAGAGAAGGGCACCAAGTAAGAGGAATAAACGGTCTACGATTGGTGGGAATTGGAAATTAAAAGAAAATGTCAAAAAATCTCCAGCAACTTGTTTCCTTGTGTGAAAGGGGACAAACATCTGACAATGACCAATGAGTCTGACAATGTCCTAGTCTGACAATGATAAAAATTGTATGTTCAGGCGATTATAAGATACCTGACAGTTTTTTGTCAAATTTTCGTGTGACAATTATTTGACAATGACGTTTCTGACAATATTGTCAGACAAAATTGTGTCTTCCGATGATTGTAAGACAGTTTTTTCATTGACTGATCTGACAATAATGTAAGATCTGACGTTCGTCTGTACTTAGCTTTAGTCTTGTCTCAGTCTCACGTTTTTTTTTGTCATCTCGTGAAAATTGAAATTTTATTGTCTTGTGTTTTGTCTTGTTCCTAGCCGCAGCCCCGTGGCGCGTTTGTTGTATTCAAGAAGTCAATAGCCATGTCCCACTAAATAAAACCTCAAGGTACAAGGAAAGTATTTCGTTTCAAAAATCTCCATACAAGAAGCGAGCTTTAGATTTTTTTTGGCGTATGTAAATAAAATATTATATGTATACATACCTACATCAATATGAATTTTGAATGACTCCGGAGAGGACTAAAATTGGATTTCTGTGAATTGACATCGTAGCCTTGACAGATATACGGGATGATTAGGCATGTTCAGGAAAATGAGATAGAAATCTCACTTTCATGAACAGGATTCCTCAGCAAAATTCCCATTTTTGCTGTCAAAATGCTGAGGAAAAAAAAAATTTTAATTCGCTCGATCACTTTTTAAGTGAGAAAAATCTCTGAGATCTCATTTTTCTGAACGCACCAATTTATTTTTTAATGTGCATACATAGATTTCATAGAGTTTTTAGTGAGAAATGTCACCGGAAAATATTTATTTTGGAGCGAAAAAAATGTCTTTGTTTTGGTGCAAAATGTCTGAAGTTAATGTCAAAGTCATAGAAAAGAATTGTAGCTTTCTTCAGTGGCGGATGATGATGAACGGGGGGGGGGGGGGGGGGGGGTTGGGTCCGGAAATTTGCAAATTTGCATTTTTTTTAATAACGATTTTTTTAAAATTTATACTTGTGCTGTTTTAAGCTCAGTTTGTGCTTGTTTATATTTTTTTTTTTAAATCGAAAATGTCGGTGCTAACTTCACGCACATAAATAATGTAGCACAAAGCCCACGTAAGTAAAATAAAAAATAAAATGAGGTACCAAAAGCTAGGCTATCAATTTTAATATACCCATTTAAAAAACATAAAATAGCCTACTTTTTGTGATTTTATTTTTGATATATATATGGTTTATTACCTACTATACCTCTCATAAAACCATTGTTTTTTCTTTTGCGAAAATGATTCATCTGATTTTCTTGCAATTGTGTATATCTACAGACGAAGGAAAATGTATCAAAATTAAGCAAAAACTATTTTTGGCTTAAAAAGAAATTACGTTTATAAAAGTCAATTTTTTCAAAAAAAAAATCGGTTGATTGTTTTGAAAGTTGACAACTAGCGGGTTTTAAAAACATTTTAAACAAAATTTTTGTAGAACCAAAAATATGGGTATTAAAATATGTCATAGGCACGTTTATTTTTGGATCTTAAAAAATTTTGTTTGAAATGTTTTTAAATAATTGTACTAGATTATTTGTAGATGAAATTCTTGTCAGATTGAAAATTCTGATAGTTCACCGTGGTTATACCAAATTCTAGGTCAGATTTGCTATTTTGGCAGCTATCAACTAGCTGAAAATATACAAGGACCACAAAATGAAAAGTTCAAAGATTATTTTAATTTATAAGTTGTTTTAGGACCATCAACTGCAGTCAGATTTCTTACTATGGCGTCAGATTCAAATACAAAAAAAAAACAACAAGATTTTTAAAATTATTCAAAGTTTTTGAATAGTTAATCTAAAATTTGGTTGTAAACTTTTTGTCAATTTTCAAATTTCTATCAAATATCAGATTCGTTATATCGTCGCGTCGTTGGTTGGCAGTTAAAACTTACTAAGTCCAAGTTTGAACTCAAATGACTTAATATCACTAAATTCTGTATTTTTCAGTAACCTTCTGCCAGAAAAAATCATTATGTCCATTTAACGATTCAAAATACTCTCAGACTTTTAAGTTTCATCATGAAATTGAATTTCAATACTAAATTATTCATTAAAACCTCATCATCTCCAATTACCTCCAAACGCACTAAGTGAGTTTTAGATGTCAACCAACTATATAAACTATGTTCAATATAGAAATGTCAAACCAATAACACAAAATTTGTAATCCCTTGAGAATATTGCGCAGCATTTTAAACTTTCAAATCCCGCTTAAGTGAAAAAAAATGGCTGTCAAGTGAAGTCCGGATAATAAAAAGTGTGAGTGCCGGGACTGGCAGTTAAGATGTGTAAACATACGTAACGTAACGTGAGGCTCAGAATCAAAATCACAATATCAAGATACGCCCGTTTTTTTCACTCTATACCGCCAGTACCTATATAGATGTTTACACATCAAAAAAACGAAAATAAACGGTTGTGACATATCAAAAATTCAAACGTCATTTTCGTTATGAAAACTTGGTAGAGGTGAAAAATAAAAAAGAAGTGAAAGCGTTCATCAAATTTTTTGTTCTGTTCGATTCAATTTTTTTTCACTTTAGAGAGTTTTTTCAATGAAAAATATAAAATTCAACTGAAAATATGTTTCAGGTAACCGGGTTTTGTCACTTAAGCAATTTTCGCTTAAGCGGAGTGTTTTAAAGGTAATTGGTCGAAAAATACTCGGGAATGAAAATAGTTTTTCAGATAAGCGGGTTTTTCTCTCAAACTGGTTTTATTGTACCATATTCGTCAGACCTAAATTGCAAAGCCCTCATTTTGAATACAAAAAAATTGTATACATTAAGCGTACCAAATTCTGCTTGACTTTCGTCTAAGTAGGACTAATTTTAGTTAAATAAATTCACAATGTAACATAACCAAAAATATAAATACATAATATACGTGTTTTTTTGGGAGTCTATACATAGTACAGTAAGAAATTAAAAAAAAAAACATCGACAGTAGACTGGTTTTTATATTCACATTAAGTACTATTAAACAATTATAACTACTCCATGAATACATCTATCGAAATACAATTCAATTATAATCAATCGTACGAACATTTAAGAACAAATCTAACAAAACCCAATTCGAAACTCGAATAAACGTCAAACTATCCTCAGTAGGATTCTACTTTAGCTTTTTATCGGTCGTAATACTATTGGCGATGTTGTATTTGTAATGCATTTAAAATCTTACTATACAGCTGTTAGATTTTCCAATAAAACACGCCAAATATAACAAAACAACGTTTTTTTGCACTTTAAATTAGAATATCTCAAAAATTCATGTTTACAAAAGCTAACTCAGTGCTACGTCTTTTTAGCGAAATAAATTAAATAAATCTAGAGAACCTTTCTTTTTAGTTTATTCGTTGAAATAAAAAAAAATCAAACTACGCTCATTAGTAGTGTATTATTACTTAAAAAAACGTTTGGTAAAACAAATAAAAAATGTAATGGACACAAATGCAGAAGTATACAGTTAAAAAAATGGGTTCATGTTGCTCCGAAGTCAGTTAATAGTCCGAAGTATGATCGGTTAACACATGCATATCTTATCTATATAACAAAAAAAAAACTAGCACGTATTGCTACTTTCCTTCAAGTAAAAAAAAAAAACACTTTAAAATATAAACTCTCACTTGTGTGCTAACTCGATTAATGCGTGCAAAAAGCATTGAAAATAATAATGTCCGTATAAATTCAGGTACATTTCATTTTTCATGCAATTTTTTGACAGTTGTAGTATATAGTCTAATTTGGAATGTAATTATTCTAATCCAAATGAAGAATTAAATTGCTTTGAAATAAATATTTTTACTTGAGATGTAGCTATAGGTTGTATGGATTCGTATAAAAATAGAAGTATCCGAATATCAAGAAGACTAAAAAAGTGGGTCTCTCAGTTGTGTCTTTCTGCAGTCTGTCTATTCAGCTACAGCGTAAACGGATTTTTCGATTTTCTTTAAGTGTGGTAAGATTTTGAGAAAATTTAAATTCTCCTAAAAAAATTACATATATGCAAAATAAAAATCAACAAAAACGGCCATCAAAAAAGCTAATACATAAGTCTGGCTAAGAGAGCTTATTCTGGAGTTCTAATAATCTTTAGTTTGATCTTCAAGATAAAAGTCTTTGGACTAAGGGAAAATAAAATTTCATTTTTTAAACCAATTTGAGTGGTGATACTCCAGAAAAAAAATTGAAAAATTTCTATTTTTAAATCCCTCATCAAAGGCTATAAAAAATAACTACCAGACTTTTGTATTCATAAAAAAGACGCACACACCTAAAAACCCTCGTACCTGTATTTTGGTTCCACAATCCACATATACATACAACCAACATTTGGTGTGGGCTCTTAAATTAATACGAGTACCTGTCTTTCATATTTAAATTTCTTATGATATTTCCGTTGAACAAAAAAAAGTAAAATAACCAAATACATCGGAAAATCAGAAACATTCCACCGGAAGTTTCAGTATGTGTGATCAAATGTAGCATATAGTTAGGCGTTACCACTTTAAATTCCAAATTAGCCTAAAAGTATGCTACGTTTTTTCATCTGATATGAATTTAAATCATAAAAATTTCAACTGGTTAATATTTCTCCATTTTTTACAGAACTTTTGAATACCCCGGACATTTTAATAATTCAAGGCAAATGCATTCTCATCAATTTGACAAATATGATTCAATGCACTCGGGGAGCATTTCATCAATCGAAAGGCCCAACGGAGGTGCTTTGGCTTTACATTATGCAGCCGCAAGGGGTTGTTTGGATTGCGTTCAACTTCTTGTAGAAGCAACTTCAGAAATTTGGTAAGTATCTATATTATTATACAATAAAATGCAAAAATATTTTTATTTCAAGGTTGAAGTTTAACATTTTAAATTGATTCATTATAATGATAATAAAATATTATTAAAGTTCTTATTATTTGTATTGCCAGTTTTATAGGAAATATTGCAACTGAAGTTGAATTTTTTTTTTTGTTTAATTTATGATTTTTCTTTTATTTAAAAAACGTTGAAGGTGATATTATTTAGATTCGTGTGACCTAAATTATTCATCTTTTGTAAGTTAACATGAGAATGCGTAAATGATAAAGATCTTGTATGAATGTTTTATTTAGCAAGATAATAAAAAAACAGTCATCAGAAAGGTTTTATGCAAATTTTTGAAATGTATATATTTATAAATGATTTTATGTATTGGAGCATTTTGATTGTTGTTAATTAAGTTGCTGGCTATAACCAGTTACATTGATGTAAGTTGTAAGTTGTTTATGAAACTTTTATAATGTCTTTGTTTATAACAAAATATAAGATGCCGGTATTATAAAAAGGTGTTTAAGAAACTGACTATTTTTGTATAGATCTGCTTGCTGAATTTTCTGTAATTCATGACTTATCCATATATTATACCCAGCATCCACGTGAAGTACATATTATGGTTGAGAATTACTGTATAGAAAATTTAAATGAAAGCAACAATAAAAAAGATGACTTAAGCACAAGTTATTATTGGTTTAAATATACAAACATATATTATAACTCTGCAAATGAAGCGCATTAAATTTCTTTGAAAAGATCAAACTTTGATGCTTCAGAAAGATAATCCAATATTAAGCAACAATCTCTATCCATTTGTAAATATCACACACACTTAATTTTCTATTCAACATTATTTTATGGAATGAAATTTGGGTAGACGGTTCTCTATCCGTTGCTGTATTAATTCATACTCAGCTTTTCATATAAATTTTAAAGAAAGATCTCATTACTCATATTAAATTTACAATTAAGGTGGTGTTTCAAAAACAATTTCCTTTCAAATAGATTTTAAAGTTTCAGTTAAGTAAAAAAAAAAACGCATGAGTGCGCAAAAAATTCAAACAGTAAATTTGAAATTTAAATGGTTGAGGTCCAACATATTTCAAGTACAAAATTTCAAACTTCTGTATAAGAAAAGTGTTACAAAAAAATCAAATATCATCGGTCATACTTTAAGTTAAATTCAACTTGGAACATATTTTTAAATTACAAAGGCCCGGCCCATTTGCTGAAATGAAATTTAAACATTTATGTTCAACATAAGAGTTTATGTGACGGTTTACGCTGAGGAAAAAGTAGAAAACTGCTATGAATCAAAGTGAGATCGTCGGATGAAACACCAATATTTTTGGGAACTAAAGGCCGTTAAAAGGTATTTTAAATCAATAATTTAACAAGTTCAATTAAATAGTTCTAATGTCCGATTTCATATAGAGGACTTTTAAATAAGTATTTAAAATCCCATTAATTGGGTTTTTTTGTTTTAACAAGTGCTTTCAAATTTAAGATACATTTAAACGCCATTATAAACTTAAAGCTTCTTTTCGTCTCATTGAGCGAGTTCAAATAAATAAATAAATAATTTGAATTTCAGAATTCAGAATTTTTGATTGACTTTTAGTTACGTTTCATCTGAATTTTCAGACTAAGAAATTTCATCTGAAAACTATGACAGTTGTTTGTGGTGGAGGAAATATAAAACCAGCTGAAGTACTACACATAAAAGTTGAACTTTATAATTTTCGCTCTGATTGGTGGTTGATTTTTTAAGTTTTTATCATGAGAATTCAATGCTTACTAAAAGGAACAAATTTTGTGTGTACCTATTGAGTTTTTAAATCAAAAGATTGACTATCCCAGAATTGGATTGACTATTCTAGATTTATTGATTTCGCAGAATTCTACATACGGAACACCTTTTAAACATGAAATTTGGATAGTTTTGCTATAGTTTTTTGTTCATACATATCAAAAAAAATTTTTAAAAAGAAAAATTAAGAATTTATTGCATAGTAGCAAACACTTTTAATGAAATTTATTATATCCTGTTACTGATTTAGTTTCATAAAATATTACCCTATAACAAAAACTCACGCTCAATGTGTAATTAAAAATTATAATTCAAGTTCTATTTTTTTCGCTTCAATGTAAATCTTAATCAAAGTTACTTTTGTGTTAGCGCTGACCCTGTTACGCTACTATACTTTCGATTGTACTTTGACTTATGTCGTTCATCTTCTACCCTTCTAAAACAAACCTTAGGTGGAGTAATATTGCCACATGTCAGGCCACAAAACAGATCTGGCCTGTGCTGGATCTGAAGCGCTCTAGGAACTCGTTATCTCTAAGCAGACTGCACATTAGCTCTGTCATAGGTGTCATTACTGGACACTGTCTAATAGGCAAGCTTGCAACAAGGCTTGGTGTATTTTCTAACGACTTCTGCAGGAATTGTATGGACGAAGAAGAGGAAGAATCGATTCCTCACCTTCTCTGTACATGCCCTGCTCTATCTCAACGACGAAGGCTCCACTTAGGAGAATTTTACTACAATGATCCTAGTGATCTGGCAAGTCATGACATTAATAGTCTCGCTCGCTTCGTAAGAAGCTCTAAATGGTTCAACGAGTAGGAAGATAGTTTCCTAGATTCCTGTGGTACCACAATGGGCCAACCAATGGTCTAAGTGTGTCCAGCGTTCTGCTTGACAACCACATAAACCTAACCTAACCTAACCCTATGTCGTTCATTCTGGCAATCAGCTGTTAGAAAATTAGTTTGTTTTCATTTAAAGTTATTTGCAATCAATTATTTTCCGAATAGACAAAAAAAATGGAATTACCAAAAAAAACCAACCAAATAAAACAAAAAACATATACATATCAACAAAAAATAGAAAATATTTCAACTTTTATAACTGCTTTTGCCACGTTACGTATAAGTTCCGCTTTTTTTTGCGTATGTCATTTTTATTTTATTTTCAGCCACAGTTACTCCATTAATTTGTTTTCAATTGTCATCTAAAATTAGCGATGATTTTGTCCGTACTACCTTTTTTAGCATTTTGTGGCATTTGTATATCTGCATGTAATGCTTTTTCACATATTTCAAATGTCAGATTGAAACAATTGCCCCCTTTTGTATCTAGGAAAACTCAATTTTAACTTAAATTTCCCCCAATTTCCTTTTTTTAGATTGGTGAATCTTGAAATATTTAATGGTCTGATAAAATTTAAGAAGATTTAAGAAAAAACCTTTTGACTTACAGTTGAAGATCTCAATTGATGATTTAGGGTTTGGTAATAAAGACTTATTTCTAGCGGGAGCACTTGAAAAAATTGAATAAAAATGGTCTTGGAAACAAACTGGTATTTCAGGTTTAAAAGTATTTAGTTATTGTTTTGAATTGTTTCTTTTAAGTATCATCTAACAACACATACGTCTAGCAGCAGTCATATTTTAACTTCCCCTTTTCTCTCCAACTATCAGCTTAATTTTTACAATTTCCTCACAAATATAAACACAATTCCTCACTAAAAATTCTTCACTTTAGCTGTCAAAAAGTGAGACTAAAATTTTTTGGATTCGTCGCTCGATTTCTTAAATTCCTTTGAACACAATACAATGTGTTTATATTTCACTCTCCTGCGTTGTCAAAGTGACGGAGGAAAATTACTGAGCGCTTTGAAATATAAACTGGCCAATTATTTCAGGTGATTTTAATCACATAGAGTGTATTCTTTTCTTTTGGCAGAGATAAATCGTTGTTATTTAAAATATTCCTCCATTTTGTTTTTTTTTCACAAAGTTCACAAAAATTCAAGAATTTGTTGCAAGTCGATTGTTAAAGATCGGTCCGTGAGTTAAGCTACATTTAGACGGTCAACATTAATAATCAACGCGTTGTCTTCTTGACGCCATCAAAAATATCATTCATATACTGTCAATCAGTGTTGCCGCCCCAAATAAACATTTCCGTGTCACATTTTCTTAAAAACTCAAATTTGGGTAGAAAAAAGGGCAGATGAATTCCAAACATTGCCAATATAAGGACCACCCTACTTTATAGGTATGCAGATAAAAAAATAAAAAAAACAATACAAAGAATGCAACTTGCAATATGATTTGATTGAACACCATATAAAAGTCATCACGCAATCTCCCGAAGCAAGAAGGTAAATTGTAAAATAATTGTTCTCAATTCTGAATAGCAACAAGAATCAAATTTTCATAAAAAAAAAAATATAAAAACACCCATTCCTTTATAAAAAAAAAAAAAGATTTAATATTAAAGTACCTACTCGTCTAAATATACATTACACTTATATGCGACTACAGTAAACCAATATGCACATTGCACACGCTATCTAAATATACATACGTACTTAACCATGTCATCCTCTCTATACATTTACCAATAGCTTTTACCTACTGACTTACAGTGCTAGCCTCATGGTACTGTATTTTGCAGCAAAGCGCAATGTAATATTGACTATCGTCCAGCATATTATAAGAAACCAGAAAGTTCAATGAGGAAAAACTAAGCGAACGAGTTCGTTCATCAACTCGAAGTCAAAGACGAAAATGAAGACGAACAAGAGACCCGCTTTCCGCTAACTTTTAAAAGAGTTGTATCTTGTATCTATTCGTCATCGGTACCCTGAAGTGTTCGGTTCGATGGTCAGTGTTTAATTTACCCATACCTTCATCGCAAATTTAGAAAAAAAAAAAAAAGAAAAACTTTAGTATAAGACTTCAAACGTTATATATTTTGAATTGAAATCATATTGTTGCTTATCATAACTGAAATGTGCAGTGAAACAACAACAACAAAGAACAAGATTCAAACTAGTGTTGTAGTGGGTGAATGTTTCATCAAACTACATATACCTACCACACTTGCATCTATCAGTTGCTTATATACTCGATAAAAGTGGTTTCTTTATGAAAACTTAACCAACATTAACCAATTCTCTATGGTCACTGAGTTTCGAATTTAAATTCAAACAATTGTTATTAAAAAAAAAAAATTAACACAAAAAAAAAAAAAAACAACGATCGAAGACAAACTGTAAAATCAAAACTATACACCGGTAAATTCCGTGAGGCAAAAGATTTCGCTCCATTTTCACATAGATACCCATTCAACTTGTTATTCTTCTTTGAAAATAGAGTGCGCTTCGAGCAAACGAAACGTTTTAACGTTAAGTAAAGTGCAGTGCAGTGCAGTGGATAATGAAGTGTTACTTAAAATCAAGCTATCGACCGATTTTCACAATTTCACCGTCACAGTCGTCCGTTTAGATTTGTTCGGCAAAGAAGTGTGTCCAGAAATGATGTTTTAAAATATAATAATAAATAGAACTTAGAAGTTCCATCTTTATAATTTCTATATACAGATGATATGCAATAAGTTGGATTTAATTAAGTGTTTGATCTCTCTTTGAATTTAATTGTCAACCTGGAAAAAAAGAAGTCTTGTGTTTACCCATCTTATAAATTTAAAAAATATTCAATCTATCTTCACTTTCTTTGTTCTTAATATTGTTAAAAGAAAACAAAAAAATATTATGAAGGTGGGTTGTGTTATTGTCTTTGTTTCAAAGTCTCAACGATTTAAGAGTGTCTTAAAAGTGTTTATTTAATTTTTATTTTTTTTTTTGTAATCATATATCACAAATAATTTCTTACACACAACTCTTCTGCATCAATACACCACCATCACCATAAATCAAATATCTATCTCCTCAAACAAGCGAAATTGCATTGCAAGAGTACCTATATAATTCAAAATATTGTTCGGTTAACAATAATACAAAATAAAAAAAAATAATAATAATAGGAATAAATCCAAATATTTTTATTCATGTTTAGCTATTTCTCAACGATAAATGCTAAAAAAGGATTACTCGGCAAAATGACAAGTTTGACGTCGTTTCGACGTACCAAGATGAAAGCATCATCGTCAAACTGTGATATTCGTTCAATAGTTAATGAGTTCAGTGAAAGCAACGATAATGCAGCAACAACACTTGCATCTAATGAATTCATTTTAGCCAATGATGATGATAAAAATGCAACCATAGACAAACTAGAGCAGACAGATGAGAACAATAAGATTCTTGTGCGTAAAGAGCGGAATAATAGACGAAGTGTTGTAAGGTAATTTGTATATTCTTTCTTTCTTTCTTCTTCTTCTTCTTCTTCTTCTTGTTTTTAATCATCATGTCAACAAAATTATCGTTTATGGTTGGCAAATACAAAACCTACACCACACTTGCACCTTTATAATTTTATATACATATCTATGGTTAATTATTTATTCAATCTTTGTTCCCTTTCTCTTCTACTTCTTCTTTTGCTGTTCATATACACCTTGTTTCGTACTGTGATGGAAGAAGATAAATATCATATTGTCATTATGTAACTGTTTAAATTCAAAGTGAGAGTTATTGTCTCGTAGGGAAACAAAAACAAACTAAAACAAAAGTAAAAAAAAAAAACAATAAAAAATGATACATAAATATCGGAAAGTTGAATCGAAAGTATATCAAGCTGTAATTTTGGAGTTGATATAAGATAAGATACATATATGAAATACCAGTATACGTTTTTAATTAAATCAAACCTAGTTGGTGTTTAAAGACAGTTAATGTTAGATAATTTATTAATAGGTTGAAATCATATCTTTTTTTTTTGTTTTTAAATCCAACTGCTCTGCTTACGGTTGATATACGTTAATGATTGAACACACGGCAATTATAAATGCAATTTATTGAACAATTAGTCAATAAAGTCTTGGAGGGGAAAATTATTGTATATGACTTTTGATTTATTCTTACAATAAATTTTAGATATCGTTGCTCATCAACTTTGGGAAATTGAAATCTTATATACCTTTGCCTTTCTCTTAATTGCGATTACATATCATCAGTACCTTCTAAACAAATATTTTTAAATGTTTACTTGTATTTAATCGCCCACTATTCAAATGATTTTTCTTAAATTAACCAAAACAGTTAATATTAGATCTGTTTCCGTATACTTTTTGGACTAAAATATATCACATTTTGATGACAAGGGATGCAATTCATTCTGAAATAATTGAAACTTAAAGGTCAAATATAAACTGGCGACAACCATGAGTTGCTGCTATGGCTTTTGGAAAATGTGTTTTAAAAGACATTCGTGAAAAAAAAAAATTTAGTAGTACATATTTAAAAAAATATTAGGTCTTTTGGTTTGGTAACGTGAAATTTCTCGCGAATTTGCAAAAACTTTCACGATTTGCTGTCAAAACCCAAACGAAAAAAAACTCAGCTTTAGGAAATTTGTTGAAGAAATAGTTAACAAACGAGCATTTAATCTAAACTTAATATTCCAAAAATAAATTGTTTTCTGCGTAAAAATACCAAATATTTTCAATATAAACTAATTTTATAAACAGTTTACGCATGTGTGAAACAATAGGCATGTTCAGGAAAATGAAATCTCGGTTATCTCAGTTACATGAACAGGATTCTTCAGCAAAATTTATCAGCTTAGCTGTCAAAATGCTTAGGAAAAAAAAATTCTGGATTCGCTTGCTCATTTTTGACGAAGCGAAATATGTATATGTGATCTTAATTTTTTGAACGCGCCTAACAAGTTTCTTCTTCTTCTTTTTTAGGCCAGTAATAAAAATTCTCCAAGAATTAACTAGATTTCCATTTTTATTGTAAAATCTATAAGTACGTCATTATATTTGTTATAAAAATAAATAGTTTCAAAATATGTTTTCACCATCATCTGGGTAGTGTTAGACAAGGATATACATACATACATAAATTATGTTGATGGGTTCGAGTGGCTGTCGGATAGGTTATCTGCAGGTTTCCCAAAATGCTAATCTTGGATGGTTTTTTTGGTCTTTACAACAGCTGTCATCATCTTTGTTTTTACAAGAAATTACAACAACACAAACATATTCGAATAAAATTAACAAAAAATCAAAACAATAACAACAAAAATGTTTAATTTATTATTTTTTTTTTCAATTTGGACCTTATAAATCATTATGAAAGATATTGATAATGCAAATGTGGTTCATGTATAAACACAATAGCGTGACTAAGTCTTTGCAAGCAGTTCGGTCGAATGTGTGCAACAGCATTCCAACCCACTTTAATTGAATTGTGGATTCAAAATATCTACAGTTGTATATGTCCTTTAGTCCTGACAAAAATCAACTTTATACTATACACCGTATGGCCTTTGTTTCGAGCAAGCTGCAACCTACATAAAAAGATTTCAATATCAGATTTCAATAAAACTGGTTTAACTTGCCTATATTAACTATATTCAATTTATGTAGGAAACAAAAAATACGTATACGGCATATATCGTCTGTTGAAATTTGTTTACATTAAGATTGTCAAGAAGTGTCATATACATAATAGACCATCAAGAGCCGATATCAATTTTTTGGAGTCGATGTTTAATTAAAAGTGATACGCGGGTAAACGTTACACAATGGGGCAAAGTGACCCAAAGATGACAATAATTCAAAAACATAAATTGAAATTATCTATATTTTTTATATTTTCGATAAAGTAATATATACACTATTTTTAATAAAAATAAACAATTTATTGTAGATTTCTCTGATTTAACGCAAAACAGCTTATTGTAAGCTTAATTTTTTCTGAATTGAATCAAAAGCAAAATTAGTATCTCTCTTCTCGGTAGGTACTTATCCTGAATTTTTGTTTTTCTGCAAATAATTTCGAAATCTTAGCATGGAATCTTCAAGTTTAGGTATGTAACAATGTTTAAAATTAAATTTAAGTCAAGTTTTAAGTCTTTCAAAGTGTATTTTTAAGGATTTCTAGAATAACGAAGAATTTCGAAGTTTCTGGGTCATTTAAAAGTATGTTATATGTCTTTTGTGTTTTCGTTCTGCTACATTTCTGCACTTTTCGTGTTTTCGTGTAGATGATTTGAGTGGTTATAATGGTTATTAAACTGATAATTGCTAAAATCGTATAGTAGAGATGGTCTATTTTTGGTATATTTTCCTTAATTTAGGTATAGGAGGGAAAATTTTTAAAACATTAAATCAAAATTAATAATAAAAAAACATGCTATACCTTGCTTCGCTAAGAAAAAATATTTTTTCTTTATTTAAAGACGTAAAGCAATTTGGTTTTTAGTATTCAATTTAAAACTGTTAACATTGAATACTTACAGCCAAAATAATACTCTTTAACGATATTTAAACAAAAATTAGAATAAGGGAGAGTACTCAACAGTGAGCCACTCCGAAAAACTCCGAAAGAAAATTTGTAGAAACTCGTTGAGTTTTTTATGATATGTCTTGCAGCAGGTTCGAATTATTTAGTTTGTGTTTCAGATGAGTTATAGTTTCGCTGCGATATCACATTAAGAAAAACATTAAAAATTAAATTTTACGTGACGCAGAAAAAAAGAAAAAAAATCGATCTAGGTGGGTTTAACAATTCATGTTTTATATACTGTATAGGTTCTATTGTACAACACACATTTTGAGGCATTTCGATACATAGTTTTTTTTGTTTAATTTAATTTATATATTTTTGACGATCTACCAACAGTGAGAAAAAATCCTATTGCCTGCAGTCAAATATTTTGTATCTCTGTTGGTTACAATCGTTAAGAACAAGTCATGTCCCACAAGAAACATTTCTCGTCGATTATATGATAAATTGTTGGCTTGTGTTTATCAAATTTTACTCAATAGAAATTCACTAACTTTTCCGTTAGAATATTCATTTCACGAGTTCTTTATCATTTCATTCTTTATTTATTTCTATTTTTTTTTTCCACTGGAGCCTTTTTCTATTATTTTTATAATCGTTATTATAAAGTTGAAAAGACCTGAAAAAGTTTTTAGTAGTAAATTAACTCTTTATCAAATAAATCTTGATTTAATAAAATATTTTGTCTGATGTCTCACTGTTGGAGTAGGTATACCATCAGTGAGACAAAGGAGATACTTGTCTAATTTATTTAAATTTTTTTTGTCGGTAAATGTTAAACTTTTTTTTAGTATGAAAAAAAGAGCAGAAATAATGAAGGTACCTATCGTTATTAACAATAACTAATTACTCGGAATACTTTTTTTTACATATTTTCATTTGAAAAAAGGTGTCTCACTGTTGGATACTCTCCCCTGCATTTTAGGATTCAATTGTTTTCCAAAATTATAGTTTAGAACAATTTTTTTTACGGACAGACAAAAATCCTGGTTAACATAATTCTGAACCCAAATCCGTTATCAGTTTTCCGCCAGCAGATATTAGTCTTCAACTTTCCCTTTATTTCTCAATTCTCAACTTCTTCAGGGGTCAAAATTTATTGAAACTTAATAAATAACAATTATTAGAATTTTGAACATTAGAAAATTTAATATAAATTAGTACTTTCAGGAATCAGGAACATTTGGGTTGAACGGTTGTTAATCAGATTGAAGAAAAAACAGAAAAAACTGATTTTTGATTTTTTTTGTTTTCATTTTCAAATGGAAAACTGAAAAACGTATTCGTTCAAAATTATGCTAAGAAAAATTTTTATCTGTCCGTATCAAAAAGTTAAGTTAAAATATCTAAACATCGGTTTCAAAATCAGATACGGGCTAAATTGACTAAATTGACTCCAACTTTTAGTGTATATTCTGCCCCAGTATGCGTCGGCGTCGTGTTATCGAACAAAACCAATTTGAAGCGAAGTTTTGCAGCGAGCTATACGTTTGTTGTGGAGATTTTTCTCAAAAAAAAATAAACAAAAATTTTAAAAAAGCTCATAATCTTGAGTTTTATAGGTATTAATCGGATCGTCAGCTATGGGCTCTTAGAAATTAGAATATAAATATTTGGATAACAAAATTATAGTTTTTAAAATTCAAGTTTTTTGGAATGTGGGATATACACATTTATAAGAATTTATATTGAAATAACACTTTGTTAACAAAAAAAAATATTGAACTTGTTTTTACATTTTATACAGGGTGATTCGTATAAGGTGCACCAAAAGTCTGAGTGAGTAGGTTGGGTTAAGAAATGAAAAAAATCGTATGAAAGGGGGTCTATTTCCCCTCGTTTAGGCAGGAGGGGCAATTTTCTTAAAAAATTGACTTAAAACGGAAACAAAATTATTTAAAAACAACGATTAAACTTACAATGCCATGCTTTACTTATTAGGAAAGCCAGAAATCTTGTCTTTTTTTTAAATTAATTTGTATTAGTTAATAGTTTTTGAAAAACTAATTTTCAAACTCGAAATTAAAAAAAAAAAATTCAAACAAATTTTTTTCAAAATTGTATGTAATTAGGTATAATTTTTGTTTTCAAAATTCAATGCTCTTATTAATTTTCAATAAAAAACACAAAACCGGATGCTAAAATGTATCTTGATTTTTGAGAAATTAAAAAAAAAATATTAAGTACTTTTTTCTTTGCATTTTGCATATAAGCATTATTTAAAAAAACTTTTGTTTTAGAGGATTGTTCTGTTTTCAGGTTAGGTGTTGACTTCGTAATATAATTCGTGTGTATTCAATGTATCAACTTAGTAATAATATTAAATATTTATCAGCGCATTATTGGTATGTCCTATTTATCATCGATAAGTTTAGTCAAAGAATTGTAGAACAAACAATTAATTTATCATTTAATATGTATATGTACATTTGTGTACAAAGGTTTAATCTTTCAGCTCTGTGATATGAGACAAATATTAATTAATATTAATATAATTCTTCAAAAAAAAAGATTTTCCGCTCACTCGGGCGTATACGTACTTTTTTTATTTTATTGAATAAAAAACCCTATTCTTTGAATTCTGTTTATGAATCTTAGTTATTGTCAACTGAAATTATTTTATTAATGATTTTTAAAGGTGATTATGGTGGTGGAATTTTTTTTCTCATATTTCATCTGCTTTAAATATACCTTTCTACCTATAGATGAGATAAATTTCTTCAATGTCACTTAATTCTATCAACTTCTCTGCTTTTTTAAATACTTTGGTGCTTTAACACTTTATTTTCAGGTCCATAAAGTACAAACAAAGTTCAGTTATAAGAAGGTTTTTTTAATAATACAAATTCTATATACTATCTACTGAAAAACATCAGCCAAGTAGAAGACTTAGGACTATTTTATTTGGACTTGTTGAATTATTGATTCAAAATAGCTTTTAACGGCCTTTAGTCCTACAGTTATATTTTTGTTTAGATGAGCTTTGAATCCCTGTAAAATTGAAAATACTGCTTATATATTATTTAGATTTGAAATATTTACAAATTTCTTAAGAACGCATACAAAATTGTATGAACTGTTCATATCGATACGAAGTTATATAAATAGTTATATGTTCAAAAATCCATTGTGATTTATTTTTGACATATAAGGATTTATGAGGACCATGTGTCTAAATAATAGCATCAGCTTTTTCGTACATGCTCAATGAGTTCATCAGACTTTAACCTGCATCAATCGAAAGAAAAATAAAAATTACACAGGCGCAATAACAACTCTCGCCATGCTTAAAACTATTTTTTTCTAAACTATATCTTCCGAAAATTTGTCTTTTAGAAAATTTATTTTTTTAGAAACTCTGTCTTTAGAAATTTAGTCATTTTGAAACTCTGTTTTTCGAATCTTTATCTTTCAAAACTCTGTTAATTAAACATCGGAAAACAGCCCTTTTAAACAACTAAAACAAACGCATCGCATTTTACTAACGAAAATATACTGGAAATTCAATTTTCAGCTCTTAAAACGAATCGTTCAACGAATGAGGTAAGCAAGTTTCGTAGTTTCTAATAACTTACTATAGTTCTTTCAAATCAATGAAATGTTCATTGAACGAACCAAAAATTCACTTAAATTTATTGATTTGTTCAAGACTTACATAGGTTACAGGTATGTTAGTGAATTTAAACATTAGAACAACTGTTGAAATGCATTTATAAATACGGAAATAGTTGAAGTATATAGAAATATTTAGACAATGACTAGCTGGACAATTGTTTATGAGTTTCTAAGGAAATTTAACAAAAACAACTGAAATTGTGTTCCGACTAAGCAATTCATTAAAATAAACACGAAGTTCTTCTGCACTCCAGCATCAACCTTTAATTATTAATTATGAAAATTTTCATATTAAGTTCTTTCGAAATTTCCCATAATTGTGCTGCATTTGAGTTGTGTGCCACACTTGTAACTATTTCAATGAAGTTGTGTTTATATATTATGTCTCTTTACACATCCACATTAGTTTAAGCTTTTAAATATAAATGTACTAACTACTAACTATCCGCCAAATCTTTTATTGAAAATTCCATTACCCTTGCATTATTGCACCGTTTATTATAAATATGTATATCAAGGAAGCTTCTTTTTTGTTACTCCATCTCCTTATGCTGATTGCCGACTGGGGCTGAGTACGGTTTTAAATTATATATCGCTTCTCATTATCAAAATTCCTTAGTTTAAACAGACTTGGCTAATGAATATGAATTAGTTACCAATAATAAATTGGCATTTAAACAATATGTCAAAAATATCTCTTCAATTACAACTCGATTTAAAGAGAAATATTTGGTGTGTTCAGAAAAATGAAATCTCAGAGAATTTTCTCACTCAAAAAGTGAGCAAGCGAATCTAAGATTTTTTTTCCTCAGAGTTTTCACAGCAAAGCTGAGAAATTTTGCTGAGGAATCCTGTTCAAGTAACTGAGATTGCTGAGATCTCCGAGATCTCATTTTCCTAAACATGCCTATTTTATGATAAAATGTTTCACATAAAATAAACAATTAATAAATAAATAATGGGTGTGTTCCTTTACTTTAAAACTCTGTGCAGTTGTGTGAATTTCTACGTCATTTTATTTTTTTATATGAACTTTGACAGACTTTGGTGTAGAAATTCACAGAAATGCACAGAGTTTCAAAGTAAAGGAACTAGGCTAGTATGAAGCGATTCTGTACTTTGAGCAAAAAAGACACAAGCTGTCAAATTTTGAAGAGGAAGAAGAACGTTGAAATTCTGTTAAAAATTTTGAATTTGCGCAAAACGCAAATTCACTTTCTTTGGTTTATAAAATAAACTGAAAATTATATAAGCCGAGAAAAATAAAAATATTAGTAACGGTTTTTATTTTCGATGTACAAAAATATCAAAAACATTTCTGTAGGGTTCGAATAATTGGTAAATTTATCATTTCATGTGAAGTTTAAGGTAAATCAACCAAGTCCTTTAGAATTAAAAAAATATGCGGGCAAAATGTATTGAGCTTGAAATTTTGATTATTTCTTGTCCGACTCCCTGAACTTAAAAAATAAAATACACGACTGGATCGTACGAACGTGTTCCTCATAACTATGTATGTACAGGATTGATCAGCGAAATCTCTTAGTCTTCTATTCTACAATAAACATTTTGATATTGTTAGGTTTATTTTTTTAAACAAAATAAAATTTAAAAAACATTCTATTTAGTGATTCATTCATAGATTATCAGAAGATAGGAAAGAGTATAGATGGGCAATTAAGTGTTCAGGTACTTCGGGTACAATCTGTTAAATTTTAAGGATGTGAATGAAATTCTCTTAGATAGAAATGAAACTCTCCAAAAGTACACGAACGGTTTGAACCAAAATGTCTGCCATTTTTTAAACATCAACAATTCACAGCAAAAAAAAAGCAAACAATTAGCCGGAATATTTGAATTTCTTTTGTAACACTAGTGCCTGTGTTCATATGAATTTTACTGAAAGTCGTTTTACTGAAAGCGTGTCTACACATAAAGAAAAAACCCTTTCAGTTCTATCAATCTACCTTTCCCTATCTCACAACCTTTAAATTCATGAATATCTATCTCACTTACACAAAAAAAAAGTCTTTTATGTTTCACGATAGAATATTACTTAAATCTGGCGCATAGGTGAATTTTGGGTGGAACCTACCCTTCTCGCTTTTACGCAAATAAAATCTACCTGTCTCACTGGATGCGCCATTCAGTAAAATGCCTATGTAAGCAGGCACTTAGATTTTTTTTTTCAACCTGTTTTTTCAGTAATTTTATTTAAAAAAAGAAGAACGAACCAGAAAAAAATTTTACTTCAAATAAGAATAAAAATAAAACATAAAGCCAAAGTCAAAGTCAAAGTAAAAGCAAACAACAGCCATTTTATATTTTGTTGTTTTTCTTTGACTTCAAATTAGCTTTCGACAGAACACAGGACTTACAAGTTTCTACTACCGAAGAAATTTCTCGGGTGAAAATTGTCAAGAAAATAATTTATTCTCTCATGAGCGCTCTTTCTGCTCAAAATAACGCAAAATGTGCATTCGTGGGAGAAATGTGGGATATTTATCTCAAAGACGTGGAAAAAAAGAAAATTTTTGGGTATACCTAAACTCCCAAAGTTTGGCATCATTTGATTCGAATAACTGGCTGAACACAATGCCCTGCTGCAACTAGAATCGGAGCTGCAGCTGCTTTTTTTTTTATTCATATAAATTGAAACGTCAAAAGTGCTGCACGTGAAAAAAAGTTGGTGAACCATTGTAGCACCGTCTGCAGCACCGACTGCAGTTGTGTTGTGTTGTGTTCGTAACATTGGATTTGTGTGTATTCAATATTTTGACAGCTATTTAGTTGCAGCTTCCAGTTGCAGTTTCCATTGTGTTCAGCCAGTAAAACTGGTATAGCAGTTTTGGGTAGTTTAGGACTAGGACACGAACGATTCATGTCGCTGACATGCTGACTTAAAAAACATGTAATTGAGTAATTGTCATGTCGTCTGGCTGATAATCGAGTTAATTTTCTGACAATATCATGTCACAGACAGTTCAAGGGGAACATTTTCACCCACAACGCACGTAAAGAAGTATAAAACTTCAAAAATCTCGATCCAGGAAAAAATGGAATCCGCCAGATTAGCGCAAACAAAAAAAAACCTTAATATTTTTAAACTATAATTATTTTTCTTTTTGTTTTGCAGCTCGTAAATTCGTTATTTATAAAATTTAATTTTAAAAACAAAAATGAAAAAAAAAATTAAAACTTAATAAATGTGGAATACCTACAGAGCAATTGTGCAATTATTAGTTGGTTATTTTTATATATCATACAATTTTTAACTTTATTTTAGAGTCCGAAATAAAATTGTAGATCTGTACAAAAAAATAGAATTCTATCTTCACTTCGTAAGTGAACCCAAAATTTTTCCCAAGATGTATCTTCAATCTTCGATAGAAACAACCATAAATCTGGGGAAGGAAACCCCGAGCTGCCAACCCTGGCGTGGTATAGGAATTACATATTTAGCAACAAAAACACCTCACAGATTATTTGATAGGATCAAAGTCAGGTTATTACAATTCGAGGCTTGTACTTTGGGTTGTTCTTTTAATTTAAACCAGGCCATAACAGGCCCAAAAATATTAAGCTTGAACACATTCACACTCAGAAGACGAGTGTTCTTGCAGACATGCTTAGTTTATCAGCAAAATATAATATCGGCATTTTTATTTTGTGTGCTTCTATGCATTCTTGTGAGCTACTTTTAAGCCAACATCGTGAAGCAAGCGCTGGATGGTGTATGGACTACCGATGGTTTCCATAATTCATCTTGAACCATACCATGGCATTACATGATGACTTGTCTTATAGTTTTAAACGGTTGCACAAGGCTTTAATTATAAAATTGGTTATTAATTTATTTTTCAACCTGGAACCCTTGCACATCAATAAATTCAACCCAATCGGTGGTTTAAAATCTTGATCCGAGGTTGAATCAATCAATATTTTACAACTGAACTTTTGACTTGAGAGATCAAACTCATAATAAGCTCAAAAAATTTGTAATTACAACTTAAAAAATATGGAAAGCCACGAAAGAATCTGGAGCTAATAAGCAACGAAGTAATTAAACATTAATAAAATGTGAACTTTTTGTTTTCAAATCTTGAGCATGTATTAAAAAAACTTGCATTAAAATTTTGATTATATAATACCTATATAATTTTTAATTTAAAAAGTTACAGGGTCCCTCATAATTAAAAAGAGGGAAGGTATCAAATGAACTGTGATCCACTTTTGAAGTTCAATAACATAAACTGAATTCAATTACAATATTATATATTTCTTTATTCACAAATTTTTTAAGTTATATACCTTGTTTGGCCTAAAAACCCATGATTTTAATTCGTATATTTAATCTAAAGGCCAAAAACGAAAATGTCACAATTTCGTCGTTGACTTCTTTAATAACATATCAGTAAAACTCTTATAGTATGTATGCAATCACTTATAGCTATACTAATGATTGCGTTAAAAAATTTTCATTACAGTGCTAATACACAAATGGATAACGATGTCACACCAGTTTACTTAGCTGCGCAAGAAGGACACTTAGAGGTATTAAAATTTTTGGTGCTTGAAGCTGGCGGATCTCTCTATGTACGTGCTCGGGATGGAATGGCACCGATTCATGCCGCTTCCCAAATGGGTTGTTTAGATTGTCTCAAATGGATGGTAAGTAAAAAAACTAAAACCTATTTGTTTATTATTGACAAACTACATTAAGTTGACAAATTAATGACTTGTTTTTTTTTTTACAAAACACTTTCGCATGTTTGTTTCGTTTTATGCAAGTTTTGTATTTATCTACCAATATATGCGTGCATATAATGTAATGTAGTTAAATACTCAGTTCAGAGTAAATAAATCAAAGTTTTAATCAAACAACATTGAGGCCATGCGGAAAAGCTAAAAAAATCGTACATTGATGTGTATACACCTGTTCATACGAACTAATAGATTTTTATATTTAAAGGCTCCTCCAACCAACGCGTTAAAGTGGTGGGTACTATCATTTATCGATCTGTAAATATGTATTTAAAAGAAATATAAAATTCGTTTGAGTATAAGAATAGGTACGTACTTATCCGTTTTTGTTATTTATGAAAAATAAAAAGATTCTGATGATATCTAAGCAAGATACTCCACTAATTTTGACGAGTAGGTGGAAAAACCTTAAGAATATTTTACCGCAATATGTCAAGAGCACCCTCTATTTTTTTTATGAATTGATCAATTGGTTTAGAAAAATATAGGTAGACAAGTTGATTTCCTCATCAGGATGGTGTTCACATTGCACTCTTTCCCCCAACCTATTCATAGGTCTGTTCAAATAATAGTCCAAAAAACTTCTTTTGTCTACAAAATTTAAATCTTTTCTGTTCGCGTACGGATATAGTTTTGGGCAGAATAGAGCACTCACGACGAACTGTGTTAACTTTGCCCCAAAAAGTGTCCGATTTTTTTGTAAAAGATGGCCAATTTAATGACAATTTTTGACCAAACATAACATTTTTTGACCACCCCGAAAAATATTTTTTTTGATTTTTGAAAAAAAATAAAACATAAATGTTTTATGCAACGATACTTTGAACTTTTAATTCAGGAGTTTCAAATTAACATAAAATTATTAAAAGATAACTTAAACTTTTCAGTAAAAAGTTTTACCGAATATGAATATTTAGTTTATTAAAATAATAATATCCTCAAAGTAAAAGGGCTTAATAAGTATTTTCAATTTGTGTAGCTTCTTATTATTGTTGTATGTATTGCTATAATTTTCACTTAAACATTCGGACATCAAACAAAATCTTAACAAATTTTTGATCAAAACAAAAAAAAAACCGAAACAGAAAACCCAGCCGCAAATGGAGTCCAAAAAATTTACTCGAAGTTTTCCGAGCCAATTAAACTTGTTCAAGTTTTTCAAAATCTTTTGAAAGTTTCAAAATTATTTTTGATGTGAAACATCTATACTGGTGGTAGGGTGAAACAAAATGTCCTCCTAAGGAACCACGTCTCAAAGCAGCATTTTTTATCATTGCCTCCGTAAGACGTGTTCTTACTCGCTTCTTTCAAATTTACCGGTTTTGTTGGGAGTAATTGGAATACTTTGGTACAAATTTATTTTAATCTGTTATCAATAGATGTTGAAACTTTTTTAGAAACAAGGAAAAACATTGTTTTGAACAATAAAAAGTTTATAACTTACGTTTCCATTAAAAGAAGTTAAAAAAATATCCACAAATAATTAAAACAAAAAGACGTTTTTCAAGCATAAAACCGGTTTTCTCCAAATAAAACCATTTTTAAATATCAGCCGATAGTAGGAAATAACTATTAAACACGTAGGCTGTGAAATAAAAATCATCACGTACACTTAGAATCAAAACAAAAGCTGAAAAGAACACTGAAACATGAAAATTGAAAAAAAAATTTCAGTGTCCATATTAATTTGGCAACCCACTGTAACTTACACTATTTAAAAAAAAAACCTAACTTTTTCCTCGATATGATGTTCTTCAACGTAACTTATTTTGGCGGACACTTTTTGGCGGAATCAAAAAATGTTGATACCTGAATTTTTAATTTACTACTCTTTTTTTTTATTTTTTTATAGTTTGAAACATGAGCGCAGTAAAGAGTGTGAAAGTATGAAGATTTTTTTTCTTTTCATGTAACAGTGTTAAGGCTCCCTCTAAGCAACGGAAAACTTTCGGAACGACGACAAAATTTTCGGCTGTCAAAAGCAGTGTTTTATTTTCCATCAGATCATGAAAATAAAACAACCTAGGATTTCAGTGACTACTTGTTATATATCCAACTCTTTTTTCCCCTTGTTTTTTTTTTTATTTGTATACACCCGTTGTCTTTTTTCTTTACACTACTGACGTTATTTACAAATTAAAGGATCCCCTACGTTGTCAATTAAAACAACACGTTGCTATTATTGTTTTCGTCGTCGCCGCGACAGATTCGCGTTGATGTGGAACCTTTAAGGTTCCCCCACACATTTTGAGGTAACTTGAAACTTGAATATAAAAAAACCGTTAGAGCTACAAATTTCTTCTTGGCGCCAAAAAATAGCATTTAAAAAGCTACAATTTCTGGCAACAAATTTTTTTCGAAAATCACATGTTTTTAGATTTTGTCCACTAACTTCAGTCTTATTTTAGCGGACCGGAAATGCGTTTTTTAAACTTAAAATGCAAATAAAAACCGATCCATAAAAGCTACAAAATTGATTCTTGCACAACAAATTATAATTTCAAAAGCTACAATTTCTGAGAAAAAAAAACTGAAAAAATCAAATTTTTTAAAAAAATTTGACCGTTACATATGGGAATGACGTCTTATTTTAGCGGAATCTTTTATAACAAAAAAACTATGCGAGCTACAAATTTTTGGTTTGTGCAACAAATTAGCATATAATTAGCTACAAATTCAGATATCAAAATTTGTATTCTTCATCTAAGGGTCCACTTGACAAGTACAAATATGTAGGTACTAAAGGGTAACTTTTTTTTAACAGATAATTAACTCAGCACATAAAAAGAATTTAGTATACCACCCAACTTTACAGTGCGAGATCATTCTAGCTTCGGGATTGAACCACCCGAGTAAACATCTGAAACACGTTTTTCAGTAAAATTATGTACATCCCGAGTTAAATCGACACTTTTGGTGAGTTTATTCTGGACAGATATTTCTAACATATAGGGACAACACTGTGAAAGCCGATCTTTCCTTTTAAGAAAGTGTTTTGAAACGTATCTGTCCAAAATATCTATTTATTTAATCCAGAGTTGCCGTACTCCTTAAGTTAACTCCGATTTAATTCGATATCTAAATTGATATTAAAACATGTTCAGGAGTTAACCTACGCGTTTAGCACGAAAGCATTTGAGCACTGTAAAACTAGGCCTTAGATAAATTTAAAGTTAATCGTCCACTGAAAAAATGCTTCTGAGCTAACTCGTTATTAATTTTTTGCAAGATTAACTAAACCTAACTCTCGTTTAACTCAAAGTTAACTCAGCATTTAACAACCAAATACGTTAATTACATCGCGTCGTCGATTAGCAAATGGTTAATTTGGTTAGCGATTCGACTATCTAAAACCTTATGTACCCTTTCAATAAAAATATTTGTAGGAATATGAAACTTTATCGATATTGATAGAGCGATTGCCATTGGAATTACAAAAAATCATTACATGGCGGAAAATGAATTAAGCCATATTCAAACATTTCTCAAAACTAAATGTATGCTTTTGAAAGTCAATGACTTTTTTTGGCTTCTGCTTACTTAGAACCTTGACATTGTTTTTTTCTAAACGAAACAATAATTTATTCAGTTGCATTGTTTTTAACAAACAATTTAAATTAAATTTATAGCACCAAAATGATAAAGTAAATTCATCAATCCACCGCGCCGCACCGGAGAGGTGTTGCTTTTGTGAAGCGATTTCCCCTTGCCAATGGCACATAATTTTACAATGTATATGCAGCAGATCAAAGCAAACAGAAGAGTACAAAAAAAAAAAACAAAAGCAAAGAGTTGAAATTCACCTTTCTAAAGCAGAAGACAAAAAAAAGAAAATCAACTATACACAAGCTAAACTTTCTTTTTAGATGTATTTTATATGATGCTGCATCTGCATTGCAGTGCAATTCAAGCAATCAAAATAAGTAAAAACATCACAAATAAATAAAGTTTTAGGATTATTTTGATTGTGTCTTTGCGTCGCATCGTTTATAAATTGTTTTCGAAGAATTTATCTCTTATAACTGTCAAAACAATTTTATTTACACATAGAATCTTGAGGATTATTATATGTGATGGTCTAAACTTTGAGGGTCAATTTAATTATCAAACTCGAGAAATCAATACAAAATGACATTGTGGTGAAGAAAATGTTCGGAAATTATTTCTACTTCTTCGTTCGTATTTTTCTTTTTATTTTTTGAATCTTTTTTACTTTGAAAGTGGGTAAGGCCTGGTAACGACCTATAGCTTAAACTCTTTTACAAACAGTTGGGTAGCTCTTAATTGAAACTATAAGCAGAGTTTCCTCTTTGACTATAGATCTTATTACAATATAAGAAAAATATTATTTTTTTGTTAAAAAATCGGGTTTTAATTAAAATTAAGATTACGCTGACTGAGAAGTTTAAAAAAATTGTCTATTTGTATGATGTGTGTCTCTACTCTGTACCAACCTTTTATCGATGGATTATAGTACTTTGTAGGATTAACTATAAAAAATAGAGTACGCTTCATAAAAATCTAGTATTTTTTAAAAAGGATTTTAAAAAGAGCAAAAAATTTGTTTGATAACTATTTATTTTTATAAAATCTATTTTTCTATATATACTTCCAGCCAATTTTTCACAATTAAAGTGAAAGTAAGAAGGGTTTTTTAATAATACAAATTCTATATACTATACTACTGAAATACATCAGCCAAGTAGAAGACTTAGCACTATTTTAATGGACTTTGTTGAATTATTGATTCAAAATAGCTTTTAACGGCCTTTAAGTCCTACAAAAATTGGCGTTTTGTCCCGGCGATCTCACTTGGACTCATCAGTTGACTATAGTGAGGGCCTTTGTCAATACGCAAAAAAACAAAAACAAAAACTTCCAATTTAATGATTAGGAATTCTAGTCTTGTTGGATATAGTTCACACTAGGTATTTGTCAAGAAATCTATGTAAGATGAAGTGAACTTAGCAAAAATTGCGTATTGACAAAGGCCCTCACTATAGTCAACTGATGAGTCCAAGTGAGATCGCCGGGACGAAACGCCAATTTTTGTAGGACTTAAAGGCCGTTAAAAGCTATTTTAAAGTGAAAGTAGTTTCCTCGGTGGTCCTCTGTGCCTTGTCCTCCCCTAAGTTGTTTCTAATATGTAATTTATAAAGTTCCTCCTTCTAGCGTTACTACAACCTCTCGAAGCAGATAATTTTTTGAATCTATTTGGTTGTGGTAATTGAAATTATATACCTAATAATAAAAATAAAATACTCATATTGAAAACGATCTTCACATTAGATTCTTTTTGTGGATCTATTTTAGAGTAGGCAGGGCCGGCTCTAGCCAAACTTGCGCCCTGTGCAAGATTTGCTGAAAGCGCCATTTGTATATTTGCATACACACATACATACACATGGAAAATGGCAGTAGATATTGGTTTGCGCAAGATCAGATAACATTTTCTTTCTCCTGGTAATGCGCCCCCAGAATTTTGTGCCCTGTGCATTTGCCTCATATGGTTGGTCCGGCCCTGGGCGTAGGTGCCAGTTATTGATTTCATTGAAAACGATAATTGAAAATTTTACTTATAAATTTTTAGGTGATAAGAAAGAAAAATTAATGTTTATTAATATGCCAAAATAATGCTTATGACTCAATTATTATATTTAGGTAACAAAAATTTGTATTTTGGCTCAAGCTTCCACATAAAATTTAATTATTTCGATGATTGAAATATTATATCATTGATTATTAAAATCTTATTGAAAGTTTTTAAATGTGAAAGATTTGGCCGGAGTTTTTTTTTATAGAAATAATAATTGAGTCATAAGCTTACATTGGAATCTGAGTTTTGCTTTTAAATTGTTTCAAAACTTTAAATTTAAATTTTCAATGATGAGTTTTGATGAAAAAAAAAAAATTAAATTATGCAGGATTTTTTAAATATTTTAAAAATTTCTGGATTTTTTCTGTAGTTAGATTTTGTCCTATCACATATCACATATTTATTAAAAAATTCAATTTCGTTTAAAATGGAAATATATTCATTAAATTACTTTCTATTTTCTAACTAAACATTGTAAAACATTCTCAAAACAACAACAAACAATTACTTATTTGACATTTTCATTTTTGTTGAGAACCCGCAATGAATAATTTCCAAAATAATAGTTCTGTTTCTTAACTTCCCAAAACTACCATTTTCTAACCATTTTAGTTCAAAATTCCATCAAAGTCCATACACAAAAAAAAAAATAAAATTGTACCAAAATTGGTCAAAATTGGCAGTTTTGAGATTAAAGAAACAGATCTCATATTGACAGCTTAGAAATGCTGTCATTAATCATCAATTGGAGCAGAACAAATTTCTTTTGAATGTTGTCATAATTGAATCGGTTTTGAAAATAGAATTCAGTTCTCATAATGGTTACTATCCCATCTACATCTACAGAAAAATAAAAGAACTTGTCTTATATTTACTTATTATTTTTTTTTTTGTGATTTTGCTTAAGAATTGACCAAAATAAAAAAAAAACAAACATATTAATTTCAGGTAGAAGAACAAGGTGTTGACCCTAATTTGAGAGACGGTGATGGTGCTACTCCACTACATTTTGCTGCCTCTCGAGGTCATCTTACAACTGTCAGATGGCTTCTCAATCATGGTGCAAAATTATCACTTGATAAATATGGTAAAAGTCCAATAAACGATGCAGCTGAGAATCAACAGGTTGAGGTTGGTATATCTACATATATACAGTATCCAACGCTTACAATAATAACATCACTTCAAATTAATTTCTTTTTTTGTTTTGCAGTGTTTAAATATTTTAGTCCAACACGGAACATCCGTCGACTACAATACACGCGAAAAAAGCAGCAACATCAACCGTCAAAAATCCTATGGTAAACATGGCAATGGCAGCAAACAAAACAGTCGCAGCTATACAATCAAATCGAAATCCTCAACTGGCAGCTCTGACATTGAACCATTCTATTTGCATCCACCATCTGTGCGCCAAAGCAACGAAGGCATCTACTCACAGTCAAGATCATCTTCTGAAAAAATCTATGGTGGACCAATTGTGCCAAACGATGGTCTCTATGTGAATCCAATGCGAAATGGCTCCCTAACACCTCCCTCGCCTAATGGCAGTATATCCGGTGAATCTTTCTTCTTGCATGATCCACAAGAAATCATCTACAATCGTGTCAAAGACTTGTTTGACTCCGATTGTAGTAGCGTTAGTAAGAATGCAACAACACTACACAAGGATCATTCCTCGAACAAAGCTATGATCATCCAAGCTGATGTCCACTCCAGCAGCAGTGGGGCCGGAAGTGGTTCGGATGAATCTGTTTCAATCCAATCCAGTTTAGACTCACCAAAGAACAACATTCGCATGAACCACAATTTAAACCGAAACATTCACAATAATAACAATAACACCATCAGCAGCAATCAAAGTAAAAATAATAACAACAACAACAACAACAACAATAACAATAACACTAACACTAACCACGACTACGAAGATATTTATTTGGTGCGTGAAGATGCGAGAAACGCTATTAAGAAAAAATACAACATCGGTAGATCTCGGTCGAGAGATAGCGGATCGCACAGTCGTTCGGCAAGTGCCAGCTCCTCAAGGAGTACAGATGTTGCCATACAATATACCAAACACGTAAGTTCCCATTTGACCCAAATGCATCTAATAGTGGTGCATGTGACTTGCTTGAATTTTATATCTTATGGACCTATATTTCTTTATTTTCTCATATCTCTATGCAGGATTTGAACAACAAACGTGATATGGCTCTGATAAATCGCTATAAGTCGCAGTCAATCAACGGCCTTCATAGCAAATACGATTCGCCGCGCAAAGAGACATACACAACAAAGAATGTCAATTTAAAGAATCAAATCAATAGTGGTCTAAAGAGTGATACGTACGAGAGTGTTTGTCCCCCAGAGGATGTGGCCGAACGCACCAAACAGGCAAATAGGAATTCCACAGTGATTAGGAATAATCTCGATACGCTAAATAATAACACGATTAATACAAACAGAATTTTGAAACGTGTTTCGTCGGCACCACCTATTCAAAATAACGCAATCGGTAAACATTTATGTGTTTTTGATTTATATTTTATTTTTTTAGACAAAAAATATAATTTTTTAATTTTAAAGTTATGGTACCTAGCTGTCAAGAAGTGTTGAAGAAAATCTTACTTCTGTCAAAAGCGTATTCAACGAATTATCTTTTGTCGAATTCCTTTCAACCAAAAAATCGAATTTTTTTTCCAAACAGAATCGAATTTTTTCTGTCGTGCGTCGATAGGAATTTGTAAAAGAATCCATTTTTTTTTGTGATTGTGTATGTGATACTTGATAGCTGCGATTTTGAAGCAAATGGTCAAGAAGTTATTCAATTTCAAAAGTATGTATATGGGGTGGTGGATTAGTAAAAGTGCTCAAATACCGTCGTTTTTGAATAAAAATTGTGATGAGGTAATAATTTCAAAATGTTGCATTTTTTTTATTATATTATGTATGTGCGTTCACACATTGAGTGAAATTAGGTGTTCTACAATTTAAATTCGATCAGATTTACACTGAATATTTCTGTGCAGCAATGAGACAGAGTAGTTTATGTCGACATAAACGATTTTTTGGTTTTTCGATTGTTAGTAGTCAACAGTTTGAGAGAAAATTCTTTGTCAAATCCCCATTTTGATATCATTACCCGTTGAAAAGCTATCTTATATTTCCTATAAAAATTTACATTAATTGCTATTATAGATTGTTATAGACAAAAATGCGTTTTTCTCAAAAACTGTTTTTTTTTAACATAAGCTACTCTGTCTTACTGCCACAGATTTATTTCAAATTAAATTTGTTGCAACCAAATACACTTTGTCTTCTCAAAAAACCGCTGTTTAAGAAATGTCAAATCTTGCTAGTGTGTGTGCAAATCAGTGTAAAATATTTCTAAAATCTTGCTAAATATGAAAGATTTGTTTTGACACAAAAAATTCAATTTTGTGAATTCTTTTTCTTTTCGTGCACTTCTCACTGTATAACAAAAATATTGAGTGATATTTCAGCTTTATTTTTGAGAAAGTTATTTTTTCGAGTTTTTATAGCTATTTTTTTAGATCAGAAAAAAATTTAAACTTTTTATTTATTTGAACTTCTCCCTTTGTAAGAAAAAAAAAAGAAAAAATATATTATGGAAATTTGAGCTCAATTAAACAACAAGTTTTTGAGTTTTTTGCTAACTTTGACGTTTCATCGAAAATAAAAACTTAAAAACATTAACGCAAAATTTTAGACGATTTAGTACGACGCACGTTAAAGTATTTTTAGTATGATGCTAGGTAAAAAACACAATTTTTCAAATTTTTTACGAGTCAGCCAGGATACCTTCTATTTTTTTACATTTTGTTAGAGTTAAAATAACCAAATGCCTATTTTATCAATTGTTAGTATCATACTTACTTCAAATGTCATTTTGACAATTAAAAATGTGAAAATGGTTGGTCTATTCGCGTACTTGCCCGAAACTGCCAGATTCTACCAGTTTTATTTTTTATATGAACTTTGACAGTCTTTCGGGCTAAAAATGGGAAAAATGGGTACATAGGTTTGGGAAGTAAACGAACAAGGTTTCCTTACTTTTTCGCATGAACTGTCATTGTTTCAAGCTCGTTCAGCTGGCGTTTATTATGAAAATAGGTTTATTATGTTTAAAACTAAGAATATTTTAGTAAATAACTTTTAAGTTAGAATAATTGTTAAGTAATATCATGTTTTTACGTTAACATCAGGGGCCTATTTCGCCAACTTACATATTTGTATTTACAAGCGAATTTTGACAAAATTTGTTAAAAAATCGATTTATTCTGTTTCACAAAACGTTTGTATTACAAAAGTATATTTGTAATTTACAAAGGGACATTTGTGGGAATATCTTTATTTTCGTTTTACCAAGACTAATATTTGTTTGTAGTTTACAAGTAAAAATTTGTGAAAACTGGGGTATTTTTGTAAGTTTCTGTTTCACCAAATAAAAGAATTTTACAAAATTTGTTGAATTGTAGAAAAAAACTTACAGAAGATAAATGATTTGTAATATCTTCTACAAATTGTGTTTTCTATATAAAAATTGCTTTTTAAACTTAAAACCGTGTAAACTGTGTGAGTAAAATGTGTTTTGTTTATTAATATCAAGAATTTTGAAAAGCAGAATTTAGTATATGAATGGTAGACATTTTTTTGAAAATTAATACCAATATGTATGTGAAAAGCAAAAATTTTTTGCTTGCTCCCGAATTAATAATAAATAGATCATAGAATATTTATGAACCTTTTTTTGAAGTTTCTAACAACTTTACACTTTGTTTTGCATATTTAAATGTATTGCCTTTTTCATTTTACACATGCCACTCTCACAAATTTGTGAGAATAAATGTTAGTTTACAAATCTTGCATATAATTGGTGAAATGCATATTTTTTTTTATTGTAAACTACGACTGTATTTTGTACAACTTTTTTCATCTTTGTTACAAACTTGTTACAAACTTGTTGCAAATATGTACATATGTATGTAATTTATGAAACAGAAATTCTGTTTACAAATTCGTAAATATAGTTTACAAATACAGTTTTGTATTTGTAAATTGTATTTGGTGAAATAGGCCCCAGGCTTTTTAAATTTTTTCTATTTATATACATTGAATTGTCATCAGTCATTTCATACCAAATACAAGGTGCGCCAACTTTTACTTCGCGGTATGTGAATATTAATTAATTCCCTCTATTGACTAAAACAAAATATTCCCTTTTTGCTGCGTTTTTCATCACCTTTTCGAGCATCTCAAGCGATATAGTTATGATTTCAGCACGATTGTTTGCTATTTATATATAAATAAATATATATATATATACTGAATAGACGTATCAAAATAAATGTCAAAGTTATTCAATTTTTATATCAGAGATTATAATTATAAAGATTGGAAACCTCGGCTGTCATTGGGACCTATAACGCAGAACAACAAGTCAACTAGTCAACAACTACTTGTTTAAATAAACGTGTTCACCAAGTTAAATTCAATTCTGTAACACAACAAAAATTGTAACAATTGTTAAAAAATAAATCTTACGTGTTCAGTCGTATATAGTAAGCGAAGTTGGATTTTGGTAAAGACTTGCGCATGTACAAATTGTTGTTTAATAATTTATTTTAATATTGGGAGGTATAGAAAAATCAAAATGAAAATTAACTCCAATTTTTGTATATACTCGATTATCATTTTTCTTCACAACTTGGAATAAAAAATTAAAAAGCCTTACAAATTACATAGTTAGATAAACCTATGTATATAATTTCTGCAGTGCTATATTCTATATCTTCAGAACACATTTAATACAAACAATTTGGAGCGAAAACTATGACAAAAGTTAAGGGATGTATGAAGCGTGTTTTGTGTAGTACTAACTAAGATTCCAAAAATGTAATAAAACTCAATTTCTTGACGTTATAATAGTTTTAATTTTAATCTTAAGTTGATGTCTTGTTGAAATGTTCTCGAAAAAAATATGACCATACTTTTATATCAAGGTTAGACATTTTCTTACATACATTATTTACATTTTTTAATAATTTATATTATATTATTTGTTATTATTTCGGAAAAATGTTTGTACTCTATAAAAAACAACACCAAAAAGGTTCGAAGAAGAATAATAAGAATAATAAACAATTTTAATTCAACTTTTAATGAAAATTAAAAAAAAATTGTTCAAAATAAGCTTCTCTTTGAACTCAATTATCTCCGTTCGAAAAATTTGAAACTTTGAAAATACGTCATCATCAAATTCTCATGCCAAAGCATCCGAGATAAAACTTAAAAAACATTAAAAAAAACAGTTCGCAACTTGAAATTACTGGGTAACTACTGCGAAAATATGAATTCACCAGTACATACTGTGAATTCATATTTTCGCAGTAGTATCAAAGGATTATATGTATTATACTAAATATCAAAAGATTAAATAGTTATTTAGTTTTAAACAAATTTTCCAAAATTTCATCATTCCATTTCTATACATATTTACGAGCATAGTACATAATTAGTTCGTATAGAAAAGAATAAATTACAATCTAACGTATCTAAACGTCTTTTTTTTTAATTCATTTCATCTAGCAAATGGACCACCACCCCCTCCCTTGCCACCTCCCCTTCGTGCTCCTGTGAACAAAAACAGTCTAAATACAGATAATTGTGCAACTTATAATTGCAAAAACGCCAATAATTCACCACAAGAAGCATTTGATTCCGATTCAGGACTTGAAGTTGTAGAAGAGCCAAGCTTAAGACCTTCGGAACTTGTACGTGGAAATCATAATCGTACAATGTCAACAATATCAGGTAAGTTCAACTTATAAGAGATCATATTTGAGTTGTTTATTTCATTTAAGACTTTTAAAAACTATTATATGGGCATTTTATAAAATTTTATTTATCTTATGCTTGCACCAATAACCTTTCAAGCTGATCTGATCTCCAAAACAGATTAATCATAGAAACAAAAAAGTCATTTAGGGCTTGTTTCAGAATGTCTAGATAAATTTTTATTTATGTTATCCGACATATAAATATTAGGCAGAAGCCGAAGAAGTGTTTTGATAATTTTGACTTCTGAAATTTTATAAATCTGCCCCAAACATTGTTAATAAGTTCTTTAATTTTGTATGTATGAAATTAAGTTACAAATTGAAACCTATACTAGTACAAATACAATACAAATACAAATACAGATACAGTAGAATCTCAGAAAAATGAACGGTTCTAAAAGATGAACAGCTCGGAAAGATGAACGGAAAATGTTCACTTTTCAGTGTTCAAAAAAATGAACGGGTTAAAATTTTGTACTCGAAAAGATGAATACTTTATTCCCAATATAATTTTTACTTCTTCTTTGCCTTTAGTTCCTCCTGAACAATACTTTTGAGCTTGTTTTAATTTGTTATGTTAATAATTTTTCATGTTTACTATATATCTTCTTCCTCAAGCATACGTTGATGCTCGAAAAGATGAACAATTTGAAAAGATGAACGGGCCCTGTTCTATATCTGTTCATCTTTTCGAGATTCTACTGTATTTATATACAAATTTTCGTATTTAATAAGGTTTTTTTTCTTAAATAACCAAAACGATATTTCTGTTATGCTGGTTTCTTTTTTACAAAAATCTGAAGTTAAGTTTTGTTTAAATTGTTTTAGAAATTTTAGGGGCAAGGAGTGCACAGGCCTCGGGTGGCATTTTGCTTGAGGCGGCAATTTTCCAAAATATCCGGGAGGTAAATTTCCAAAATATACGGGAGGCAGTTTGCTATGGAGCGACAATCTTACTATATTTATCAAAACAGACGTTAGTGTTCAAAGATTTTTGAATATTCTGTTTTTATATTTTCTTTTTATTTGGATCCATTTTTCTTCAAATGGATACATTTTATCAGCCCAAAGAAATTATTTCAAATGTTTTCGAGAGGTAAAACAGCTGACAGCAATTTTCATTCAATTGCAATTAGGCTGACCAGACGTCCTCTTTTAAGAGGACAAGTCCTCTTTTTGACCTAATTGTCCGGTATCTTTTTGAAAAAGTAAACGATTTGTGCTCATTTTTAGGTTTTTCAATTTTAAAATTTTTTTTGTGAAACAAAACAACACTACAAAATTTATTTTGGTTTGGGTCTTAAAAGTATTTTCAAAACAAAAATTGAACTTTGAACTCACTCATTTCTAAATCACAATAATTAATATGTCTTTTTTTACAATTATATTTTAAAGAACCCCGATATTTTAATGAAAATAAGTCCCAATGACAAATAAAGGGTGTCCCAAAAATTCAAATAAGAAATAATTTTGATAGAAAACATCTTTTTATTGATTTATAAAATATGCAATATCAGGTTATGTATGGAATAGAATACTGTGTAAGTGGACTCCTCGGCTTTACTGGCACATATGCTGTTTTGTTGACATTTTTTATGACTGTTCCGCATAAATGTGATTGAATATAGTTGATACAGCGCTCAATTTCCAAAATTCGCACCAAACAGTGAAACGTTGTGCATGCATTTGTTTCTCAAAAATCACCAGTATAATTTATGAACGCCAATTGCGATAACTTTGAAGGAAAACGAAGCCATCAAGACGAAAGTGAGCTTCGTCGCTGAAAATGTTTTTGTTCGAAAAATCATCACCAAACTTTAACTACTATTTCAAACTGCTACTTAATAATGCAAACGCCTTGTTATTTCGTTTAGAACTACATTTTTAAAAACCTTCAACTTTCAAGCTTTCTTTTACTGGCAACACCTTGCGTAAATTTTGGCACACCCCTTTACAGTAAAAACTAAAAACTAAAACGTTTAAACAGTTCTTGAAAAAAAAACTTTACGTTATGAAGTCTTTTATTGATCCAATAAATCAAAAAAAATATTTTCTTTTAATTTTCGTGTGAGATTTTTTCAGATGTCCTCTTTTCATTGAGGATAAATCTGGTCGACCTAATTGCAATTCCTTTCAACACAATAAAACCACGTTAAATGTCACATAAAAGCATTGAAAAAGAAATTAAAACTAAATTTAACCTTACATTTTTGACAGGACAAGATTTTTTGGTGTGTAGGGGATCAGTTCGAGTGTATGAGCGGCTCTCTGCTATTTTTTTTATGAGCAATTTTTAATTTTTTTATAAATTTTGAGAAAAAATTTGCGAAACCGTTACAATGTCAATATGAAAAACAATTTACAAAACCACAGTTGTGGTAAAAAGGAACAAAAATTATTTGATGCATTAAATTTAAATATTTATTTTACTTGCGATATATATGTAGGTACAATGTATATGGCAATGCATTCGTAAAATAATTCGAACTCGAGATTTTGATCAAACTTGATACTACGATGATAACGAAAAAGTGGGCCTCACAATTCTGTCTGTCCGTCTGTCCTTTCGACTGCAGTCTAAACAGGTGGATCGATTTTCTTTAAACTTGGCACCGCCCCGTTTTTTTCATTTTTCGGGACCAAAATTAACAATTTGTTTTAGCAAAAAAATCACGAAAACGACTTGATGGATTTTTATTAATATAATATTCACATATAAAGCACCAAGTAGTTTTTTTAATTTTATCTAAAAAATAAATAAATTTGGTGGCGCGACAGCTCGTGTAGAACCAGGGCCTAGTGACTTACTACTCTCAACCATTCTTGTGTGCGTCTTATAGGCAGGAATGGAGGGGACCTATAATTTTCTTCCGAATCCGAACGGCTAAGATGAGAAGAGGTACTCTTGGAGAATTTATCAATTCGCAAGAGGCAGTAGCCCGTGAAAAACATTTCTGTTTTGCGGTGGCATATATTAACTAACAGATTTTAGTTAAATTATTCTTATGACCACAATTAATGTCACCCCCCATACGAATGTTTAAAAACCGGTAAGGAAAATCTCTTTTTTTTTCAAAAACGACTCCTACGATTTTGATAAAACTAATATCAGTATGATCTACCCTATTATATTAGAAAAAAAATTTTATCTACAGTTTAGTAACGGTATCTCTTATTAAACTCGTTTTTTTGGTTTTTAAGTATCGTATAACCTGAAAAACCGATTTTAATAAAAATTTTTACACAAGAGTTTCTAATTAGTTTATATTTTCTAAAACACAAATTTTGGATTTTAAACAACTTTTCAAAATAAATTTTTTGAAAATGAAATTTCGAAAATGGATAAATGATTTATTTTCAAAATTTATTTTTAACGCACTAAAAAATGTCGTAACAATTTTTTTTTTGAAAAATGTTTTCAAAATTGTATGTATAAGAAATTATTTAAAAAACGCCGCTCCAACGATTTTTGAAGTTTTGTTCTCATAAATTAATATTTTTTTAAGAAATCAGTTGGCGTACATAACTGGTGTCAAAACAATTTCAGATTTTGTTTAATTAATTTATTTCTAAAATTTTATAATAATTTTTTATCAGTTTAAACTGAAAGTTTCATGCAATGTACACCGCGGTGCTATATTGTTAATTTTTGTATTCTCACATAATAATACCTTATACTAAATACGTTTTTAGCATAATAATGATGGCATAAAATATAGGCTCTCATAACTTATGTATTTCTTTTAAAGTTAGACAAATAGATCTTAATTATTCAGACTTAAAAACCAGAGTGTGATCGCACATAAGAGCATAAGTTGGAACGACCCAGTCGTGCATTTTATTTTATATCAGAAACCAAAAATTACAAAAACAATCAAACCGTTTTTTTTTTGAAACTTAAAAAAAAATATTAATTAAATATTAAATATTTTGCTGAAAATTTTATTATTCAATAATACTTTAATTATTTAAGAACTTTTATATAGAAAATTTCTTACAAGTGGGTTTAGCCGTTAGAGATAAAGTCAGAAATTCAAAAAAAAAAGTTCTATATGGGAAATGCCGCCATTTTTATATCCTTACAAAAATATTGGTAAAATCCTTCTGGACAGTGCCAAAAAAATGCTAGTTTTCAAGTTTAATGAAAATCCTCCTAGTTGTTACGTCTGTAGGTTTGTAACGAATTCTAAACTTGATAAATATAAGTTTACAAGCAATTTTTTTTTAATTGGTATATTTCTGCCAATTTTTATCAAAAAATTCCTATACATCCTCTGAACCATTTTCGCCCATCGCAAGTCTTTACTGTTTCTTTTGCAATAAAATTAAGTGTCTTCAATAATAGCCGTACCATCAGGGCCGAACCAACCCTATGTGCAAGATGTGCAAATGTACAGGGCGCATATTACCAGGAGCAAGAAAATTTGCAAACAAATATGTACTGCCGTTTGAATTTTAACCGCAAAACTTACATAACATACATAACAACTGTGCTAAGAATTATTTCTTGCACACTAATTAACAGCACTTTAATTAATGCATTTAAGGGGAATCTTTAATGTAAATGGATGAACTTTTTGATGACCCCAGTAATTGGTGACATTAATCTGATGAGGTTATTAAAAAAATAGTTTTAAAAGCGCTGTCTACAAATCTTGCACAGGGCGCAAGTTTGGCTTGAGCCGGCCCTGCGTACCATCAAACCCTGGCCTGAGTTCTGTTAATATATCTTTATGAGATTTTAGTCTATGAATTGCAAAAAATATACTATAATACCTCATTCAATTCACACGTCAGTAATGTATTCGTGAACTGAAAAATATTCAATTTACAATTTTTTTGAGATTTATGAACTGAAAAATATTTAATTCACAAGCTATTTTGGATTTGCGAATTGAATGAGTTTCAATTAATAAGCACCTTGCGGCTCTTGGTTTGTGAATTGAATGCTGATGATGCAAGTGTGGATTATTGCATTTGGCATATGACATGTGTTATCGTAAAAAAAATGATCGTTCCTAGCTAAGGTTAGAGAATTTTAATTTTTTACCAAATAAAAACAGATAAATTTGGCGTTTCGTCCCGCCGATCTCACTTGGACTTATCAGTTGACTAGTGAGGGCCTTTGTCAATACGCAATTTTTTTTTAAGTTCAGTTCATCATACATAGATTTCGTGACGAATATTTAGTTTGAACTAAGTATATCCAACAAGACTAGAATTCCTAATCATTAAATTGGAAGTTTTTGTTTTTGTTTTTTGCCCGGGCCATGGCAATGTTTATATAAGAAGGTTTTTTTTAATAATACAAATTCTATATACTACTGAAATACATCAGCCAAGTAGAAGACTTAGGACTATTTTATTTGGACTTGTTGAATTAATTATTGATTCAAAATAGCTTTAAACGGCCTTTAGTCCTACAAAAATTTGGCGTTTCGTCCCGGCGATCTCACTTGGACTCATCAGTTGACTATATAGTGAGGGCCTTTGTCAATACGTAATTTTTCGTTAAGTTCAGTTCATCATACATACCTGAGTTACAAAAAAGTGGCGCACCTTGAAATTTTGCAATAATTTAAAATATGTTCAAAAAAACAATGTTTTTTTAGTACAGTATTATTTATTAACATTTAACATAAGTAATTCTTATAAAAAAAAAAATGGGAAGAACTTTGAAATAAAACACAAAATAACGAAAATGGGCAAAAACTTCATAATTTTACATTTTAATCTTTTATTATTATTTTTTTTTAAACGAGTTTTCTTCGACTTAATAGTGGGTATTGCCTCCCCTAACATCTATCAAAGCTTCAATTCGCCTTGGCATACCTTGAATAAGGTTTTTTATGATTGCGTCGTCCAAATTATCCCACTCCTCGATCAAAGCAGATCTCAGCCCACTGAGTGTCTCGGGAAGGGTAGGTCGCTTTCTTATCATTTTTCCCAGCTGATCCCAAACGTGTTCGATGGGATTCATGTCCGGGCTCATGGCAGGCCAAGCCATCACACCGATTTCCACTTCTTCTAAGTAGTCCGTAACGCACCTGGCAACGTGAGGTCTAGCATTGTCCTGAAGCCTTCACCAATAAATGTTGCGAACGGAACCACATATTCCTCCAGAATGTTGCTGATATAATAATTGGAGTTTACCGATCCTTCCACGATGCACAGCTCAGTTTTTCCATGCAAGGAAATTCCTGCCCATACCATGACGGAACCTCCCCAGAAATTTTCCCGCTGGGCAACTGTTGCCGAAGAGTATCTCTCACCTGATCTTCTCCACACTCTGCTACGTCCATCTGGTGAGCGTAGACAAAACCTGGACTCATCAGTGAAAAGAACTCTAGCCCAGTCGGCCTCGGTCCAATCTTGGTGAAGGCGAGCAAATTCCATCCGACGTCGCTTGTGCTGTACCGTGAGTCTTGGTACACGAGCAGGTCTTCTTGCTCTCAGTCCACTCTCCACTAAACGCCGCCTCACCGTTTGAGCATTTACAGCTGTCCCTCTTACGGATCGAAGTCTGTGAGACAGCTCAACCGCTGTTTGGTGACGATCTCGAAGGCTTTGAAGCACCAAATATCGATCATCCCTTGCAGATGTTGCTCTGGGGCGACCTGAGCCTTGGCGCCGGGTGCATGAGTTCGTTTCCCTGTATCTTTTGATGGCTCTTCTTAGCGTCGTCTCCGGTTTTCTGATCATTACAGCGGCATACCGCACACTTCGTCCGTCCTCAACCAAAGCCAGCGCCCTGGCGACTTCTTCTGCCTTTATTTGCATTTTTTCATAAAAATCACTAAAAAACTAATAAATAAACAAATTAAAATAAACCGAATGTATTAAATTATAAAAACATTTACGGGATTACGGAAGCCAAAATTGCTATATTTCGCGTCTTGTATGAACAAATGATTAAGATGTGGTTTTCCTTATTATGATGCACGTATCACATGGAAAATTGAAAGAGATTATGCAAACGGGGACACAAATATACCGCTAAACTGAAAACAAATAAAGCTCTGCAAAAACATAGCGGCATATTATGACAAGTATGACAAGTATGACTGCGCCACTTTTTTTGTAACTCAGGTAGATTTTGTGACGAATATCTAGTGTGAACTATATCCAACAAGACCAGAATTCCTAATCACAAGTAAAAAAGAGCTTGCAAATTATAAATCTGTTTTAATTCACAAATCCAAAAAGTGCGTACATATGGCGTAATGTTTTGTTTTTAATCATAAACTCACAACCATGGATCGTTATAATATAGAAAATAGAAAACGTAAAAGGCCACCTTTTATTGGAAATAAAAAAATTAATTATTTAGACCAACTCTCTTGATGGTTAAGAGTACACACCTTGAGGATTTGCATGAATGTTATCAGTTATTGGGGATTGGCACTAACAAAAATTTACCTGCGAATATTTCCCACCTCGAATTCAAAAATTTATTATATGAATGATGCTCGAAAGTTTTCTTCGGAAATTATTGGTATCGGGAATAAATTTTCTATTAATCTAGCATTAAGACCTACATACGCGGGATTTTTTTTTTGTGAGAAAACTGTTTCCGAGATGCGTGCAGTTTTGAAGAAACTTTCCACCACATTCCTATTTAGAGGAGATCTTCTTCGGCTAAACTTTATACAACATAGGCAGGATCTGCCTCTATTATGTGGCATCTATGACGGAACCAGAAGACACTTTCCATTTTGTAGGTAATGCCCAGTTCTGAGGGAAATAAGAAAAAATCTCTCAGGAAATTATTACCTATTAAAAGAATATCTGGGAACTTTTAGAAAAACTGAGTATATAATAAATTATAATAGCCGTTTTTCATTGGGAATTCTATAGGCTGCACAGTAAACAACAACAAAGGAATAGTGTCAGTAAAAATATGCTTTGTTTTCGTGTGTTTGTTGGGAAAATTAAGCTATGGTTAGAAGGTCAGGGTAAATAATCAATGCATTGACTCCTTGGCGTTACAAAAAATCGTCGAAATGTTGTTTCTAGTTGCGTTGACATGAAATCTGTGTAAACGTATTATCGCTTCTAGATTCGGTTCTTAAATTAAATATAGGTGGCATATCGAAAACGCTTTTGCACTTTCTGGTGGCAGTTCGCATTAAATATGTACTGAATAAAAGGAAGATATAATTATGCAGTTCGTTCCTTATCTGTCAAGTAAGAGTGGTAATTACTATCGCAGGATGGCTATGACGTAAATGGATAACCCAACAAAATTGATATTTTATATTTCGCATAGAAAATTGAGCGCATTGCGGTGGCATTTGGAACAAAATACTTTATACACGTTTAAAGTTCGTTCCCTAGCAGTCAAGTAAAAGTGTCAAAACAATGGTTACGATGTTCTTCTTCTATTAAATATCGAAATATGAAAGTGAAATATAAGAAGTAGTTTAAGCAAAAGCGAAGAAAACTTTAATGGTAGATTTAGACCACTGACATTATTTCTTCCTTAAATTTCTTAACTTAACTTCATCGTTTTAATGATCTTAAATCTGCCATTTTATTCGTCATAAGAACTGACAAGTGCAATCTAGTCATACATGGCCATATGCGTCGTGTAAATATTGAGAGAATAATTTTCTCCATTCTTTTTTGTCTTCATTATTTCGGGACAGAAGTTCGGACAGTCGTTTAAATCCCGCATTAACGGAAAATGATCTGTTTACGTTTTGATTGGGTCATTCAATTTAAATTATTTAAAATTATTTAAAAAACAAAAACAAACGTGAAGTTCTTAAAACTATTATTTTTCACTTCTAGAAGCTTAAGTTAATCTAATTACGTTGAAAAAAAAGAGATAAATTTCATTTCAATCTTTCAACAGGTGCTCTAATCCAACTCAACCTCCATATAACCATTCCCTTGAATTTAATTTCACATAAAGGGACGATTTAAGTGGATATAATAGTGATTATACGTTTTATTCGAACTTGGATAACTGTGCTAGCTAAAGGTTCCCAATAAAAAACGCCTACTATCTCTTTGATTAGATTAGAATTAATGTCATTTTCCGTTTCGTTTTTCGCCTTCTGGTTTCGATTCTGAAACGCAATCCAGAAGAAGAACTGTCATTTCGAGGATTTCAGAAGGCTTCTGGATGACCAAAACGACATAAATGTAACAAACTTTAATCAAGATTATAGTTAATAACTCTTGGCAATCAGGCAGACCATTCAATATTGATTTTTTGTAAGAACATTATGTAAACTTTTGAAAATTTATACAGGGTGTCCCTAAATCACCGCCTCAGAAGAAATCCATGAGTTCCTGAGGTCATTTCAAGTCGAAAAACTTAAGAGGTAATTTTCTCGTTTTCGCTTCGTTTTCGACTTATAACGGTTTTTATAATTTTTATTCTTTTTTCTTCTGACTGGCTCTAAATTTGCAACTGATTTTTGAAATTTTTTCTATTTAAACAAGGAGCAGTTAGAAATTTATATCTACCATACAACTTTTTTCTGTGTGGATAACGGTTTTCCCGCAAATTTTTTTCAGGCACATTTTTTAAGCATTTTAAGGTGGTTTTTTCGACTTCGATATGATTTTTTTTTCACAAAAACACGTTATTAAGTATAATTTTTTTTTATTATTATGAAAGCCCAATATGTGTTCTTAAAAACATCTAACATTTTTTACCTAAAAATAGATATAAAATTATTGAAAAAATAAAAAAACAAAAAATAAAGGAAATTAAAAAAAATATGAATGTATTTGAATAAAAACGAATAAAAAATTTCTAACGGTCTTACTCTTGCTTTACTCTTTCAACATTCAACACTAAATGGTCAGGGTAGTTTTTTATTCGTTTTAATTCGTTTTTTAATCTAAGACGGCTTGGATCCCCATTTTCATGTGTAGGGTGCTCAGATCTTTTGTTAAATATAATGATGATGGTTGCTATACTCTTTATCTGGTCTTTAAAAAAACGCATTTTCAATGCACCATTACCGAAAAAGGCCCCAACCACGGAATGCAAGACTTTCATAATTGGATATGAAAATTAAAACCTTATCTTAAAACACCAGTGAATAACTATAACTTCTCCGCAAGTATGAAATGCCAACGATTAAGATAGTGTTTATGGAAATAAATAAACTTTATAAGAAAACATGCAAGGAAAAGAAAAAGATATTTGAAGAAAAATTGGCAATTTCTCTGAGTCAATGTAGGTATTCTGCAGAGTTTTGGAAAATAACGAGGCAGATTTATGGTAATTTCAAGTCAGTTGAGGCGGAAACAGTTCCATTGCTATTGCTGAGGGAACATTATGCTGCGATGGTTTACTCGTCTGAACAATTGTCATGGAGTTATGCACAACCCTCTAACGAAATCGACTTATTAGATGCCGAAATAACTGTAAGTGAGGTGAACGCAGTTCTACAAGGACTTAAAGATGGGAAAGCAGCCGGATCAAACGGAATACCAGCGGAGTTCTTTAAATACAGTACGGAGCTCTTCAAAGTTAAGCTTGCAGAGGCACTCAACATTCTTCTCAAGTTTGGAACTTTTACTGACCATTTTTATGAAGCACTAATAAGGCCTATTTTTAAGAAGGGAGATACTGAAGACCCGAACAATTACCGAGGAATATCTTTCCTGAATGCAGCTTTAAAAATATTTTCAGTGATTCTTTACGAAAGACTTAGAAAATGGGTTCAAGAAGAAAAAAAGTTGAGTGAGTTTCAAAGTGGTTTTCGCAAAGGGTATTCCACAGTAGACAACATCTTTATCCTACGATCTCTCGCACAATGGAAACTTAACCAAAATAAGAAATTATATGCATTTTTCGTCGATTTTAAGGCAGCTTTTGATTCGATTAATCGAAAATCGCTGTTTTATAAGCTGTACAATCTTGGAGTTTCAACGAATTTTGTTCGTACCATTGAGAAATTATACCAACAAACAACAGCATATATTTATAACGGAAAAGAACGATCAGAAAGGATTGAAGTTAATCAAGGAGTAAGGCAGGGTTGTAATCTTAGTTCGCTACTCTTTGCCCTATTTCTGGACGATTTAGTAGATTGGCTGACTTGTGGAGTGCAGTTTGTTGACTTGAAGATAAAGGTCATAATGTATGCAGATGACATAGTAATTCTTGCTGAATCCCCGTGTCTCTGCAAATGATGATCAATAAACTGGAAGGATACTGCAAAGTATGGAACCTGAGGGTAAATGCAGAAAAATCTGAAGTTATGGTCTTTAAGAACGGCTCTGGAAAAACGGCAAAAGAAGAGCATTGGAAATATGAGGGCAATAATCTTGAAGTAGTAAAATCATATACATACCTGGGAATGGAGTTCACGTTCAACTTGAACCTGGAAACGCATCTTAAACTTAAATTAGATAAGGCCAAATCTGCCATTTGTATAAATTGGCAAAGAATATATAACAATCAACTAATTGCTGTTAACCTGAAACATAGAGTTTTTAATGCTACGGCAAAGGCAATCTTGTTTTACGGGGCACAGGTATGGGGAGTGCAGAGGTTTGAACAAGTAGAATTGCTTCGCTTTTTCCTAAGAAGAATATTCTTTTTACCAAGGATAACACCAAAATATAAGTATTGTTTAGAAACCGGCCTTCCGTCAATGTTTATATCGACCCTTAAGATGAATGCAGATTATATTGTGAGAGTACTAGACATGGAGGAATCAAGACTACCTAGACAGATTATGATGTATGCGGTACGTCAAAAAGCATTACTAGTAAAAGACTGGAACTCGTTAGCAGCGAACTGTGGCATCACTTTAAATTGGTCATTAATGAATGGTGCTCAGTGCAAAAGATCTCTCTACGAAATAATAGCAGTCACCGATGAGAACGAAAGATATACCTTAATCGAAAAAGCTAGAACATCAACAGAAAGGCGTTACTACTCCAGGTGTAACTTTAATCTCAACGAGAACAACTATTTTAACAGTACGTGTAGCTGTCTTGTTATTGGAACTATATTTAAAATAAGAGGAGAGATGATCAAACAGAATTACATGCCACATCGTAGTGAGGAGTCGGAAATCTGCAGTTTGTGTAATTTGCAAGAGAGGGAAGATATAAAACACTTTATTGGTGTTTGTCCAATGCTGACAGAGATAAGGCGGGCCCACTGCGGAAAAAGTTCATTGCAATCTGAAGAGATCACTGGTTATCTGAATGGTACAAATTGGATGTGCCTGTACGAGTTCTTTAATGAAGCGATATCATACAGGTCCCGAATCTTCACCGAAAGCTTTTGATCTAAGCTGGTCATAAAAATAAATAATTATTCTGTTTTAACTAAACTAAAAGTCCTTTTTAATTGCCTTTCATAACTTATTTTGATTTAACTAATCTAAAAGTCCTACAAAATATGCTTTAACTTTAAAGTCCTTAAAAATTTGCTATTTTTAACAAAGCTTTAGTCGTTCTAATTTTGATTTAACTAATCTAAAAGTCCTACAAAATATGTTTTAACTAAACTAAAAGTTATTTTATTTTCACTAAACAAAAGTCCTTCAAATTAATGCTGATAAAATTTACAAAAAAGCATTATCAATATCAAAGAATTGCATTAAAATGTATATTTAAATAATTAAAATAATCAATTTATATAAATATGTAACTCAAAAAAAAATTATATAAGTATCGAAAATGTTATTATTTAACTTCATATCATATATCATATCAAAATTCTAGAATATGTTAAAATTGTTAACTTTACGTTGTAATTTTATCTGGAGAATAAACAAATCTATCTATCTATCTATCTATCTATAACTCACACCAAAAAATAGCTGTGGGATCTTAGTCTTTAAGTCAAGAGAGTTTTTAACCTATTATATTAAAGATATCAATTGATGATTATTTTTTTTTGCAAATTTTGTGGTCAATTTTTGATTAATTTGTATATAGAATTATTAAAAAATTATTATTTATTTTTTTAGTGTAGTAAATGCAAGTATAAATGAGGGGTACACAATTGTATCACATTAATTTGTAACAGCCTGGACTTTGCAATTCATTGTTCTTCATAATCTTATAGGCATTAAACAAAGCTTTGGCGTATCCCTTCTGCCAGCGCTTCTCCCACATAGTGAAACTCTTATTAGTTTTTGAGGAACAAAGTCCTGCCTTTTACAAATTACTGTGAAGTTGGAAAATTTAAACAACAATGTGTATAGTCATCAGATACATAAAGTACTAGGTCAATTCCACTCCTTTTGCCATGTTACTCTTTCTAAGATTTTGATTGGATAAAATAATAGAAAGTTACCAAACATACATATTTTCCGACATTTAAAAAAACAAATGAAAGTATCCAATGACAACCTAAACTAAACTCTTGACTTGATCAGATCTTGAACTTCAATATATGTTCAATGTCAAAGACCTCAAAGTTTTGTTGTTATATTGTAGTTATACTTGTTAGTATAAATATAATATAATATTATAGTGTTTATTATGAAATCCACTTTACTAAAGAAACAATCAATAACCCCAATTGTAGCTACATTTGGTGAGATATTCAGGAAAATCTTTGAAAAAAATAAAAAATAAAAATAAACAATCTCTTACAATGAAATTTTTGGTGGGGCAAAGTGGCTTTTTACCAAAAGGAGGATAGGCCGATAGGGTTGGAGAATACGAGTTCAGTTTTTCTTTTTTTTTTTTTTTTGATATATGAAATGCAATGAGAATTCCATTCAACCAGGGCTGTCAAACCATGTGTGCAAAGTGAGCATCGTATAAAGGCGCAAATACATTTGGAGCATTAAAGATTTGAATGATGACTTGGAGCACCCCTATATATACAGAGAAAAGTGTTAAAAAGGTACATAGTCCTTGAAATTAAAACGAAATTTTTTATATGTGTTGTTTTATTTTTTTTTTATTCCTTTTGGTTCGAGATTTTATTTTTGTTTGAGGTCATGTTTAGCATAACAAAACATCGTTTTCGATCAAAACTGCCATCTAATTCTGAATTGCAGCATACTGCTCACGGTTTTGTTTCCAACAAATATTTTAGTTTTATATTGATATTAATCAATAAACCATCAATGAATTTTTTGACCGTCAGTTTCGAATGCAAAACCAAAATAAAAACGCACGATTTTAATGTGGAATGAAATGGAATCTTTTTTTCACCGATATTAAATCCCTTAAGACTTGAAATTCGTGTGTTAGTTTATGTTCAGCATATTATACAAAAATCGACTAACTCATTCCTCAAGGAAAGCTTTTTTTCTCAATTTATAAAAAAAAGCATTGGTTTTGCTCTCAGGCGCAGTTAAACTTCGAAGTGCCCCTGAATACAGGCTCCTTAATGCGATCGATCTGGATCTTGCTTGGTAACTTTCTATATACATGAGACAAACTTCCATCATACCATACAGTGATTATAGTTCATTATACGACATCAAAAAAAAAAAAAAAAACTTTCAATTGCGTTAGGAAATTCTGTAAACAGTTATCAGAAATCATTTGCTCAGTTGAACATTTTAGATTTAACAGATCGAACGTTATTGAGCTGATAGTTAGATGAAATCATTCACAATGATTATAATTTGTGTGATGTGCATTTTGAAATTTAAAAAATAAATTTAAATTAATTGAGGGTTAACTGATTTTTGCGAAACGAAAAAGGAATCCGCGAAACAGGACAGTCATAAAGAAAACAAAAAATAATTAAAATGACATTTAAATGGAAAATTCGTGATGAAGCAATATTATCCTGTTTTAAGTTTCGAGGTATTTCTGTGATGCAAAAGGTTTTCTTCTCGATGTGCATGAATCCCCAGTTGTTGTGTATATTATAATTGACTTACAATCTAAAAACTGTCTATACCTATACAAAAACTCCTCAAATGGAAATATAATAAAGTGATTCCTTTACCAGAATAATAGTGAAATATAGTGCCTTTGTTTTCCAAAACCTATTTAATAATAAAAAATATTAATTTCAATCCTTATCAATAATTGTCAATTAAGCATGCCATTATGATAAATTTAGGGCTTGTGGGTAAATTTCTAAGTAAGTGAGCTCCATCTAAGTAGTTTAAATGTTTCTTTTGTAATTAATCTATTTAATTTAATATTTTTCTAAACTTATAGTTTAGATTTAAGACTAAAATGCATGAATTGCGAGTTAGGATGATTATTTAATTCTTTTAAATAGTTAATACAAACAATTTAAGCTCTGTATATTAATATACAGTAATTTGTAGAAAGTTATTTTTAGGCAATATAAAATTTATTAATTTCTAAGCATGAAAATAACTACATTTAAAATCTTAACATTTTTCAATGCACACTTTTATACATCAAAATGACAGCATTTGTACCAAATTTTATATTATGTTAACCAAAGGTATTTAAATTCACTGCAGTTGAATTTAAAAAAAAAGATACATATATCTACACGAATGCATTTTAACATTTAGAACTCTTGTCCTTTTATTATTTTGTATATGAAAAAGCTAAAAAATTAACGTGAAGAAGATTGGAAGAGATTTAGTGGGAGATTGATAAAAATAAAAAATTGCCTTTATAAAGCCTCTAATATACAGGGTGTCCCAAAATGAATGGTCAAAACTGAAACTGGTGATAGACCATTTCGTTATCGCTCAGAATTTGGAATCCAACACCATTTTGCTAAAAATTAATAGATAATATGACATTTTGATCAAACCTTTTTTCTGCTTCAATTTTTAAAAGAGCATCCTGAAAAAAATCGTGTGACTCATTAAGCGTTTTTCTTTTTTAGCTCAGAATAGAGTTCTGAACAGAGTCCGAGCATATCGAGCATGCTCTGAACATCCTCTGAACAAAGCGTGTTCTGAGCGCTCAGAATTATTTTTGAAACACACTTGAACACTTAGCTTTTTTTTCAATTTTACCTGTCAAATGCTTGTGTTCAGCATTCAAATCAGTCTGCTCAGTTATTTTATTCTGAGCTCATAGAGCGCGCTCTGAACAAGCTCAGGACACGTTCAGAACGAAAAAATAAACACAAATCTGAAGCTCTGAACGTTCAAAGGTAAAAAAGAAACACAATTTTTTGCTTGACAGTTCAGGCTCTGCTCTGAACTAAAAAAGAAAAACACCTATTACTGGTTCTTAGTTTTAAAAAATTTACGCATGTTATTGAAGTTTCTCAAAAAGTATAAAACTCACCAATGCTAGCCTTAGATTCAAAAATTATAACAATTTGAACTCAATCAAATAAGGTTCTAAAACAAATAAAAATATATCATTTTTTTTAATTTTTTATTAATTTTATTTATTTTTATTTTTTTTTTTATTTTTACGGTTAGCTCAAATTTTTTCTTACTTTATTTACAAATATTGTTGTGTAAATAAATTAATTTCACTGAGCTGAGATGATATAATCGTAAGTCAAAGACTAACACCAATATTAATTAAATGAAATTTAACCTGAACTATATTTAATTAGTTGTACAAGGAGTTCGGATCCTGTAAAAATTTTAGGTCTCTTCCATTCCTGCGAAGCAAACAGGAATAGTTGAGAGAGGTTTAAAAGTCACTAGGCCCTAGTTACACGATTCAACCAATTTATTTTTATTTTATATTTAATTGTGATAAATAAAAATCTAAGTTAATTAATGTTAATATAAGCCAATTCATTAATATAATATAATTACCCATTATAATCACCTATTACACTTAAAATACCTAAGATATTTTCTGCCAACGACTATATAGATAAAAGAAAACAAATGCTAGTGACACATCATGTGGAATTTAGATGTTCAAATGAAAAAGTTTGTGTAAAAGTTCAACAATGTTTTAATTCATTTGTGAATTAGAAGATAAGTTAATTGGATTTATTTATTAATAGGGTTGTACAATTGAAAATCTAATATTTAATTAATATTACTATGTTAATTAATGATGATGAAATGATGAAATGAGTACTGAGTATCTTTAGAAAATGAATTTGAATATGTGAGGTATGGCACTTAGAATTCTGAACAATTGTTGTTGTTTTTCTTTTACGCGGTTTGGGCGTTATTTCAAATTTTTAAATTTTTTTTGTAAAGGAAAGAACGCCCTGCTTGAACTTGAAAAAATGTTTGGAAATATTGCCCAAAATTGAGGAAATAAAGCCCAAATTTTACAAAAACAATTTACATTGAAAATATTTTAAACTTAAGATTTGGAAAAATATAAATTTGAGCGACATTTCCAATTCTTTTTTTGGCGATATTTCCAAATCGATTTGGGCATTATTGCCTAATGCCGGGGGATCCTTTATTCGCAAAATAATTTGTAATTATTGTAACATGTACAATATATTTCAGTTCCCATTTTAAATTTAATTAAATTGGTCACTTTATGGCTGTTTTACAATGCCGCATTGGTCGTCGCGTTGACAGATTTTTCTGTCAACGCAAAAGTTCAGATATAGGAAATTCTGTTTAGTGTTTACAATGGCGCGTTGTGCATAAACTTCACGATTTGACAACCATTAGCAAGTACACAAACCAACGTAACTTAGGAATCTCAACGCAAAAGTTGAAAAAATTCAACTTTCGCGAGCGTTTTGACATGTTATCATGTTATAGTCTCCTGTGAATTTTGCGTTAAAAAAAATTTGAATTTGGTTTCTCGAGGTAAGAAAATAGTTTGTTTTACAAATTTATAAAATTACCTTCAAATTATAAAAAAAAAACAAACACAATAATTCAAAGGATTGTGGAGGCATCCTTGTTATTTTGAAAAAATGTTCATGGTCTTTTTTTTTTCATTTGATCAAAATTTAAGGCAAAGAATCCCTCTTTATCCTTTCTGAGATTCACCTCGCGAACCCACCAACGCCATCTTGGTGTTTCAGTTTCCTCTTCAACTCCTTCACACGCTGAAACAGCAGCGAACGCCACTTTGGCAACTAATTCTATTGTCGAAAAAAGGTTATCGTTCATTTTAAATTCGAAAAACCATTTAACAAAATATCTCAGTAATCTCACAAATATAAACATGACTCCTCAGCAAAATTTCTCAGTTTTTGTGTCAAATACTGAGGAAAAAAAATGTGGGCCTGCTCAATTTTTGACGGAGTAAAATTAGTGAAAAACTCTGAAATATAAACTGATCAAATAACAAATAAATTTCATAAAAGATATTTTTTTGACGTTTTCTTTAAAAAATATTTTCTTTTAATTTTTCAAAAAAAAGTTTCTAATTCCCTTATTGCAACAATATTAAAAAAAAAAAAAAAGAAGTAACATAGGGACACAGCAGCACGTGCACATCTTACTTTCGATGTTTTGTTGTGCATTCCAAGATCTTGATTTTCGGCATGCCGTCGTGCGTCGCGTCGGTCGGTCTTTCCGTTTGTTTCAGCGTTTGCTGCTTCGTACCATCAGGTGTAAATCGAACTATAGAGTCTATTATTTAATGGATTTTCTTGTTGAAATTAGATACGAAACATTTTATATGAAGAGAAGAGAATTATTGTGTTTTAGCTTATAGAACATTCAGAAAGCGTAGCTGTCATACCTACAACGATGATGGTTTTTTTCTTTTATTTTCTCGAAAACAGCTCTTAACATTTTGATGAAACTTTATACATGCAGTGTCTAAACCAAATAAAATAATCAGCATTATTTCAAGTTTTTGCCAAAAAAATTCGAATAATCCAAGTGCGGTTTTGACGTTTTTTGAGAAGATTGCTTTTTAATTATTCACGTAAATATTTTAACGCCCATATTCACCACAATATGAGAAAAAACCTGTCAGACTTTTGTATTCAATATAATTACACTTGTACATAGTATTTACTCATAATTTCGCTGTCGCTTCAATATTAAGGTTTCCCCACACAAATTCTCGAATCTGTCGAATCTGTCGGCGACGATCAAAACGGCTCACGGACAAAAGGCCCAGGGACATAAAGCTCAAATAAAATTTGGGCTTTATATCCCATTCAAGTGGGATGTTGATGTTGATGCTATTTTAAATGAAAATATTAATGAAGGTAAAAAGTAATAAAATCAAAAACCAACAAATATTAATTTAAAAAAATGTATGTACACTGTACAGTGGGGTTCTCATTAACTCGAACATACGATAAATTGAACAAATAATTTTTCCCTTTACGCATTCTTTTACTTGAACAGATCCTTTACGTACTCTATAAGTTGAACAAATTAAAATGTTCCAAACTCTGTAAATTTAACAAAATTTAATATTTGATTTTTTGCAACGTATGTACTTAGGATGTTGGTATAAAATGCAAACGGTTTTTGTAAAGGGTAATCCCAGGACATTTCTTTAGTATTTCCTTAAAGGCTTTTTTCTTCATTATCGAAGTAAATTTCATTTGAACAAGTGCGTATTTAGGGAAGCATGTTTTGACATACATGCTTATTATCGCCAATAACACATATGGTTTACCCCGTGAAAATAAAGCCATATGCGGATACTAATGAAAACAGTGTTGTATGCCCCTCTCTGTTTTTGCTTGGGTTTCATTTAGATACTGTCTTTTTTCTTTACTTTTAAATTCGGGCTACCTTACTATTTGCAAAACAGAAAAGCCATCTACCCATAAATTAAAAACTTATTTCTGGATACATAAATGAAACCTCGATGGAAACCGAGATACAATGTTGTTTTTGTATTACGTGTTAAAAGATAACCCCGATCCAGACCCGAGGATAATAAAACGCGCATAGTATAACATAATCAGTTCAGACTTTCGGAATGCGGAATGACAAGAATCCACACAGGCGAACTTCACAATTAGAATTTCAAGTTGAATATGAAAGATGATTTTTGCTTTTCGCTTGACGTATAGTTAAAAATTTTGACAGCAAAACTTTAAAAATTTCTGAGTAATTATATGTCTGAAACTGAGATTGCTGAGATCTAGAATAGCGGGTGTTGCTTTCATGCACAACATAACCCACTCTTTTTTTCTTGTTTTGAGTATGTATAAACCCGCTCATATTCAAATGCAACATTGTGTCAAAATTTCAAAGCAATCGGTGAATAACTTTCGGAGATTAGCGGTAAGGAACAAACGTACATTTACATTTTTATTTATATAGATATTTTGTTACTTTCAAACGTTTTTATCTCGAGTTTTAGATTTTCTTGAATTTTTCTTTATATCGATAACTTTCTTGTATTTATAAGATCTATATTTAAAAAAAATCAACTCTCTATAATTTTAGGTATATGTAGATGCTCGGTCTTTATATTTGTTTATTCTAATTTATCCTAATAAAATTCTGAATTTAAAAAATCACGCTTTAATAAATTTTGTTTATATTTTGAAAACGTACCATATGAGCTGGGTCAGATTACTGAATAACCCTAAAACTGTCCCATCATGCGCAAATTGTTTGTTTAAGCACTACCTACCTACCTGTTTAAACACTACCTACACACGACTGCACACGAATTTGCTCTTGAGTACGATCTGTATATTTGTTTGCTGATTAATTAGCATAAACACACATATCGTCGGTGAAACCTAGAACCTCTTCACTATCTTTATTTTTCTCGATATCGTCCGATCGTTTCCGTTTTACGTGATGGGGCCCCTGAAAAGTATGTAACTCCAAATTTTATGAAAATGAGATTTTAATGCCATCTGTTAGTTTAGGCGCATATCTACAAGTTCTTAAACCGGGAATCCCCATTTCACTAAAAATCATCGTATAAATGGCAGTTTAGAAAATGGAAAATAATACCATTAAATCTGAAAATGAGAAGTTTTAATAGTCTCCTGAAGAATTTGTTAAAATGGAGTTACACACTTTTCAGGTTTCACCGATGATATTCATCTCATTTAAAAAGAAATAAATTAGTTATGGATCATTTATATTCACCCCTGTTCTGATTTCCGTTCCGAATCAAATCCGTAAACGCAATTGATTTCCGCACGGATTCAAAAAAAGTGTTCTGATTTTCACTTTCATGTTAGCTAGTATTCAAACCTGTTTTCTTTCGAAATCACTAAAAACAAAATTCTTAACGTGAAATTTGTTGAAAAAAATTAAATAAATCAGAAAAAAAGTCTAATATTATGCGTGTCTTTTTAACTAAAACAGGGGTGATTGTTTATGTTTTATTGAACATGACGAAATTATATTTGTAAGTGTTTGTTTATAGATACGCGAATGTAAAAAACAAAAGGTTGTGAAACCGCGGTACACTCGGGCGTATACGTACTTTTCGTATTTTAGACTTTTTTGAATGTGATGTTTACATTTTTAAGGGAATTGGATTGAAGTGCCAATCTTCGTCTTCAAAACTCAATATAAATCTGAATAAAAATCAGCCTTATCGCCAACTAAATGGGAACTTTTTTTCTCCGGAAAAAAACAAAAAAATACCGGGGAAAGAAATAATTTTTCCCCAAAAACATACTTGTGGAAATTTTTGCATTGACATAAGGAAAAAGTTCCCTGGAAAAATTATTCACGATAGCTTTTTTGCTGAAAGGAATATTTTCCCAAGATGATTCGTGATAGCAAATTTCCCAAAATGGGAAAAAACTCCGGGGAAATTTCTTTCGCGATAGGGCTAAATATCTCTTTTATTCTCTGAGAAAGGAGTTGCGTTGATTTCTGAATAATTTTTGTGTCTAGAATAAAATCAAACGAATTATGAGAAAAACATTATGGTTGTTATTTTTGAAACTGTGTTTACATTCTTTTAAGAAATCCAATAAAAATATGTATTGGAATTTTTACCACTTTAGCACTTGGTGCAACAGTCCCACGCACATCTCGAAAAAAATATTGGTTGAAAGTATTGTAGGTAAATTTAAGTACCTACATTTAAATACATATGTATCTATCCCTTTTTTCCCTATCGACAGCTTAATGACCGCAAAACCTATATGTATATGTTGGTCTAGTCTAGATATAGTAAGACATACAAAATATCCGCATGTTATTATGAACATCAAAATCCAATTAGTTCAGTTTTAATTTCGCTATTCTTCGGTAGATACCACTCCTCACCTTCATTTCAGACAAAAAAAAAATAAAACCGTAATGCATTTCTACTTCGCACACACATTTTTAATTAGCTTCCCTTACCCCGTTAAATGCATTTTCTTAAGCCAACTTAACGTCTGTAATAATAACAAATTGTACATTTAATGCCGTGTGGCATAGTAAGTTTATTTTTTTATTTAAAAGTGTTTAAGTATCTCCAACGTGCACACAACACAGATGAGTTTTTATACATAAATTCGTTCAATTTCAGCGAACAAGAAAGCCAAGCTTCTCAATGGAACATCAACCGTGCAATCATCATCTTCAGCTACATTTGAAGCTTCGTATCAGCAACAACATCACGGCCATCACAATTCTGGAATCGGGATAATTTCACAGAGCTACAATTGTTCAGAGAGTGATTATAACGACCAACAGTGTAATTATTCCTCCTCAGGATACGAGCGAACCTGTGTTGGCGGCGGCGGAAGACCTGGCGGTCCGAATCTAGTTAATAAGCAATTGGTATTGCCATTTGTGCCACCTAGTTTTCCAAACAACTCACAGGATGGTATTACGCATTTGATTAAGCCTTCAGAATATCTGAAGAGTATCAGCGACAAGGGATCTTTTCATACATCTTCTGCAAGGTAAGTTATGGTGTGGTAAAATAAAATATATATTTTCGATGCAGTTATATAAAAACCACAGAAAGATATGATTATGCTAGATTATCATGAGCGTTAGCTTTATCTATATACTTATAATCATAAATTTGAAGTGAAATAAGGACCTGAGCTGAAATCGTAACAAACAATTAAATCACTGTGGAATCTATTTAAATAACAGTTCGTTTCTGTTTTGACTTAAGTCAATTTTTAATTGTTGAAGAAGTTGCTTTGTGATTTTAATTAAAACTGTGCGTGAAATGTCTTCTTAGAAATTTTGTTAGCTGGGTGAATACCAATTTATAATTTTAAGTGTATAATAACTATAATCATTAAATTAAAATCTGTAGTTTTAAAAACATTTTATATAAAGAAAAACGACATATACGACACGACTTCTACTTTGGTTTTCCCACGAGAGGAAGGTCTTCACACTGCGGGGCTGAATCTATAATACTTAAAATGATGTATATTATTACTTCTTTTTCATATCAAAAATATAACATTAACATTCTGTTATCAAATGTAAGACTTTTCCATATCTATGGGGGGATTTTACCTTTTTGTGGTCTTATTTCTTCGACTCTAACAATTACAATTAATATACAAACAATAACAGTAGAACCTTCATCAACAGTTTCGATACATTATTAGATTATTCCACAAATTTGTTTAAATTGATTTAAAAATATATTTCAATTATTACTACATGGAAATGTATTCTCAATAAAATATTTATTTTCAATAAGGTCAACTGATACTGAAGACTACATGCAAATACAAATTTCTCACCATCATTCAAGTGGTATTGAACCACCAAAACCACCACCACCACCTCCTATGCCAGCGCTTCTTAATGCAGCAAATAATAACCTAACACTAAATAAGCAGTCTCAAGCACTACAATCGCACCAGGATACAGTTACGCGTAAGCAACATCAGCCACTATCAGCAATATCAATTCAGGATTTGAATAGCGTGCAGGTAATAAAAAAATATAATTAGAGAGACATTTCATCATAATCTACTAAAAAAAAAAAAAAACAAATTTAAAATTTCAGCTTCGAAGGACCGAAACCAAAATTATGCAAAAATCTTTTCAAGCTCCTACCCGAAGCTTCAGCATGCAATGTCTATCATCAACTACAGAAACATTCCTCAAAACTGATCTAATTGCCGAGCTCAAAATGTCCAAAGACATTTCGGGCATTAAAAAAATGAAAAACGAAAAAGCCCGAATGGCTGATAAACAAGATCAAGAGCATTATTCGGAGATTTCTCGACAATTCAATGCAAATAATTTCGTTGACCAGGTGAGAATTAGTCATGTTTGGTATCTAAAGCTTTGCGGAGCTTTCATATAATTTCAAAGATTCAATTGCAGATTCCTGAAAAGGATCAAGCCGGAAATGTAATACCCGATTGGAAAAGACAAATGCTAGCAAAAAAAGCAGCCGATCGAGCTAAAAAAGAATTCGAAGAGAGAATGGCCCGAGAAGCAGAAAACCGTCGATTATCTCAAATTCCACAGTGGAAACGAGATCTTTTGGCTAGACGTGAAGAAGCTGAGAACAAACTTAAGTAAGTTCGATCAAATTTTTGATTAAATACTTACATTTATTGATAATTTGATTTTCTATTCAACAGGGCAACAATATACACACCACGAATAGAAGAAGGTAATAGAGTATCAGATACTTGGAAGATGAAAAATAAATCGGTCTCAATAGATAATATAAGTATGTCGTCATATTGCACAGAGTCCAGTTATGACCAAAAAACCTTACCAATGGACAACAACAATCAAAACTGTTACAAAGATAACAAAGAAAATGAATCGGAATATCAAGATATTAATCTTAATAATGGAAAATATAACGATAGGGTTTCTGATGCTTCAGATGAACCAAAAAATTGTCAAAATGGTGAAGTCGAAAATGATAATATCATACCATGGCGAGCACAATTAAGAAAAACTAATAGTAGACTGAGTTTAATATGAAAAAAAAACTTTTAAGTAAATTTATTATATATGTATCTATTTAAAATATCAATGCTTTTAACTCGTTATTTATTGCTTTTGTAATTTTCAACTTTAATAATATATTATATAAAACAAAAACTATGCATAAATATTCTGCAAATTAAATAAAACTATGTAAACATATCATTTTTATTATAACACAAGAAATAACACTTATACATAATATTCATATTTTATAAACTAAAAAAATGTCAAATATTTAAACAAAGTTTTCCTAATAAAATATTTCCCGTTACATTTGTGTTAGTATTTGTATTTGTAGGAAAGCAAGGAAAACCATGTTTAAAAACAATAAACAATAAACAATTAATGAAGCTTGAGAAAATATGTTTCGATACATGTATGATACATGTATGAAAGAAAAGTAGTATTTCTTCTTCTAAGATATCACAGTTAAGGAATTACGGTTTATTAACTTGAATTAACTTGAGCTTGAACATTCAGCTTTTATATTTTGTATCACATACGTGATCTCAATCGAAATGAAAAATACTCTCCTCACTGAAAGATTTTGGTGCGGACTTGGTGTATTTAAAAAAAATTCTATGGGGAGTATGGAATTTAAAAGATATGAATGTTTTTCTTTTTTTAATTTTTGTTGTTCATACCTGTACAAAATTCTACGGCTTACTACCAATGTGTTACATTTCAACATTTCAAATAGAATACCAACTTGGTTTTTTGTAAATTCCGCAAGAGATGCCTCATCCTCTAATTGGAAACATTGAAAAAAAATCTTACGAAATTCATACAAAATATACTGAAAACCAACTGAACTCTTACGACCAACTACTGACCCATCAGATGGTACACAAAATTATTGAATTTCCCACGAATGGGATGCTATCTGCTTCCAAAGATGACCTTAAATAAAAAACTCATAAAACCAGCTGACCTTTTGCGATCACTAAGTGACCTTTTAGATGGTAAACTTTTTGTCAAATATCCCATATACAGTGTTGTGCTTCGACTTAAGTTGAAATTCTTGATTAAAAGGCACATTGAATTATTTATGAAAGCAACTTGGACAAAAAAAAAGAGATTTAGAGTGTAGATATTTATAATTGAATGCGAGTTAAATAAAAATATTTATTTCCTTTGAATTTTACTATATTTCGAATTGATTTTGTAGAAGAACTTTACATTATTAAAGTTGGTTTACATTTTTGTTTTTATTTTTAAATACAAAACTATATTACTAACTTGACTCTTTGTTAGCATTTTTTTTGTTTTGTTTTCTTGTAATATTTATTTCTATGTATTTATTTTGGAAAATATACATCTTAATATGTATAGGCTTAAAAACTATTTTTGTGACAGTGATGCCCTTGCATTGGAAGAAGAAAAATTAGTACCCACGACCACGTCTTCGTTCTAGTTTAGAAAAAAAAAATAAATCTTCAAATTTAATATAAAAATCGCGTTGGTATACAAAATTTTTTTTTTTTAATAAATTCGGTGGTATAGGGAATTATATTTTGTCTCCTGTTCGTCTTGGTGCCGACAGTGAAATTTTAAATGGACAATTGTAATTATATTATACATATGTACGTAGTTTTTAAGCTTTTTCGAAATTTCTTTGAAAATAATACTTGAAGGAAATAAATTAAATATTTTCAACGGCAGTGGTACAATTGAAACATTTGTTTTCGTAGAAACGTTTATACCAGCAAAGATCATACCAAAACGTGAAATTAAAAAAAAAATATGTTTTTATTTTCAGTATATTTGGCAATGAATTCTTTGAAGCTAAAGAATATCTAAAAAATAAAGTATGTAGGTGTACAATAATTAATAATTAGACAAATTTCATTACCTAATACAATTAATTTATAATTGAGTTGAAATGCTATTACAAAATTAACCACTACAAATTTGGCACTTGGAAAACTCTTGATTAAAGAGTATTTCCCCGAAACGATATAATTAATCTTAATCTTAGTTTGAGTAAATAAATAATATTAAAATTCAAGTGAAATTTTAATTTTGTGGTCTAATCTACATTTATATAAACAAATTGAAGTACTACATAATTACAACACACAGTTAAAAAAAAATTAAAATCTACAAATATATCGAATTGAATTAAATTGTTTAAAGAAAATTTAATTTTTGGCAAAATACTCAATAAACTAATAAGAAAAACAATATTAATTTTATTTTTAAACTTAATTATGAATGTAAATGTTTTTATGTATGTAATGTATATAAATTTGAAAAATCTTAATTAATAGTCATGTTGAGGGAAATGAGATCTCGGAGATCTCCTCAGAAAAATTTCTGAGCTTTGCTGTCAAAACTCTGAGGAAAAAAATTTTGGATTCGCTTGCTCACTTTTATAGTGAGAAAAATTTCTGAGATCTCAATTTTCTGAACACACTAAATATAATTTTCGTTTTCTTTGTTTTATTTTTAAATAAGAATTATCAAAATTGATTTGAATTAAGAGTTTATCTTTTCTGGAGATATAAAATCGGTTTGAGACATTTTTGTTTCAAAAGACCTATAGATGCTACGTCAATGTTTGATAAATACGAGTAGGTACTAATTTTTGTTGGCTTTGGTATATTTTTAAAGGACAAAATCAAGTCTTTTTATTATAAAACAACATAAATTCTACAGTAGTACATACAAATATTGCATTTTTTAATTGAGTAGATATTTTTTGTATGAATTTTCGAAAAATAAAACTTTGTCCTTTTGTTTTAATTATAAAATTTGATACTAATATATTTATATATGTATATATTTTAGTTAAACCATCATTTTTTCTATAACTGAAATAAGAAAAAGTGTTGCAGGAGGTACTACTTCTTCGTTTTAAATCTCGAACTTCCTTTTGCAAAAATTTTATTACTATCAAATATATAAATATGTATGTTTATATTGGGGCATCACTGACTAGGTATCTATTTGGTTCAAATCACTGTCTTTATATATTTTGTTTTAGCCTTATTTTATATTGTAATATATTTATATATATATATATATATGTATGTATATATATGTACAACTACAAAAATTCAATTACATTATAATGTGTTTAAAATACATTAGTTTCACTTATACCGGTGGGAAACAGATGCTTTAAAATAGCATAATAATGGAAGCCTGCTGCAAGAACAACAAACAAATGCCAAATAGCATGCGCCATTGGTATAACTCCATCAGATTTAAAAAAGATTATTCCAACTATATAAAAGAAGCCACCAAGTTTAAGCTCTGTCATGCCATTAAAATCATGACCAGTTATGATTAGGACAATAGCAGGTCCTAAGCCTATTAAAATGTAGAAGCAAGTTTCTAAACATTTATATCGCTCATGGAATATCTGAAAGAAATAAAGTTCTTAGAAAAAAAACGCTCTATATACACATTTTATGGTAGAAAGAAGTAAATTACCTGCTGGTAAGTTATGCCTAGAGCTGCCATTATCCAAATTATCCATTCTAACGATGCCAAGACAATAGAATGTGTTGGATTTTCAAGTTGAAGCCAAGGAAAGTATGATCCAGCAATAAATACATAGATCATAGCTCGATCACAGCGATGTAAAACATTTTTTAGTCCTCTATATTAAAAGAAAAATAATAATTATTTATGTAAATTATTTAAAACGTATACATGATAATACCTTTTGCGATCACAATAAAAAGAGCAATGGAAGAAAGTGGATATACAAAACAAAAGACTTAGGGCTGTTCCATAAACCCACGCAACTAGCATTTGTCCAGAAGTCTTTGATCTCTCAACTAGCTTCATTGCAGCCATTATAGATGGTACAACCCAAACTCCATGCGTTATACAGTTGGCAATTTGTTCCACCTACAAAAGAAAATGATTTATTAACTCACAAATTTAGTTAAAAAAAGAAATCAAAACGACGTTTTATACATCGTCCATCCGAATTCATACAAAGTTTTTCTAAGCAAAATGAGTTAGTAACAAAGAAATTAAGTACATAGTAGGTATCAAAGATAAACCAAAGCTAATGCTTCTAGTTTCTTCAGAATTTTGTCAAGAAATAAGTCGTAAAGTTTAAAGTCTCGAGAAACGAACACAAAAACAAAACAAGTTAATTTAGAACAATGTCAAGAAATTGTCTGTTAAACATTTGAAATCTTACTTCTGTAGGTACATAAGCGCATCCTGGTTTCGCCCTGCTGTTTTTCCATTTGATATTTTTGAGTTCGAGTTTTATCGAAAGATTTGATTTAATCCAAGATTTCCAAAAGTTTTTCAATAAATTATCGATGAATGAATATTTGTTTTGTACTTGTTGCATGAAATTGTCCATTTCCGTACTCTATTAAATGTGCTTTGGTACAAAAATTAAAAACCAAAACAAAGGATAAATGCCTAATTTCATAGCATTTTCGGGAGGGCATTGACAGGTTGAGCTACGATTTTTGCCTGTAAAGAAAATAACAACAAACAAATTTAAGAAAAATATGTATTACAATAATTTTAAGGAGACTAGGACTAGTAGGACTAAAGACCGTTAAAAGCTATTTTGTATAGGTGTAGGTTAAAGATGCTAGTTCTTTATAAAAATGATTGTGTCGCTGGGTCCAATAGGTCCCAAAAAAAATTAAACTTTCGCTCATGTTCTGCATTTCGAATGAAATCGAATTGAAATCGCATTTCAATTTCACGTGAATTCAAATAACACGTTTACATTTCGTAGTTTTCGAAAATTTCGCAATTAGTTCGAACTGTCAAAATTCAAGGTGTCTCCATTTTGAATTGTGCTTTAAAGTGAAATTACACTGAAGATGAAAATTGATTCTTTATTATTGGCATTTATAAAGGGGAAATAGAAAACGGAACTCGAACGACAAAATTAGGCGAACAATTTTGCAAGAAAAATCTAATATCTAATCACGGCGCGGCACGGAAAACGGAATGAACCGAAATGCAAAAAATCAATTTTCATTTTCGAAATTCAAATTCACTATTAGCATTTCGAACGAATTGTGGAACATCTAAATTCAATTTCGTCATGTGATTCACAATAAATGGAATGCAGAATATGGGCGTTTGTCGGAATTTTTCTCGGAGTTTGAACATTTTGTTTGTCTAACTTTCGTGGACTACAGAGAAATAAAAGGAACCCTCAATTTTTTTAAATCCCTGAAGTTCCAAATAATTTGAAATTAAAGTTGACCCCATTCGATTTTTCCTAGTTTGTCTGGTAACACTATAGATAATTTTGACACATGTCAATAAACAGTCATGGCCTATTCAATTGGCTGACAGCCACGAGACCCATAAATGTAACTAGATAGAGCAGGCAATACATTATAGCCGCAGTTAACATAACTTTGCTAAGTAAATATATATTCTGAATTGTACTCTGTAAAATTTTCTTATAAGTCTCAATAAAATTCAATTCAAAAAAACTATTCAATTGGTGTCAGAATGGCCGCGTTCAGGTTTCAATAGGATAGCCGATCTAAGATACTCGAGTATCCAGTATGTTTCTGAATGCCAATCAGCTGTTGTAGGCATTTCTCAAAGTATAGATGAGTATCCCAGAATTTTTAGGATAGCTTGAGATTAATTTTTTGGCACCAGCTGCATTGACATCACCTGTGATTTTATAAGGGATTACAACAACACAAAGCTATCCAGATCGCTTTGGATACAAACTTGAACACGGCCAGTGACAGTTCTTGCTCTGAAAAGAAGGAGCACTTTTTTTTATCTTTAGATATACAATATACATATGTACATATATTTGTGTATGTAACTGTATTCATTTGCATCAAATTCACTATCTATTTTCTTTTTTTGTATCAGAGACAACGTTTATTTGTCAAAGAGTTGAAAAAAATTACAAAAATCAAACTGAAACAAATCAAACAAATCAAACTGGAACAAATCAAACAAATTTTGACATTTTAACTATGTTAATGCGTTAGTGCTTTTGTTTTCGATTTTTCGCTCATGTTCTGAATTTTGAACGAATTCAAATTGAAATCAATTTTCAATTTCACTTCAAATGAAATATTAGATGCGTTTGTTTTCTTTGAAACTCCGTGCATTTGTGTAAATTTCTACACAAAAATCTGTCAAAATTCATATGAAAAAAAAATAGAATGTCTAAAAATTCACAGAAATGCACAGAGTTTCAAAGTAAAGGGAACACAGCTATTATGTTCTACAATTCCTTTGTTTTCGAAAAATATTATTAATTATTTCGAACTGTCAACATTGAAAGTGCATCCATTTTTTATTACATTTTGCACCTAGAAATACGAAAGTAACTGCATTGAATCAGTTTAATAAACACATGTATAAAATGTATAGTTGGGGCAAAACGATTTACCAGATGTCAATATACATGAACATTTTTAGAATTTGTTGGTTCTAAAATCATCACACATTTTATCACATTTTAATTTGAATGTTTGAAGTTATGTTAAAATTGATTTGTCTCGATTCAAGCTAAATATGAAAATAATTTCCATCTCAAATATGACAGCCACATGGGATCGCAACACATTTTCATTTTTAAACATATTATGGTATAATACTATGTGAGATACCTATAGTGTGGAGGTATCTAGGTACTTATTATGCACTTAATGTTAAGGTAACGTCAACCGAGATGATCATAATCACGATTTATTGCCATACCGTATGTTTTGTTCTGTTTGTTTTTCATTTGAAACGTATATAAATATGTATGTATATGCGTATATCCGCCAGATTATAAAGCATTTATCAATAATTATTATCAAAAGCAACATTTTTTTTTCAAAGAAATAGTTTACCCATTTTTTGTAAACGCACATCCAGAGGTTAAGTTATCTATGGCTTATTGTTACTTGAAGTTAACAACAAGCAATTAATTCTGCGTTTGATGATTTGCCTTCTTAAAAACTATAATTTTTGTTTTCATTAAAAAATGACACTTTATTTCTTTCAGAGATTTAATTCCAATAGGTTTCATTTTTATTGGAACATAAGCCCCTCTATATATGAAGTATTTTTTAGCTTCAAAGCTTTAACAAAACACTTATAATAATAAATTATCGTTTTACACTGTTGTTTTGTTATTTCAGTAGCAATGTTTAGATATAATATACATATGTACATACAAACAAAATTATTTCAGCAAAGTGTGGATCACTACATTTGGTACACTTATAAAAATGTATAGGTTATTTTATTATTAAAAAAGTACATATTATTGGTTTTGCGTAAAAAAAATTCCGTCGATCTGTTCTGCTATGTGTCTGTGGGTCACATGTGTTCATTGTAATTTGACCATAGACAAGTGTTCAAATTTTGTACAGATAAAATGGATATGTGATTCCCTAGAAGGAAAATTCGAATTTTTATTTTAGCTCACCTCGAAAACGACTCGAACGGTTTTTATTAAACTTTGTACTTGTGTGATGGATTCAGTGATCGGGTGATTATATTATAAAATTCGGTGTTTTTTTTTTAATTTCGAATAGAAATATAGACAGATCTTAAAAAACAAACAAAAATTATTTTTTTTAAATTGTTTGGTTTATAAAGCTTTTCACAGTTTGGCAATTTCGTCCTAGAGTAAAAAAAAAAAATAAAAAAACAACGAATTTATTTACATATTTTCTTTTTTGCAATATTATGGCATTTTCAATGGAAATCTTACTTTTCTACAATGTTTATAGTCGGGTGATTAATTATTTTTAAATTGAATTTATATTATGTCCGTTTGCAGCAAGTATTATGTCAATGGTCATTATATCCGGAAATTATGCCACCAATTTTGTAAGACCTAAGATATTTTAAATGTAATTGTTAGGAAAAAAGAATATATGGAACAGATGGAGTTTGTATGAAAAAAACTGAAAAAAGTGGCGCCCGAGTCCGTTTATCTACTATACATATCTATACATGTCAATTGTACAAATGCAACCACTTCTTTTTTTATTTATAAAGAACCAAATAAAAGAAGGGTTTTAAAAAAAAAAAAAGAATACAAACATTCTGAAGGACGGTGACTTTGAATCGGGTTTTTTTTGGGTCGATAAATCTTTCGACAAATGAATAAAAGCTACAATTTTGTAGAATTGTAACTTCTATAATAACAAGATTCAAGCAGCGCAAATATTCAAATCTAATTTTAAAAATTCATTAAATGTCATCTAAATAAAGTGTGTTATTAGAAACACAACCATACAATATTTTATTGAGGCATGATAGAGACTGGTTTTGAGAAATTTTATATACTCTACATTTGACTTTAATTTGAATAGATTATATCTAATTTGAATTAAGATACAACTTTGTATTAACAATTAGTAAAACTAATTAAATAACCTTTATAAAATAAATATACTTAGATATCTTTCAGATTTATTTATTTATTTATTGGAGGCCGTTAATTACTAACGTTACATATAATCTCTTAAATCTAGTTATTATCTATTGCTCTTACAAACAAAGTTTTGAATTTCATACTTTTCAAATTGTCATTAACAGAAGATATGAGAAAATAAAATTTATTATATACTGCAATCAATTGATTCAAAGGACTATTAGCACCATAGTTTGACCTACTAAAAATTTGGCACAAAGGTTGCCGTAATTTTAAGCTTGTTCGGCTAAAGTTCAGTCTGCAAAGAACTGACGAAGATGATATATTTCCATTTATTATACCAGTAATGAAACAGAATTGGATATATTTTCGATGGTTATCAAGTGATGGAAGATTTATCAAAACCAACGTGTGCGAATATAAGGGGAGTGCTATTTCTTGAGACCAAGGTAGAAATCGGAGACAAAATCGCAAAATCTTCGTTGAACTGCTTCAAGCATCGATTTGTGAATAGAGTAGTGAGGTGCCCAGACCACACAGCCATACTTAAGAATGGGTCTCACAAAAGAAATAAATAGGAGCTTGAGAACATAGGGATCTTTAAAGTCACGTGGGAATCGTTTAATAAATCCTAATGTTTTATTAGCTTTTTTAATAATATGATCTAAGTGATCTTAAAGGTCAATTTTGAATCTAAAATAATTTCTAAATCAGAATATTGAAAATTTGTTCAAAGGTTCCGAATCAAATGAGTAGTTATATGTCAAGGGTCTTTTTTGCGTGTAAAACTCATAACCTTACACTTGTCAACGTTTAAGATAAGTCTGTTTTTAGTGCACCAATCCCTGAATCTTAAAATATCGTCTTGCAAGAGTAAACAGTATGTTTCAAATTTTATTCTTTTGTAAAGTTTAATGTCGTCAGCATATATAAGAACTCAAGAATTTTGGACAATTGAGACAATATTCATTTATAAAAAGGATGAACAAAATAGGCCCTAAATGGCTACCCTGAGGAACGCCTGAATTAACAATAAATTGATTAGAACAGACATTGCGAAAAGCTACACTGTAATGTCATATAAATATATAGATATACATATAAACAAGTTAACAAAAAAAAACACCACTATCAAATTAAAGCAAAAAATTCTCTTTGTCTTTTTGAGAAGTTCATTTAAGCAAATTTCACATGATATTAATTCTTTCTCGTAAAATATATACATATAGTATATGTAATAGCCAAACTATCGTGACTAGATGAGATAATTCAAGAATTAATGAAGGGAATGCGTTGTGTAGGGATCAGATATACAATTGTATCCCGGATGATTCTTTTCTTACGGTGAGATTCGGGCATTTTTTTAAAGGACACAATTTTTCACAATCATTTTAACTCAAAGAATTTTAAGTTTTTTTATTAAAATTAAAATTTTTATTCTATTCTATTACAATTTTTGTTTGTATATTAATGAATTAATGTATTTAATTTATATTTTATAAAATAAATAAATTTTGATAATAAGAAGTGAAAATCGGACATTTTTGAAAGTTGTGAACTTATTTTGAAAAGGATTAATTTATTTTCAAAATGAGTCTTTTTTTTCATTCAGGAGGATTTATAAGTAGTTTTGATGCAGTAATACTATAGTAGGGATACTTTTAAAAGTTCACTACTCTATTACTCCTTAAGATATCAGTCATAGTATCGACTATGGAATATTCGATTGACGAGCATTTCCTTGTCAATGTGAACGTGTGTTTTTTTTATTATGATTCTAGCAGACGATAAGTAGGAACATTGCGAACAAAGTGTAAATTATTTTATTTTCTATCAATATTTTAGTAAAAATATATTAATTGAAATTGTTTTAGAGTGAATTTAAATCAAACGTTACACGGATTTTATGGTACAACACCTCAATTTGGACAAACATTCAATTTCTCAAACTTTGGTGAGAATTAGACGAGGATTAAGTAACGAAAATAACCATTTTTTTAATTTTGAAATTAATTTTCAAACTTCAACGCAAACAAAATAGGTTTGTTTCTTTATTTCTCAAAACTGCCACTTTCCACCCATTTAAGTGCAAAGTTCATGTGAACAAAATAAAATTGGACTAGAATTGGTCAAAATTGGCAGTTTTGGGAAGTAAAGAAACAGACTTAATATAAGGAATAGCTGTGAAAAAGGAAGAAAAGACAATTGACAGGTGACAGGTGACGAAATGGCGTTTTTAAAAAATGTAATAGAAATATTATCCTAGTACAATACAAAACTTTGGCTCTAGCACGTAACTTAAGGCAATCGAGTTTATTCGATATAATCGAGCATGGGCAGTTCCTAATTTAAATCAGTTAATTGTTTTTACTTCGATTGAACCAAATCAGGAACTGGCTATGCTATATTGTACATGCTGTCACCCCTGGTATATTCGTTTCGTGATTTTTCGTGTAACATCGTCCAAATGTGTCACACATGCAATGAAGCCATAATTCTACCCCCATACGCACATTCTGTCGGGAACAGTGTTGCCACTATGCGAATTTAGTCGCATTTTGACCCCTTTTTAGCCTCATGCGACTATGACACGACTTTTTAGAAAAGTGGCTATTTTAAAAATCTTGCGACTTTTCTAACCCCATCTCTAAAGAAATGCGCATGGAAAAGATAAGTTCTATTTTTTGTTGAAAAAATCTTCCCAACCAATTATTAAAATTAATATTTTCGTTTAACTAACAGCAATCAATGGTACCTATTCCACATCACACAATTGGTGTTTTTCTTTTTTACCTCAGAGCAGATCACTGAGCTGTCAAAAATAAATTCTATGTTTCTTTTTTACCTCAGACATATCAGAGCACATAAGTCGTGTTTCTTTTTTCCATCGGAGCTAGCTCGGAGCATGCTCTGTATGCTCAGAAAAAAATTACCGAGCAAATGAAGCAAAACGCTGAGCGAAGCCAACTTCATACAATTTTTATATAATTGCTAAGCATATGACAGTTCAGTGCTCAAGTGTGTTTCATAATTAAACTGAGGGCTCTGATCATAATCTCCTCAGAGCTTTTCTCTGATCGCTCAGCATCTACTCAGAGCTTTGCTCAGAGCCAAAAAAGAAAAACGCCAAATGTCAGTCACACAGATTTTCAATCTCTAAAACCAAATCGAGTTGAAATGTGTTTGGTTCGACTCGATCGCATTCGCATTCTTGTCGATTCCTAAAAATAAACTTAATATCTATTTTTATTTTAAAAGAAATTCTAATGATAATGAATTCATTTATTTTTGTTGTTTTAGCTTTAAAGAACGAGTTAATATTACATAGATAGTTTTTTGTAAATAGACTGAACACTGATCTCTTTTGTTTTAGCTTACGTAAAGTTAAGTTGTTATTTACCACTTAATTGAACTTATTTTTACTGAATTGCAATAAATCATTATAAGTATGCAAATATGTAGATGTGATTTGACAATTATCTGAAAATTGTTTTACTTTATCAACTAAAAAATGATTTGGGGCCAGTTAATTCACGGTTAATTATCTTAAATAAATGGATTATTGCAACTGGTACATAATCAAATATGGAAGTTAACCAAAATTTTTGTCAAGGAATCCAAAATTTGAGTTTTTAATCATGGAAATCGATTTTTATCGATTAGTCCCATTTTATTAGAACATTTTAAAGTCATGGTGGCACGTGAGATCTCAAAAAGAGCTGAAAAAGAGTTATTGCTATGATTGATGATGATTTTGTTACTGAAAATTTAAACCTATAATTATTAAAAAAAAGACATATTATACATAAATATTCTATTTCATTTTTATAAAAAAAATTAAAAAAAATTATTTATTAAATATTTCGCATAAATTTCACTACAAAATTTCACATTAATTCCTTTCTCTGTTAATTCCTTTTTCAAGAAAAACTCTAACTTCAGTCCAAGATTTAGAAAAACTCTGTGAGCAATTTTCTTAAAAAACATTATTTTTATAGCCTTTGGAAATTTCTTTTAAAAAGATTACAAAAATGTAGAAATATCTTCATGCGTTCAAAAGTTATGATTTTTGCAACCAAAAAAGTCATTTGAACCACAGTGCAGCGGGTTCAAAGGTAAGGGTAAACTTAAAACGTAAGCCTTACGTGTAATAATTACACATTACGTTTTTGTGGTTACCCCATTTCACTCTAGCTTAATTTTAAATAAAAAAATAATAAAAAGCATTTTTGACAAGAAAATTGAGAATTTTTGCTGAAGAATCCTGATTCAAGATTTTGAACAAACGAACATTTACTCTTCCAAAAAGCTATTTGCTATAAAAGTGAATTCACCTAAAATTTTAAATTGATTCTGGCAGGTAATTAAGTTTTTTTATTTTAATCTATTTGTGATGAAAAGGGGAGAAAAAGAGTGTAGTAATAGTCCACTTTAAATCGCTTACAGTTAATTTCGAAAAGACTAAAATTTTGTGCCAGTTTATTAAAAAAAAAAATGTTTTACAAGTGTATCTAACTAAATGATCCAGATTGTATTATCTTTGGTATAGCAATAATTCAATTTAAACCATCAAGTATTCAAGCAATCACCACTGTCAATTTAAAATGAAGGAAACTCAATACGATAAATAAATAATATTTTATTCTCATAAGTTTTACAAAATCAATAACATATTCGTACCTACATGCATATTTACAATGTACATACGTCATACATACATATACATACATATGTACATTGTTATAGTTATTGCTGTATGTGCTAGCAATGATGGAAGATGCTAATGCCAATGATTTGCATAATGAACGTGTCAATTTATATAGAAAAATGTAGGCAGTACTATTCATAAATCGGTGTTTCCAAGTGCAATTTATTACAACAACAAACAAAAAAAAAGAACTATAGCTTGTGGAACAGTTTGAACATTTTTCTTGATTAAATGATAGTTATTGCTGTAATTGCCTTTCATTTAATATATTATTCTATAGTTGCTAGGGGTCAACTTTATTGCCGGAAAGCATATAACAAGGCTAAGGGTACAATTACACCGATAAGAATTATATTTTCAGTCTAGGATTGATAGATATATATAAATTATAAAGAGGCTTTGCTTAAAACGTGACATTAAGTACAAAGCTGTGAAATATTTATGGGTAATTAATATTTGAATAGAAAACAGATAAGTTGTATACATTGGAGGTATTGATTTACTTTAATTAATCTTCGAAATTATTTAACAGCTGCATGTTATTATACACATTTTAAACAAATTAATACAATTTGTTATGTTTAATTTATGAAGGGCCTTCTATACTTAAAAAATACGTAAAACTTTTTTTAAAACATAGCATTGAAAACGCAACGCAAAACATACATCGGATAGTATGTTTTTGATACCTGGAACTTATCTGATGATAAATTTCTGTAAGAAACAAATTTTGATTCTAAAGATGTGCCAAGACCAAAGAAATATTTCAGAAACATTTCAAACAAATTTGGGAAATATTTTAGAAACGATTTTTAAATAATGTTTCTTCGGTACACACTGAGTTTTTTTTAATTTTTGTTTTGAAAATTTATTTTTTATTTTTTTTGTCTCTTGAAATTATTTATTTTTGAATACATAAAAGGAGAGTGCATTTTTAGTGGGCTTTTTGAACTGTGGATTTATGACCCTGTGTCAAAATATTTAAGTCTGCCATTTTCGAATATCATTTGTGGGTTCATCAGCCTTTGACTTGCATCAAACGAAGAGAAAAAAACAATTTCGCTATGCCGCAAATGCGTTAGTATGTTCCGCTGACACAGTAAATCGCCCTTGAATTTGTGTATCAGGACAAAGACGGAGGAAACAATTCCTTAACGTTCATGTAAAGGGTGTTTTTTTTAGACGTGTGGTTTTCAAGAAGAAATAAAACGAATATAATTTAATGTTATGGCCAAGAATTTAGCTTTATTATAAAAATAAGGGTTTGCCATTATGTTTTAAAAATGATTAAGGGCTGGCTCGAATAAATTCCAGCCGAGAGGCCCAATTTTCGACCACTTTTTGCAGCAATTGGGGCCATATGTCAGTAATAACGCGCCGAATATTCTCTTTCAAGGCGTCAATCGTCTCGGGCTTATTTGCGTACACAAGCGACTTCACATAACCCCACAAAAAATAGTCCAGCGGTGTTAAATCGCACGATCTTGGAGGCCACGCCATGGTTGGCGCACCATCCACAGGCCCACGACCGCGCCGCGAGATAATGCGCTAACCAAAAGTTTCCTTCAATAAATTGATTCGTTGGCTGTATGGCATGTAGCGCCGCCCGTCTTGTTGGAACCAAAGGTCGTCCACATCAACTTCCTCCAATTCAGGCACGTTAAAGTCATTAATCATGGCTCTAGCGTTCACCATTGACTGTAACATTATGGCCGGCTTCATTTTTGAAGAAACATGGACCAATTATTCCCCCTGCCCATAGAGCACACCAAACAGTGACTTTTTGAGGATGTAACAGTGGCGTCTCAACAATGGCTTGTAGATTATGATCACTCCAATTACGAAAATTTTGCTTATTAACGTACCCATTCAATCAAAAGTGAGCTTCATCGCTGAACAAAATTTTCTTGTGAAAATCGAGATCGGTGGCCATCTCGTCGCGCGAACCGAACCATTATTTTGGTAGTAAATTTGCACGATTTCCAAACATTGTTCAGGAGTAAGTCTATTTCTTATGAAATGGCAAACCAAACTGAGCATAAATTAAGTGACAGCTGTCAACTCCAACTCTTAAAAAAGTTTTGCCATATTGAAAACCACACGTCTAAAAAAAAACGGACTTCAGTCCATCAATATGGCGAAAATCATGCAGAGGTTCATGGTCGAAAACATGGATTTAAGCTTCCTATAACTTGTAATGCTGGATTTACACGAATGACAAATTGTCAGTATTTCTGTCAAAATCTAGTCATTATAGTTTTTGCCGTGTAAACGGTCGCAAATCTGTCAGTATTTTTTTCATTAAAAAACTGCCAAGTGATACTGACATTAAATTTTGGCATTATACTGACATCGTGTAAATGCATTGCAGACAATTTTTTCAAATAATGACAATTCACAAAAAAGAATGAACTTGCTCAATTTGGCAGTATATTTTTAATCAAATGTCAAATTGAAAAAAAAAAAAAATAAATTTATATTGGCGGTTCGTTTTGTTTGTGTCTTTGGTTGAAAAGAAAATTTGTAAGTAGATTTAAAATATCTAATTTTTATAAATTATAACAATAAATTAACTTTGAACTAGAAATGGAAAACATCAGCAATAAGAAAAATATTGGTCGGAAGCGGAGAATTGAAAAAAAGTGGTTGCCAGAAGACGACCGAAATTTGGCAGTCGTGTAAATGCATTACTTTCCATCCTTGCCATTAAAATGAAAAAAATACTGTCAAAGTGTCAACTAGTCATTATTTAAGTTCCGTGTAAATGCATGTCATCAATGAAATAATAGCCTAGTTCCTTTACTTTAAATTTTTTTTTTTTTTTTGTGAATTTCTACTACACCAAAATCTGTCAAAGTTCATAAAAAAAAATAAAATGACTTAGATATTCACACAAATGCACAGAGTTTCAAAGTAAAGGACCACACCTAATGAGTGCAGTATTTTGGCAGTAAAATGACAAAAATACTGACAATTTGTCATTCGTGTAATTGCAGCATAAGTTATCTACTCCATCGATAGCAACAAATTGTTCTTCATTTCCATATTTAAATCCCATACGAGTCATGACTTAAAGTTTTTTTTAATTAAAATGCATAAAACAAATCACTGCGAGAAAAAACATAAAACACAACTAGCCAGTTCTTACGTATACATTTAATTTGCCGCCAGCTTTGTTAACACCGTTTGCGATTGAAGCTACAGTTGCTCTGGGGTTTTTGTTCAAATTTGACCCTCTTTTTGATGACCCATAGTGTTCGAAGTAAAAAAAAAAAGTTTATCGCTCCTAGGCTTACCATCCGTCAGGATTTCGCCTGACGCGTCAGGCTTTTAATGTCCAATCAGGCTTTGGCCAGGTTTCGTCCTTTGTCAGGCTTTTTTATAGTTATCGCACAAAATATAATAGTTAGAAGAAAAACGTTTACATGAATGCTTTCAAATTGAAATGCCCTTGCAGTGAACACATTCATTTTTTTCATTTATAGTTGTCACTTTTTAGAAAGGGACAAATAGTTGTGCAATAGGGTGATTCCAAAAAACACCTTTCTTGAAATTCAACCGGGACCGGGCGAAATTATGAAGCTTAGATTGAAACCAAAAAATTAAGACCGAAAAATTCAAAATCGAAGACCATTTATAGAGCTCGCTACCAGCGTTTTTTCAATAATCTTGCTTGAAAATCTTTGAAAATCGGAATTTTTCTCAAATGTTCAAAGCTGCTTAACTTTATTTTCGAGAAAGGCGTTTTTTTGAATCACCCTAATACCTAATACTAACTACAACTACAACTAAAGTTGGGGTCCCACACTAAATATTAGGCCCCAAAATTACTCTTAGAAAACTTTATATTCTATAGGTTTTTGAAGTACTTTCAATTCATTTAAAGGGATGCTTTCATACAAAATTTCAGGGCCGATTAACAGAATAGAAAAGAACAACAACGATATTTCGATTACTCCGCGTATTTTCGAAGTTTCGGTGGAAGTAGGAAGTAGGAATGAATTATAAAATTTGCATTATTGCAATAATGTTTTCAAAAATTAAATAGCACTTTTTGTCAACTCAAATAAATTATAAAATTTCGGAGTAGACTGTTTATGGATTCAACTACACAACCGTAAAATTTGTTTATCGTCGTTTTCGGAGGTTATTTTTGTTCAATCCTTGTACTCATTTTACTATTTTGAGGCCCTTTTTCTGAATGTACCCAGAGGCCAATTGACTCCCCTTCCGCTCCTGTATTGTCATTTCAGAATACTACAAAAACGACTAAAATGTCTGTTCTACCAAACGATGAGTATTTTCAAAAACATGTTCATGCTAAAATTGTACACTATGTGAGCCTCTGTATACTAGGTACATACTCACGGTATAATTTGAAGTATGTAGATATTATGTATTTCACTATTTAAAAAATTGGTAAAAGTCAAAGAATCCGTTTTGTTTGTTCTTAAATGTACTCACTTATTATATCATTGTTATATTAAGGGTATTCACGCAACGTCGTAAGTTTACCAATTGTGTAAAATGATAAGTTTACACAAAAGTTTGCGTGAACGCATTTGAATAAATGCGGTGTAATTGAATCAGCTGTTCGTTAAACGTCAAATATGAAACTCGAAAATATGTATACAAATACATAAGCGTGTTCAGATTTCAAAATTATTTTTAAATGTAGAACCTTTCCCAAACTACCTAACTTGAAATCGGAGCAGAATGTCTCGGAACGGAAAAAAATGTAAGGTACACGAAAAAAACAGTTTTTTTTTAAACTTGACGGGAATCATATGAGAAAACGATTTCGGGGTTAAATGTAGAACTGTAATAGTCGCAAACTCATGGCACTGATCGAACGAAAATGAGCGAATAGAACAAAAGTCATATGGCACGCCCATAATGGTGCACTTTTCCTTCAGTTTAGTTCACTTTCGTTTTCGGCAGTAAAAGTTGTCCTGACCTCAACTCAACTGAAATTTGATGAAAGAAGAATAAAAAGAATAAATGGTTCCTTTCACTTCGATGGCAATTCGGAAACCATAACAAATACAAGTAAAAGCATTTACTTTTGTACATCCATATGGCCCAATGATCAATAGTCAGCAGAATTTTTTTTAATTCTCTGAGATACTTAATTATCATATTTGTGAACACGCCTTTTTCTAAAAGTCACAATGAAGTTTGGTTAAGTTTACCAAAAAAATTTGGTTAATTTTGTCCAGCAAAATCCTTGGAGAATTTTATCCAAATTGTGTAAATCATTTCTCATACAAAATTTGACAGTTCATTAACCAAATGGTAAACATAACCAAATGGTAAATTTATCCAGTGTTTTACATCATTGCGTGAATATCCTTATTATATTTTTTCAGTATTACTTATTAAGAAAGGATATATACAAAAATGTGCAATTTTTTTGTCGAAATACTTTTTTCTGAATCATTAAAAGGATAACTAACCTTATATTATTGGTTTAAAAGCTAAAACTAAAAACATAAATCAATAAATTATAATTACAGGTCTTTTTTATAACCACCAATTTATAACAAGTACAAGCACAGGTTATATGTATGTAGGCATATAAAAATTGTTGTAAAAATAATGATAGGGAAAGAGACATTTTAAATGGGTACCATACAAATATAGTACCTTATCAACGAAAAAAAAAACTATCTATCACAATGGAATAATACCCTAATATTTATTATGTACCCATTAAAATCATTACTATTTATATGTATAGTCGTAGCTAAAATATCTTAATGACAACTATGACTATTATAATATGATGATTGATTACATCATATGATAACAAAAAATTTCGAGCATTTCATTCAAGTACCTTGTTATAAAAAAAGGAATATAATATACATTAATATATATGTTAAAGTACCTCTTAATTAGGAGATATACTGATAGTTAAATGTGCCAGGTGGTAGACAGAAGTTATAAAAATAAGACATATACAATATAGATACGATTAAGATCTGATGTACTTAAGCTAACAATACGGAAGTCTTATTCCGACATTTTCGCTTTGTGTCATGTGTTTGATTATTTTCTTTCTTAAAGCCTATATAGTACGCTGTTGATTCAAAACGAAAAAACCCATTGGAAAATGACACAAACGAAATCGTAAATGAAAAATTTCGTTCTCCTTTTCGTTTTATACAATACTATTAGACAAGCGAAATTGATAATATTGTATAGATTATTCATATACGAATCTTAACTCTCTTTTTTTCGCACTGAATTATGTAGTTGCTCGGACCATTAATTGCAGTGTGACATTTCAGTTTTATTGAATTTGTTTTTGTTGTTTCTCTCAATATTCGTTCACTGTTTATGATTTTTCTATACGTTTATTTATTTTTTTGTTATTTGTTTTGCAATTGATTAAAATTTCTATTGATATTTTGTCTCTGTTTTCGCCAGCATTTCGTTGTTTTGTTGGTGAAAACAGAAAATATTCTTTTCACAACAACGAAGTTAACATTTTACTTACTATCAAAAACACTTCAAAATAAGGGATCAAACAAAAAGTTGATTTAAAATTATAAGGGGTTTTGTGTGATAACATCACTTCGCACCATCATATTAATATTGAGGGTTTCAATGAACAACAACACTTGAGTGAGCTACCACATAGTTTTTATAGCAATGTGAATATAGTCGTGAAGACTATAGCATGCCAATCATCAGATTCCTTTTTTTTTGTGGTGTTTGGTCATGAGTTCAATTTTATTTAAAAAAACTTTTTGCCACGACTGAGAGGCGAACCAGACCAAGCTCCCTTCATAGCCATATGCACTACGCACTGCGCTAACGAAGGTCACGTGATCGGTCCATACCAATTTAGGTTTTATTGTTTGACAAACCCATTTGAATTAATCAGCTAGGTGTGTGGCTAGTAAAAATGTTGGTTGATTCAAATGAATTTATCTTAAATTGTTGCGAAAATAAAAGCACCAAGAAAATTAAAATCAACCAGAACAAGTACAGTAAAACCCGCTTAAGAGAAACTGCAAAATATCACAGTCTTTGTTTCACTTAAGCGGGTTTTTCACTTAAACGCACCCCGCTTGAGTGAAAAAAAAAATTTACTTAAGCGGAGTCCGGATAAGTGAAAAAAAATTGCACTTAAGCGAATTTAAAAATTCCAAAAAGGGTTCTGACATATTCAAATGTCATTTTCGTGATGAAAATTTGGGGGAGGTGAAAAATAAAAAAGAAGTTAAAGCATTCAGCTAATTTTTTGTTCTGTTATATTAAATTTTTATTTCACTAGAGAGAGATTTTTTCAGTGAAAAATATTAAATTTAACTGAAAGTTTCAGGTATCCGGGTTTTTCACTTAAGCGAGTTTCGCTTAAGCGGATTGTTATAAAAGTAATTGGTCGACAAATACTCGGGGATGAAAAAAGTGTTTCAGATAAGCGGGTTTTTCTCTTAAGCGGGTTTCTCTTAAGCGGGTTTTACTGTACTAGGAAACGTCATGTCTCTCAAATTAGCAGACCAAAGTCGTCAGCAGAACAAGTTTTTTGTGACGTCATCATAAGACGCTTAATAAGTGCTGATTATGTACCCAACAACTTGATTTCACTACTGATGTAGCCTTTTGCACACGAAACGTCACGTCATAGATAAAACACTTAACATTTTCAATCAATTTCACACAATTTTGGGAATAAATTGACTTTTGACATTGACATTTCACAAAATGGTAGATAGTTTTGTTCGATGAACTTTACCCAGGGTTGACCCAGTTTTCTTGACAACTCCAAGAATTGTCAAAAAAAAACCTGAGTTTGTCGGTTCTCTAAAAACGCCTGAGAGCTTTAAATTATTTTGTTGACATTCAACATAAGAAACACCCAATTAAAACATAAAATTTGTTTTAAATTTGTTTTAAAAATTAATTAAAACAACTTCAAGCGTTTCTCTTTTCTATTTCTAATTATTATCTTTCAATTTTTCTTTCAGTTTCTATTTCGAAAATAAGTAATTACATGCAACAGGCAAATCCACAACAAAGCAATTGCCTCACAACTCATGTCACTTTGGCAGTTTATTCGTTATCTCAACTCGCCACAGCAAAAAACCTATGTATAAAGGTATACTTCAGGGCGAGTTCAGGGCGACCCTATAGGTCTCAAAAAAACACAGAATTTTATTGTAAGGGTGAGTTCAGGTTTTTCAAAAAACGCTTTTGGGCGACCCTTGGGTGACTTCAGGGCTAAATGAACAAAACCTCATAACTTCTTCAAACTATACGCCTTGCGACTAACAGTGCTTTACGCCTGGCGATTTGCAGCTTGTGTGATGCGCTATCCTAAAAGTTCTGGGATACTATTCTATCCTATGAGACATGTCAATAATAGCTGATTCGCGTTCACAAACATACTGGATACTAGTGTATGTTAGATAGGCTATCCTAGTGTAACACGAACGCGGCCAATACATTCGAGCCAGTGCGGGTGGGTTCAATAAAAATCGCTTAACATCTGAATTTTCAGAATTCATTGTGTCAAATTACTGCATTTATCTGTAGGATTTACATTTAAGCGAAATAAAATTGAACTTTAATTACACTCGTATATTAAACATTGAGCGTGAATAGTTTTGAGGATGAAATCAGCTACAGGTTTTATTATTTTCATTAAAAGTCTTTTTATTGATATGTATGGCCTAAAAAATTATACAAAACTTTCCAAACATCAATATATAAAAAGTTGTTAATTTAAAAATTCACTAAACAATAAACAAAAAGTTCGTCCATTTGAATAATTATTGAATTTTCATGACGAAAACTAAAAAAATCAACTACCAACAAGACGAAAATTAGAAATTCAGCTTTTATGTGCAGTTTTTCAGCAGATTTGGCACTTCCCCCACCACAAACAACATTCATCTGAATTTTTACTTTTTAGATGAGAATTTCTTGTCTGAAAATTCAGATAAAACGTAACTAAAAGTCATCTAACTTTTTATGACAGCTGGCCAATCAGAAGCTCTAAAAATTCATAATTCTAAAAATTCAGATGTTGAACGTACCCAGTGTCTATACACTAAAAGCAGAAAATTAACTTAAAACCAATTTCATGGTAATTGACATTATATCTTCATATAATTTATATCAGTTATTTAAAGCTGTATAAATACCTATATGTACCTACCTTTAAAAAAACACCCTTAGATCACGAATAATTTTCATGCATTTGCAAATAAAATTGTGCTTGATCAGGTTTTCTTTTATTTGTTTTAACCTATATATTATATTGTACATAGAGTATATAAGCATATTATGTATGTACATCAATATAGTAAGCATTACGAATCATCATCATAAAATTGTAGAAATTCATATTTTGCAACTTACAAGTTGACATACCGCTGTGTGTCAAACATGTATAGTACTTAAATATGAAACCCTAAAAGATTAACATTGCAAAGCAGTCGGGAGCTTTTATTGAATTTAATTTAATATAAAACTACTCGCCCGCCTACATTCCTTTAAATAAGGACCACAACATGGGTCGACCATACTTGCTCCAATTTCGGATATGTTGATAAGGGGCTAAGAGAAACTGAATTCACCTGAATTCGCCAAAATTCTAAAAGTTAGAAGTAAGAGTAGAACTAAAATGACAGGGGTCTTTAATTCACTACCCTTTTCAGTTCAATCTATATGACTTTATTTGTTTTAAAGAGAATAGAGCACAATTACACTACTAATTTTATGGTATTAGCATGATAATATTTAACAATTTTCTAACTTTAAACTCTTTACTAAAATGTTCTTATAATTTATCTTATATCATACTTAATGTATTTTCTTAATAAACTTCAGCTGAATACACCTAAAACAGTGGCAGTTCATGTAAGCAAGTAGGCAAACCTACCAGTTTCGCATTTTTAAGTGTCAAAGTGACATTTAGAGTTAGTATATGATATACTTGGCGTGTTCAGAAAAATGAGATCTCAGAGATTTTTCTCACTCAAAAAGTGAGCAAGCGAATCCAAGATTTATTTTCCTCTAAGTTTTGACAGCAAAGCTGAGAAATTTTGGTGAGGAATCCTGTTCAGGTAACTGAGATTGCTTAGATCTCCGAGATCTCATTTTCCTGAACATGCCTACTAAAAAGAAAAAATATTCGTTTGGTGATTTTAACTTTAATGCTGTTTTAACCCTACTACATAGCATCAATCTTAAATGTGGTACGTTCAATGCATTACGTTTTACATCTGAATTTTCAGAATTCTGAATTTTTTGAGCTTCTGATTGGCCAGCTGTCATAAAAAGTTAGATGACTTTTAGTTACGTTTAGTTACGTTTTATATGAATTTTCAGACAAGAAATTCTCATCTGAAAATTCAAATGAAAGTTTTTTGTGCCAAAAATCAGCTGAAGCACTGCACATAAAAGCTGAACTTTATAATTTTCGTCTTGTTGGTAGTTGATTTTTTTTAGTTTTCTTCCTGAAAATTCAATATTTATTTAAATGAACGAACTTTTTGTTTATTGTTTAGTGAATTTTTAAATCAAAAATTTTTTATATTGATGTTTGGAAAGCTTTTCTATTATTTTTTAATTTATCAATCAATTAATCAATCAATCAATCAATTTATCAATTAATAATTATCAATAAAAAAGACTTATAATGAAAATAATAAAACCTGTTGCTGATTTAGTTACATATAATTTCATCCTCACAACTACTCACGCTCAATGTTTAATTTACGAATGTAATTAAAGTTCTATTTTATTTCGCTTCAATGTAAATCCTTTAGGTAAATGCAGGAACTTGACACAATGACTTTCGACTGAAATTTCAGATTTTTTGCGTTCAACGACATAAATTCAGAAATCCGAAAATTCAGATGTAAGGCAATTTTTATTGAACCCACCCAATCTGTTGACTTCTAAGTTTCAATGTAAAATTGAAGTTTATTTTTTTTAATAGGTAATAGGTATAAAAGTGTAAATGCAGTTGTTTGGTAAATGCAACTTCTTGCTACAATGTGCTACTTGTCATTTTTTTTTCTATGGGATTTGACAGCAAATTGTGTTAGGGAGGTTTGCTGATACTACACATAACGATTTAAGTTGAACTTAATTTCTTAAGTATCACTTTATGACATGGAAAAAGTACCCCTTAAGAATTTAAGTTCAACTTAAATCGTTATGTGTAGTATCAGCCAAGAAGTCGTACAATGTTTCGAGTTACCAAACAGACAATGTAAAAAGCTTTTGTAGGTAGGTTTAATAAACTCGAATGCGAATTTTATTTCACCCGATAAATCGATACATTTCTATCTTCGAAATTTTTATTTATTTTAACAAATCCCATAAGTTGGCCTTAAATATTATAATACTTAAATTGAGAGTGAACTTTCTTTTTTTTTATTTGATTTGAGTACATATTTCTACATAAGCTTCACTTAGATTTAATTAAAGGAATGTAGGAAGAATTTATATTTATGTTCAATTGAGTAGATGACAGAGAAACTCAAAAGCTGCTCGTGTTAAAAACGTTTAGCTTTATGGTATCGTTATGAATCGCTATATGAGGAATGAGTATATTTATAGTACTAGTAATTGATAAAATTAGGTAATAGGTATAAGTGAATAATTTCAACAAAATAAAACAAAACATATGTGTATAGGTTATTAACTTTAAGAGGTTTATCATGTTGGTCATACGAGTCCTGCTTTAAGAGGGACGATTTTGAACATTTGGCTTTTAATCGCTTTTCTTAAGTGACACCAATTGCAAACTACACGAGAGGTGTGTTTTTTTGTGCATTTATATTCGCTTAAAAAATAATGGTCACGTTAAACTCAACAACAATTCCTCTTAGTTAGCGGCAACACAAATATTCGCTTATAATTCCAAAATCCTATTTTGGATGAATGTCCTTGACATTTCATCAATTGATTCAAAAAATAAATCCTTTTGACTTATGATTTAACATAAATAAAATGTTTGAACAAAAAATGAGGTAGGAATAATTCGGCCAGTATGAGAAACTTATGTGTCACTTATTTTATTAAGTGTGCACTGTGAATCTGAAGCCGAAATTTCAGATTATTTAATTTTAACAATTAAGATCTAAATTTTAAAATCTTTCTATTGAACATACCCACTGCATAACAATGTTCAATAAAAACCATTTTAACATTTACAATAAAACCAAACAAATAAACAAACAAACAAATAAACATTTACATAAAACCAAAAGTCTATAAATGCAACTTAAAGCACTCCTGTATTTTAGAACTTTGATCTGTTTTTAAAACAAAATCATTCTTTATTAAAAATAGAATTTATTGGTGCATAATTTAATCAAATATTTTCCTTATCTACTTGTTTGTTGCTCTATATAATCGAACATTGAGTAAGGGATAAAGGTTTTGTAGTTTTCCTCTTTAAAAAAATAATTGTTACAATTTTTGCATACGAAATGCAAAAATTAACATTATACAACAATACCACCGACCATTGGGAGCTTTTCAGAAGCATGCCAAATAGAAAAGATTGAATAAATATACAAAAACAACGAATTTAAATAAATTAAAAAAACAATTGCACTCCCTTTTAACCCCAAACTATTAAGATAGGAAATACATGACTGAATCGCAAAATTTTTTTAATCTTGAGTGGGAATATAAAAAATGAGCCACCGGATCGAATAATATTTCTTTTAATAATACAAAAATACAATAATGGTCAACACACAATGATATTGCTGGCCGGCGATTTCCGTAAAACTTTACCGGTCATCCTGCGATCAACGCGTACAGATGGACTTAACGCTTGCCTAAAATTATCATATTTATGGCGATACGTAAAGAAGTTGCAATTGACAATTGACGAACATGAGAGTTGCGTAGTAGAAAAATCCATCAACCGATAATTTCTCAGAACAACTGTTGGAAATGGCCAAATTTCGGTTGATGCTATAACTGGCCTGATTTCGTTCCAGTCAAATTTTTGTGAATTCGCATCATCGAAGGAAGAACTCATCAGAAAAGTGTTCTCACAATTGGCTGAGTGATTGGCAAATTCAAAGGCGAGGAAGTTCGCATTCCAAGAATTACGATGATACCGACCAATTTGCAGTTCGAGTCTAAGCGCACGCATTCAGTTTCCCGTTCAACTCGCATTCGCAAAGACAATCAGCAAATCGCAAAGCCAATCGTTGCAGATGTGGCCTTAATCTTAAATTTCCTTACTTTTTGCACGTACAATTCTATGTGGCGTGTTCGAAAGTCGGAAAGCCATCTGCATTGATTTTTTATATCCACCGGACAAAAAAACAAACAAAATTGTTTATCACAGAGTGACCTGTTATGTCTGGAATCCATTTTCGGTGTAAATAAAACGTAAGTACTGAATTAAATTCCAAAAAAGGTATATTCTTTCAATATAGAGCCTCGACTCTCGAAATGGACATTAATAATAGAATCAATTTTAGGGCCGAAGAAAGTCCCGAAAGTTCGCCGGGTCAGCTAGTATCAATATAAATATTATTTTTTTAAATAATTTGATATGACTCGTTCAATATTAATAAATATGAAATTTTTTTTTTTGATTTCACAACACATTTCTTTAAGCTTTCCAAATCATGGGATCCTCTAATTAACACCTTAGGGTTTTCCCAGATAAAACTTAAAACACCCTGTGATGCAATAAGTGTTGTTTGCTCCCAACAAAATGCACCTCAACAACAACAACAACAACAACATCATGAGATAGAACCACCTACGCACCACTACAACCTGCGTAGTCAATCTAATATATAACATTTATAAGGCAGTTTCCCGGTGACCACACTCAATGAAATTTGATGCGAAACGTTCGGGGTGAGTACAAAGTGCACTCTTTAATAATTTTATTACGCGGCTAATCCGAAAACAATTTTCTAATAATGTCTATAAACAACCGCGAAAGCCTAAAAAGTTACATTTCTTTTTTGTCAAAAATTAAAATTAAGATTGATACACAATCTGTCTGAATCATACAAAATTGAACTTAGGTATTCAAATTCTATTGCTTTCTTTTTGTGTATACATATGTACCTAATCAAACAAATTATGTGTTTAAAACAAATAATATAAAAAACGAAACAAAAAAAATGGATAAACAAGTTTGATCTTGACCGAGACCGAGCCAAGTACCTATTATAAAATGATTATATAATTTACCATAAAAAGCATGTGCTATAATTTAAGCTGCTTGTCTTTTTCAATCGTTTACATCTTATTCTCATTATTTTCTATGTCTTCTTTTTTTTTTTTTGCAATTTCGCCAGTAAAATTTGATTCTAATGTGGATGCATAATTGTAGGTATCTAATCCAATTCAAAAAGAACAAAATAAAGCAAGCATTAAGTTACATATTATTTTTGTCAAAAACAATTCCAGATTTGTATTTAAATTTTTTTGGAAATATATATAAGTACAGGCTATCTTTTGGTAAAAAAAAGTTGTTAATGATAGGCTGCAAGGATTTGCATACGACTTTTGAATGTGTATTATTTGAGGTTTGGCCTGCCTACCTTTTTAAAAAAGAATATATTTCAAAAAGCTCTCGTCACCTGTCAGAACTAGCGATCATAGACCCCTCATTTTCGTTAAAGTTTTAACCTATTTTTATCAGATTTTATGCTTACAGAATTTTTTAAACAATCGAAAAATCTAATATTAAGCGTGTTGTTTTGCAAGCCCGGGGGGAATTGGATGAAAAAAACGACGTCGGTGCTAAAAAATGTACATGCAAAATGTAACAACAACTAATCCCATGCGGCCTTAATTCCAGAGAATTCTCGGGGCTTATCTTAAGGCCACAGAAAAACTGTTTTACCAGCATTAATTTCATACATGTTATCGATAGTTTTTATGAAAACTCCATTTTGTTTCTGTGATGGCATCTCTAATCCCCGTTGTCGTTTTTTTTCAACCAATTCTCCCCGAGCTTGCAAAAAAACACGGCTATTGAACCAAAATTTTCAAAACAATAATAAAACATTTTTCGGATTTAGATGAAAATTCTCCTCGGCAAAATTGCGAAAGAAAATTTTAAGTTCACAAAAACGTGAATTGGTCAAATGCCAATACACTCGTATATGAACGTAAAAAAATTTAAAATATCAATCAATTTAAATTTAGTCTTCTTTTCCTATTTACATATTTATTCAAATTTGTACTCATGCGTTTCCTATGTTAAAAATAAATAACACAATGTAAACGTAAACAAAAAAAAATACTGTCAACCTACTTAACCTTCCTTGACCAAGACCTAACAAAGTATAATAATATGATTATGTTATAAAATACTCCAACCACCTAAGCATACATACATAATATGCCACGTGCTTTTTATTTAAGCCGTTTTTCTCATTCAACCATTTACATCCCCATTCTTACTGTTTTCAGTGTTAACGATTTTTTCAACGGAATGTGATGTTTGTTTATTTACATAATATTGTAGTCTTTTTTTTTTACTTTTCAGTTTATTTACTAATCCATTAATAGTTAAAGAGTTCCTAAAATACTGCTTGGGTGATAAAAAGAACAAAACTAACATAAAAACAACTGACTACCTATTCTGTAAAATTGAACTTCACCACGACCGACCTAGAGAAAAAACTATGTCTATCCCAGACAAATCGAAAACAAATGATAGGGAATGATTTACGAAAACGCAAACGTTTTTACTTAAAAGATTTTCTTAATATTTTTTGTACAGAATTTTGGAATATTTCCAATAAGATTCTCTTCTTTTTTTTATGTGTAAGCCAACTATATTTCACATTATATCAAAGAGAAGTAAAAATTTCCAAAAATAACTTTTTCACAAATAGTCAAAAATAAGTTTCATTGCGCTTGGTACCAACCTAATATAAATTTAAGTAACATGTGAAAACTATTTTGTATGGAATGAAACTTTTCGTTTGTAGATGGTATTCACTCTCAAATTGAAACCAAATGGAGCAAAAGAACAAAAAATAACTATGGAAGTTTTTGGGATACTATTTAACACATCAAATTAAATACCAATTTAATAGTGAATGTTAACAAAGATCACTTCAATCGAATGTAAAATAGTTAATTTCGTAAATTCAAATTAAATAGAACATATTAAAAAAGTATAAATTCTATCAATATATTTTTATTTAAATATGTAATAATTGTGACTGTGGAATGTACAGATGTTTTTCTATTGATATTTTGATTTGCTGGAATAGTACACGAAAGTCAGTCAGGAAACACTTGTTTTGTGGAACGAAATAAAGATGTTTATAATTGTTTATAACTTTCTCACGAAAAACAATAGTTTCGAAGATATAGAGTGATGGCACTAGTATTCGGCCCTTTAACTTTTTTTTATGTGTTCAACTAGTCCTTAAAAATCCAATATTCAATTGCTGAATAGAGTATTCAGATTATATGATTAATTGGAATATTTATATTATACATTTTAAGGTGTTTTAAGTAAATTTTCTACCGAAAACTAATTATATACATTTTTTGAGATGAAAGTGTGATTTTTGAGCAGTCAGCCCCTTAAGATCCACTTGAAATATCCAGTAGTCAGCCCCAATTAGTAAAAATAACATTGGCGGCTGACATAAGAAACATGTGTCTTCTATAGTCAGCCACTAACGGTTTTTTTATATTTTCTTGGCACAAATAAAAAGAGAATATAATTTCTATTCACTTTGCATACTCAGATTCAAAAAATAATCAAAAAAGTGATTTTCAGTAGTCAGCCGGGGGAGGCTGACTTTAGGAGAACTTTAAAAACTTTGTCTCCTAATGCCAGTCCTCCTTGTAAATATCAATTAGATAATATTTTAAAATATTTGAACTATTAATAACCTATAAATAATCATATTAAGCACTTAATTTCAATATGTTGGTAATTATGGTTCTTTTTCCAAAACAGTGCTACTAAATTTTAATTTAACAAAAAATCACAAAACGGACACTGAGAACAACTTGAAGCAATCTTGCATTTTTAACAAGAAAACAAGCAGATACATTGGTACAAAACTTTGCATACAGGCAGAAGATAAGTTAGACTTTAAAAAAAAAATTCATGATGAATAGACTAATGCATTTACTATTATTCTTTATTTTATAACGTGGTGGCGGACTACTGGAGTGGGCTGACCCTACATGCCTATATAGATAAAATTATTTTTTCCAAAATGGCGGATTTCGTCCGGGTCATGGCGTTCCGAAAAGTTGAACTTGAGCATGGTATGACAATATCAACGCTTCACGATCAAGCACTGCTCGACGTATATCCAAAATTTGCACTACGTGGCTCAATCTTAGAAGAAGAGTTCCTATTATCATCGTTTAATGCTTAAGTGCCCTATATCCATTCTTCGAAACTTGAAATCGATGAACTTTGATAGTGCCAGGCTTAAAATAATGCAAATGCAAAAAAAAATATTTCAAAAATTACAGCGCGGCTAACCTAAAATTTTAATTTTACTAGCATGAAAGTCTTCCTGAATAAAGTAAAGTGTGGTATGGCGCAAGTGAGTACTTCAACTCGTGCTTTTAATGGTTTAATAATAATCAAAGGTAATGTTAAGCAATGCTTAGTCATCGAATTAAAATTTCTTTTTGTTTCAAAAAATAAATAATGTTAAAATAATAACGGTTTTGAGTTTTATTATTATTCTTGTTAACGTTGAATACCCACCTTTAAATGCATAAATATATACACGGTGTCCCCTGAATAAAAAAGAATAAAAATCAAAAAAACCGTTATAAGTCGAACACGAAGCGAAAACGAGAAAATTACTTCTTAAGTTTTTCGACTTGAAATGACCTCAGAAACTCATGGTTTTCTTCTTCGGCGGAGATTTTGGGACACCGTGTGTATCCATGGAAAATTTCAATTTTTTGTTTCATAGGTTTCATACTTCATAATTTTATTTTTTTTGAACAACAGTTTTTGACTTCACTGCTTTAAATTACGACAAAGATATCTTCAAATAATAGCTAGGTATTAAATTTCAAAAGTCATATTTCTCGAGTAAAACGCAACGAAATTATTTTTCTAACCTTTAAATTCGTTTTCTGAGGAACAATTTCAAGGTCTATGGGGCACTTAAGCACTCAGGCGGCGCTATGTGTAGTTTTTCAGGAGCTTTAGCCGTCATCTTGGAATTTTCAAACAAAAAAATTATTTAAAACAGAAAAACAAATATTTAAAAATAACGGCAACACTTGCAATGTCATCTTACCTATATCTTTTTTTTAAAGCGAGAAATCTAATCTTTAATTCTGTTTTAAAATCAAATTGTGTAAATGAATAGGTACTTATTTTTTGTAAAATTAATTTCCAAACTCAAAATTTTGAAAATAAAATCTTAAACTAATTTTTTCAAAATTTTACGTTATTAGGTAGTATAGGTATTTTTTGTTTTTAATACTCTCATCAATTTTAAGTCAAACCAGATGCTCAAATTGGTTGTAGTTTTAAGTCTATTTTTTTTGTTTTAATTCAAGACTGCGGCCTAAGCTCCAGCCCGATTTTCCCAAAAAACTACACATACACGTGTGCTCCTTATAACCCTCTCTTACGAATTGTGAAAGAAAAGTGTCAATAAAATTTTTTCTTGGTCAGGCCTTTTTTTTGTACATAGCGAATTAGCTTAATACTAGGTAAATAAAAAAAGCTGTTGAAATTGGACAAATTAATGATTATGACATTTAATAATAACATAACTATGTACATTGTACGTATTATACACATTGGAATAATGTGCCCCATCTGACAAGGATGATATACCTATTATATCATATTAGCTATACCTAGATATTGCAAAATAGTCTTGAAAAGGTACATACACTTATGTAGGTATATTTAATGCACATGGTGCTTAACCTAACAAACTATCAGTGGAAAAGACATTCTAGTTAAACATTTTTAGTGGAACAATTTTTGATTGTAAAATAAAACCATTTTTAAATTTAATATAGGTATAGGTACATTGGCATCAAACCATTTTCAAAACTTTTTCCCTAGTAATTGGTCCCAATGTTTACCTAATTCTCAACTTACTCAATTTATAGAGAATTTGTAAATAATACACCAACATAGGAACGTACCTACCTACTATTATTGTGTATGGAAAAATTTTTAGGTAGGTACTTGATTTGTTCTATTTTCATGCCTATTTCAACTGGACTAATTAATACCAGTTTCTTGTTATTCACCTGTGGGATTCACCCAACAAGTTAATCAAAACAATCTTTAACTGATAACATTAAAACAATCTTATTAGGTATATTATATAGATAGATACATATTAGAGATATATTTTATAAAAGTTTGGAACATACCTTTTTATAAGTTAAAACATTATTAGCTCAGTTACCGATGCTCTAGGAGATGCTTCTACGGCAGTGTGGTGGAAGTTGATTATAGCAAGTTCAACGACATTGACATGATAAAATGTAATAAAATCCCACTTCACGCTTATTCGCAAATAGAAATCATCTTAAATATGCGACAGAAAACTAAATCTGTAACTCGATTTATTATAATTAAAACACGCACGCACGTTCTCTTGGAAGCCCTGTTTATAGATGTTGGTTGTTTATTATATTGTTGTTATTTGAGATGACCACTTAAAATTTTTATTTATTTAAAATTGAATGTTTAATATTACATAAGTAGGTATGTATGTACTATGTAGGTATGTACATGGAAATAATTTTATTATAAATTATTTCGTCATTGTTGTTACGATATACCCTGTGTGTTCAGGTAAACTGACAATTACTGTATACACTAGGATTTTTCTAAAACGTCGTAGCAAATCGATTGGTGATTCTGTATTAATATCGTTAAAATAGTTTTATTTTATTTTTCATTCAACTTAAGGAGATAATGGAAGACAACAATTATTATTATTATTATAGATAACGTGAGCCTGTTTCGTTTTATTATTACTTCTAATCGATACAATCGTTATGGAGTTATAATAATATGGAGAAAGGCAAGTAACCAAAACTTTTTCAACAAAATATTTACACTGCTCGGAAGAATAAATAAATTAACAAAACTAGTTTGGCGAAGCAAATACACTGAAATAAAAGTAAATTTGCAGAATGCGGACTGACTCAACTCGACTGAACTGACCTCAAAGTCAGATTGTTTAAAGAACTAAAAACCACTTAAGCAGCTAGAACAACTCAAATTGAACTCAATTAATAAACAAACTCAGTTTCAAACGTCAAACTAGACGTGAGTGGGATGTATTTATGCGACACACACACAATTACATGGTAATTGTTCCAAAATGAACTATCACCCTGTTAGGTATGTTCAGTTTATTGAGATCTTCCGCCGCTCATGTAAATAGTAGGTCTGTTCGCGTACTTGCCCGAAACTGCTTCTACCAGATTAATTTTTTTTTTATATGAACTTTGACAGTATTTCGGGCTAAAAATGGTAGAAATGGGTAGGTTTGGGGAGTAAACGAACAAGGTTAGTTTCACACATTAGGTTTGTTCGATGTTCTCTGCCCTATTGTGACCTGGGGAATGTCAGTCAATTGTCAAAAAATTCAGGGCTGCTCGGTTATGATTTTAAATCGAACCCTTCAGTGCTACAAGTTTCACCATCTGATTTTTTTCTTCATTTCACTGTTTCATAAACTGTTGTACATTTTGGAATGAAACATGAAACAAATAAATAATAAAAATTATCAACAAAATATCTCATACTTACCAAGAAATTTGTCTTCAACACTTGTTTTTGCTTGAATGGCTTGAATGCCAACAGCTGATTTGAATTTTGACAGCTCTGAATTCTTGCCCCAAGAAAAAACCTGGGTCTCGTGAGAGTCATTCAGAGCTCTTTCCGAACTCACATCGAACACAGTGCAAATAACCTAGGGTGAAAACAGTGCTACAAAAACACCTCAGAGGGAGTTCAGGTCGACCCAGTGCGCCCCAGGGCTGACATCGAACAAACCTATCCCATTAATTTTACAGTCTCTCTTAAATGTTTGGTCTGTTTGGTAATGTGAAATTTCTTGCGAATTTGCACAAATTTTCACAAAATTTCACTAATTGCTGTCAAAACTCAGAAAAAAAACTAAGTTTTTGGGAAATTTGTTGAAAAAAAAGTTAACAAACAGGCATATTTATTGAAATTAACCAATTTGTTTAATGTAATATATTGCAAAAATACTACGTTTTCATTGTTGCCAAAATGAGGTAATTTCGTTAATTACAAAAAAAGTGTTGTCATTGCAAATTCGCTAATTTCGTTCGACATTTTCAATGGTTTCCAATGGGTTTCCACAACGGATGCATTCCACTTGGGTGTATTCATAAAGTTTTTTACGTAATTTTACCCATTTCAAAAGGTGAACTTGTATGTCCCCTTTCACACGAGGAAACTGAGTTTCAAGAAACTTTCAGTTTATAGTTGAGAAGGGCAAGAAGTAAGAGGGGAAAATGAAATCTCCACGGTAAACGATTTGAGGAAATTTTTTGACATTCCTCTTCACATACACAGTATATGTGTGTTCAACCAAGCTACTCTATAAAGAAACTACAGAAAATTTCCACGATTTTGTTTCTTCGTGTGAAAGGTACAAGAGATTGTTAAGGAAATGAAAGGAAAACGTCAAAAAAATCTCCACCAACTTGTTCCCTCGTGTGAAAGGGGACTATGGAAAATGAGATAATTTGGAAACGAATTTGGAAATTTTCAACGAAATTACCTCATTTGCCTTTATGAAAACGTAGTATAAAGGTTCCCCCACACCAACGCGAATTTACGGAGGCGACGACAAAAACAACAATAACAACACGTTGTTGTCAATGAAAACAACACGTTTTTTTCGTCGTCGCCACCGAAAAATCGCGTTGGTGTGGGGGAACGTTAGCACTTTGAGAAAAAAAAAACTAACTGGAAAAATGCACTGTTATTTTGAAATCTTGATTTTTCCAGGGCGAATCGCCCTCATATCATATCGCAAAAAATAGAGAGATACCAAAAAATAATTAATAATGGATAACAATGATAAGAAGCACTTACGCAGCTACTAAAAACGTTGATAGACAAACATTCATCGAGCATCATCAATTATTATTTTCTTTTTGCTAATTTTCTTGTACTTCATAATTATACATATACTTTGAAGCCCTGTACATTTGTGTGAACTTCCACACAAGTCTGTCAAAGTTCATATAAAAAAATAAAATGTGCAGTTTTGGACAGAAAATCACAGTTTCAAAGGAACGCACCTATAACCTTTTTTATATTTGTTTTAATTTATGTTTAATCAATTTTCTTCAATTGACATACATATATGTAAATAATAGTTTTGGAGTCCATTTGCCCCATACAGACATTTTTTAATCATATATGTATGTAGATAAGTAGGTACAACTTATGGGCTTTAGGTCAGTTTTAATTTTTTGAAATTTTTTAACGTTACTCTATACAGTAAAAATTGCTTACATAAATCAAATATAACCTTTTTTAAATCAGGAAATCGGTTTTTGAGCTCATTTTGAGATGTTTCTAGTATAGTCATTTGAGGAAATGATGCATCAAGAAATATTTTTACTCAAAAAAAAAACTCGGCCCATTTAATTGAATGAAATTAAAAAAATAGTAACAGCAACAACAAAAATTTTATGACTTGTTTTACAAAATGGAATTTTAATATACTAAACACTGTAATTAGGTGCAATTCTTTAAATAGTCTTTATTGATAATATAATAATACAAAGATTTGTTCCTATAACATTTAAAAAAATGTTTAACGTATGTTTATATAAGATTATATATATATAGGTATACATATGCTGTACTATAAAAACTTATCTTATTCATGATCTATTAAACTTTTTGATTTAAGTGTAAATATAGTGAGATTAAAGAAAATTTATAAAGCATTTTCATAAAAAGCTTATTTTTTCTAAAAAAAAAAACAAAGCATTTAAACAAAAATTAAAATTCTGTTTAAAGACATGTTTAAAAATTTAAAACATTTACATAATTTTAATAATAATTTTTTAGTACATTTGTGGCAACTTCATAATAATAGTTCAATTATTTTAACAACAAAAATAATTAAATTAAATATTAATATAATACTAATTTATAAATAATTATACATTTTTTTAATTAAAAATATTCAACAGATGATTCACTCTTGTCGCTCGGCTTGTCGGTCTTTTTTTATACCAAGGATTTTTCCTTGGAAATGATGGTTAGACTTCAATTTTTTTGTTACGTATGGTTCTTCATCATTGAATGTCAGATTTCGTTTACCTTTTCGGACTATTTCGTTTAATTTGTCCAAGTCCTTTAAACAAAACAAACAAAATTATATTTTATTTATATTATCTCTTAAATGGTAGAATAATTAATATATACTTTTGCTGGGCTTTTGTGAAATTCGTACGTTATATGATTAGGAGAATATTGGACTTCATTTTTTTCCAATTGGTGGACATAGAGATGATTTGAAAGTCTCTTTGGAACATTAATTTTGTCTGTAGGATGTGGTGAGAGAAGGAGATCATTTTGCTGTAAGAGAAATGTCAACGGTTATATTATTATTTCATTTGAGTATATTTATACAATTTCAACTTATTTCGAAGATTTACTTGTTTTAAACAAAAGTGTAAAGTAAGTATATAAGTTTTTTTGTTGTTTTAATTTACCATATAAAAATTGTTCTTTTGTTTTCATAATAAATATATTCGTTTCTCTTCTAAAATAAAAAATCAATAACTCTACTATTAGTCCATTGAAATGTAACATTGACCTCGCATTTCGGAAAGGACCACGTGTTTTTCTTTGTAGGCTGCGTCAGTGTGAGTATACGAAATGATTTTCGGGGCTGTACCACCCTTCCATTTTAAGGCTGGGGGAGGGGGGGGGTGTATTCGCCATATCTAGAGAACCATAAGTTCCACAAACAAAATTCCAAATCATTTTTGTAGAAAATTAAATTCTCTACAATTTTGGTTACCGAGGAATCAAAAATAAAAAAGTTATAGTTCAAAATATACAAACGTTTTGTCATTTAATCAAAAGTTAAATGATATTTTTCTTGAAAACGTTCGAATAGAGAATTAAATTTTCTACAAAACTGAGGTAAAATTTAAAGTTTGGAGCTAATGATTCTCTAGATATGCCAAATACCTTTTTACCAACAAATGCCGCGGGGGGGCTTACAGCCACGAAAATCATTTTGTATACTCACACTTACGCACCCTACACATTAAAATGTCGTGCTGTCTAAAATGCAAGGTTCGGAAAAAATGTAACATTTGAATGGACTATATTAAAAGTAATTTAACTATCATGCCCTAAATAACTTACGGATTTTTTCTTATCGCTGAAATTCAGGGCATATGGCGTCATTTTTTGTACATAAATAGTATTATAAAACAGAATTATATCACCATATTGAGGAATTTCTGAAAATTAAAGTAAAATATTAAAATGGGAGAAAAAAAACTAAAATAGAAAAACCCAAAACTTACTTTCGTCGCCATCTTTTTTTGTAAAGTCAATCAACACCTCACGATAAATATTGCTGGCGGCTTGTGGTTGCTTTCTATACAGTCTCATAATATCCGTAAAAGTTTTTCTCTGTATCTCTTGAACCTTAGTTCAAAATATAAAAAAAAAATTAACTTACAATTAAAGATTTGATATCAACTGAGCATACCTTTATGTAAATATATATTGCACACATAAGTAATTGATCAAGATGACGGTCTTGCATCAGTTCTGTTCTATGAGTAATTGAATAATCAAACAAAGTCCACACTTCGATCATATGTCTTTCGTCACCCATTTCAAGTTCTTTACATAACTCTTTCATTCGCATCCATGCTAGTGTGTAAAACTATAAATTATGAGAATTAATAGTTGTAACAGTAGACATTAAATTTACGAACTTACCTTTCTTAAAAATATGGACAGGGAAACATCTCTTCTAGATTCAGCAGATGTTGGCTTTGAAGGATCAACAGGTTTTGGTTCTGAAGCTGCAGGAAATATTAATTATTTAGGTATGATAATTATTAATTTATTAACATAAATATATTTTTAATAAATTACAAACGTAAGATAAAGAATCCTTCGTCTTCGTTGTACTTTTTATGTAGTAACTGATTTAGGAATTAACTCTTGAATTTTAAACCAGCGTTATCAAGTAAAGACTCTACACTGTACTATACATTTTACACTGTACTATTTAAATTCTAAAATGGTGGTATAGCTACTAAACGGTGCAAAAAAAACTAACAATTAGACCAGCTTGTAATACGATTAAAATCTACGTGATTTTCTCTAATCACTATCATTGCAATAGAAAATAGACCAAGTATTACTAAAAGGAATCTGATGATCGCCGCGGCAATATTGGAATAGCTAACACTCCAGCCTATAAAAACTTGGTGGTAGCTCACTCAAGTGTTTGTTGTTTCATTCAAACCTTCAATAGAAAATATTCCTGTTTTTTGTTAAGTTATTCTTATTAAAATAATCAATAATTACTAACTCTAGGGTGGTCTTAATTTGCATAAATTGGTGTTTTAAATCTTCTTTCAAAAGTTCTGGATCCTGGCTTGCTTAAAGTACTAGAAAAGCGATGTTAAATGGATGTAATTTACACCGATTTCGTAAAAGCTTTGAGTACAGTTAAAAAATCAAAATCTCGAGTTCAATGTTTTTTAGGAATCCATAACTTGCCATATAGTACCAATGTATATGTATATCGCATATAAAAATTGATTTAAATTCGATTTCTACAGAAATAAAGCAACCAACAGAATGCATATTCTAAGAGCTTAAAAGTTAAATTGCATTCACACCGTTTTACCACGAGCGTAGTCTTTTTGGAATTTTTTTAGCCGAATAATCACCATTAAAACACTTCATCACAAAATAGATCGTTATAGGGATATTTCCCTATTTATTGAATTATAACACCAGTCGTTAGTCCGTCGCTGTTGTTGGTGTTAAGAACGTAGGTGCCAAAATAAACACCATGAAATGATGGTAGTAAGTGAGTGTATAACGCAAAAAGCACATATGTACATAGTTTTCAAAATTTTAATACTTAGTATCATTTACTTACCTTTTCCTGCATTAAACAAGTCTCTTCTAGCTGATTCCGATGTCGATGCTGACGCTGGATTAAAGCAGTCATATGCAGAGTTCATAGGAGATTGCAATACTGAAATTAAATAACCAAAAGTTAAAAAAAAAAACTTCCAACACATGTACAAAAAATGAACACTTACAATTACGTTCTTGGTTACAGTTAACCATTTTATTAACATCAACGTCTGCCCATGAAGGCAGCGGTGAGTTTCTTTGTTGTAAAACATTCCAAAGTGGCGAACCACTTCCCCATGCCAATGACTCGAGGCAAGTTTCTTCTATTAAATTCAAGTGCTTAATTAGAGCTCGAGTTAATATATCTTGTCGCTTCACAACTATTTCAATGATTTTAATAAAATTAAATGGCTTTAAATCGAAGCAATTTAAGACCCATGGAAATCTCAACTGTGAATTATATGCATCAAGCACAATTTCAACGCAACAAGTTATGAGAGCAGAGTTTAAACTTTCAGTTTCCAGTAATATCTTAAAAAAAAAAAAAAAAAATAAAGCGGAATAAATATAAATGAAAACAAACAAAAAAAATGCACTATTTACCTTGAGATCTAAATTTGGTTTTGATGCTACTTCCGCTCGCACTATTTTTTCTGATAAATAAAAATAAAGAGATCTTGCCAATGAAAATCGTTTTTCAGCCTCTGATTTTATGGGGAATTTTTCTTTGAATATAACCTCCATTGAGTCTAATTTAGATTTTATTATTTGCATTGTCCTTTCACCTGCTTGTCTAATATACAAAAAAGAAATGAGCAATTTTTTATTTAGAATGTTAAATCGGTGTAATGTACTTACTTAATGTAATCTGATGGACCTTTCAAATCAGCAATATCTTGCAGTTTTCTAACATTCTGAGTTGCACTTGCCACTGGTTCAGATACGCTATCTTTTTTCGGTAAATGATGTCTCCTTGTTAAAGGCGTTTCTGGCGCCATCGAACGTATATTCTGTAAACAAAAACCAAAATTTCAACACAATGCCATATATTGATTTTTCTTTAAAAAAATATATTTCATATCCAGCAATTCCTGGCGATCGACCCATTTTGTGTTTTAACTAAAATTGATTAAATCATCTTATTATCCATGTAGATTTTCTTCATGAAACTTATGTAAGATGAACTGAACTAAAGGCCGTTAAAAGCTTTTTGGAATCAATAATTCAACAAGTCCAATTAAACAGTGCTAAGTCTTCTACTTGACTTATGTATTTCAGTAGTATATAAAATATTATTATTAAAAAAAAACTTTCCTATGAAAAGAAAATAGTTTTTCTTGTTTTTTATGACAATTCTCAGAAAAAGGACATAGGTACCTACGTCTTTTTCCAGTATTAACGTCTTTCAATGAAATTGAGAAAGGAACAAAATTATTTACATACCCAACATTTTAAACATGTTAATTCAATAGTGGGTAAAGCAAATGGAGTTCTTAGAACCTTATGAACTATCCAGCAGTTAACCAGGATGACATTTTTTATAATTGTGATTTCCCTAGCAAGACAAAATTAAAAGTAGCTTTTAACAGCACAATTCGATATATCTACGGGCTGAGAAAATATGATCATGTCTCGCATCTATCTTAGAATCTCCATAAAATGTCTTTTGAAAGCTTCATTCAGTATTGTACGCTGATATTTTATCATATCTAACATATCTTTTTGAATCAAAGCAACTAAACTCGTCTTTTCTTTAAACTGGTCTTTTTTTTACTATTTTAGTTACATCTTTTTATATAAATATAATAATGTTGTTTTTGGTTCTTTAAAAATTTTGTTTGTTTGAATAAAATTCCATTTTCATTTTTATATATTTAATCTTGAACCATTATAAGCATAAACCATAAATCACTATCTTATAAGATTTATCTTACAGTGTTAGTTTAAAAAAAAATAATAAAACTAATTAAATTATAATTAAGTCATGGAATCTGATTTGAATGAAAATTATTATTTGCAAAAATTAAATAAATTATCTGAAAATGTGGAAAATATTTAAAACAAACAAAAATTCTAATTAAGAGAATTTTCAATAAGAAAAAAAATTAAATCTAGAAAAAATGGATACAAGACAAAAATATCAGTTAACTATAGGGCCGATTTTTTCAGTAAACAACAAGTTACCTGGTTGATATATGCGTTGTGGCCACTAGTCGATTCTGCATGGAAGATAAAGAAAAAAAATTTAAATTAAAACTAAAATAAAATATTTTATGTAGATACATATCTGGAAATAATTATAACTAGTTAAAAGTAAAAACAGATATGTAGTTTATCACGACTGTACTTTGATTATAATGAGTATTAATTCCAGTTATAAGCTAAGTTTCTGTTTTTGTATTAAAATAACAACTGATTTACTTTCTTAAAAAGTCACAAAATTAAAAATTATAATTTTTAATCATGGTTTTCAATTATAGCTATAACTGGGGCCTTAGGCAGTGTGTTCAAAATAAATAATTATTTTTCATTACAAAAAAATAAATTCAAGTTTTGTAACTCACCGCTATTGCTTTGTTTCCTGTAGTTTGTGTTATGAAGCAAAATTCTCTCATCGAACTCACCCACACTTAAAACATACTGTTCATAGGCACTATTTAGCGATTTAAGGTTTGGCTCAAAATTATAATTTGATATTATTTCCATGAATGTATCTTTGTTTCCAAGTAAAGTCTGTTTCCAAAATTAAAACAAAAAAATATACATGAAGTTTCCACTTATTGTACTTAATTTTTTTTTGGTACTTACTTTTGTTGTAATAAATTCAATCATGATTTTCTTCCAAGAATTGAGTTTCATCGATTGTGCCTCGCTATTAAGGCCTTTAGTTATTTTACAAAGTGGTTCTATAATACAATGTTTGTTGATTGTTGATGGATTAAATTCAGAAGTGTTCCAATTTTTTGGTACTCCTTCAAAATTTGGATTAATTAGTTCTATGCGATTTTCAGCAAGTGCGTTAACATAGATTAAATCTATGCAACACAATAATAGATGAAATGATGACACCAGGTCAACTGTGCAATTCGAGTCCTCATTTTTTGCACATAGAAATAAACACCAACAAAGATCATACAACTTATTTGCTGAGCATTTAACTGGCCTAATAAACATAAATAATTAACTAAATATTCGTTTCATTTCATTCCATTTTGATACCTAGCTTTTTTGTTCTTCTTTTCATTTGGTGGAACAATAAAGATTTGATCGAAAATCTTATTGTACCACTCAAATAGATTAAGGGTTATTATAAAACCTTGTTCTAGTCGTTCTATTTGACTGATGAAATTTTTTGAAAGAGTGGCCATTTCGCACCAACTTTTCATTTTAGTAAAAAAATCATAAAGACTAGAACCAAAAAAAAAAACAAGAATTAGTTGAATAATATGAGTAAATGTAGGTACGTTTTAATGTAGTTTACCTGACATTGCAACTTCGGAGAAGTTTTGTTAATGAAACACAGTTTCCTTTAACAACTTCGTTGGTTCCACCAACGGTTGGTCTATAAGATTCTCGGCAAGCTGCATACAATGCACAACAAAGCCACAGACATGGATCTCCCTAAAAATAAATAAATAAAAAATGAAAAAAAAAATTTAGTTAATTTTTGTATGACCCGCTAAAAACCACTTTAGGCGTGTCGACTTTTTGGTTGATCCCATACCCATGTCAGTATGGCATCAACTTTAAAAAAAAACAATTGCAACATTTTCTACGTCGCAATGCACTTTGTTTTCAATGATTCATATCTTAAACACAACATCTTAACAATATTTCACATTACTTTGGATATCAAATTTTCTCTTAAAAACTTACATCTAAGGATAACTTCTGCGACATATCATAATAGTTAGACCATGCACTTTCTTCTGTTTCTTTATCCATGTTAAGTTCACGACAAAGATCCTGGAACTTTGTTTTTATTTCCATTTTGGACTTTGACAAGGACATTTCGCCCAAACTTACAAATTATTGAAACTCTTTTATAAAATATTAATTTACTTTGAAGTTAAAAATTTCGATGCAAACTTGTGATAAATTAGCTTGATTTAATTAAACATGCGATTTGTTTTCATCAAAACTTGACGAGTGAAAATTTTTAATGCAATTCTTCCGCCAAAATAAATTGGGCGCGAACTTAAAAAAATAATTTGACAGTTGAGATAAAATTGAATGCGTTCCAGGTTTTTATAAACATGACAATTTATTTCTATTGTGATTTGCTAAAAGTTAATTCACCATCAAATTAAATAACAGGGTGTTTCTTTCCTGTAAATAGAATCGACGAAGAATGATAAAATTAAAGTTAGGACTGCACTCGGCGGAACTGCACTTCAGCGGAACTGAACTTCACGACTTATTTGTAGGAAATTGTATGAGCTATATCGCACTAAGCGACAACTGCACTTCACGGCGCGACACTATGCGACAAAGTTGGTAATCTGACCAACTGTGTCGCAACGTGAAGTTTCGTTCAGTTTCGTGCGAAAGTGCGCAAGGTGTCGCTGAAGTGCAGTTCCGCCTAGTGCGGTTCTACCTTAAAGGCTCTCCCAAACCACACGAAATCGTAGAGAATCATTCACAATAACACAAAATATGACAAATACACAACGCTAAACAACAACAAAAATCTGTCGTCGGCGAATGTTTCGCGTTGGTTTGGGAGAGCCTTAAAAGCAACGGAACTTCATGTCGCGATAAAGTCCAGATTATCAACTTTGTCGCATAGTGCGACAACTGCACTTCACGACGCGACACTATAGGCGTGTTTTTTTGCAAGCCCGGGGGGAATTGGTTGAAAAAAACGACAGCGGGGATTAGCGACGCCATGACAGTAAAAAACATGGAGTTTTCATACAAACTATCGATAATATGTATGAAATTCATGCCGGTAACACAGTTTTTCGGGTCGCTTAAGTTAAACCCCGAGAATTCTCCGGGATTAGTTGTTGTTGCATTTAACATGTTAATTGTTTAGTACCGTCGTCGTTTTTTTCATAAAATTCCCCCCGGGCTTGCAAAAAAACACGGCTTATGCGACAAAGTTGGTAATCTGACCAACTGTGTCGCGACGTGAAGTTTCGTTCAGTTTCGTGCGAAAGTGCGCACGGTGTTGCTGAAGTGCAGTTCCGCCTAGTGCGGTTCTACCTTTATTGCTTAGTGCGATATAGCAGTGCGAATCTGTCGTGACAACGACGAAAACAACAATAACAACACGTGGTTGTCAATGAAAAAAACACGTTGTTATTAGCCGTGTTTTTTTGCAAGCCCGGGGGGAATTGGATGAAAAAAACGACGTCGGTGCTAAAAAATTAACATGTTAAATGCAACAACAACTAATCCCGGAGAAATCTCGGGGTTTAACTTAAGCGCACCGAAAAACTGTGTTACCGACATGAATTGCATACATGTTATCGATAGTTTGTATGAAAACTCCATGTTTTTTACTGTCATGGCGTCGCTAATCCCCGCGGTCGTTTTTTTCAACCAATTCCCCCCGGGCTTGCAAAAAAACACGCCTATTATTGTTTTCGTTGTCGCCACCGAAACTTCACGTTGGTATGAGGGATCCTTTAGGGCCAGTTGTACAATAGTGGTTCAGCCTCGGTTCAAGGTTTTAACTCACCGATTTTGGCGGATTAACTAACGTTCAACGCTGGTTCAAGTATGTAATTGGTTATTATCACACACTTGAACAGTAAACCACTGTTGAAATTCAATTAATCCGCCGAAGTCGGTGGATAAAAATTGCTGAACCACGGTTTAAATATTTGTTCAACTGGCCCTTACACAGCTACTGACAACATTTACAAATTAAGGGTGTGTGTTCAAAATGGATTTGGAAATCCAAATTCAAATAAAGGCTCTCCCTGCCAACGCGAAACTTTCGCCGACGACAGATTTTTGTTGTTGTTTAGCGTTGTATTTGTATTTGTCATATTTTGGAGAGCCTTAAAAGTTGGATCTTAAGTTGTTTTTGTAATATATGTATTTTCGTAAGCAAATCCAATGGTTTGGATCTGGGGGGAAATAAAACATAGTTTTTGTTCGTGTGTCTGACTGACATCAGTCAAAACTGTCAGTTATGATTGATAGTTGGCCAGTTTACATTTCTGAGGGCCAGTTGTACAAATATTTTAACCGTGGTTCAGCAATTTTTATCCACCGATTTCGGCGGATTAAGGTTCCTCCACACCAACGCGAATCTTTCGCGGCGACGAGGAAAACAATAATAACAACGTGTTGTTTTCAATGACAACCACGTGTGTTGTTATTATTGTTTTCCTTGTCACCTCGACAGATTCGCTTTGGTGTGGGGGATCCTTCAATTGAGTTTTAACAGTGGTTTATGTTGAAATGTTTGATAAAAATCAATTACATACTTGAACCAGCGTTGAACGTTAGTTAATCCGCCGAAATCGGTGAGTTAAAATCTTGAACCGAGGCTGAAACACTATTTTTCTACTGGCCATTACAAAAACCATTTTATATGCATTTTAAAAATTTTTTTTAATTGATTTATTTTATCTTAAAATCGATACCTGAATATATCGATAATTTTTCCTTCAACTACGATTTTTGCTGACATCTGTTTACCGCTCATCTCTATTCGGTTGTCAGACCATAGTCCCCTTTCACACGAGGAAACAAGTTGTCGGAGATTTTTTTGACGTTTTCCTTTAATTTCCCTAAAAATCTCTTGTACCTTTCACACGAAGAAACAAAATCGTGGAAATTTTGTGTTGTTTCTTTTTAAAGTAGCTTGGTTGAACACACACTACTATGTATGTGAAGAGGAATGTCAAAAAAATCTCCTCAAATCGTTGAACGGGGAGATTTCCTTTTCTCCTCTTACTTCTTGCCCTTCCCACCTATAAACTGAAAGTTGCTGGAAACTCAGTTTCCTCGTGTGAAAGGGGACATAAACGTCATCAATAGCCGTTTTTTATTATGACCCATGATATGGATCATCTTTTGAAACTAAAACAGCCTCACAGTGAGGAGAGGCAGAAGTCTGTTTTTGGATCATGAAACGTGAACCCGATAAAAAGCAGGTTCATGAGTTGTTGTTGTTATGTATGTTAAATGTTTTTTACTTAAACTGGCGAAAGACGTAACGAACGAAAAAAAGACTCGTGTAATCAGCGTCCAACTGTGTACCAAACTTTCCTTCATCTCATGTGTAGCCAGCTTAAAAATTTTTTTGGTAAATGTTTTGACGTTCGTGTCATCTGCCAAAAATCATATGTTTATGCGGTAGATACTTGTGAAATCATGAAATAAAGTTGTGTTTTTTAATAAAATTTAAAATTTTGTAGTGATTTCCTAAAATGTTTAGATCCGTTCGGGAGTTTTCCCGAATTCAACAGAAAATAACAAAAATACTTAATAAGTCTATTTCAACACAAACGATCCAACCAAAGCAATATGCTAGTATTTCTTGCACACGAAAACAAGTAAGTATTTCATAAAATTACTTGCATTTTTTGTGGATGTTACATCATTTAAATTTATTATAGTTTAAACATTTCAAATCGGAATATAATTCGATAGTAAGAGTTTTATCCAGTTCATTCGATCTTACACCAGCCGAAGTGCGTAGTTTTCATACAACCTTATTTTCTTCCCGTAAAAGTGACGTTCCTCGTGACACTACCGGCAAAGAAAATCCAGAAAAAAAGGCACCTAGTAGTGGAAACGGCAGCAGCAATAATGGAGGAAGAAAAGATGAAAACGAAAATGAAAAACTGAAATCCGTTCTGACTAAAGTCTTTCTCTGGGTCTTTACTGTTTACATGTTTGTGACATTTGCATCGCTCTTTTTCAAAAGGCCAGACAGACCAGAGGTTCCTTCTTATGATGCTCCATAAAGCGAAACAAATAAGTAATTTCTAATTTACAGACTACCACCAGATATGTTTCTTGGAACGAATTCCTTCACCATATGCTAGCCACCGGCGAGGTTAAGGAGCTCATTATTCGTCCAGATATGGAAATGGTCACTATTATTCTTCATGATGGAGCCATTATTAAAGGCCGCCAAGTGGCTTCAACCATCTTCCATATGGCAATAGCAGATGCTTCAAAATTCGAGATAAAACTACGAGATGTCGAAAAAAGATTGGGAATACGAGAAGGTACATCAATTGTGCATTTTAAGCAATTCTTGCATATCTTATTTTAAACATTTTTTTATAGGTGTATCTATAACATACGACAGACAAAGCGATATTACTGGACGAATATTAGTGCTCTTGGTATTCTTTGCCCTTTTCATGGCATTGGCATCTCGAATGAAAGGAATGAAAAGTCCAATAAGCATGGATTCCTTTGTAAGTGAATAAATTCGCATACTCATCATCAAACAATTTGATACATGATATTATTGATATATAAATAAATTAAAATATCAATAAACTAAATGTAAGCTCTGCCTACCAGGGCTTTGAGCTAATTGAAAAAATCATAAAAAAAGGCTGTAGAAACATACATAACATGTATCTATGTACATACTTGTGCCCTATGTAGATATTCTATATTCTATATACCCTATGTAGATATTCTAGGATTCTATTCTAGATTTAAGATTTTTCTTAAAATACATAAATGCTGATTGATTTTTTTTTGCTTTGACTGCCTCAGACTCAAAAATGTGCATATTTTTTACGAACAAACTACTATCAATTGCTTATGCTTACTGATTTATCAACTAATTTATTTTTTCAAATTTAATTTAACGTGTTTTTCTTAAGTAATTCCATTTTACTTGATTAATTTAATTTTTCGAATGGATAAACGAGACAAAAATAAAATGTACATAATATGTATATGCTTTTATAATTTCTTGAAACTACGACGAACTCTCATCACGCTCTATTCTCCGTTTCTCGCCTCATTGTGAATCAGGACTTAAGCTATCTTCTTTCGAATAAATTAAATCTCAGATCTATGAAGTATTCTTATTACAACTTGTAAACCAGCAATACAATGACTCCCTTGTTCCTGAACTAAGTATATAAGTTTGTTGATGAATTTTATTTGTTCACAGACTCAAATGGGCCGTGCGAAATTCACTCTAGTTGATCCGTTAGATGGAGGGCGTGGTGTTCTTTTCAAAGACGTAGCTGGTCTCAAAGAAGCCAAACAGGAAGTTGTAGAATTTGTGGACTACCTTAAGTCACCGGAAAAGTATCAAAAATTAGGAGCTAAAGTTCCCAAGGGTGCATTGCTTTTAGGACCACCAGGATGTGGAAAAACTTTACTGGCCAAAGCTGTTGCTACAGAAGCTCAAGTCCCTTTTCTGAGTATGAATGGTTCTGAGTTTATTGAGATGATAGGTGGTCTTGGAGCAGCAAGAGTAAGAGATCTTTTTCAAGAAGCCAACAAACGTGCTCCATGCATAATATACATTGATGAAATAGACGCCATCGGAAGAGCGAGATCGGGTGTTGGTTCGGGTGGAGGAGGAGGTGGAGGAGGTTCTGGAGAATCGGAACAAACTTTAAACCAGCTTTTAGTCGAAATGGATGGAATATCTTCAAAAGAGGGTGTTCTTATGCTTGCCAGCACAAACAGAGGTGACGTTTTGGATAAGGCACTTCTTCGACCTGGACGTTTTGATCGGCACATACTGATTGACTTGCCATCACTAGAGGAGCGTAGGGAAATATTCGAAAAGCATCTATCAGGAATCCAGCTGGAAAACGATCCAAGTAAATATTCTCAACGACTTGCAAGATTGACTCCAGGATTTTCAGGAGCAGATATTGCAAACGTTTGCAACGAAGCAGCTTTGCATGCTGCTAGAAATTCACAAAAAGTGGTATTAACCAAAAACCTCGAGTATGCAGTGGAAAGGCTTGTTGGTGTGTAAATTTTAATTCTTATAAAAATTAATTAATGAATATATCAACAATATTTAGGTGGTACTGAAAAGAGATCGCATGCCTTATCTCAAGTTGAGCGAAAAGTAATAGCTTATCATGAATCAGGACATGCGCTTGTTGGTTGGCTATTGCCGAACTCGGACGTACTCCTCAAGGTGACAATTGTACCGCGAACTAGTCTAGCACTTGGTTTTGCCCAATATACTCCAAGTGAACAAAAATTGTTTACAAAGGAAGAATTGTTTGACAAAATGTGCATGGCTCTTGGTGGACGCGCTGCAGAAAACCTTATGTTCAGCCGTATAACAACTGGAGCACAAAATGATCTTGAAAAGGTTACCAAGATTGCTTATGCTCAGGTAAAAATTTTGTTTAACAAATTTAAAAAAAAAAACTAACTGTATTATGTTCTTTTCTAAGATTAAAAAATTCGGCATGAACGACATAATTGGCCCTATGTATGTAACTGATTCAGAAGAAATGGAGGGAGGGCCAAGAGGTGATAAGCCATTTTCAAAAGCTTTAGATAACTTAATCGACCGAGAAGCAAGAAAACTTGTAACAGATGCATACGAAAATACCGAAAAAGTTCTAAGAACGAACAAAGACAAACTAGTTAAGGTTTGTAAATAGTTTAAATTGAAAATATTAAAACGTTAAAATATGTTTATTCATTTTTAGCTGGCTGAAGCTTTACTGGAAAAAGAAACACTCAATTATGATGAAGTTGTTAATTTAATAGGACCCCCTTTACATGAAAAGGCGAAACGCATGATTGAACCTGTCGATTTTGAAGACTCGCTTAAAAACTTAAGTGGTACATCTAATTAATGGATGCGATGCAAAACATTTAAGTGTGTATGAGTCTGTTTTTTTATGAAGGTCTTATTGTCTTTAACACAAATGTTATTTGAAATGTTTGATGTTGTTACAAAAAAAATAAATTAAAAATTAAAACAATTTTTTTATTATAATCAATATACTCCCCTCCCTACATAATATGTACACTACCAAACATACATAAAAATCTTTACAGAAATTCTCTTTTTTAGGGTTTTCCTTGATCTTTTTCAGATTTCACTTTCCTTTCAACCAAAAATTAGTCTTACAAAGAATAGTTTTTCAAAATATTCAGGGTAGAGTGACTAGTGTACCTACAAATGTTCATATCGCTCACTTATGTAAGTGGTCCTTATATAGGGGGTTTTGAAGTAGCATGTTTTATAGGTATCAATTGGCTCAAACTAAAAATTCTGACATTAATGTATTTACCTTTTTTATTAAAAATAAAATCAGTAGGTACATACCTACCTACCTATTATTTTTTACTAAATTGACACTCCCGCCTTTAGGGGGTCTTGACTCTTGACCTGAATTACACGCTCTATATTTTTGTAGCATCTTATTTTACATTGTTATATATTATTATTTTTTTGGGCATTTTTTTATTTTTAGGACCAAAAATAACGTTGAGCAAAAATTGGCTAGAAATGTAAAGCTATCAGACTGTGGCTCCATTAACCTTTCATTCCCATTTTAATTTAATTTCTTAACGAAAATTGTTTCTGGCAATTCCGCGGGTCTTCGAAAGCTTCATAGCATTTTATGTTTTTTTCGTTTTGCACGAGGGCTACAAAGCTACAGGCACGATTAACAATACCTCAAAATGCTGTGTTCTGTTCTTCTGTGATCGTGATTTCTGAACTGCGTTGGTATGCACAAACACAAGTATTATGTGGGAGAGAAACAACTATGGCGATCACCATACAAAAATAATAATATCTTTTCTTCTGCTTAAATCTTTCTTTCATTTACTCTATCGCAGAAAAGAAGGATAGGTATGTTTTTGTTTTTTTTATTAAGTAGCTAAACAACTTTGTTGTCCGTTTCCCCAAACCTCCTCTTTGAAATTGATCACTGGTGGAAGAAGATCGTTTGTTTTCTTAAGTTAACTCTTATGAAATAGAAGAGTAAAACAGTATTGCATTATTTACCGCATTTTTGTAGAGTGAGGCTGCTGTTGACTATCCATGCTTAATGTATCTTTTAAATCGAAGATGTGATCACATTGATCGATTTTGATCTTGTTGACAAAGCATTTGGTTGTTGCTGTGCAATATACAAACACAAAACGCTATTTAATCGTGCGTCAGTTAATAATATTGAATGATTTGAATATTTAATTTCTGTATAGATGTTTATTTCGACGGAAATCGGAATTTATTACCATCACTCACAAAGCGTAGTTTATTTTTATTTTAAGTAGGTAAACCTACCTATCTAGTGGTGTGAGAAGTGGCATTGAACCAAGTACCTATAAAAAGATAAATCTTAATGCATCCATTAATAACAAAAGAAAAGTAGTAGTTCTATAATTTGTGTTTTTGTTTTGATAATTCTTTTCAAACCATTAAAAAAAAATTAAGTAAACAAAACAATAACATGGTACTCCGCAAAGTAGTGTCTGTCTGCTTACTTGTTCTGTACGCTGGTATGCTGATCATAAGTCAAGTGGAATCATGCAATGAAGTTGTTTGTGCGTCGATTGTCTCTAAATGCATGTTAACTCAAAGTTGCAAATGTGAACCGAAAAATTGCTCGTGCTATAAGGAATGTCTAAGTTGCTTAGGAAAAAAATACTACGAAGAATGCTGTAGTTGCGTTGGTAAGAAATAAAAATAAGGTAGGTACTTACCTGCTTGTAATAAAATATTGAATTATAGGTACCTTGAATAATATTGTAATTATAACTATCTAATAATTAAAACTGTGCGGGACTGAGGTGACATGGCGCCTGCATTGAAATTGAAAATATAACTACGATTGCATTTAATTCAGTTATTAAAGAAATTATTAATACGGAGGGGTACTTATCACGGCCGTAGCCAACCATACCGTAGGGTGAGCTCAGCTCACCCAAAAAATATTTGAGCTCACCCAAAAAAAAAAGTCAAACATTTAAAAATTTTCCAAATTAGGTATTTGAACTCGTGTGATAAAATATTTTTTCATATCAAATTTTACTGTTTAATTTTGCCCGTTTTAATCCGCACACTAATTTCTTTCATCAAGAAGTCGAGAATTTCCCTTTAAAATTCTTGTGTGTTTTTGTTGTCATCTTCCTTATTGTTTTTTTTTTTCAAATGCGCTGAATACTTTGGGGCAGATTGGAATTATGGAATACCTACACAGTTTTCACGTTCCATAACCATTCAAATTGGTTTCCCTCATTTCGTTGAAAACCCAGTTCAAATTTTTTTTTTTTTGCTTTGATTTTTATTTAAATTATTGGGAATAATTGAAACAGCTACCTAATAGAATTTTGCAACTAAGTGCAATCGGCTATATTATCGCAGTGCTAGGCCAATTTTTCAGTCAGTTAAAGAAGGTGTTAAAGATTTGCGAAGTGATGAATCAGTTTTTAAATACAGCAGATGAAAAATAGAATGCTGTTGAAAATTTTCCCTCTTTGTATCACGGAGAATGCAAATTCGATCTACCCGATTATGCGAATCCATTGTTATGTCTTCAATTGGGAAAAGGGATAATGACAATGAAGTAGCATTATTAAAGCTATTTTGTTTTGAAATTATCGACTCAGTTATTTCAGAGATAAATGGTTTGAGCATAATAATAAGTAATAACATACTGAATGCTGTCGATTCTACTACAGACTTTTTGAGTGAAAATTTTAACTACAACGACTTAAAACCAATTAAATTAAATATGGTATTGCCCTCACACGAAGAAATTTCAGTTTTAACAAATTTTCTGCTCAACGGAAAAAATAGCTCTGGATTTGCAAAATAAAAAAATATAGTTCAGTTGTTGTTTCCTGTTAAAAGTACTTTTCCTATAACTTATCGCCTCTTTGAAGCTGTCAAGACATTTGGTGATGGTACATCTTTGAACAAGTCATCATTTTCGGGACTTTCGAGGATAGACGCTCGGGGCTTAAAAAGAAAAAAGCTTCACACTTGTTCACATCCTTTTTGGGTTTTTTCCAAATATACCTATACCTATATACCTACTTTTCTGGTAAATTGTATCTTTTTATTTTGCCAAAGACAAATTAGCTAACGCTTTGACATTCTAGTTCACATCACTCGACTTTTTAGTGTAGATTCAAGTGGGAATTGTGATGAGTAGTTGTCCAAAATACAAATAGTTCTCTCTAAAGCAATTGGTAAAATATTGGATGTGTTTTAACAGCTGAAGTTCAGCGATTATTCAACAATTTTTGCTTTGTAGACCAATGCAATTGGTTGGGCCTTCTTTAATAAATTAATCCTTAAATCTATTCCTGGAAAAAATATGCATTCGTAGAAGATCAATCAATCAACCTCTACGAGAGTCCCCACTTTCCTTTTTCCGATAATACCTTTGAACCGTTGAAGTCCGAATTTAATAAAAATTTGAAAATCTTTTAGGTTCGAGTTGATGCTTTTCGTAGTCAATCTAAATTTAAAAAGAATTCCTTCACGCAATATTTACTATGACCCTTTAAGGGAAGGGAGCAGGGAAATCTCAGGGTTTCTTTTGAGTACCGTACGTATCCATTCGATCCAACTTATTTGATTGCGAAATGTTTTGACCTAAATCCAATGTGATTTTCGGGTATTATCTTCAAGACAGAAAATAAAAAAAATCATACACCTAGGTACCTACTCATATATGCATGTGAAAAAAAGTTCGCAATTTTCAATTATCAATTCATAGTTCAGAGACCAATTCTAGGCCATCTGGTAGCTTTTAGCTATCTCGCATCTGAAATTTTAATAAAAAATCTAATCTACAGGGTGTTTCCAAGTAACATGTCAATATGTAATTTGAGAAATGATTCTTGCCCTTATTCTAAGAAGATAATGGTATGGGATAGGGGCCTTAAAGAATGAAAAAAAGACTTTCCTGATCATCTTTACCAGCACTGTCTACAGCAACATCTATTTATCTGTAGTCTATCCCCTATGAAATAGAAACAGCATTTGTGTAGCGACACAGCTTACTACTCAGAAACTTTAATTCTGGCATGGCAATAAACGTTTAGAGAATCTTGAATACAAAACCCGGACAAGCCCGGGTACCATTCTAATAGCTTTTATATAAATATACTTCCAAATTAAAGCATTGCTAATTTTATACATTTCGTTACTATTATTGCAGAACTTTGCCCAAAACCTAACGAAACACGAAACGCTTTATCTAAGAAATCCCATGTGGAAGAATTTGACGGAGTTCCTGAACTGTTTAATGCTCTGATAACGTCTGAGCCCGAAGAATATGAATGGGACATTGTCACATTTCCGGTTGACTTTGATACCGTTCTTGCAGGTCCCAAGTTGGAAAAGGATGTTAAGTACTACTTAAGTGTGTTATCTGTTGATTTTAAAATTATTGTATTTTATCCCTATTAAACTTTTGACTCACCTTCAGAATCGAACGAACAAGATTCAGATGAGATACTTAAAGAACGAGACCATACGATAACAGTAAATTGTAGCGTCATCTACCTGTCTCCATGCATTTCCTGGAATAAATGTCGTCAAAGTTGTCAAAGTACCGGCGCCAGTAGCTATCGGTAAGAATTGTTTGTCTTCATTACATTAAAATATGATCCTAGTAAAAGGCTGGCTGATGAAATGAAAAATTCTCTACTTTTTATATTTGTATACAAAATTAGGGATTATTGTACCTACTTAAGTGCATGGGATAAGAAGTGTGAAAAGATTTATTGTTTTATTGTTTATAAATAGGTACCTACATTATTTTGAGTCTATTCCAATTTTGTTTTAGATGGTTCCACGACGGCTGTTGTGAATGTGTTGGTGCAACATGCATTAATTACGGTATAAACGATAGTCGCTGCAGACGTTGTCCCGAATCAAAGGATGACGGAGAAGATCTGGAAGAAATTGATGACGACTTACAAGATTTTGGTGATGAAATGGGACCCTTCGATGGAACTGTAAATAACCAGTTTTTGTAAATACATAAATCTTTATGGTGCCGTATAAAAATAGGTGATTTATAAGTTCTTATTTAAATGTTGCCTGTAATTAAGAAGTTAGAGTTTATATTATAAAAACATCAACGGCGTTAATATCCCCTGAAATATTACTCATATTTATTTTTGACTTTGCCACCAAATTATTGCTAATATTGTAATTTATAAAATTTAGTGTGTTTGTACAGAAATTTAAGCTGATTTGTATAATTGACCAAATAGAGCTAACATTCCATAATAAATTAAAAAATCTTTAATAGAATGTGTTACATCTTTTCTTTTTCAATTACCTTAAAATTAGGTTCCTGCATGAGCTTGCATTCCAAAACGCAATACTTATTGGTTTTTAATTTTTGATTCTTAGCACTGCTATGATTTTTTGAAACAGTTATTTTTTATGAGAAAAATATTAAAAAAAATGTGAAATATCGTCGGCTGAAAGGTAAAACTCACTAGTGCGTTTGGAACTAATTAGAGACAATGAGGTTTCAATGAATAATTTAGTATTAACATTCAATTTCATAAGTAAATCGACGAAACTTAAAAACCTGAGACTGTTAATTTGAATCTTTTAATGGTCATGCATATTGAGTTTTTCGTTGAATAGGTTATTGAAAAATACAGTACTTCTGTTGTTTTCCATTGGACGTCTGGAAGCGTCCAGAATCAAAAAGGACTCTTGTGAAACCTTTCCATTGGCAAAAAAAAAACGGTCAACCGACGCTTCTCAGAAGAAAATTTCGCTTCTCGATTTGAAATCAGAATCCACTCAAGAAGCATTAAGTCATTTCAGTTAAAATTTGGAGTAAGTGAATTTTAGCTGTCAACCGACGATGTACTTGGTCTGTTTGGTAACGTGAAATTTCTTGCGAATTTGCAAACATTTTCACAAAATTTCACAATTTGCTGTCAAAACTCATATAAAAAAAACTCAGTTTTTGGGAAATTTGTTGGAAAAAAAGTTACCAACAGGCATATTATGTACATAATGTACCTACTTATATTAGTGCAATGTGCATAATTCAAATGGCTGTAAGTGTATGTATATGCAACACAAACTTTAAAAAAAGTTAGAGCCGATTTTGAAAAAAAAACAGAAATTGTATGGGAGCAACCCGATCTAGATGAGCTAAAACAAAAGTTTATGACGAATTCCTTTCAACAAAAGAAACGATTTTTTTTCTAAAAAGAATCCATTTTTTCTGTCATTGAAAGGAATACGAAAGGACGAAAAGAATCGATTTTTTTGTGATTGTGTGTGTGGGAAAATAATCAATTTGGAAATTATTATTAATTGAAAAACAAAAAATAATTTTTTATACCTATATAAAATTTTGTAAACATTTTGTAAAGTTGGTACACAAATTTTTAGCATTTATTAATTCGAAGTTTAAAAAATAATTTTGAAAAGAAGTCATCAACCCATTTTCAAAATATCGAATTTTCAAAAAATAATTTTGAAATTTTGATATGCAATATTATTTAAACTTGCTCTTGTGTAAAAAATTTATTAAAATTGGTTCAACATATAATGAGATAGTCGAAAACAAAAATGATGGTTTTACGAGGGATACGGTTAGTAATCGATAGCTACAATTAAATTTTCCAATAATATGGTAGATCGTACTGATATAAACTCAAATAAAATTTTTTTATCAAAATCGTAGTCGTGCCATTTTCCTTACCCGTTTGTATGGAAGGTACATGTATTTTTAGTTATAAGAATAATTTTTATTTAAAATCTGCTAGACAATTTAAAAAATGCCAAGTCGTTTTCGAATTATATTACATAAATTGCTAGAAAAAATTTATCTCTAAACTAAAAACTTAACAAAATCGAAAATCAAAAAAATGGTGGTGGTCACATTTAAAAACATTTTTTGAAAAGTTTTCGTTTATAAAATTTTTCGAAAAGTTTTTGTAATAAAAATTACTGAGAATTGTGGGCACGCTTTTGAGAAAAGTATGATTTTCATTAATTGCTTACAAAATGTGTACCGTTATTTTTGATCCTAAAAAAAAATGAAAAAAACGCTAGGTACCAGGTTTAAAGAAAATCAAACCACTTGTTTAGGCTGCAGCTGAAAGGACAGACAGAATTGCGAGACCCACTTTTTTCGACTTCTCTACGATGAATTTTGATCAATTTTTTTTACGAATCCATACCTTTCCACATAGTATCTATATATCGAAAGTTAAAAATTGGTACTCCAATAATTGCAAGTATTTATTAACGTCGAATTAAAAATTGAATTTCGAAAAAAATAATCTACCGGTTTTTTTTAAATAATTTTTTAATAAACCGATCAAAAAGAAAAATGAAATATTTTTAGAAATCAAAAAAAACTTGGAAATTAAGGTAAGTGTACAATACTATTAAAACATTCTCCATAAAATTTTGTATGGCGAATGTTTTAATGTTTTCGGAAATTTATTTTTACAAAAACAACACAAGGTACAACTTTGTTTTGGATTTGGATTTCCAAATCCATGTTGAATAGACACCCTCAATTTGTATAATGTCGTCAGTAGTGTAACGCCTAGTACGCAGCTGAAGCGAAACTAAAATTTCCTCCATTGGCAATACTTGAGGAAATAAATTGCTTGGCTCATTGCTATTGCCTTGAATATTTTGCTAATGGAGACGCTTAGGCAATGGCAATGACGATATTGCTTGGCTTATAGCCTATGTACGCTGCTGATGCGAAACGAAAAATCCCATACAAAAATGACACAACGAAATCATAAACGGAAAATTTCGTTCTGCTTTTTGTTTTGCAGTACGCTGTTCGAAGAGCGAAATTTATAATTGTAGCAGATTATTTGGAGAAATCTCCGCTCCTTTTTCGCACTGAATTAATTATACAGACTTTTTATTGTGTGCGGGAAAATGACATTTGGGTTTTATTTGTGTTTTTTTTTTGTTATCATTTTTTTACATCATTGGTTTCTCTGATTTTTTGCGTTTATGTTTGATTTTGTTTTTGAAATTAGTGAAACTCTCCAAGGATATTTTCCGTTGTGTTTTCGCAAGCGTTTCGTTGTCTGTTTGGAGATCACAGGAAATTTTCGTTTCTTATCAGCAGCGTACTAGGCTTATGGGAGGCAATTATTGATTTCCATCGTTGAGGAAATAAATTTTGACGTTTCACCTTTTTCAAAATGATTTCTCCGCGATTTTGAATGAATTGTGCTTGGTTTTGAAATTAAAATTGAAAATATGAGAAATTAAGGGCGGTATTCACCGAACGCTCATAACTTAAAAACTTCATAAATCTATTCACCAAGCAATAATAGCGAATATTTATGAGCGCTCATAAAACTTATGAATGCTCCCGATCACTCATAAGTTATGAGCGCTCTCTCCGAAAACTTGTTCGAAAAATTTTAAAATAATTTGTTTTTTTTTTTCTTTCAAATTGTCAACCTGTCACAATTTTTAATTTTTAGTTAAATTTTTTTTTTTTGATATTCATTAAATTTATTTTCTTTTGTTGTTAGAAAATCTTTTCTCCTATCAATTAAGTTGAAAAAATATTAATTGGTCTTGTTGTTGGTGCTAAAGTTATTATTTCTGATGCACTTGAGCGAAAAAAGTTTGATTTTACAGTTTGGGTGTGCCTGGTTAAGAGAAAGTCGCTCTCATTTTCGAACTACGAAAAATGCTTATGAGTGTTTGGTGAATAGCACAAATATTATTTGAGTTATGAGCCTCATAAATTTAAGAGCCGTTTATGAGCGCTTGGTGAATACCGCCCTAAGTGAATTAAAGTTTTTTTTATTATCAAAAACAATGATTTTAAAGAGCAAAAAATACTTGACTGAAGTCGTAATTTCTACACCGACATTTGACAACTGAAATTACCTGGCAGAAGGCCCATCCAGGCAATAAATTGTCATTGCCATTGAAATTAACATTGCCTAAAATATTGCTAATGGAGCCACAGCGAACGAAAAACGAAATCATAAATAAAAATACAAATAAAAACTCGGATGTCACTTTTCCACGGACAATTAAAGATTCCCCCACACCAACGCGAATTTGTCGTGGCGACGACGAAAATAATAACAACAACACATGATTGTCAATGAAAACAACACCTTGTTATTATTAGCCGTTTTTTATTATGACCCATGAACCATATGTCATATGGATCATTCATCGAAAATAAAACAGCCGCACAGTGGCGAGAAGCAGAAGCCGGTTTTCGGATCATGAAAGGTGAACCCGATAAAGAGCAGGTTCACGTGTTGTTGTTGTCATGTATTTTATTTGATAATCCATTTGGATCAATTCTGATAATAAAAAACGGCTATTGTTTTCGTATTCGCCACGACAGATTCGCGTTGGTGTGGGGGAACCTTAATGGATCGTAACGCAATCATGGCCATTCGCCAACCTCAGTTAAATGAACAGCCCAATTTTAAATGGACTGAACACTGCCAATTTCTGACAGTTTTGAAATGTCAACTTTCAGGCAGGTTGTCAAACAAGAAAATTATCAAAATTGTTTTTAATTTTGTGCATTTTTATTTTCTATCGAAAAAAAACTCATATCTTTCTATAAATAATTTGTGGACACCGATATGAAGTGATAATAATTAATATTTTCAATTGGTCATTAGTATTATTAATAACATTGAATAAGTAAAAAACATAAAGTGATAGAATATGAGTACAAACGCAACTGCAGGCAGCTCTTATAATCTAAAAATTGTTTTACTTGGCGAGGGATGCGTAGGTAAAACTTCTATTGTGCTAAGATATGTTGAAGATAAATTTAATAACAAACACATCAGCACATTACAGGTAATTTCAATAATACTTCATTTAAGTATTTTATATTTGTTTAAACAAGTAAGTTCGCTTGCTTTTCTAAATTGATTAACTCAGCAATTTTGTTGGCTTCATATATCTAATGAAAATGAACTGTTGTTGTTTTTGTTGCGATTGGGATACCTTAAGTTTAATTTATTTTGTAGGCTTCATTCTTAACAAAGAAAATTAGTCTTGGTGACAAACGAATCCAACTCAATATTTGGGATACAGCTGGTCAAGAAAGGTAAGTGAAAGCTCATACAAGATAAAAGAAATTATGATTCATTTCACCAACGAAGCGCAATCGACTAATTAAAAAAGAATACCGATTTTTTTTTAATTACTCACCAGATTTCATGCATTGGGTCCTATTTACTACCGAGCTTCGAATGGGGCAATATTGGTGTATGATATTACGGATCAAGACTCTTTTCAAAAGGTTTCAGTATTTTCTTATTATTATCTTATCACTTATTATACATCACTTTAGTTCCACCCTAAAACGAATGCTATTTTCCCCTTTCATTCTACAATAATATACTTAATAATCGAATACAAAAATGGTAATCAAATAATTTTATTGAGTAGCATGGTTCATTCTGATGTTCAAATTTCCTTGAAGATACACTGTTGTCGGCGGTAATTTTGTTCAGTGGTCCATTGTTGGCTTAATAACTATTTCGACTGAAGCCGCCTAGAAAGTGATAGATTGTATTCCCGTTTAAATGAACAACCCATTTTTATGTTCGAACAGAATTAACTCATTTATTAATAATTTGGCGCTGATACATATACATAAGTGATGTAATTAATGAGAGGAGAACGACTGAAAAGACGAAACCGTCGCGTCGTCTGATTTCAAGAATAAAAATAAACCCTTGACTCGTTAACGTTTTGAAATTCCCTGAAATCTTTGAACCAATTCAATGGATTAAATAGTTGAATTTTCACTTACGCAGACACCTCGACAATAACCTCAAAACTACAGGATAATATGAATTCTTATATCATGTGAATATGTACAATGGGCGCTTGAAATTTCCCAAATCCATCTGGATAACTTTGTGTTGTAAATTGTTGTGAAAAATTAATTTAAGGAATCCTAAAACGCAAGCAATGAAAGGATGTACAAATCAGCTTTACACAAATTCAAATTAATGCTCCACTTACCTAATTATGGTCGTCCTTATGAATAGCTTACAAATGTTAGATTATTTCGAATTATGATAGAATACCGTCCCGCTCAAATTAAGTTGGCTTCCAAAACTAATATAATTATTTTTTTTATAAAGTGGTGTTCTGTCATTTTCGTTAAGAAGTTAATCATGACGATTAAAGTAACAGGATTCAATATAATATGTATAAGCTTTTAAATCGAATCATACCATATCCTTTTTTTTGAAGAAATCATACAAAACAAAACATTAACAAACCAAAATCTAAAAAAATCGATAAGGTTCGCTTAAAAAGTTTAAATCTGGAGTTCTATTTATCAGATTTTAATTCCTATTATGTTTTCACACAAAAAAATTACTTAAGTCAGTTTGAGAGGCAAAGGAATTTTAGCAGTTACATATTTTAGGGTGGCACTATCATAATAAGAGTTTCCTCCCAATGTTTTTTTTTTAATTACTTTCTGTAAATAGGTGAAAAACTGGGTAAAGGAACTAAAAAAAATGCTCGGTTCAGATATTGTTATTGCTATTGTTGGAAATAAAACTGACCTCGAAAAGGATAGAACTGTTAACATCGAAGAAGCTCAAAGGTTTTTTGATTTCCAATTGTGTATCAAAATATAATTTATGTTTTCTTTAGCTATGCACAAGCTGTAGGGGCTATATTCTTGGAAACATCAGCCAAACTTAATGAAGGAATTGAGGAGCTTTTTCAAGAGCTTACATCACTGGTAAATATTTTTTTTGCAAATAAATCTAAATATGAAGCATTTATGGATAACTATTTTTTAAAGATGATACAACACACTGATGTTAAAGAAGCCAAAGCTTCAACCTTAAAAAGAAACAATTCGGTTAGGAGTTCTAATAGACTTATTGTAGACGATTCAGATGATAATAGTGCCGAAACCAATCCAACATCAGGTTCACGGTGCTGCAGTACTGGCTAAGATAAAATGTGATATTCAGCATTTTTTATAAACAAAACAAAACTGTTATATATTGTTAATATGTATTTTCCTTCTTTCTTTCATTCTTTGTTCTATTGCGTTATTTTAACTTAAAATAAAATATTAAAAGAGAAAAAATGTTTCTTCTTTTTACATGCGATATATAAAGCTGACTGTACGATGACAGAGAACATGAAAAAAGTGGGTTCCGTAATATGGCCCATCCACTACAAAGATTCTTCAGTGTAGACGAGTGTGTATGGTTTCTCAACGCACATCGCAACTAATCTGTGTACACATTAGTATTTATGGCTGTGCGTTTTCTCTTTTAAATTTGTGTTGTCCATATTCAAAATAAAACTGCTCTTTCGCTTTCATCTCTAATTTTTTTTAATACAATATCCCGGTCCCTCTATCCTGCAACTAAATTTTTTTTTTAGTAAATTCGTTAAGGACATAGATTTATCATGCGGTAAATACCTGTCGTTATATGCAGGTATCTCCATAGTTGCCACCCGACTGGAAAGTCTGGGAACGAGAATTTGGTCAGGGAAAATCAGGAAAAGTGAGGGAATTTCGAAAGCGGTCAAAGAAAAAGTTTTGAGCACTGAATTTTTCCACAATGAAATAAATTAAATATTTCGTCTACTTTGTATTTCGTTCCGAAAGTCAATCCTATTCGAAAGTGCTTTCGTCCCGCATTTGAATTGGTACTTTGTAAAACTTTAGAAGGTCAAAAAATAGTATTAGTAAAGTATTACTTTAATCACTTTCGGATTATTTTTTTCAAATTGCGAATCTTTTTGATTAATTAAAAGCTCGACTAGCTCTAATTGAAATAGTTTTGTAATAATGTTTTTGAAAATAAGGTACTTAACTCAAGCTACGCAAGCTTTTAATTAATAAAAAGATTTGGGTCCAAAAAAAAATTAAATTGTTTGAGATGAATTGAATAAGTTAAGTTGCACTTCAACAGTTATGATTTTTTAATATGTTGTTTTCCTCACTATCTCGAGTGCATTGACTTTGCGTTTTTTTAGGCTAATCTCATATAAAATTTATTGACAGCCGAAAGTTTCGTTGTCGTTCCGAATGTTTGAGGTTGGTATGGTGGAGCCTAAAGTTGTTTTTTTTATCCTAAGGAGCCAGTTATAGATTTCATTGAAACTCATCATTGGAAATTTGAATTTTAAATTTTTAGTCACTTAAAAAGTGAATTCAATGATTATTTTGATGCCAATTTAATGATGATTTAATTATTAATTCTTGTCAAAAAAATATCATTTTGGCCCGATTTCTTTATTTCACTGATTTAACTACCTTACCATTGATCGTTGAAATCTTAAAAGTCATCTTATGGAAAAGGTTGGGCTAAAATGAAATATTTTTTTTAATTAAGGGTATCTCTCAAAAAAATACCGTTTTAGTATGAGTTGACACTTCATCATTATGTTTCCATAGAAAAAATATGCAAACTAGAAAAAGTTTATTTTGATTTTTCTTAAAGGAACAAAACACTGTGCATCAGCGGCCCGGCTTAGTCACCTTAGTACTTAGAAATTAATTATTATAGCTGCTTTAATAATAATAAGCCTTATCTTTACCTCGTTTTTTTTTTAACTTTTGCTAAGTTAAAGTAGATTTTATTGAATTGTATGACGTTTATTTTAATTTGTATGGTTTGTTAGTTATTTGAAGTTGAACAATTCAATAAACTTCTATTTTAATCAGATAGGAAATATATTCATTGATCCAGTGATCTTACATAATATATAAATTAGATTTATATGCAATGGTACCCAAAGGTGCTTTTTTGTCACATCTGCAAATCATTGTGTTTTATACTACTTACATATAATACAGATAAAAATTAATTGTAAAAAAAAAATATGTAAAGGCTTAACTACATAAGCCAAAAAAGTGAAAAAGTGAAAATTTTCAAACTCATTTTAGGATAGTGTTTCTGACTTGAAAACTTATAAAAATGATGCAGAAAGCTTAAATTTTGGTTTAAAAACAAATTTGTGTATTCTTTTTCACAAAACAACGGCGCTAGCGGTAAAAAAATATTTTTACTTTTGTACTTCAGTACTTTTTGGCTTATGTAGTTAAGCCTTAACACGTTTTTAAAATTAACTCTAGACATTATTTTTTTTTTTTAATTCTAAAGCTACTTGAACATTAAAGAGCAAGTACGTGCCAACAAAAATTCTTTGTTATACTATTCCTTGGAGCTTCAGGTTGCATTTAAAAGATCTTAGGTCTTATAGCCATAAAGTTTTTTGTTATTAATAAGCTGCAGTTATAAAAACATTTTTTCCGAAATAATATATTGAAGATTTTCCCAGTCCTTTTAATTGAAGGTGATATGCAAAAACGAAATGATTTTGTTTGTATTGTTTTATTTATAAAAACGACATAGGACTACAAAAATCACACAAATATTTGTGTGTACGAAAATACTACAAGTGTAAAAAAAATTAATTGCATAGACTAGAGCTTTTTCATTATAATTTAAAAAAACAATAACTCATTAATTTTTGTTCAAATTTGCGTCATCTAATACAGCTTTCATTTTGTCTATTCTGTTTTTCACTTCCTGTTCGTCAGGCTCGAACTCACTTTCCACAGTTTTTGTTTTCGAAAAAAATTGATGTAATGTTACCATAACGAAAACTGCTGGTATAACAGCACTTAGTCTATAAATTGAGTCCTGGCAGTATATTACAGAAATAGCAGCACAAACGTATAAAATGCTTGCAACAAAATTGTATGCATACCTAAAACAAAACAATTTTTTAAATGACAATTTGAAAATTTTGAGTGTTTACTTACAAATTCCTAGGAGCTGACATCTGCCAAAGGCCAAAAACACAAACAAGCACAATAGTCGCTGGGAATAGTGAGGGATCTGGTGAAAGTCTATTCGAATACCTATTAAATATATAAAAGAATTATATTTTTTAAATATGTGTAAATTTTGTTGATATATTTTCTCAGGTGCAAAATTTACCTAAAGTCTCTCGCCCATGATATTGTAGTTGGGATAAATAAAATTGTCAACATGCACATTAATAAAAATAGTGTCATGTGAAAATTAACACTGACTAAACCTTCATGAATCGAGTCGTATTCCATTCGTTCTTGTTTTCGTTTGTCTTGTTTTTCTTTAAGAAGGTCCTTTTGTTTTTGTATTGCTTCATTTAAGAGTTGTTCAAGTTCTTTGTCTTGATCGTTGCTTTCGTTGATTTCTTCAATTTCTGATTCATCTGCTTCTTCTTCATTTTGAACTTCTAATGTTTTACTTTCTTCCTTCTCAGTGACCAATAAGGCTTTTTCTTCTTCGTTATTATCCCCCTCCGGTGAAATTATTTCGGATTCATCTTGTTCTTTATTTGATGGGGATTCGTTGTCTTTTTTTGTAAAACTTTTGCCAAATAGTTTTTTAGCTATTGTTACGACAGTGTCAAACACAAATTTTTCCAAATAATCCTCATACTGTTTTGCGATCTAAAATATGTAAAAGAAAAACAATTAGTTTACCACTATTAATATAGAATTTTCAAATTCAGTTGATTTTTAACTGCTTCAAGTCGTTTAAGCTGGAAACTAGCATGATATCGGAAAACATGACGTAAGTCTGTTAAAAGTATAAAATCATCTCGAAGTGGAAGAAAACCGTAACAAGTCAAGAAATTCTTGACATTAGAAAAGCAGTTCAAGGAGTTAATACATCCACCTTTTTTTTCGAAATTTTTCTTTTTCATCTTAATCACACTGGTCTAAAAAAAAAATTCAACTAAATTAGTTAATAATTTTTCAGCTGCTGGAGTAAGCTCTTTATTAGAAAGATGATTTAATTTATTGTTCAAGCTAGAATAGTAAAGAAGTTTTGAATTTCGAATGTGGACAACTTCTGGTGCTTGGACACAATCACAGTTGTCAACCCACGGTTGTTTTACTCTTGCGCTATACTTAACTCTCATATTCGGTTAACTCGGCAGCGTTCATCTCAAATTCAAATGTTATTGAAAAATCTCCTATTTACGGCAAATTATGATGCAAACTTCGAAAACTCTGTAAGAGGTTCTTTAAAATGGGGAAATGTTTATCAAAGTTAATGCAATCAGACTTAGAGGCAAGCTTCCTATCTTTCCTGTGCCTGTACAGACAATTTTTGTTGATCAATGTAAATCCAGACAATAAAACCATGTTTTCGTTAGAATAATACACATAAAGCCTATAAAAAAGGCTTTACAAAATTCTTTTTATGTGTAAATTCCATATTTATCAACTAAAAACGGATTTAAGAATTTAATAATCTAGAAAGCAAAAATCTCGAAAGTAAAAATCTCGAAAACAAAAATCTCGAAAAGAAAAATCTAGAAAAAAAAATCTCGAATGCAAAAATCTAGAATTAATAATAATTATTAACCATCACTCAAGTGGGCCAAATCACAAATATTTTTTGTTAACTTCCCTAAAAGTCCCAAATTTTTAGAGGCATAGAAAATAATAATGATTTGTTGATATTTTATTTGAAAGAAAATTAGTACAGTGCGGCGTATAAACAGTGCAACCCACCTGCTTGGGCACACTATAGGATTTGGGCTAGGTGGTTGCGTGTATGCAAAGTTTCTTTTTATTATTTGGTGCGGTCCAACATATAATAACCGTGTTTAGTCATCTTTAACTAACACAACTATATAATCACAAGTGGGCCCAGAAAAATAAATTATTTAATAAACTGAATATAATAATGAGTTTTATTTGAGTTTGAATTCCTTAAATATACATACATAGGTACAAAAAAATCTAGAATGATTTATTTTTTCGAGATTTTTTTCTAGATATAGTCTCGATATTTTTGTTCCTTCTAGATTTTTTGTGCATTCGAGATTTTTTCATCCTAGATTATAATTTTTTCGAGATTTTTTGCATTCGAGATTAGCTCATGATCCCGGAATTAAGTCTGATTCACAATTCGAAAAATTGAAAAAAAAAAAAAATACAACATGAGGATAATTTTTTGATTTGTGGTGCGGACCCCTAGGCTGTATAGCTTATGCTTAAATACGACCCTGATTATCAGTGAACCAAGAGAGGTTTTGCCGTGTATCGGAATCACTTTATAAGGTTTTATGTATATAGATGCGTTTGGTTTTCTATATATATTTAAAAATAAATGGGATTTTAAAGCTGAATTTTTCCTGTTTTTTAAAGAAAATCAGAGAGGATTCCTTTTTTAAATCGTGTAGCAAAGTAACAAACTTTTTCAAATACTTACCAGCATCAAATAAACCAAACAGCCTAGAATCAAAGCTATTCCACCGCATGAAGCAAATGCAATAGCAATAAGAGCTACGCCAGCTATTATTGGAAATCTTTCTATAATTGGCATAACTATGGAAAATACCGGAGTGGATAATTTTGTTAATCTGAAAATATAATTTACCATCATTTAACTGCACAGAGATTATACTTTATCTTTTTTTATTTTATGAATATGAAATATATGAGCATATTATGGTTTTCGCTTGAGAATAGAAGCGATTAAAGACATGCCAATTTATAACAGTTCTGGTTATGCAGGTGGGCATTCTTCGAGCTTTTTTCAAGTTCTGCGAAGCGCGTTAAATATTTCATTTTAATGACGAAAAACTGTTATAATTTAGCACTGGGTCTTTTTGAAAATTTGAAGTTTTCACTTTCTTATATTTTTTAAAGTATGTAATGTTTTTGGCTATTTATACGTACCTTAAAAAAATTCGATGTATTATATTTCCGTAAAAAGTTATTACGGCCCATATACCAGCAGCAGACAGTAGCAGCAATGCAGAAGCAGATCCATGAATAACAAATGACAAAATCATAGAATGATGAAAGTTATCGGGATCAGGTAGAAACTTTACCGATTGCAAGATTTTAGCAATTATCTTAGTTACTGAAATTAATCATATTAGCTATCATACATAGTTTAATTTGCTACAAAATATCACCAGTGATGATAAAGAATGATCCAGAATGAACAATAGCTGAATGCACTTTGCCGCATTTAAATGGCGCTCGATGTGGGGTCAAGGAAAGTTGATATTTGAATGATAACAAAATAACTGCAGTTAAATGGGCAGGAAGCCAATGGGTATATTGTTGCACAATACGAGATATAGTTCCTTCAAATGAATTTTTATATCTATCATATAAGAAAATTTACAAATAAACAATATTGTATTAAACAGTTCGAAATGTAGATTAATATAATTATTACGATATTTGGTAACGGCAATTAGGATCCAAATATAAATTAATGGTGACCGGGTTTAATGTGGTGTTGTAACCATTTGGTTTTGATAAGGGTACACTCACTAAAAGTGGATTATTCTCTAAATCACTGCAAAGAAAAATAGATATTAAATCGAAATTAAAAAAAAAATGTATTCAAATATTACGAAAGGTGTTGATAACGTTCAAATCCTTTTGCCCATGGAACGCATGTTTTAATAATTGCATTATGTGTTGGCTTAGAACATACATTAGGTTTAATGTCAAATTTAATGGATTGATGGGACTCGTCAAGGTCTTAAAATGTAATTCAAAAGTTTATTGAACATAAATATTACCTAGCAATAAAGTACATTTATGTATATGTTTTGAGTTTATACATCACCTGTTATTAGAATCTTATAATGTGATGCTCCAAGTGTTGAATCGGTAGTTAGTTGATTTTTTGTATATGAAAACCATTTTGGAGATTTTATTTTCAAAGTCCTTTCTTCGGGATCGTGAATGTCTACATTTAATTTGATCTATATTAAAATGAGTCGATAGTTAGCTAAACAACAAAATTAGAATTCTTTTTTTTGTAAACTACATTGTTGCTTGTTGGTGGAATCCGAAGCACAATATGCGTCCAATTTGGATAAGCTTTTTTTATTTTGTGTAAGTCAATTGAAAGAAATACTCGTTTGCTATTTGGGAGCTTCTCTACAAGATGGGAAATTGATTGTCCAGTGGAGCTTGGTATATAGATATAAAAAGTTTACTTATTAAATTGCTGTTAAGTCAAATAAAAATAAAATAACTTAATTTTTTTAATTCATTTGGTGACCTAATTTATTTCAAGGGCGTTTTTAAACTTTGTGAATAATGAAATACATAAAGCTTGAATCAAAAATTATGTTTTTCCTTTCGACAGAGCTTTAGCAACCAACCTTGAGCTCCTTGTTTAATATATAGGTATTATAAGAGATTTAGGTAAACCAGAAATCTTTTGCAATAATCGAGGTATCCGTTTTAAAGAAATATTTCTCCAATTTGCTCGAAATAAGATAATTTCAAATTGATATATCCGTCTGATTGGCGTATCAGACAGATTTAATAGTACATAGAAGAAGATCAATTTTAATCGCATCATATTATATAAGTCTTTGTATTCGCTTATTTTCGTACATGCTGCCGTCTTTGCGTTTATTATTAATTTATGGATTTCATGCAGTTTCCTTTTTGTAGTGTAGAGTATTCCCGACCGTACCTTGTGTCCAAAAAGATTACAGCTGATTGAAATTGGTGTAGATGGAATAAAAAGTGCATTATAGCTTATGATGATTTATCAATTCAATTTATCGAAAAGCTATTTATGACATTGGTTTCACTTAGCTCCCACTTGTCACAGTTCTACATCTACTCACATCATCGCAGTGCAACACACCACGTTAGGGCTTTCCCTACAGCTACGCTTTAAATTTTCTCCAGCAAGAATTAGTTGCAGAATTTAAGGAAAATCGATTTTTCTTCAAACTGTACGTGAAATAATAAAATTAAACGTCCGTTCTCTAACTGTGAATTTATGTTTTTTTATATTGATACACTGTACGAACGTTTTTTAACTTTTTCTACCTGTCGTGATGGAGCAAATCTGCTGGATTAGAATTCGGGATAACAAAAACCGTTGAAAAAAGTAGTGTCGCTGGTATGACGTGTTATTAATGAATAAACAAATTGCAAACAAAAGAAAAATTATTGAAAGGATTACTTAAAAAAACCTACCAAAATTTCATATTTCGTCTAAATTCCTTAGCATCACAACCGAAAACCCAGTCCTCTGATTCTAAATTTATAACATCAGCATACAATCTCTGTTAAGTTTTGATATTATTTGATAAAGAAAATATTTTATTAATCAAACTTACCTTATATTGGCGTTTTTCAGTTAAAGGAATCATTTGAATATATAAGTGGTCAATTCCGTTTCGGAAATCCTTTGTAAAAACTCGACGCGAGTCCTCAAACCATTCATCTGAATTTTCATTCAATGTTAAACTAATATTACGATTTTTAGTACTTGCCTTGGGACGCTATAAATATTCAAAAGAATATTCTATTATTAGCTTCATAGAAAAGAAAACAAAAGAAATTCTTTATTTACCACAAAATAAGACTCAGCCTTAGCTAATCGCATAGATTTATCTTCTACAAAGCTTAATCCTTGTTTGCTGCGCGTTCCAGCAGAAGAAATGATACCGAAAAGAAATCGATTGATGACCAGTACCAATTGAAGGCACCAAACTGAAGCAACATGATCAGTGCTTAACCAGACATTTGGTATAGCAGAAGTCTAAAAACAAATAAAATCATTTAATAAAAAAAGATTGTTTGTAATTTTGTTCCTTAAACAAACCATAACATTTATATCACTGAATTTTGAATATGTCAGACCAGCGTGAACCAACAAATCCCTGTTTCCTCCACCAATTGATATGAGAAGTTTATCATCTAAGCCTTTACTGTCCTCTGAAGATTTTGAATAAATATTCGAATATGGAGTTGTACAATGATTTGTGTCATTCTTTATTAATAAAATGCTTCGCTCTAATTGCATATAATTATTAGTTTCGCGGTAAGCTGCTTCCATATAAACATCGAAATTTACTACCGGACGATCTATTGGGGTAGCTATGAAAATAATAGTATTAATCATTCCAGAAACTGTTTCGTCAGTGAGCAACGCCTGCGCAATTTTTCCACCCATTGAATGACCAATTAGGACAACTTGTTTTGGGGCATTTGGCAAATGTTTGTACAGCTTTAAAATTGATATAATACATTTTTTAAGGAACTCTTTTTGATTATTAAGGTATCCGCCGAATAATGCGGAAAATTCTTCATTATAGTCCACTAAAAATATAATCAATTGTATGTTGGATTAAATATTTAAAAAACATTTGATGGTCTAATTTACCGAGAAAATAATCCAAATGGTGATTTAAGTCGTTGTCAATGCCTTTTCGAAGTGCAGTTGATGCCAAAGATCTTCCCTATGTTAATTGTAATCAGATGTAAGCTTTGAGTAAGATTAAAGAAGTGAAATTGTTTTGCTTACCTGTTTGTGGGATCCACTATTTCCTGGTATAAATATAACCGGAGCACCATTAAATTTAAGAGACCTAGCATTTTCTATAAAACTACCTTCTGCATAGCTGTATAAGTTGTATTTTGGGAAATTTTGTTCTTCGTCGACATGAATTTTCTAAAAAGAAAATAAAGCATTTAATTTTGTTTAAAGTTCGTGTATAACACTATATTTTTGACAATAAAACGAAATAATGTTCGTAAATTTTTAGCAAAAACTACTTATCAGATTTCGCTAAAAATTTCGATATTTGTTGATAATAACGGCTGTTATATTTTATACAATATCTTATTAGTAAGTCTTAAGCTTATTTTCCATAAAATATCTAGGGTCAAAATATCCAAATTAGGGCTAAACTGCGAAGTTGAAGATAATTTTCAAAGGGCATACCAAGCGGACGAGTAGCAAAACCGGACAATCTGTCATATTTATGTTGTCCATAGACGTATCACGTAGCAATATTGAAAGCAACATTAGTTTTCTTTTGCTTACACTGTTTTAGTTGTACAAAATTTCGCGTCCAAAAATCAATATCAGTATAACAAGAGTCTTTGCAAGTAATTAACGGGTGTTTACCGGAGTTTATAGTTAGATTAGTTTAAGTTGACTCTTTATTTCATTCGATTAATAATAACAATTTGTATATATACACTATAATATAAAAAATCTTACTTAAGTCTTTATCGTTTGGCCTAGGGATGTTTACCAGACTGACATTTTTGAGTTTACTTACAAAAACTTTGAAAATATTCATAATACATAAATAAATACAAAAAATCAGTTACGAGTATTTTATCTTAAATATCTTCATTATTATACAACTCCTATAACGAAGAGCAGCGAAAGTATAACTATGGGAATAGACTAAAATATTGACTTTATGGATAACATTATAGAATATACAAAAACATAAATCGTGCAAGTTTTTCAACCTGGGGCCTATTTTACGGAACATACATCACATACATTGTATGAATGTATGTACCTTAAAGTAGTCGCCAAAGATGGCTCAGTGTAAATTTTGAATTTTTTGAAAAACTTTGCGTCAACTTAGAAAACGCAAAATTAATTGAGACAAAAAAAAATTAATTGAGACAAGGTATACTCTAAAAAGATAAATGAAACAGATTATTTGGAATTTATTGTGATTTTTAACATTAAAAAGTTTTTTTATAGCTTTTAAGCCTAGTACTCAGTTCCAGTGAAAATGAAATTTTCATCAAAAGTGACGCCTAGTTTACTGTTATTAAATTCACAACACGAAGTGAGTACCAAAATATGAAAATGTAATATGAACCGGTTCTGCAATCAATTTCACGAAAAATTTCATTTCCCAACGTACGACCACTAAAAAAAATACTCAGGTAAGCCTAGTACTCACATCACGTGAAATGAAACACAAAAACGTTTCAAAATACACGTTAAAATTCAATACGAACCCATAATTAATTCTTCACATGGATTTTTGATACACAGTTTTAAATTTCTTAGTACTCACTACTTACTTTGAATTAGCCAGTTCACGTTTCTGAGATCTCACTGAGCAAACATCTGTCAGCTCCACTGAGTAGAAGGAGAAACTTGAACAAAATTTCTCCTTTAGAAGTCAAAAGCACTCTCCATCTCGTTTTTATAAATTGATCAACTGCGACAAAAAATAATTGAGCAAACGAATCCAAAAAATTTCAGTCTCAGCTTTTTGACAGCAAAAGTGAGGAATCTCACTGAGGAATTACGTTCAGATTTCTGAGATTGCTGAGATCTCTGAGATCTCAAGAAACCTGAACTGGCTAAATGAAAAACAAATTATTTATTTGAATGACTGTCATTTGAATCTTGAAAAAGTTTCGAAAAGGGGTTTTAATTCTGTATTCCGTTCTTTTTTCCTCGTTGATAAGAATAAAAACGCTGGAAAAGAAAATCGTTTAATCCGAAATAATTTTTTTTATTTCGTAATTTATATTTTGAGAAAAACAAATTGATTGACAAATGTCACAATTTTCCACACTACCTCAGTTTTTTCCTAGAGGTCGTACGCTGGGAAAAGAAAATTTTGCGTGAAACTGATTGAAGAATCGGTTTTTGTATGAAAATTTCATTTCCACTCGAACTGAGTACTAGGCTGTAGTGTGGAAAATTGTGACATTTGTCAGTCAAATTGTTTTGCTCAAAATATAAATTCTGAAAATAAAAAAAAATTTCGCACAAAACTTTATGTCACGACAAAGTTGGTCAGATTATCAACTTTGTCGTATAGTCCCGCGCAGTTGTCACTTAGTGCGATATAGCTCATAATATTTGCTACAAATAGTTCAGTTCCACAGAAGTGCAGTTCCGCGTAATCAAGTCGTGAATCCATACAAATTTACATTTTTGTTCACCTGTGAGCGTACTCGTGAAGCCATGACAAAAAGTGGAGAGTTTGCGTTCACGAGTGGTGAACCATATTCACGCGCAGAATGTGACCATAAAAGCTGCAAAAGTCAAGCAAATTGTAGGCAAATACTATGCGGTCTTACCTTCATTCAAATTAATAATTTTTTTCATTCAAAGTGAGTATTAGAAATTCCAAACTGACTATCAAAAATTCACGTGAAGAATTTATTATGGGTTCATATTAAATTTTCACGTGTATTTTGTAAGGTTTTTCATTCCGCAGCAGGTGAATACTAGGCTTAACATTAATTTATCACAGCCATTCGAAACGTTCAGGTTGCGTAAAACTCCTTCGGTTTCAAAATAGTTTGTGCTAAAAACAAGTCGCCTATGTTCTTGTATAATCGAACACGGACCCAAAAAATGAAAAATATCTTCTCTTGCCTTTCTAATGCACAATTCACATTGAAGATGTTGGTCTGGTTTGTTTGGCACAAAATTAAATTTTAATATTTCTTCTATTGAACGTAAAATTGTAGAGATCAATTATGAATGGTTTTTGACGTGAAAATAGTTTGCTTCGTCAACGTTAAGTTTAAGCTTATTGAAAAAATTCCTGTTTTGAGATGATTTTGTCGGATTTATGAAGGCCTCGCGATGTTTTGTATCCAATTTTGATGTAGAATAGGTTTGGTATGATAGGTTTTGATTGTCCATGGGGTTATGTTTGTTATCAAAAAAATTTGTTCTTCCTTGTCGAAAAAGTAATTTGGTTTTCATGCCTTGGGAAGACTAATTTTGTATAGTAAAATTCGTTTTGCTTGGGTGTATGTACCTATATTCTAGACGAGAGAAACAACATTCGTCGATTCGAGTACCTATCCATAATAAAACGGAAACCTAAGAAAATTTCAAAACTTATTAGTTTCTAAAGAAAATTTCAAAACTTTTTAGTTTCATGTGATTCATCAGTTTTCATTTCATTTAGGCCGTCATATCCTTCTAGACAAATAAATGGAAATTTTCTAACTAGAAGTATTAGTACCTAAAAAAAAAACCCAGAGTATAATTTAATGAATAGTTACAGGACAATAATGATAAGTGGATGAAATAATTAACTTAAAATTACTAAGGTCGTGGGAAACAAGAACAACTGCTATTGACTGTCGAACTTCTTTACATTCGGCGGTTTTGAGTATATTGAACTAATTATGTTTAATTGGGGACATGAGAGCCATTGCATCTGTATGTATTTCATGTTATAAACTTAAATATCTTGGAATTGCACTGGTAACTTAGGTATGTATATTAATAATTGATTTATAATAAAACTAAATAAATAACTCACAATAAATGTCGGTAGCTGGTACATATAAGTCATATTGCATTCATTGGTTTCTACATTTAAAAGTAGATTTAATATTCCATACAAGAAACAGCAGAGACTTGATAATGCAATAACAACTACCAAATGCTTATACATTTTTACGGAAAGACCAACATTTATTTTTTAAGCAAGTCAAATCGTATTATTTGTTTTTGACACAACACTTAAAAAAGGACTAACATTCACTTGGGAATTGAATTTACTATTAATTTTTAGTTTTTAGTTTGTTATAAAAGCGAAGGCGAACTGAAACCAAACCCAAAACTGAAAACAGAAATCACTCTTCCACTTTTCTGTTTTGTATTTTTATGTGATGCGATTATTCAACTTTGAAATTCGAAAACAGCTGTCAGGGAATGATGTCTGTGGAATTAAATAAAAATGAAACCGCAACGAAAAATTATTACAGGGATGAAAGTGAGGACTTTAAATAGTCGCCTTTCACACTAGGAAACAAGTTACTGTAGATTTTTTTTGTTTTCTTTAAATTCCCAATATCCACCAATCAAAGAATGTTCACTCCTCTTACTTGGTGCCCTTCTCACCTAAAAACTTAAAGTTGGTAGAAACTAGTTAACCTTATTACAGGATGACTTTTGGGAGAGCCTTGAATTTGATTTGGCAGTTAATAAGTCCTTTTTGTGTGTTCTCTTTTTGTTTTCTATACATCGAATTTTGACTTTTTCAATGGTTTCCAAAGGGTTTCTACTATGAATGCATGCCACTTGGGTGTGTTTATAAAGTTTTTATGTAATTTTCTACCTAATTTCGTACAAATTTGGTTGAAATTACCTCATTTCGAAGAGTGAATTTGTATGGGAAATGAAATTTTCAACGAAATTACCTCATTTGCACCAATGAAAACGTAGTATTAAGTTTCTCCCAAACCAACGCGAATCTTTCGTGGCGATGACGAAAACAATAGCTGTGTTTTATTCTCCCCCAGATCCAATCCAGCAGATCATGAAAATAAAACACAGGATATCAGTGACAACTTGTTATATACCCAACTCTTTTTTCCTTTTGTTTTTTTTATTTGTATACACCCGCTGTCTTTTTTCTTTACACTACTGACGACATTTACAAGGGTGTGTGTTCAAAATGGATTTGGAAATCCAAACCCAAAACAAAGTTGGATCTTGTGTTGTTTTTGTAATACATGTATTTTCGTAAGAAAATCCAATCGTTCGGATCTCGGGGAAAATAAAACACAGCTAATAATAACAACACGTAGTTGTCAATGAAAACAACACGCTGTTATTATTAGGGGTATTCCCGATCCGATGCAAACTGGTCTTGCATCATTGCAAAAGTGCAAAGTTTTTTTTTACAATGGGGTTAGGGTATAGCAATTTTACACTTTTGCATTTTTGCAATGATACAAGACCAGTTGTATCGGATCGGGAATACCCCTATTGTTTTCGTCGTCGCCACGACAGATTCGCATTGGTGTGGGGGAACCTTTATAAACATTGAGGGGTATTCACGATCCGATGCAAACGGTCTTGTATCATTAGGGGTATTCCCGATTCGATGCAAACTGGTCTTGCATCATTGCAAAAGTGCAGTTTTTTTTTTACAATGGGGTTAGGGTATAGCAATTTTACACTTTTGCATTTTTGCAATGATACAAGACCAGTTGCATCGGATCGGGAATACCCCTATTGGAAAAGTGCAGTTTTTTTACAATGGGGTTAGGGTATAGCAATTTTACACTTTTGCATTTTTGCAATGATACAAGACCAGTTGCATCGGATCGTGAATACCCCTATGGATTTCCGTGTATTAAATTTAACTTTTTGATTGTGACTTACCCCTGGAGACTAAATTCATTATTAGTATGTGATTTTTCTGGAATCTGGAGGTTTTCGTTTGACTATTAACTAAATTAAGTAAAAATTGGTTATTAGTAAGGCCCATTCTTTTTTGGCATAACTTTTTATTTTAGTTTTGTGTTTCAGTTTTCAGATGCAAATCAATACGCACCCTTATGTTATTCCCGTTTTAGTCCACTTTGTTCTATTTTCATCCTATGTACGATATTTGAAGTTTTGACCAGAGATTATGAATTATAAAGATTGGAGTCCTCAGCTGTCATTCTGTGCCTACAAGCTAAACAAAAATGGCGAATAGTGGTGAATTATTTTTGGTCTATGTTTAACGCACACTAGTGCAAGAATATGAATTCACCACTACATAAATTGTGTTGCAATTCACATCTATTCATCGCACTAGATGGAATTACAAAAACAACAATGTTAACAAATTGGTTTTGGTTGATGGAACGTACAAAAGATTCCAATCTTTATAATCTCTGGTTAGTGGTTTTGAGTTTTGACACTTGTGGTTTGAACTCCAATCTACAAATTCATCAATATTTTCTGTTTGAAAACGTTGTGTTTTGTTTTAAGTTTTTTATTTGCAGACTGCAGTTACTAGTTCTAGTTGTTTGGGTTCTTATATTCATATAACACTTTAAATGTTCTACAAAAAGAATATCAATTTAATTTAAAATAAAACTTAAATGGACACAAATTTGAGGATCATAGAACTTGTCCAAAGAAGACCAGTGTTGTATACAAGATGCAATGATTTTCTTGGACGGGCACATCAATGGAAGGAAGTCGCTGATATTCTTAAAACTGATGGTAATCAACTGACTACTTATTATCTAATTTTATATAATCATATCAATATTTATACAGTCCCTTTGGTTAAAAGTCGTTGGCATCTACTGAGGGCAAGATTCATGGCGGAATACTCTTCAGTTTTAAAAGGAAACCGCACCACATTCAAATATTTGAGTGAAATGTCATTTCTTTCGAATCACATAAACCTTGAGGCTTTTGAAATGTACGCTAAGGAAAACGATCAGTTCAAAACAGAACCCGAGTTCAATATTACACTTAAAGACCTCGAGGATGCTAGTGATGATGATTCTACTAGCGAATTTATTGAATTAGAACTGGACGATGAGAGTCATCGAGAATTGGCTCAAATACCATTTGGTGCTTCAGAAGAAATCAGTCAAAACGAATATGTAGAACCGATTTATATTGACGAATACTCCAGCTCTTCACAGACACAAGAAGAAGTAGAAATGTCTCCAAGCAATAAGGAAAAGAAACAACAAGTAGAAATGTTCAAAGAAGTTTTAGCTTCACCAACTGTGTCTGCAGCGGCGGTGGATGCCACAGGGACAACGGCGACGACGTCGTCTTCATCAGAAGATAATAAAAGCGCTATTGTAAAAGATGTCGCAGAAGATATTATTGTAGAAAAAGATGAAACAAATGCCCGTGATTTAGAAAACACTTATAAAAGCGAAACAACAAGTTTACCGAAAACTTTTGAACAAAACTCCATTATTTCGGAGAAACAAATATCCAGTCATACAACGGAAAACTATAGATGCGAAGACACTATTTTTGGAGAACTAGTAACAGCAACATTGCGACAAATGCAGACTGATAAAAAGAAGGCAGTCAAAAGAGAAATAATGAATTTACTTTTTACATGAAAATTGAGAATAAACAACTATCTCCCTGACGAATAAAACCAAAACAATTCGGAAAGCGGCAGTAAAATCAACATTTACAAAACTGCTTTTTCGACTGTTTGGCCATAAAATGGTTACTTCCGGTTCTATTTTTGACTGAATATGTATGTTTGTGAAAAAAAAACAAATATTATTTTATTTTTAACGATACCAGCAGTAAAATGATCCCTTAACTTTTTTCCAACGACACCTACACAATAAATACTTGCCGAAGCTGAAGAATTATTTTTCTGTCTTGCTTTTTCAGATGATAACTTCGAACCATGATGTACAATTAGTAACTTAACATCAATGGTATCTACTTACATTGCTGTTGATGTTGATGATGTGTTTCACAAAATTACCGAACATGAATTAATTGTTGCCAGCAATTTGTTAAAGAAATGTATAGCCAATTTGCTACTCTTTCTTAAGGGATTTTTCCATCAGTGTGGAAGAACACTTTCGTTATTCCTTTTAACAAAAATGGCTGTAAAGCAGATATTTCCAGACTTAAGGAGCTGGTTTTCCCTTTTTTTCCGATTTCTCTGTTAAAAATTCTCCCACGCCAAAATAAATATAAAAGACTATACCTATATTTCGTTGTAGTTAAACAAATATGAATTCCGGATTGCTAAAAAAAATAAAGGTTGAACATTTACATTGAATGCGGAGTTTAATTTTTTGCAAAAAACAGACAAAAATAAAAGCACAAAAACCAATACGAACAAAAAAAAAATTAATTTAATTACAAATGTTCGAAACTATCAATTTCGCTTATCAAATAGCATAGTACTTAATGCAGAACGAAAACCAGAATGACAGTTTTTGTTTATGGCTTAGGTGGGTGTTTTTTATGGAATTTTTCGTTTCGCATCAGCTTCCGCTTGAGTAAGCAAATGCAAAAATGAATTTTGATAAATTTTGTTTTAATAGAATGAGCAATTTAGGAAAAAAAATTAACCATAACATTTTGTTTTACGAGTTTCTCTTTTCTTTTTTCCTTTTAGCGTGAAATTCCCACAAACAGGATTAATCCCACTATCTGGCATGGGATGACATGAAAACTCTGCTCTTAGTTTCGGCTAACTTTGGTCGAAGGAGTTTTCAGACCCTATCTTTACGAAATTTCTTTATACAACCTTTGTGCGAATTTTGTTTGAATTTACTAGCCAAGTATCATCATCTATTTCATATGAATTTTAGTTTAAAATTTACTTTTTATAAATTTTTAGCTTCAAAAATTAAATTGCTTTATATTTTAAAACTGATTGTATTAAGCAGACCCCATCTCTGGACTTCCGATGATATTCATATCGTCTATAAAAATTAGTTATTGGGTTATCCAAAAATAACTTATTTTATTTTATTAACATAAAATTATTGAAATAAGGTCCGATACGACTTGAAATCGTACATTGTCGTCGTACTCGATGTAAATGGACCCCAGCGCGTTCGGGGGAAAGAGGCATGGGATAATTTAATTTTTCACTTAAATTAACTCCAAAAGTTGTTTTCTTCAGAAACTCGGTAATTGACAAGGACATTGCAAAAGACATAAATCAAAAATATGAAAAAACGATTCCCATTGGCTTTAAAACAAGTATAAATTCAAAGTTAACCAACTTCAGCTTACAACAAAAGATGATATAAATAACTTCAAATCGTCATTTCCCCTT